>CP073642.1:2490000-3735000 GCA_018223645.1 Jasminum sambac
TGTATAATCTTTTATATTTTATTTTTTCTATGGGTGCTTATTTGGTCCGTAATTAATTTTATTGAATTAAAATTAGTCCCAAATTTAGTCCCAAATTTAGTTAAATTGTATAATGAATTATAATAAATATAATTATTGTACCTATATAAAATTATTATTATGAATATAAAATTATTATATTTATTAATAGATATTGGCTAAAATCAAAATGTTCGCATCTCGGATGCTAAAGAAAAATTTCGAAAGTTGTGATAATATATTAATACGAACAAATACCACTGTGTTGAAATTTTTTAATAAAAACCATTGAGTCGGTATCAAATTAATTCAATAAAATTAATTACGGACCAAATAAGCACGCATAGAAAAAATAAGGGTCTATGGGTGCTTATTTGGTCCGTAATTAATTTTATTGAATTAATTTGATACCGACTCAATGGTTTTTATTAAAAAATTTCAACACAGTGGTATTTGTTCGTATTAATATATTATCACAACTTTCGAAATTTTTCTTTAGCATCCGAGATGCGAACATTTTGATTTTAGCCAATATCTATTAATAAATATAATAATTTTATATTCATAATAATAATTTTATATAGGTACAATAATTATATTTATTATAATTCATTATACAATTTAACTAAATTTGGGACTAAATTTGGGACTAATTTTAATTCAATAAAATTAATTACGGACCAAATAAGCACCCATAGAAAAAATAAAATATAAAAGATTATACAATTTAACTAAATTTGGGACTAAACTATACATTTTTCAAACTTTTGGACGTGATTGTAACAATATCTAAAGTTAGGACCTTTTGTGCAATTTATTTCAAATGAAATGGACCAAATGCGCACCCAAGTTTTCAAAGAAGCTTGACTTTGACTAATCTGTTAAAATCCGAGTGATTCCATCCAAATGGACCATTTGCGCACCAAAGTTTTTTTGGGGGACCATTTGCGCTACCTTTTATTATTTGGGACTAAATCTACAATATGGCTAGTTTTTTGGGACTATTTGCGCCAAAATCCCTAAACAATAAGAGGAAAAGAACAAATGATTAATGACATAATCTTCATCTCGAAGACATCGTGTCATTGTAAAACTAATACTATGAAAACATGAGTTAACAGGTGTGCATATTTTCTATTCACATTAGGAAATAAAAATTATAGTAACGTTATCTTGTAGCAAACAATAGTAGAAGTTATCTTATAGCGTACATCGTACAGTTGTAGTCACCAACCATCCATCATGTTTAAGTATAGATATTGTACATAGTTAATTATCTTTATGTGGATGTAACTCGCTGATTTCGCCAGATATCGATCTCTTTATGAATTTAATTCTGCCACCACCAGTGCTTGCTCTCATTTTAAGATTTGTTTATACATTTCAACATACTGATAACTGCTTTCATGTCAACTGATGAATAATTTGTATAAACTAAAATTGAACAATTTCAAAATTTGGAGTCATACATGTTATGAATAATGTAGTTACAAAAGTTCAATATATTTACAAACCAATACATAAGTCACATTATACATGAATAAAAAATATAGTAAATAAGCATAATCACTAAAAATATATCAAGAAAATGTTTCACGTGTGATAGTGACAAAAATATTCTTATTCTAGAATTGGAACCATTTTATGGCAGTAATGTCGTATACCACATGTGGTTTATCGTGTTTTCACATAAAACCACGAGTAAATTACATGTAGTTTCACGCTAAAATATGGTAAATTACATGTGGTTGACCAATGCTGGTGCCATAAAATTGTACCAGTGCTAACCAGATCCTTCCAATTGATAGTGATTGTCCTTGGTTCTTGTTGATTGTCACGACGTAAGATACAATTAAAGGGAACTGTTTTCCTTGCAATTGAAAAGGTAACATCATATTTGAGGGACTCAGCGACATTCTCGAAATTAAAACATTATGCCCTACATTATTCCTTGATAGAATCGAAGCTTTCCAAACATGTTGTTAAAGTCTTGTCATAATCAATCTTGTCTCTTTGAATGAAATAGTCGACAAATTAATATAAATTTTTTCTTCAATAATAAAAATTAATACAACACGTGATTAATTATTTAATTTCATAGATATACTAAATTGTTCATGAACCTAAATTTGTACATATGCACAACTGAGACAACTATATTGGATTTAAAGAATAGAAATATGAAATAATTAAATATATAAACAAATTACAAAGTCATCGAACAATGATATCGAAAATTAATTGACACCAAAAAAAAAAAATAGTAATAAATTTTTACATTAATAAATATTATATCGCCAAGCACAAACAAATAAAGTTTAGGGAAAAAATAATATTGTGGCAAATATCACATTGTTTTAATGTCTTAACAAATAAATACTATTAAATAATAAATATTAATTACATGGTTAAACACATATAGCAAAATATAAAGAAATATTAGTGCTGAAATCAGTTAGCATATTCTTATTTATTATTGCCCACGTTTACTTAAGAATAGGAGTTCCTTAATAGTAGGAGTCACAACTTACCTCAATTCTAGAAAATTCAAAATAGAAAAAACAAATAAAACGTGGGGAGGAAAAAACTCAACAAATAGTATATGTGGCAATAGATAATTGGTTAAGCACGGTGGTAACAGAAATTATGTCTTAACAACTCTTTTCTAATTAACAACTGTCAATTAAACTCTATTTTATATAATACATAGATTGTATTGTTTATTTTTGAAGCCAATTAATTTCTAAAGCATTTATTTCTTTTTTGTTCCTAAGTTGATCATTTGGTTGAAAATAAGTAAATCATTTTGTTTATATCCATTTGAACTCACATCTTGTGAACAAACATATATATTTATTTGCACTAATAATCTTTTTGCACATAATTTTTTGAATATCATTCGGTTGAGTCAACCTATTGTTTCAAAAATGTCATATTTAATTCTTATATTACGTGTACTAATACAAGATGCACATCTAGTCTTTCGATTTCTATTGGATTATTTATTTTCTAATGCCATTGTGTTCATCGTGCAAATTAACTGTACTTCCTAAGTATGGTTGATCATTAATACTGTTAAACCACATAGTTCATTTCAATTGGTAAAATCGAACGAAGATTAAAATTGTTTTCGTGTATGTTGACAGCTAATGCAATTATTTTTGTTTAGAATTATGTGAAATAAATTAAAATATAAATTGAATGAATTCAATGGATTGCTTACAATAAATTTTTGAAACAATTTTTCTCCCTTCAAGATAACTTTTTTTTTCCTTTTCATCATTTTTTTCTTTGCCTATCGTTAATGTCTCATAGCATTAAATATGCTCTGCCCATTTTTCAAAAAAATTGTAAACGTAAATTCGTTGTTTGATTTTAATTTCTTTTAACTATTAATATTTTTTTCATTCTATCATTTATAATTAGTTTTTCATTCCAATTTGTTCACATATTAACTCCGTAAAATAATCCTGGCCTGTTTGGTTTTAGTAACACTTTACTAATGATATGTTCATTTTTAATACTATTTAACTTTAGATTCTCCATATACTTCAAACCCTATCATTAGATCTTTCTCCCATATTTTATTTTATTTTATTTTTTCATTTAATATGTAGTAATCTACAACAAATAACTCTCTCTATCTCTATATTTAAATATGTATTGAATAACATTTTTATTTTTACAATTGTATATATTTTCTTGTGTGGTTCACGCGTTCAGGATCCTCTTTTTTTCCAATTAATGATATCTATATATAAATATGTACAAGTAATATTTTTCTGTTTGTAATTTTAGATATTTTTGTTTCCGTCATTTATGCGTTGAGGATCCTTTTTTTAAATTGATGATTTTTAATAGTCTAATAGATCATATTTTAATTTATGATTATTAAATTATATATTTTATAATCTTATCAATATAGCATATGGTTGCAGTTGAATTACAGTTAAAGGAATCACGTCCCATTTGGCATGGACAATTCTCCTAAATGCACTTGAATGGTTGGTTTATTTGATGGTTCTTCACATTCGAGTACTCGAATGGTGTCTTTTGTTAAATCAATATTTAATTTTAGAATTAGCATATACTTCACAATCATTTTCTCTTTGTCTATTGGATTGTTCATTTTTTTAAATTTAATTGTCGTATTAATTCCCGCTTATATTTGTCTACGTGTTAATTAATTTCTTGGATTATTATAAGGTAGGCTACATTTAATAAATCTCTTATACATATATATACTATTCAAAGTCGTAACATATTCCACGACATTTATGTTAAATAATTACTGCTAATCAATCGATTTCGTGTTTCAGTCAACCTTTCTCGTGCAAAGGGCTCTGCGAATATTAGTGGCAGGAAAGTAGTAGGCAGCAACAACAACCAAAATGTGGTTGACAATTTGCCTACTTCAGGAGTTTCTCATGGGAGGAGCTATATGATGAACCTGAATGAAAGAAATTCTCCGGAAAATTTTTGTAAGTATTATTTTTTAAAGTACTGCCTCTTATAACTATTATATTTTAATGTTGCATAAAGTTATAATTTTTTTGTATTTCGTCGAATGTTATATTCTTTCATTTTATTTGGTTTATATTTTCACACTGCATCGTTATTTCATTGTATTAAACGAATTACTTCGCAATTGGAATTGGATCGACATGAGCATGCCATCCATATCCAAAAAAGAAATTAATATACACGTGTCTTGTCTTGTGATGCGATTATGATGTATCTCATGACAGATGCTCTTTGACTACCATTGGCATTCGTGTCCCAGTCAATAGAATTTTGGTATATTTGAAGATGGAGATGTTTGTCTCTTGTAAGAATGTATGTTGTTGTCGTATTGCATGCATTTGACAATTAACGTGAAATTAATGTTCTTGGTGAAAGTTAGTGTCGAGAGTTACACATAAGTGACTTCGTTCTTGTAGATGTGATGAGGAGAGTTGTAAATCAAGTCTTGCGGTTGTTGTATACTCCCTCCATCCCATTTTATAGGCTTATTTTCTTTTTACATCTATCCCAAAATATAAGCCACTTTCTATTTCTATTTATTTAATTTTTTTATTTTTCCTATTATACTCTTATTTAATGGACATTGTTTTTAATAAAAGAATGTTATGATCATTTAATATAAAGGTATATGTGAAAAAATACAACAAAAATTTACTTTTTCAACAATATTAATTACGATTTCTTAATCCTTATGAAAGTCAAACTAATCCTATCAAAATAGGACGGAGGGAGCATTTGTTTATTGTATAGTTTACAGGAAGGTTTTGTATATATAGGGAAAACTCTATTGAAATTTTTATACAATACTTTCATCACACTGATGTTGGATTACGATGGTTGTGATTGTCTTTAAAGAGTTCGATATTCTTTTATTTGAAAGGAGATTTGTGTTATGTTGGGTTGAATGTTTTGAGCTTGAAATTGATGCTTACAGGATGGATATGTTCAAAATATAGAGGAAATTCTATCAAAATTTCTACAAAATTCTTTTCATCATTTAAGCAAAGATAAAATCATGCAGTTATAGTTTGTCTTAGCGGTGGATCCGGGGCTTAGTTGCCATCCATCGTTGGTGCACGCCACGTATTAAGTTATTAGAGATAATTTGGTGAGGGGTGTGTCAGTAATATAGCTACGATGTCATAGCAACGCATCGCTACAATAGACTCGTGCATGCAGTTATATTGTGATTAAATTCTATCATCACTATAGGATTTCCCATTTATTGCAACAATATTTTTCGTTGCAATAATTGATGATATTGTGATGACAAACATCGTTGCAATAGACTGAAAACCCTATGGTAACGACGTCTTCGTGGCTACATCAATCATGAAAATATCTTTATCTGGCGCAACAATTTTTGTTATCATAATAGAAGTTTTATCTATTGGAAATGATATTGATATGATGCCCCTACCACAATAATTATTTTTATTGATATTTATTATAATTTATTGATTAATTTAATACTTCTATTATATTTTCGCATACTAACAATAATAATAAAGAATAAATAGAATTCATTTTAAAAAAAGACATAAGTAGAATTGAATATTAGATTTATTTATATCTCACAATGATTGATTGAGATTTAGGTGAGAGATTTTAAAATTGATAGAGATTTAGTTGAGAGATTTTAGGATTGACCCAGATTTAGGCGAAAGATTTGATTTTAGTAAATCAGGAAGGGTGGGAAAGGGAAATAAAAAATAAATTATTTCATTCTAAAAAATGTAAATTTGGGAGGGAAAATGACATTGGTTTATATATATATATATATATATATATATATATATATATATATATATACCCTATTTGGTTTTCGTTTTGGTTGCTAATTGCACTTTTGTCACTTAACGTGGTAAATATCTACTCAGTACTCTCATTTGTCACTTATCTCTATACTTTATGGCGTATAATCCCCAAATACTCTTTTTTTTTTTTAAAAAAATCCTTTTGACTAAAGTAATTTTTTGCAAAAAGTTTTACAAATACTACCAATTGAGATACGGTAACTTGTATTTGGCCCGCCTAAGCCAAGGCACCAGAGGCACTCCTTGGACTGAATACTCAAGCCAACTAATATACGATCCTTCCAGCAGACCTTCCACAGGCTCACTCCAGCCTTAATCGGTCTTTCAACGGGCCTTTATGACTTAAATACAGTCGGAAAACTTTTTTGACTGCAGACTTAATAATGCTTTTATGCCGTACTCAATATGAAATAAATTTGTAAAGAAAATTTAAACTTTACAAAGTCTAAAAACGAAGCGTTTTACTTCAAAACTGAACTTCATTTACAAGAAGCGTTCCCTTAATAGTAAGGGAACAAAGAAATACTACAGAGAATTTACAAAACATACATGTACAAAAGGAAGGGATTACACCATAAAATAATAGAAATAAAACAAAGGATTTCCCTTTCTGGAATACCACAAAAAGCTTAACGCAGACTAATTACAAATTTGGATTGATTTTTCTATAATGGAGAAAATGTAGAAATACTTTTCTCAACTCATGGGAGTATTTTCCTATGATCTCTCAATGATCTTTGAGTGTGGGAAGCGATCTATCTTCAGCTCTTCATTCTCGTCTCTTTATATAGAAATTGAGGGAGCGTAAAAGTCTTGAATTGTTGTTATTGCTTTACATGCGTTCTTCAATTGCTTATTGAAAGAACCAGAAGTCTGTTTTACTCTTTCTTCGTGGCAGCTTGTTGTGGCTGAGACTGTCGAGTTGGGCGTGTTGTCGCAGTACGCCAAAATTTATTTTATTTCCTTACTCGGTTTCAAAACTACAAATTAATGTAGAAGTGGTAAGTAAGGGTCGAACCCAAGAGGAACGGTGTTTGATCTAGTTGTTCTTATCAATTAATATAAAAAGGGGGGTTTTGTGAAGTTGAATGCAATTCGAAAATAAAATTACAAAATAAAAGAGATGAAAATGAAACAATTGAAGATATATCTAGTTCTCGGGTTCGGTTGTGTCAACATCTTGTGTTTATCTTTCCCATGCAACGTGTTACTATTCCTTCTTCAATTTATCAACTCTCAATTAACCAAGAAGCTCTTGATTAACGAATTCTTCCTTAAGTGTATTAAATTAAAGTGAGTTCTTTAACTTAACATCTAGCTATTGGATAATCCTAAACAAGTTCTTAGGATTTAATGCAATGCTAGTGTGAAATGAACAAGAAGAATGAGTTGAATTAGATGATTAATTTCACAAACTTGAATTAATACATCTAAGTCGATTTATTAACAAATATGCACGACATTCGTTTGCTACTGTGGATTGGAATCTAGTGACATTTACGGATCAAAAGTTCCAATCCTAGCACTTAACTTGAACTTAAAGATTAATTGATTCAATTGGCCAAAGTGAATGCAATAATCACATAAATTCAAAACAGGTTTAAAAGCATAACAAATCAACAAATTGAAGTAGAGGAATAGATAAAACGTTAGCAAAGAGTTAGAAAAGATAACAATATGATAATTGAACACAACGTCCCCCTCGAACTAGATAGAGAAGTCTAACTACTCATATTAGCGGGTATCACCACTGCTATATGATAGATTATACTTCACTATCTCAAGTAATATATAAAAACTATAGAAATCACGTAAATAATGCTAAGAATTAAATAGAGAAGTCTAACTACTCATATATGCGGGTTAAATACTTATAGCAGTAACGCCGTGTATCACCTCTGCAATATATGAGAAATTATCTTTCTCAAACATGAAAAATAAAAGAAGAAGAGAAATTAGTGAAGAAATACTCCGTTAATCATATTCACGGCCGAAGTATCGTCGATTGATTTTTCGAACCTATATTTAGGTTCTTACTTCCCGAATATGAAAAACTAAGAGCTTTCAAGCTACAACTAAGAACAAATGATGAAGAGAAATTTATTGAGGAGAAAGTTGGAGAGAATCACAAGCTAATTCTCTCTACAAGTTGTGTGATTCAAGCTTGGAAATGCCTCTATTTATAGGCAAAATATTACACCAAAAATATTAAAAATCATAAAGTCTTCCTTCATGAGTCTATTGTGGTGTGCTCAGATTGTTTTATCTCTAAGAAGTCAAGAAAATACCAAAAACACGTTTTATGGTAGGTGGAGTCCGCTGGTCAAAATCTGCGGACGTCGGGCGTGACTCGAGTCGCCTGTGACTCGAGTCACGCGCGATTCGCTAGTCACGCGGCAGCGAAGCGGGAGGCCAGGGACGGTTCGCGGCGTGACTCGATCACTTCGGCGGTGACTCGAGTCACGGCGGCGCTGATCGAGCATGATCGGGCGTGACTCGAGTCACTTGCGGACTCGATCCGCGTCGGTGACTCAGTCACCCGAGTCACCAGAAATTGCACACCAAGTCCCTCAACTTTTGAATGTTGTTCATTTTGGTCCTTGAGAAATTGCATTTTGGTCCTCCAACGTTTTGAAAAGTTTCACTTTGGTCCTCAGACGTCTAAAGTTGCACTTTGGTCCCCAACAGTTTTGGCTTTGGCGCTTTTAGTCTTTTTCTTCAAACTGGCCATAACTTTCACTAGGAAACTCCGATTTGCGATCCGAAAAGAGTGTAGGAATCCTCTTTTGATGGTCTTCGACTTTAGCACAAGAAAATTGTAAAAAACAACTTTCCATAAAATTGCATCGGAGGCCTTCCATCTTTGATTCGCTTGCCTTTTTGGTCCCGAGTTTCCGTTTTCATTCGATTTTCATCCTTTTTGACTCCTTTTGATTCTTTGTGACCCTAAACACCACAATAAAGGAAAAACACATAAAACAGAACATATAACACTAATAAAACACACAAATACATAAAATAGAAGAATTATTTAAGTGCTTTTCTAGCACTTATCACGAGTGCACAAATAATTGAGTAAAAATGCACCTTCTTTCTTCAAATTTTCAAAAAGAGAATAGCACCTGTCGCCTGCTTTTTCAAAAGGTATACAGTGATTTCTGTTGAATTTGACACTCATCTGCACATTTTTTAAATGTGGCTGACGTCATGCTTATGTCATTGTATGCGTCATGAATGATGTCAGGCTGATGTCAGTGATTACATTGGTCTGACATCTATGCTTTGCTGATGTGCCGCTGAGGTTCTTGACTATGCCATTTAGTCAATAGTGTCTAAATTATGCCTTCGATTCCTTCTGAGTTATGGTCTTCGTTACTGTCAGTAGTATTCATGGCTAGATTATTTTCACTATTATCCTCATTATTAGAGCTCTGTTTATCTTCAACAATTTCCTTTTCTAGTGTAGGAGTTTGAAATCCTTTTATTGCTTCTTGAACTGCCTTTTCTACTTGATCTTTTAACAAAGTGGTAAAATTTAAAGGTGGTGAAACTGGACAGTCTTGGAATTGTTTTATCTGGGCTAAAAGTTCTTGAGTGGCTATACAATTTGAATATGGATCTTGACTATCTTGGAAATTTTGATTGGGGTTTTCAAAAATGGGTCTTTTTCCTTCGGCTTTAGAGAGGTCTGGCACAACTTGGTTAGAGCTATAAGGTTTAATAGGCTCATTAATAATTATTCCTTTGGAAATGGGATTAGGTCTATTTTGAGTGTAGTTTATATATTGGGCTCTTTGTTCGTATGTCTGTTATATTGTGGTAGGTGTATACTTTACATAATAATCAAACTTACCACTGGGCTGGTCCAAAGTGTCCCAACATTCTGGATTATTGGCCTGTGGGGCCAAAAGAATAGAGGATTCACCAGTCCTCTAAGTCTGGTGGGTAATTGCATACCCAAAGCCATATCCGAATTTGAAGAGTCTTTACCAGCTACTGGTTGGGCTGGACTAGCTGTTGAAGGCTTGGGCTCAACAGTGCCCTTTTTGACATTCTTTGGAGAATGTCCACCCTTCTCCATATTAGGTTGGGTAGCAGAGCGAGCCGAAAGTTGGACTTTTAAATCAAAAATCTCTTTTTCGAAAGCATAAACCGTCTTTTGTAAATGAGATCTTTCAAGTCTAATTTTCCTATTTTCTTCATTAACAAACTGAATAGTTCTTTGCAAAGTCTCACAATGTTTACGAAAAATGATTCTGTCCGTGTCTCGTACAGCAGAAAAGTCTAATGGTTGTTCTACATAATTTCTAAGTGATGGTGCAACAAAAAGCTAGGGCCAAGATTATCTCAAGCTACTTTAATAGCTTCTTGATAATCATTGAAGCCTTTAAACATTGGTCTGTACAGCCTTTAATTGCGTCTGCTACTTCTAACCATGTATGTAAAAATGCAGTCCTTTTACCTTTTAAAACAACGTAGAATTTAAAACGTCTCTTATCTTGGTTAAAATGTTCTGAAAGTGCATTCATGCAAGCTGAAAAGTATTTTTGGTCTTTTGGATCTCTATTGTAAGCAATCCATAAATTGTCTAACAAACATTTTTCAATCTTACCAAGAGAAATGTGAGAAAAAGGTTTAAAAGAAATCTTACTATTAGGAAATGCTAATAGTTCTTGGTTACCAAACCTCAGACGCTCTTGTTAAGGCTGTCTGATCTGAGTAGAAAGTGGTCTAATTGCAAAAGAGTTTTCTTGAGGGAAACCAATTTTAGGAGGAGGCCTCATCATCTGTTAACAAGATTAGTACACAGTTTCAAAAATAAAACTATATGTATCTTGATCTATGTATCTATAATTTAAACAAGTTTGTATTAAATTAACAAGTCTAAAGGCTTTAGTAATTTTATTACCAAATCCTGAAAGAAAATTTCTAATAATCGTAGGAGGACGGACTGATTGTTCTAAATAGTGATTTTAAATTCTCACAAATAATTTAAATTCTGTTTTTTACATTTCTAATTTTATTTCTACATCACATTTTCTTTTTATTAAATTTCTTATTATGTTAAGGAGAGTGCCTCTGCCATGGTCTTCAAGAATCTACAAAAAAATAAATTATCTTTGTAAAACCTATTATTTATATTACAAGTGTCAGAATATTCGTCTTCTTCAGTTATCATGTTATTCTTTAGGCCAATTGAAATAGTCTTTATTATTTTATTATAATTTCTTACTTCTTTTGAGTAAAGTAACATTGGTTCATACCACTCAAAAGGAGGTTGATCCTATCTTAATTCTGAATAAGATTTATATAGGTCTTGAAATCATTTTAAAGTCAGTTTTAAATGTAAAATTTCCTTTTGTCATAAATATCTTTTCTCTAACATAAGTCTTTTCAGGAAATAATAAATATGTCTTTTCTTATTTGTCCAGGGGTCTAGAGACATATCTGTCTGTAGAGGAGAGGCGTTGCTGGTTTCTCTAGAGCTTGATCCTTTTTCCATGAGCTGATTTTGTGAAAAATTAAGAATTACTAAATACGTCAAATATTTCTGTACTAGTTAAAGTTCTCTTTTTAAAACCAAAATTTATTAATTCTATTCTTCTTATATTCTTATTTATACATTTATGGTCTATGCCTATAGTTTCTTTTATTATAGGAACAATTTCAATTTGTCTTGACCTATTTATTATGAAATTTCTTTACAATAGATGTTAAAAAGTCATTATAACTAATTAACTGAGATCTTCTTAGGATTAGTCTATGAAACATTTCATCTGTAATATCTATTTCGAGGTCTTCTAAGTTGTTTTCCTGACTATTACTAGTATTTCCTTGATTGTTATTCATTAAAAAGTTTTAACTAGTCTTCTATTGTTAATTTATCTTCTGCTATAATCAACTCTATTAATTTAAGGTCTTGTTGAAGATGTCATATTTGTCTATGATAATAAAGTATATCGGTTTTTAAAGCTCGATGACAATCTCTTTATAAAATTTAGCTTCTAAGTCTACTAAGGAATATAGTCTTTTTAGTAATATCTGCCTATTTTCTACTTGACTTTCTAATCTTTTCTTTTTATTTTGTAATTTAGATAACAAATAGTCTGGTATTCCTTTGTCTTACTGCTGCTACTCGAACTTTGTTCACTCATCAGTAATCCCCGAAAATAATAGGAATATCGTATGAGAAAATGATATCCCATTCTTCTAGAGTATATGTATTTTTAGTTAAAACTTGATTAATTAGTTCTATAAGGTCTTTTGAAGTTTAAGTAGAGATTGGGCTTGTCTTTCAAAAATTGGGGCTCCGTGTCCTCTTTCTCTATTCCTTTTTATTTGATCATAAATATAACTAATTTCAAGATTGATGGTAGATAGTGCCATTTAGGGGTAATTTAACAAGTCTACTTAACACATCTGCCACAGTGTTATGCTTACCTTTAATATGTTCTATATCAATTTGAATTCCTGTATTAGTTAGTCTATCTAAAAATGTTAACCATCTTCTCCTACTACTTCTTTTACCTTCATATTTCATGTTATTATAAAATTTTACTATTACTTCACAATCTGTTCTAAGTGTTATTTCTTTTTTGAGAAATAATAAATAACTCAAAAGAGTCTAGAGCATAACTAATAGCTAAAAGTTCAGAATCTATAGAGCTAACTATACCTTTTTCTTTGTAAGTTCCACTACTATATCTACAAATTCTTTCTTCCCCTTTATCCAAATATTTGTTAGGTTTACGAAGAAGGATAGCACCCCATCCGAGGTTACATCCATCTATTTCAATAATTAAATAGTTTGCATCTAAATGTATTGCTAGTTCTGGTAATGCTTTTAACAAATCTTTGATTTTCTATACTAATTTAACGTCTTCTGTATCAAAAAATCTTTGCCCTGTGGGTGAAGTCTTTGAATATAATGGTCTTGCAATTTTTCCTAAATTCTTAAAGAAAGGTCTAGCATAATTAACTGATCCTAAGAACCTTTGCAGTTCTTTTAAATCTTTTATCTGGAACGTCTAACGCTTTTTTAGCTATATGAGGTTGAAGTCTAATTTTTCCTTCTCCAATTTCAACTCCTAAAAATTCTATATATTCTTTAAATAACTACATTTTCTTCTTACTAATTATAAGTCCACGGTTTATAAATTCTGAAAATACAATATGTAGATGTCCTTTGGGTTCTAATCTATTTTTACTAAATACTAAGATATCAACTATATATACCACCGTAAATTTACTATGCTTGTTAAATATGTCTTCCATTTTTCTCTGAAATATACTAGGCCATTCTTTAATCCAAATGGCATAACTAACCATTCATAGTGTCCTTCAGGGCATGTAAATGCCATCCAAGGGATACTACCTGGATGCATCTTAATTTGCTAAAAACCTGACTTTAAATGAAACTTACTAAAGATCTTACTATTCTGTATTCTATTGATGAGTACAGTCTTATCTTGAATATTATAGGTATCGTCTATTGTATTTTCATTAAATATTTTATAATTAATTAACATTCTACTTTTTCCTCTAACTATTTCTGTATGATTTCTAACTATAAATGCCGCTGATCTATGTAGACTATCTGACTTTCTGATTACTGCTAATTTTAAGAGATCTAAAATATGCATTTTAAAATCATCTTTATATATATTAGTTGGTTCTATATTTTTAGTCTTTATTACGTATTCTGGATTCTTTATTCTTAGTTCACAAAAAATCTTGTCTTTTTCCCCATATTTCAATGCGTTTTCTCCAATAATTTCTATCTTTTCTAATTTACATATTAATGAGTTTATATCTTCTACTATTAAGGTTGTGTATAAAGGTTCTATAGAGATCAGCTCTACTTCTAGGTGTTGAGTGTTGTCTAAAGAGTCTGTGTTAGAATCGACATCTGAAGTATTGTCTACAAAGGTATGTAATTGACATTCACGCTCGCTTTTACAGGGCAAGGTTTTTGAAAATTGGATTGGTGAAAGTTTTTGAATGGGGAAGGGTTCCACCATGCTTCCCAAATAAAAGGGGTGATAAAAGGTGTCAGAAGAGTATGTCTAGATAGTTGGAACTAATCTTTAGTTAAAAGGATACTTCCATCGCCTTTTAGTAAAAACTTAGTCCTAAAATCATGTCCTGATTTAAGGAATGTAAGTCGCGTGCCCAAGTACGATCCGGTGGTAATGTATATTCTTTACTATATCCACAATGAGTATCAAAGCTAATCTTACTACCGGATTTTATTGATTCTGAGTAAGTGTAGATCTGTCCATCCATTTGCTGAGCTTCGGTAGTATTTGTAGTATGTCTAATATATTGTTTTGGAATAATGGCTTTATCTATTGCGCAATTTGTGCTTCCTGAGTCTATTAAAGCTATACACTGTATTGTAAAATTATCTATTCTTATTTTACATTTAAATTTTAAGGTATTTAGGTGTATTGGATTACAAGTGATATTTGCTAAAGAGGTTTCTGGTTCGTCTTCTTCAAATGGTTTTTCTATAATTGGTCTTTTACCCTTATCTCTTGTTATTAAAAGGTCCATTTGATTTTGTACTAATCTTAAAGTATCTTCTATTGTTTCAATACGTCTTCGCAAAATTTTTATTTCTTGTTTTTCTATAACATCTAAAGAGTTACCGATTTCTATAGGGTCTATAGGAATTAAGTTATTTTGTTCTAAACAATTAATACAAGATTCTTTAACGCATAGTAAACACTTGGCTCTTAATGTTTTGCGAGGAAAAAAGGTACATATAAAACAAGGTCTGCTATCTGTTCCTAAATTCTTTTGCCAATTATGTTGACATGTTATTTTAGCGTTCATAAATTCAAATGTCTGATTATAATAATGATCTTTTTGAAATTCGTTTGTAAAATCTATTTCTGATTCATCACTATTTGTCTCATTATTAACTAATTCTAGGTCTGTTGTGATTATGCTAAATATAGATTTACTATCTGAAATTTATTCGTCTATTTATTCTAAATCTTCATTTACACATTCTATTAAAGTAGTCTTTTTATCATGTAGATTGTTCTTTTTAGGACACGTTCTAGCTAAATCATCACTACTGTTCCAAATATAGCAATTTAACTTGTTCTTAGAACCTGTTACAAAGCCATTATTCCAAATATATATATATATATATATATATATATATAGATTATGAGATTTTAATATTGGTACAAGTGTAGGTGTCCCTACATGCAAATGCTAATACTGCAAAATAGAATGACGAATAGATAAAAATGCATGGAACACTTTCGATAAATGTCAAATTACCACGACATAATTAGGTTCCGTTTGATGTTGCTATTAGATGTACACTTTTTACTTTTTTAGGAAATATATATTATACTGGACTTTTAGGGACAGAATATCGTTCCCATAGTCTCGTTTCTATAGAATATTAGATGCGACATGCTGTCATGTAGCTCATAATGTTCTACAGGGACGAGGCTATAGGGGTAATAGATCGCCCATAAAGATCCAATTTTCGGTAGTGACAATTTAATTTCGATTCACAAAAAAAAAAAAAAAAAAGAAGAAGAAGAAGAAAGAAAGAAAGAAAGAAACACAACTAATCCATAAGTTTTTGAAAAATTTTTGTTAAAAAAATGAATAAGATCCCACAACAAATTTGTGAAGCAACAGGAAAATAGCTTTTCAACTTAACAATAGTTAAAACAATTGTCAAAGGGGTTTGATCTAGTGGTATGGTATCCCCTTACCTGTTTGTCCCGGATTCGAGACAATATACCCCACTCCTATGATCCCTAATTTGTATTCAAATAACTAGTTAAAAGAACTGCCAAATTTGAAATAATTATTCAAATTGTACATTGTTTATATTTATTATAATATTTTTTTCGAAAGCATAAACCGTCTTTTGTAAATGAGATCTTTCAAATCTAATTTTCCGATTTTCTTCATTAACAAACTGAATAGTTCTTTGCAAAGTCTCACAATGTTTACGAAAAATGATTCTGTCCGTGTCTCGTACAGCAGAAAAGTCTAATGGTTGTTCTACATAATTTCTAAGTGATGGTGCAACAAAAAGCTAGGGCCAAGATTATCTCAAGCTACTTTAATAGCTTCTTGATAATCATTGAAGCCTTTAAACATTGGTCTGTACAGCCTTTAATTGCGTCTGCTACTTCTAACCATGTATGTAAAAATGCAGTCCTTTTACCTTTTAAAACAACGTAGAATTTAAAACGTCTCTTATCTTGGTTAAAATGTTCTGAAAGTGCATTCATGCAAGCTGAAAAGTATTTTTGGTCTTTTGGATCTCTATTGTAAGCAATCCATAAATTGTCTAACAAACATTTTTCAATCTTACCAAGAGATATGTGAGAAAAAGGTTTAAAAGAAATCTTACTATTAGGAAATGCTAGTAGTTCTTGGTTACCAAACCTCAGACGCTCTTGTTGAGGCTGTCTGATCTGAGTAGAAAGTGGTCTAATTGCAAAAGAGTTTCCTTGAGGGAAACCAATTTTAGGAGGAGGCCTCATCATCTGTTAACAAGATTAGTACACAGTTTCAAAAATAAAACTATATGCATCTTGATCTATGTATCTATAATTTAAACAAGTTTGTATTAAATTAAAAAGTGTAAAGGCTTTAGTAATTTTATTACCAAATCCTGAAAGAAAATTTCTAATAATCGTAGGAGGATGGACTGATTGTTCTAAATAGTGATTTTAAATTCTCACAAATAATTTAAATTCTGTTTTTTACATTTCCAATTTTATTTCTACATCACATTTTCTTTTTATTAAATTTCTTATTATGTTAAGGAGAGTGCCTCTGCCATGGTCTTAAGAATCTACAAAGAAATAAATTATCTTTGTAAAACCTATTATTTATATTACAAGTGTCAGAATATTCGTCTTCTTCAGTTATCATGTTATTCTTTAGGCCAATTGAAATAGTCTTTATTATTTTATTATAATTTCTTACTTCTTTTGAGTAAAGTAACATTGGTTCATGCCACTCAAAAGGAGGTTGATCCTATCTTAATTCTGAATAAGATTTATATAGGTCTTGAAATCATTTTAAAGTCAGTTTTAAATTTAAAATTTCCTTTTGTCATAAATATCTTTTCTCTAACATAAGTCTTTTCAGGAAATAATAAATATGTCTTTTCTTATTTGTCCAGGGGTCTAGAGACATATCTGTCTGTAGAGGAGAGGCGTTGCGATGGTTTCTCTAGAGCTTGATCCTTTTTCCATGAGTGATTTTGTGAAAAATTAAGAATTACTAAATACGTCAAATATTTCTGTACTAGTTAAAGTTCTCTTTTTAAAACCAAAATTTATTAATTCTATTCTTCTTATATTCTTATTTATACATTTATGGTCTATGCCTATAGTTTCTTTTATTATAGGAACAATTTCAATTTGTCTTGACCTATTTATTATGAAATTTCTTTACCATAGATGTTAAAAAGTCATTATAACTAATTAAACTGAGATCTTCTTAGGATTAGTCTATGAAACATTTCATCTGTAATATCTATTTGAGGTCTTCTAAGTTGTTTTCCTGACTATTACTGGTATTTCCTTGATTGTTATTCATTAAAAAGTTTTAACTAGTCTTCTATTGTTAATTTATCTTCTGCTATAATCAACTCTATTAATTTAAGGTCTTGTTGAAGATGTCATATTTGTCTATGATAATAAAGTATATCGGTTTTTAAAGCTCGATGACAATCTCTTTATAAAATTTAGCTTCTAAGTCTACTAAGGAATATAGTCTTTTTAGTAATATCTGCCTATTTTCTACTTGACTTTCTAATCTTTTCTTTTTATTTTGTAATTTAGATAACAAATAGTCTGGTATTCCTTTGTCTTACTGCTGCTACTCGAACTTTGTTCACTCATCAGTAATCCCCGAAAATAATAGGAATATCGTATGAGAAAATGATATCCCATTCTTCTAGAGTATATGTATTTTTAGTTAAAACTTGATTAATTAGTTCTATAAGGTCTTTTGAAGTTTAAGTAGAGATTGGGCTTGTCTTTCAAAAATTGGGGCTCCGTGTCCTCTTTCTCTATTCCTTTTTATTTGATCATAAATATAACTAATTTCAAGATTGATGGTAGATAGTGCCATTTAGGGGTAATTTAACAAGTCTACTTAACACATACCCTTGCAGTTGTTATGCTTACCTTTAATATGTTCTATATCAATTTGAATTCCTGTATTAGTTAGTCTATCTAAAAATGTTAACCATCTTCTCCTACTACTTCTTTTACCTTCATATTTCATGTTATTATAAAATTTTACTATTACTTCACAATCTGTTCTAAGTGTTATTTCTTTTTTGAGAAATAATAAATAACTCAAAAGAGTCTAGAGCATAACTAATAGCTAAAAGTTCAATCTATAGAGCTAACTATACCTTTTTCTTTGTAAGTTCCACTACTATATCTACAAATTCTTTCTTCCCCTTTATCCAAATATTTGTTAGGTTTACGAAGAAGGATAGCACCCCATCCGAGGTTACATCCATCTATTTCAATAATTAAATAGTTTGCATCTAAATGTATTGCTAGTTCTGGTAATGCTTTTAACAAATCTTTGATTTTCTATACTAATTTAACGTCTTCTGTATCAAAAAATCTTTGCCCTGTGGGTGAAGTCTTTTAATATAATGGTCTTGCAATTTTTCCTAAATTCTTAAAGAAAGGTCTAGCATAATTAATTGATCCTAAGAACCTTTTCAGTTCTTTTAAATAAATCTTCTATTTTATCTGGAACGTCTAACGCTTTTTTAGCTATATGAGGTTGAAGTCTAATTTTTCCTTCTCCAATTTCAACTCCTAAAAATTCTATATATTCTTTAAATAACTACATTTTCTTCTTACTAATTATAAGTCCACGGTTTATAAATTCTGAAAATACAATATGTAGATGTCCTTTGGGTTCTAATCTATTTTTACTAAATACTAAGATATCAACTATATATACCACCGTAAATTTACTATGCTTGTTAAATATGTCTTCCATTTTTCTCTCTAAATATACTAGGCCATTCTTTAATCCAAATGGCATAACTAACCATTCATAGTGTCCTTCAGGCATGTAAATGCCATCCAAGGGATACTACGGATGCATCTTAATTTGCTAAAAACTCGACTTTAAATGAAACTTACTAAAGATCTTACTATTCTCAGATTCTATTGATGAGTACAGTCTTATCTTGAATATTATAGGTATCGCTCTATTGTATTTTCATTAAATATTTTATAATTAATTAACATTCTACTTTTTCCTCTAACTATTTCTGTATGATTTCTAACTATAAATGCCGCTGATCTATGTAGACTATCTGACTTTCTGATTACTGCTAATTTTAAGAGATCTGAAATATGCATTTTAAAATCATCTTTATATATATTACTTGGTTCTATATTTTTAGTCTTTATTACGTATTCTGGATTCTTTATTCTTAGTTCACAAAAAATCTTGTCTTTTTCCCCATATTTCAATGCGTTTTCTCCAATAATTTCTATCTTTTCTAATTTACATATTAATGAGTTTATATCTTCTACTATTAAGGTTGTGTATAAAGGTTCTATAGAGATCAGCTCTACTTCTAGGTGTTGAGTGTTGTCTAAAGAGTCTGTGTTAGAATCGACATCTGAAGTATTGTCTACAAAGGTATGTAATTGACATTCACGTTCGTTTTTACAGGGGCAAGGTTTTTTGAAAATTGGATTGGTGAAAGTTTTTGAATGGGGAAGGGTTCCACCATGCTTCCCAGCGCGAAAAGGGGTGATAAAAGGTGCTGTAAGAGTATGTCTAGATAGTTGGAACTAATCTTTAGTTAAAAGGATACTTCCATCGTCTTTTAGTAAAAAACTTAGTCCTAAAATCATGTCTGTATTTAAGGAATGTAAGTCGCGTGCCCAAGTACGATCTGGTGGTAATGTATATTCTTTACTATATCCACAATGAGTATCAAAGCTAATCTTACTACCGGATTTTATTGATTCTGAGTAAGTGTAGATCTGTCCATCCATTTGCTGAGCTTCGGTAGTATTTGTAGTATGTCTAATATATTGTTTTGGAATAATGGCTTTATCTATTGCGCAATTTGTGCTTCCTGAGTCTATTAAAGCTATACACTGTATTGTAAAATTATCTATTCTTATTTTACATTTAAATTTTAAGGTATTTAGGTGTATTGGATTACAAGTGATATTTGCTAAAGAGGTTTCTGGTTCGTCTTCTTCAAATGGTTTTTCTATAATTGGTCTTTTACCCTTATCTCTTGTTATTAAAAGGTCCATTTGATTTTGTACTAATCTTAAAGTATCTTCTATTGTTTCAATACGTCTTCGCAAAATTTTTATTTCTTGTTTTTCTATAACATCTAAAGAGTTACCGATTTCTATAGGGTCTATAGGAATTAAGTTATTTTGTTCTAAACAATTAATACAAGATTCTTTAACGCATAGTAAACACTTGGCTCTTAATGTTTTGCGAGGAAAAAAGGTACATATAAAACAAGGATTATTATCTGTTCCTAAATTCTTTTGCCAATTATGTTGACATGTTATTTTAGCGTTCATAAATTCAAATGTCTGATTATAATAATGATCTTTTTGAAATTCGTTTGTAAAATCTATTTCTGATTCATCACTATTTGTCTCATTATTAACTAATTCTAGGTCTGTTGTGATTATGCTAAATATAGATTTACTATCTGAAATTTATTCGTCTATTTATTCTAAATCTTCATTTACACATTCTATTAAAGTAGTCTTTTTATCATGTAGATTGTTCTTTTTAGGACACGTTCTAGCTAAATGGTCACTACTGTTCCAAATATAGCAATTTAACTTGTTCTTAGAACTTGTTACAAAGCCATTATTCCAAATATATATATATATATATATATATATATATATATATATAGATTATGAGATTTTAATATTGGTACAAGTGTAGGTGTCCCTACATGCAAATGCTAATACTGCAAAATAGAATGACGAATAGATAAAAATGCATGGAACACTTTCGATAAATGTCAAATTACCACGACATAATTAGGTTCCGTTTGATGTTGCTATTAGATGTACACTTTTTACTTTTTTAGGAAATATATATTATACTGGACTTTTAGGGACAGAATATCGTTCCCATAGTCTCGTTTCTATAGAATATTAGATGCGACATGCTGTCATGTAGCTCATAATGTTCTACAGGGACGAGGCTATAGGGGTAATAGATCGCCCATAAAGATCCAATTTTCGGTAGTGACAATTTAATTTCGATTCACAAAAAAAAAAAAAAAAAAAAAGGAAGAAGAAGAAGAAAGAAAGAAAGAAAGAAACACAACTAATCCATAAGTTTTTGAAAAATTTTTGTTAAAAAAAATGAATAAGATCCCACAACAAATTTGTGAAGCAACAGGAAAATAGCTTTTCAACTTAACAATAGTTAAAACAATTGTCAAAGGGGTTTGATCTAGTGGTATGGTATCCCCTTACCTGTTTGTCCCGGATTCGAGACAATATACCCCACTCCTATGATCCCTAATTTGTATTCAAATAACTAGTTAAAAGAACTGCCAAATTTGAAATAATTATTCAAATTGTACATTGTTTATATTTATTATAATATTTTTTTTTCAGTTTTTTAAGCTGTTTTCTTAGTTTTAACTAATTTTTTGTTTTCAATTATTATTGGGAGAAAAAGTCCGCCATCTCCTGTTGTTGGTCATCTTGTAATTTAATATATCGATAAAACATTCTTTCTGAAATATTATAAAATATAAGAAATTATTTCATAAAAAATTAAATATCATCATATAATAATAAATAAAGATACTTTGGAAATTCAGTACTTTTTAGTAATTATAAATTAATCCAAAACTAAAATAATTAAATTTACCAAATAATTAAAATCTTCTTTAGACTACAATAATTTTAGCACAAAAAATTACTAAACACTAAACTATTTTTCACACAACTGCTTGTTTGTTTAACATAGTAGAAAGTGCTGATTTGAGAATTTACACCATTTTTGAACTAAGCCTTAATCCAGACTTATGAATAGTACCCTTTAAATATTTTTCACGAGAACTAACAGTGATGGGTGAAGGTAGACAAAAACTGGTGGGGTTTGGTGGGTTAATTATGCGGGGGTTGGCTGCATGCTAAATCAGAGATGATAGGGAAAAGAGAATCCCACTTAGCATTTGTCTCGAGTATTGGATGTTCAAAAATTAAAATGATAACATACTTTATTTATTTATTTTCTGTGTTGTACCTTTATTATTTTCTTTTTCTTTGTTTGTTGCTCTCTTTTATTTTTCTTTTAAATATTTGTTGCTTTATTTGTTTCATTTTTTTAATATTGGATCAATTTACCAAAGTTGGATGAAAAGAAATATTCCAATCTAATAAAGTGCATAAGAACAATCTTTAATTCTTTATCAAAGAGATTAACGTAGGATAGGAATGTTCAAACACTCCCGGGTGCGCCGTAATTACGGCGCTCCCGGGGTGTTTTCTAGTTCCGTCCGACATCCGATTTGAAATTCGGGATAGGATCTAGATTCATCACGACGAGACGGAGCTCCGGTAATTTTTTCAAAATTTTTGCGACACCGTTGGATGCCGTGGGGCCGGTCAAACTTTTTGGCCAAATTTTAGCTTAAATTCTGGGCAAAAAGTTTGACCGGCCCCACGGCATCTAACGATGTCGCAAAAATTTTGAAAAAATTACCGGAGTTCCGTCTCATGGTGATGAATCTAGATCCTGTCCCGAATTTCAAAACAAAGATTGTTTGGACCCTGGAAATGCCCCAGGAGTTCTGCAATTACAAAACTCCCGGGAGCACTTGATCATTTTCGTTACAGGAAGCAATTTTATTTTGAGCAAGCAGCAAGACTATGGGTCCATTAAAAGGTATTTGATTTATTTATTGGTTACGAAATTTTAAAATTTATTTATGAACATAAAATGGTATATAGTTAAAAAATTAAACTTAATAGAATTTATAAATTACAAGACCCATGAAATCTTAAATTAGTTGCTTGCAATTTTCATTATTAGATAGATGCTACCGGGGCTTTTATACTTTTTCAAATTTTTTATTGCGTGGTAAATCTGTAGAGTTTTGCCAAGAAGATCAAACCAGAAAGCAGTAAAAACGTCGAGCCAATAACACAGATTTATCCCCAAGGATCCAGAGGTTCGGCGACCACATCAAACTCCTACATCCCCTGTTGAACCTCCACAATTGTGGATGTGGTTCAGAAACCTTTATTCAAGCCAAAAGAATCTTGATTACAAACACAATCTCAAATCTGGGACCACAAAAGCAACTCTCACTACAATTGCCCTATCAACTATAATCTAATATGTAAATAGTACACTAATCTTGCAAATGAGATTTTAATTACAAAGAAGACCCAAGCCAGAAACTATATTCTGTAAAGAGGACGAAAGAGAGGAAAGACGCAGAGGAGAAATTCTGAGAAGAAACCTGCTTCATTTGACTTTTCAAGTATGCCTTTTAAAGTGATAAACAAGCTTAGCCTTGCAGATTTCATGGGATCCGATTACTAATTCAGCAACAATTCTTATCTTGACTTGGTAAAAAAAGTAAGGCCTTGTTTGGACTCCAATTGAAGAAACACTTCTTTAACATTCTCCACCTTGTTGAATCAATTGGTTTCAAGTTTGGTTTCTTAAAAACAATCCAGCTCGTATCATTGGTTCAAGTACCTGCAAAAAGAAAACTAATGATCAGTAATGTTAAGAGTTGAAAGACAACTCTTCAACTTACTTAAAGGCAGAATTTTTGTCCCAATATTAGAAGGATTAAATTGAGTTGGGATTTTGACAAGTTTAACAACTCCCTTTTCAACCATATCACGGACAAAATGGAACTTTATATCCATATGCTTGGTCCTGTCATGATGGATAGGGTTTTTGCTTAAATAAATGGCACTCTAGTTATCTGTATGCAATATCAGCTCTTGATTCATAAAGCCTATTTCATTCAGCAACCCCTTTATCCAGAGCCCTTCTTTGACAAAGCATCACACGCTGAAATATATTCGGCTTCAGTCAGTAAGATAAAGCAACTAGTTTTTGCAACTGAGATTTCCAGCTTATACATGAGTTACAAAGAGTATAAATGTAAGAAGATGTGGATCTTCTCTTATCTAGATCTTTTGCAAAATTAGAGTCACAATATCCTTTCAAAATACCTTCTTTACATTTTGAAAATTTAATCCCCAAATTTCCTAAACCACAAAGATATTTTAGCAACCACTTGACTGCAGTCCAATGAGTTTCTCCAGGGTTAGCCATGAACCTGCTCAAAACATTGATGCTATATGCCAAATCTGGCCTAGTCCAAACCATTAAATACATAATACAACCAATAGCATTAGAATAAGGAATACCAGGCATTCTATCACTTTCTTCTTTACTACTTGGACAAAGAGATGAAGAGAGCTTAAAATGATTAGCAAGTGGTAAAGTAGCAGGTTTGGCAGATTTCATAGAGAATTTTTCTAACACTTTTTCAACATAGGTTGACTGATTTAGAAACAAGGAACATTCAGATCTATTTCTCACTATATCCATTCTAAGAATCCTCTTAGCACAACTTAGATCTTTCATATCAAATTCTGCACTTAGTTTCCTTTTCACAGAAGCAATCATAGATTTATCATGACATGCAAGAAACATATCATCAACATAGAGCAGAAGATAAATAGATTCAGCCCTCCGAGCCTTTAAAATATAAGCATGCATCATAACTGCTTTTATAAAAACCTAGACTTTGGATAAAGGTGTCAAACCTCTTATACCATTGTTTAGGGGCTTGTTTAAGGCCATACAAAGACTTCTTAAGCAAGCAAACATAATCGGATTTAGATTTCACACAGAAGCCCTTAGGCTGATGTGTATAAATGGTTTCCTCTAAGTCATCATGTAAAAAAGCTGTTGGAAATATATGGGTGCATGAGGAGTATGAATGGGAAATTGGAAAATGGAGGGAAATTGGAAATTGGAGCAAATTGGAAAATGGAGGGAAATTGGAAATTGGAGCAAATTGGAAGTTGGAGGGAAATTAGAAATTGGAGCACATGGAGTAGTTGGAATCCCACATAGGAAGTTTACAAAATCATAGACCAACTTATATGTGGATGGCTTCAAGTGAGGTGTAGCTCTTGTTACATTGAGAATGCTCCATGGCCTACGCGTCCGTTAGGGGGTGCAAATCATGAGCCAATTTCAACACGAGCTTTGGGATTCGTGCTCGAGCGCGACTGCGGACACGAATGTCGCACCGGATTTGGCCGGTGGGTGCAAGTTCGCTTTGCACAACCGAATTGAGATGAAAACGCCTGCATTACATGTCTGCTGTAATGCCTGTAATGGTAACGGCTCTGCGTTACAGAATGGCTGTAATGATAACAGTTTTGCGTTACAGAATGGTTGTAATGCTTGTACTGGTAACGCCTCTCCATTACACACCGCAGTGATGGTCATAACGGCTCCCAATTCAATGAGATGAGCCTCAATGCACCTATGTAACCAAAGCAACCTCCCGATCTCGATCTGGGAAAAAGAAAAAATTTACGAAATCCTCTCTTCCCAGTTCTGTCTTCGAATTTCCAGTTCTTCGTCCGAGCTTGGTGGCTTAGTTTCTGGCACTACATTACATTACTTTGTATTTGCGAGTCAGCCGTTGTATCCTGGGAGGTGATCGCCCGCGGTGAGGGCGAAATCACTTTAAGGAAATTGGCGCGAATACGCAAGACCTCGGCTACCTCCACTTATCTTTTATCAATTGTTGTGTATTGTTGTTAATTCATGCTATTCGAATGTTGAATGTCTTTCACATCATCTGTGTGTTCGTATAATCTGCTTAGCACATGTTCCGACAAGCTTAAAGTGATTTCCACTTGCTAAAACAGATTATGAATCCACTGCTATGACTATGTTTCATGCACTGCATATATGAATCCACTGCTATCACTCTGCTATGCATACACTGAATATATTAAGTAATCTAATTAGCTCACAGGTAATTCATTCACTTATGTGCAAACTGATTTCTGCTATGCAACTTTCACTTAGTAGGTGATGATATACATGCAGAGGATTCTCCATGCTATGCCTTTCATTTATGCCAGCTGCTATAACTTTACTATTTCGATTTTGACATTCCACATATATTGTTGACTTAATTTGGGTATTGTGCATGCGTGTATGAGTGTCATGTGATACCCTTGGTTGTCACTGTAGTGGAAGTGATGAATTCTAAATTCTATATTGATAGTCATATACATGCACACTTGAATTGAATTGTTAACACTTTGTCTTAATCATCATTTGAATTGAATCTGTATGCTGCCAGTGCCCCAATATATCAGGTCATATAGTGATTTTGGAACTTGTTTTGGATTTCAGAGTTTATTTTGAACTGCTCAAATGGAAAACAACCAAAATAACGATGTTGTGGCTCCTGGACATAATGTGGTGCCTCAAGTGGCACAAAGTGTGGCTCCGATAACGCCCGTGGTGGCTCCCGTATCACAGACTGTTACTCCAACAGTTGCTATGACTACAACTGTGACTTCTATGCCAAATGTGGGGGTCGGTCCGAGTGGGACGACTCATGTGCCAAATCTTGGGGCTGGTCCTAATGTGACAGTTCCCGTGAACCACAATGAGAAGCCCGAGAAGTTCAGTGGGTTGAATTTCAAAAGGTGGCAACAGAAGATGTTCTTCTATCTGACGACATTGAATCTTGCGAGATTCTTGACTGAGACGGCCCCAAACCTGAAAGAGGACGAGGGAGATTTCCAAGTTGTCGGTCTTTGTTGAGGCTTGGAAACACTCGGAGTTCCTGTGCCGGAACTATATCTTGAACAGCTTGAGTGATTCACTGTTCAGTGTGTATTGCTCCATGAAAACGGCAAAGGAATTATGGGAGTCACTGGAACGTAAGTATAAAACTGAGGATGCTCGCACAAAGAAATTTGTTGTTGGTCGATTCTAGATTTTATGATGGTGGACTCCAAAACAAAGGATCACCGATCCAAGAGCTTCAAGTAATTATGCACGACGCCCATGCCGAAGGGATGATTGTGAGTGAATCATTCCAGGTGGCAGCTGTCATTCATAAGCTACCACCTGGTTGGAGTGATTTCAAAAATTACCTGTTGCATAAACGGAAAGAAATGACCGTTGAAGAGCTCATTGTCCGACTTCGAATTGAAGAAGAACAACGACAGAGAAATTTTGGCAAGAAGGCTAACTCGATGGCTGCTAAGGCCAATGTGGTGGAACACGGTCAAAGCTCGAAAGGAAAAGGAAAATACGTGCCACCAAATAAAAATGGGCCACCAAACCGAAATTGGCCACCAAACAAAGGCCATAATTTGGGACCAAAAGGAGGGGTCACGAAACCCAAATTTTCGTGAAAATGCCACAATTGTGACAAGGTTGGTCACAAGGCTTGGGAGTGCAAACTTCCGAAGAGAAGGGAGGCTAATATGGTTGAGGCCAACGGCTCCCGACATGGACCTGGTAGTGGTCGTCTCTGAAGTGAATCTGGTCGGGTCGAATCCAAGAGAGTGGTGGATTGACACCGGTGCTACCCGTCATGTATGCTCTGATCGAGAGATATTCCATAGCTTTGAAGTTGCAGAGAATGGAGAGAAGCTGTTCATGGGAAACTCGGCTACCTCCAAATCAAAGGCCATGGAAAAGTGGTTTTGAGAATGACGTCTGGAAAGAGTGACTCTCACCAATGTGTCAGATGTGCCGTAGATCCGGAAAGAACCTTGTGTCCGGATCAATCTTTGAACAAACATGGTTTTCGTATGGTGTTTGAGTCAGATAAAGTTATCTTGTCTAAAAGTGGAGTGTTTATTGGCAAGGGTTATGTATCTGATGGGCTGTTTAAGCTCAATGTAATGGCTGTTAAGCCCAAAATGAATAAGATGAATAACTCTTCTGTTTACTTGCTTGAGTCTTCCAATTTATGGCATGGTAGACTAGGTCATGTTAGTTATGATACGCTGCGTAGATTAATTAACTTGGACCACATACCGTCATTCCACATTGACCCGGGACACAAGTGTGAGACTTGTGTTGAAGCAAAATTGATAAGGGCGTCATTTAAAACTATTGAAAGAAATAGTTAACCACTTGATTTAATTCACACTGATGTATGTGATTTAAAATTTGTACAAACACGGGGTGGCAATAAATACTTCATCACTTTTATAGATGATAGCACAAAGTATTGTTATGTGTATCTTCTTAAAAGTAAAGATGAAGCAATAGAGAAATTCATCCTCTACAAGAATGAAGTGGAGAATCAACTCAACAAGAAAATCAAAGTGTTGAGAAGTGATCGTGGGGGTGAATATGAATCACCTTTGGTGACTTCGTGCCCAACACGGAATCATCCATGAGACGATCGCGCCATATTCACCTCAAAGAAATGGGGTAGCGGAACGGAAAATCGCACATTGAAAGAAATGATGAATGCGATAATGATCGATTACTGGGTTACCCTGAACATGTGGGGGAGGCGTCTTTGTCGACTAACTACCTTTTAAATAGGGTACCGGAAGAAAATGGAAAAGAGCCCATTTGAGTTATGGAAAGGTCGAAAACCTTCTTACGGACACTTGCGAGTATGGGGGTGTCTTGCCAAAGTGGCCGTACCGACACCTAAGAAGGTAAAGATCGGTCCAAAGACTGTTGATGGGATATTCATTGGATATTCTCACAACAGCAGTGCTTATCGGTTTCTTGTGTACGATTCTAAAATCGAAGATATACACAAAAACACGATAATGGAGTCAAGAAATGCTTCTTTCTTTGAACATGTATTTCCATACAAGTCGAGAGAAGGAGCGAGTTCTTCAAAACGACCACCCGAAGAAGTGGACCAAGAAATGGAACAGGAAGTTGAGGTTGAACCAAGACGTAGCAAACGAGTTAGAACTGAAAAATCCTTTGGTCCGGATTTTCTAACTTATATGCTAGAAAGCGAACCTCAAAGCTTTAAAGAAGTCAGAACTCCTCGTGAAGGACCTCAATGGAAAGAGGCGATCAATAGTGAGATTGAATCCATCCTGCAAAATCACACTTGGGAACTAGTGGACCTTCCTCCCGGGAACAAACCACTAGGATATAAGTGGATTTTCAAGAAGAAAATGAAGGCGAATGGAGCTATTGATAAGTACAAGGCCAGACTTGTAATAAAGGGTTATAAGCAACGAGAGGGCCTTGACTATTTTGACACTTATTCTCCAGTTACGAGAATAACTTCCATTAGGATGATACTCGCGATTGCAGCTTTACACAATCTCGAAGTACATCAATTGGATGTCAAAACAGCCTTTCTAAATGGAGATTTAGAAGAAGAAATCTACATGGAACAACCCGAGGGTTTTCCTCACCAGGCAAGAACACAAAGTGTGTAAATTGGTGAAGTCATTATATGGCTTAAAACAAGCACCAAAACAATGGCATCAAAAATTTGACAATGCCATGCTCGAATGTGGGTTTAAGATAAATGAGTGTGATAAGTGTGTGTACGTAAAGGACACTAACAATGGCTACGTCATTTTATGTCTGACGTTGATGACATGCTTATCGTTGGAAGTAATGATAAGATGGTTAAATCCACAAAAGACATGTTGAAATCAAGATTTGACATGAAAGATATGGGTTTGGCCGATGTTATCCTTGGTGTTAGAATCTCGAGAACATCAGATGGTCTCGTCTTGAGCCAATCTCACTATGTGGATAAGATTCTAGAGAAGTTTAACAAGGATGATACACTTGTGGCTAGAACCCCGATAGATACAAGTCAACATCTATCAAAGAATAGAGGGGCTGGTATTTCTCAAGTTGAGTATTCTAGAGTTATCGGGAGTCTGATGTACTTGATGAGTTGTACAAGACCCGATATAGCCTACGCAGTTAGCAAACTAAGTAGGTATACAAGTAATCCAGGATCTGAACACTGGAGAGCGATTGTAAGAGTACTAAGATACTTGAGATATACTCGTAACTTTGGGCTGCACTATACCAGATATCCTGCTGTGATTGAAGGATATAGCGATGCTAACTGGATATCTGATATGAAGGATTCAAAGTCTACTAGTGGATTTGTATTCACAGTGGGAGGTGCAGCGATATCGTGGAAATCCTCTAAGCAGACAGTTATAGCCAGATCCACTATGGAATCTGAATTTATCGCCCTTGATAAGTGTGGTGAAGAGGCTGAGTGGCTACGCCAATTCTTAGAGGATATTCCGAGATGGTCAAGCTTTGTGCCACCTATTTGTATACATTGTGATAGTCAATCAGAATCGGAAGGGCACAGAGCAACATGTATAATGGTAAGTCTCGCACATACGTCGCAGACACAATACCATTAGGCAACTACTCTCCACAGGAGTTATCTCACATTGACTATGTGAAGTCAAAGGATAACCTAAGCGGATCCGCTAACCAAAGGGTTAAATCGGGAGTTAGTTGCTAAGTCAACGAGAGGAATGGGACTTAAGCCTCATGAAGAGTAAGTCATTGCAAAGGAAAACCCAACCTAGCCGATCGAGATCCCAAGATCTAGGTTCAATGGGACAACCTAATTGCAAAGACCCGCTGGAGATCACTCGGGGGTTTCCTCAATCCATTCCTTTAAATCGTTGATGCCCGTGGGGAAGGTTGAGCAATAAGCTCTTAATGATTCTAAGCGTCGGCAATTTGAGACATCCGAGCGAGTAATGCGGGTTACTCATATAGAGGAATCACCTATGTGAGAGAGAAGTGGGGCCGCTTCAAGGGAATTGTCGAGGCGCAATTCTTAAGTAACTCGCAGAACCAGCGCGCGTGTCCAGGGCCATAAAGGACACACCCGTGAGAACCTAATGGTGTTAGGAAGAAGCCTGTGTGGGGTACATCATCATTTACACAAGCGGCAGAACAGTTCAAGGACATCGCGTCTACTGGTCAGCCAGTAAAGTAAGTGTACTGTCACAAGGGAAGGTTCAAAGGGTAACACCTACCTATCCTATGCAGGTTTCCGACGCTGAACTTTGTCACCAAGCATTCCGTGTCTGTCAATTCCCATTCATGTGGGGGATTGTTGGAAATATATGGGTGCATGAGGAGTATGAATGGGAAATTGGAAAATGGAGGGAAATTGGAAATTGGAGCAAATTGGAAAATGGAGGGAAATTGGAAATTGGAGCAAATTGGAAGTTGGAGGGAAATTAGAAATTGGAGCACATGGAGTAGTTGGAATCCCACATAGGAAGTTTACAAAATCATAGACCAACTTATATGTGGATGGCTTCAAGTGAGGTGTAGCTCTTGTTACATTGAGAATGCTCCATGGCCTACGCGTCCGCGGGGGTGCAAATCACGAGCCAATTTCAACATGAGCTTTGGGATTCGTGCTCGAGCGCCGACCGCGGACACGAATGTCGCACCGATTTGGCCGGTGGGTGCAAGTTCGCTTTGCACAACCGAAATTGAGATGAAAACGCCTGCATTACATGTCTGCTGTAATGCCTGTAATGGTAACGGCTCTGCGTTACAGAATGGCTGTAATGATAACAGTTTTGCGTTACGCACGGTCAGAATGGTTGTACCGTAACGCCTCTCCATTACACACCGCAAAGTGATGGTCAGAACGGCTCCCAATTCAATGAGATGAGCCTCCAATGCACCTATGTAACCAAAGCAACCTCCCCGCCTCGATACCAGGAAAAAAGAAAAAATTTACGAAATCCTCTCTTCCCAGCTCGCCTTGAATTTCCGATTCTTCGTCCGAGCTTGGTGGCTTAGTTTACGCACTACATTACGTTCGCTGCAGAGTCACCGTTGTATCCTGGAGGTGATCGCTCCGTGGTGAGGGGCGAAATCACTTTAAGGAAATTGCGCACACGCAAGACTCGGCTACCTCCACTTATCTTTTATCAATTGTTGTGTATTGTTGTTAATTCATGCTATTCGAATGTTGAATGTCTTTCACATCATCTGTGTGTTCGTATAATCTGCTTAGCACATGTTCCGACAAAAGCAGTCTTGACATCAAGTTGATCAAGTTCCAAATCAAAGTGTGTGACAAGTGCAAGTAGGATTCTAATATAGGTATATTCAGCTACAGGTGAGAAAATTTCATTATAATCAACACCCTCCTTTGTGAGAAAACCTTTTGCAACTAGTCGAGCTTTGTACTTCCCTTTTGAAGAGTCACTGTCACTATCTTTGATTTCATAGATCCATTTACAATCAATTATATTTTGATTTTCTGGTATAGGAACAAGTATCCACGTATGGTTCTTATACAAAGAGGACATTTCATCTTTCATTGCATTAATCCAAATCTTGAATAAGAACAAGTAATAGCATCATCAAAAGTTTCAGGTTCAGATATAGACAGTTGGAGACGGTAAAATAGGTAACAAAATCATCATTTAACCTGGTTGAAGGAAACCTTTGTCTCCTTTCTCTGTCTCTTACTAGTTGATAACCAGTTGATGACTCTATTTCACTGGAGGTGGTGGCTTCATCATTATCAGATGCCTCCTCTTGAGACACATTATCATAAATTGTTTGATTTTCAACAAATGGTGGTGTCTCCACCTAACCTTGTGTCTCAGTAGGAGTTTGATTTGGCTCCACCTCAATTTTAGAGATAACAACATCTTTACCTTTCATAGAGTCATTAGTACCTGAAGATTTGTGTAAACAAGGCATAACACTTTCATTAAAGACAACATTTCTGCTGATGATAACTTTAAAACCTTTAGAGTCAAGAACCCAAAGCCTATAGCCTTTGGTTTCTTCTCCATACCCGAGAAAAACACACCTTTGTGACCTTGGTTCCAACTTTCCTTCACTTTGGTGTACATAGGTTGTACAACCAAAGATCCTAAGATGGGAATAGGCCATAGGTTGTCTAGACCAAACAAATTCAGGTGTTTTAAAGTTTAAGATAGAAGATGGACTCCTATTTATCAAATAAGTGGCAGTTTTGATAGTTTCTCCCCAAAAAACCTTTGGTAAACCAGAACTAACAAGCATACATCTAACTTTGTTTCAAATAGTTCTATTCATTCTTTCAGCCACCCCATTTTGTTGAGGAGTGTATGTGGTTGTTCTGTTGGGGATAGTGCCCTTAAAGCATTGTAGTTGCACTTTGTTTTAGAAATTAATAAATGCGACATTTATTTTCGAACATATTAGCATATTGCATGTGATTTTATTGTCGTGAATATCGTAGAATAAAATCCCTAGTTTATTAGATGCAACCACAATCTTAGTATATAAGAGTTATATACAAGAGGATTGAGATTGTGGATAACAAACTTAAATTAAGTCCGTGATGAAATTAATTAAAGTATGGGATCTTTAATTAAACCATCACTAATGCGGCCCGTGAACATTGTGAATGTGACTGTCTTATCCGGACTGTCGATGTGGAGACATCTAGATGGGGGCATTTATATATAATGAGATTATATAGGACGTAGACCGATTTGATTTTATATTTCACATTAAATTCTGTTATTTTTGTGAAATTCAAATTAAATCATAAAGATGATCATATATGGATAGATCTTAATACTTAGGTGAATATATACTCCTATTTATTTCAATGTGCTTCTTAATCTGCTGGTTTACGTTTGCAATCGAGCATTCACAACACTAGCAGTTTAGATTCGCATTTGAAATAAGTGGCTGGGAATATAATTCATGATATGGAATCCATTCCTTCCTCAAGGGAAGTAGAGAGATTCCCTCATTTATTAATTCTGGAACTGAGTGTTGGGCCCAACTAATTTATAATTAGTACCACTCACTAGTGAATTAATGGTAAATGAGGATAAGAAGTAATTGAGAAGGTAAACGGAAAATTCCATTGTCAATTACGAATTGTCTATGGAGGATTAATCCATATGTAGTGATTATATCAATGGACTGCTCAAATACGTAGAGTAAGATGTTCTATAATTAAGGAGAGTGCAATTCCATATTTTTAGTGGATTAATAATGGAATTAATGAGTTGGGAAAATTAATTAAAGAGTTTAATTATTTTTCCAACTTATTGGACTTCCTAATTATAGGTCCATGGTCCCCGGTACGCCTTTCTAATTAGTGACGGACTTGAAATGCAGTTTAATAAGTCCTAATAAAACATGGGAAATAGTTTCCATATTTATTAATGGCTTAAAGGTAAATATAATTGAATATGAGATATTAATTATATTTATTCTAATTATGGGATAATTATAAAAGTTAATAATATCTACAAATATTGAGAATATTTAAATAGATATTGTTTAACTGAAAGTTGAGTTATAATAGGATTTAACTCTCCATTCTAGAAGATTCTAGAAGGTGGATCCTAATAGGATTAGGTAAGTCCTACAACTATAAATAGGAGATCTCTTGTTAGACAAGACAGACAACACAACACTTTTATAGTTGTAGAAAATTCGTTTCTTCTGTAAGACAGATCTAACGAATTTTTCTCTCCTAATATTGAGTTCAGGTAAGCTCAATAATAGTGTAGGATCCCCCAAACCAGTAAGCCAAACTCAACGTTTTCATGAGTTAAAAATAACGTAGAGAAAGAATTAAGAATTCTAGATCTGTATTTGGAGTGCCCCGCACACTGCCGTCAATTGGGAGGATTGTACTGGAAGGCTGTGGCTTCTACTAAATCCAATTTGGTAGCTTCTGTTAGATCCAATTCGTGTATAGCTAATTCTAAAGGTTAGTTCACTAATTCCCATTAGATCTATTAATTTAGATGAATTCATGATTTATATTCATATGGTCATTCTTTGATTTGTGAAAATTTGAGAAATTTTACAAAATCACTTCCGCTATATCAAATCAGATCTGATAATTGGAAATTTTAAACGCTAGAATTGTTCCGGTTATGCAATAATTTCCAACAAATGGTATCAGAGCCAGGTTATACCATATGATTATAAATCTGATTTATGGATGAATTAATTTTTCCAATTTTCGGTTTTATGTTTGTGTATATGATACATATTAAAACCGGTAAATTGGGTATAAGAACATAAGTATGTTATGTATGCAAATCTCCTTTGTGCGTATATATGTGATATATATTTAAACTGGGAATTGCATTTATATGTACATGAATTTACAAAATATCGTTTGTAATTCTATGTGTGTGAGATGCATATAATCTGATATTTGCATTGTGAATGCTTATACGGATTAAATTGCTACTGTATATATGAGTTATACATTTGTATGCATTAGACACGAGTTATATAGGTACATATATGGTTTATATGTGATATATAGATACATGCTTACATATGAATATGGATCTCTATTGCAGTATGTGTTTATGCATGTATATTTGAATCAAGATGTATATATGATGCATTTGTGGGCATCTATGTGTTGAGGGATGTATGTATATGATGCATATATGAACCGTGTATATATGTGTGTTAGAAAAAAAGGAAATTGGATGGTGTCTTCGCCGAAAATTGCATGCCATCGCTGTCGGTGGCAGTGGCGAGAGTGGCCACTGCCTCGGCGATGGCAGCGGCAGCGGCAAAGGTGGCCGCTGCCATTGCAGCAGCGGCGCTGCAAAGAAGCAGCGGCGATTGTCGTCGATGCGTGGGGTGGCAGCGGCGACTGTCGCCGCTGCCCTAAGTGGCAGCGGCGAATGTCGCTGCTGCTGCTAATGCACGATGCGGCGAACCCTAATACTAGGGTTCCAGCCGCATCAGATGCAGTGAAGATGGGGGCCTGGTTGCAATTTTTGAAATTGCAACCCAGGCCCCCTCCATTCTTTAAAAGGGGTTCCTTTTCCCGGATGTTTGAGAAACATGCATTTTGGTCCCCATCTTTTTGTTTTTGGCTTAAACTCGTCCTCAAGCATATATATAATTTTGGAAAATTTATAAAAAATTGAGTTTGTCAATTTTAAGGATATTTTCACATTTGAAGATTATTTTCCAATTAAAAGAGTTTTTATTGTGGGAAATAGTTATATTCACATCATGGAGATTCTTTGTGGTAAGTTAAATGATTAATGCGATTGATTATCTAACTTTTTGGATTAATGAGTTGATGTGATTGACTAATTAAATTGGAACAAAGTCAACAAAATAAAGAGTTATTTTGTTGGTTCCCTCTCTACAATAAAATTAACATGATTAATTGGATTAATCATAATATTTTATGTATATGCAATTAATTAGTTAATTTGATTAACTTTTACATGCGTGATTAACAAAATAAAGAGTTATTTTGTGTGGGTCTCCCCTTGTGATAAAATCAAGTAATTAATTAGATTAATTATATAATTTTATTGATGTGAAATTAATTAATTAGTTAATATGATTGACTAATTGATTTGGTTTAGTTCCTTTTTCCTTCATTTGTCCAAAGTGTTTGGACAAATAATCTTATTAACGAAGATCTACGAGTTTGGATTTTATTTCGAATTAATAATTCTTGTAATTGCATATTTAATTGTTAAGTTATGGTAATTGCTTGAATTAGTTTGGAATTGTTTCATATATTTTTAATTTGGAATAAATTTCTAAAGATTATGAGATGATCTTTAAATAATTCAATAATAGATTAAAATTCATAATTTTAATAGTCTAAAAGTTAGATTATTAAAAGATGTGTAATTTTATTGGGGCTATGTAATAAAAGAGTTTATTATAGCCTTTGGTTATTGAATGAGGTTTTTTCGTTAAATCCTTTTGGGAAAATTCTTTCGCCCAATCGGATTGGTCCTTAAAGATGTCTTAAAATGCGTAGATTAATTTTCAAGCCAATATGATTGGATGTAATTAATCTTAAATGATTAAAGTCCAACCAATTGGGTTTGGTTAACTAATACATTAAATAGAGATCCAATAGGATTGGACCTTATTTAATAAATTAATTAAATGCCCAATTAAGTTGGCCTAATCATATTACTTAGATTAAGACTTGAGGGATTCAATTGGATTGAACGTTTCAAATTTAATCTAAAGTATATTAATTTCAAATCCCAAATAGTTTGGAAGTTAAATTAAAAGCCCAATGTGATTGGACTCGGCCAATTTAAATTTTTTAAGACAACCAATAAGATTGGTGTTTATGATTAAAGTATGGGATTAATTAATATACCAATGAGATTGGTTAATAATTCAAATACTTTAATCACGTGAAAGAATTTATGGAAATAATTAAATTAAGAGTTCAATGTGATTGAACTTGGTTAGTTTAATTTAGAGATTCATAAATTTTCTCTTAAGGAAATTTCAAAGTATAAATTTAAAAGGACAATAAGATTGGACTTATATATTTGAGCTAGGTCATTCCAGGTAGTGATACTAGCAATGGGCTGTGAATCAAGCCACTCCAGAGCCTTGTCTCGTAAAGTGCGAGGGAACAACCTTAGTCGGATGGCATCGTCCGAAATACCCTGATATTTAAAATGTTCACACATCTCCAAGAAGCGCGAGACATGCATGTGCGGGTTTTCATCCGGCAGCCCGTAGAATTGGTGCCCGTTTTGGAAAAAGATGGATTACGCTGGTCTTCAATCGAAGGTGGGTTGGCGAATGGGGAAAACGATCTTTGGATTGACTTTGGATAACTGCGGTGTCATGAAGTCACCAACCAACATGTTATCCTCATCGTTTCCTTGGCCTGCAGGGTTAGCACCGCCATCGATAAGCGGAATTTCTCTTTCAGCTGCCATGTCTTCCTTTGACCGATCTTCTTCGTTCGTTATATTGACCTCTCTCACCGCGATAGAAAGTACGGTCGATTTCCGGATCGAATTCTAGGCGTTTTATGGCCCTTGCTCTTCGCATAAACCTGAGAAAGAACGAGAGAAATTGTGAATGAAAAATGCAATATAATTAAGCAAATAAAGTTCGAATTAGTGCTAGCTAATCTAAACGGTAAAATAAATACAACACTCGCAGAACGGCGCCAAAAACTTGTTGTTGATCAATCCACACCGCAAGTGTACGGATCGTATAAGTAATAAAGTGGACTTTTAAAGTCCTGATGTCAGACCCACGAGGACCTGATTTATTCCCACGCTACTCTAACTAGCCTTAACCAAATAAATAAGTTGAGATCAATTAATTTCCTAATCTTGCAAAAATTAAATTATTAAATTAAATTGCTAAATCTAAAATTAAAATTAAGAATTAAATTGGAAACAAATTAAAAGAATGATTTTTTTTTTTTGGTTTTTAAATCAAATATGGGAAAACTAGCATTAAGGTTTGAATCCACTTTTCATTTAGTTATCCTCCAGTTATCAAATTGATAATGAAAGTTAGTTTTGACGATTCAATTCACAAAATTTGTTGAATAATCTTTCTCAAGTAGAATTCAACCTATTTATATGACGCGGTTAACTATATCTCTATGATAACAACGCCATAAAAATGCATTATAACGCAAGAATTGCATAAAAACATCGCGACAAAGCATAGGGTATTCTCATCCCCTATCGGACTTTGTGGTTTTCAACAAAAGTCTAATCTATTCACGATTTCTCAATACAATAAATAGATCACAGATCAACTTTGGCCACAAGTTGTAAAAGAAAGTATAATTATATTGAAAACTCAAAACCGAACGTTCATCTTAGCATAAGAATTAACAAAACATCAAATTAACAATCCGGATTCAAACCAAAATCAAAGTTTCATCTCTACCCTAATGCTATGAAAAGTTTAGCCTATCATGCTGTAAAAATCAGAGGAAAAACAGAAAGAGAAAGTCATCACCGAATTAAAGTTGTGTTCTTGAGCTTGGATCTTCAATTATGGCTTTTTTCTCCAACTTTCTCCTAGATGATTGCTCCAACTTTTGTTCCCCTCTGTTCTCTGATGTTTTTTTTTCGAAATTAGGTCGAGTTCTGTATTAATAGATGCAAGAAAGCCCAAGAAAATCAGGTCCAATTCAGTTTCGGAAAGTTTTCCGAAAATCTGCCCGATATAACCATGCTATCGCGCGTGCGATCGCATGGTTATAAATTTCCAAAGGCATGCTGTCGCGCGGGCGACCGCATGGTTATAACAGATTTCAACTTCTACCATCTTCCAATTTAGTCCCCAAAGTTTAATTACAGGGCAAGTCCTGAACTTCCAACTTTGATCAATTGAGTCCACAAGCTTTTGATTTCTTCAATTTGGCTCCCATTTGATTTTTCTTCACCTCCCCCAACTTTTATTTCTTCCAATTGAGTCCTTCCAACTTTGATTTGTGTCTCTTTTTGTCCAAAGTTGTAATATTTTCTTCAATTCCCGGTTTTCCCTAAAATAGAACCAAATATCGCTAAATTAGATGCGAAATTAATTAAAAATGAGAAAAACATATAGTTTAAGAGGCCTAAATAAGTGCATAAATTGCACTTATCAGAAAGCCTATAGAATTATATGGGAACCAAGTTAAAGTTTAGCACAGCTTATCACCCCCAGACCGATGGGCAATCCGAGCGCGCCATTCAAACACTAGAAGATATGTTGAGAGCCTGTACTTTGGACCTAAGCAGTAGCTGGGAAACCCACTTGCCACTAGTGGAATTCGCTTATAACAATCGGTACCAGGCCACCATTGGAATGACGCCTTACGAGGCACTCTACGGTCGGCGCTGTAGAACACCAGTCTACTGTGATGAAGTCGGTGAAAGGAAAGTTTTGGGACCAGAAATAGTGGAAAGAACAGTTGCCGCCGTCGAAAAGATCAAGTCACGAATTGAGACAGCACAAGATAGACAAAAGAGTTATGCAGATTCTAGAAGGAGAGATTTGAAGTTCCAAGTCGAGAAAAGGTATTTCTCAAAGTGGCCCCGATGAAAGGCGTATTGCGGTTCGGTAAAAGAGGAAAGCTCAGACCACGCTATATCGGACCGTTTAGTATCATATAAGAGGTTGGAAATGTAGCTTATCGTTTAGCTCTTCTTCCAGAGCTCTCAGCCATCCATAATGTATTCCACATATCACTGTTGAGAAAGTACGTTGCAGACCCTAACCACACGGTGAGCTACGACGCTGTGGAACTTCAAAAAGACCTTACATACGAAGAAGAACCAGTGCGTATAATAGATAGACAGGTCCATGCCTTACGAAATCGAAGTATTCCGCTAGTCAAAGTCCAGTGGGGCAAACACGGTAGAGACGAAGCCACTTAGGAGGAGGAAGAGGAAATATTAGCCAATTACCCAGATCTCGTCAATCAAGTAAGTACAATTTCGGGGACGAAATTAATTTAAGCGGGTAAGGTTGTAGCGACCCAAACTTTTATAAGAAAATTTTAATTAATGTGTCGCTAAGCCGTTACTCAAATTTACAAAAATCCGCGTCGTCTTCTATAGTTAAAATTATATATATATATATATATATATATATACATTGATTTATAATTAGATTATATATATTCCATCCTTTATTTACCAAAGAAAATCGTAATAATGTTATCCCATTAGCTAATTATATTTTTTTATTTTTACTTTTCTTTTTTTTTTACTTTTCTTTCCAATATATATTTTCCTTGTTTTCTTGAGAATCAAGTCGTAGACCTCATGATAAATGCCACCAATTATAATCCTTAATGGATCCCATTTTCTACTCGTGTAGCACCACTTCAAGCCTTGGAATTTCTCTAGCTACCCAACTCTCTTTCCCCTTACTTTATAGACCCATAGCCCAGCCAACTTTTCCTTTCTTCACCACCGTCATCAACGTGCAAAGCAACAACAATTCCCTTGGCATCTCGTGACTTCCACCCATCATCAATTCACGTTCATCCTTCATCACCCCATGACCGATAGCCTCTAGCCACCATCCTTAGCCCAATCTCAATCAGGTATGATCTCAAACTCGTGTACTCAAACATGCCAATTGATTACCGTCGAATCTGTGAACTATGGAATTTCAGGGAGAGTTATGGTTGAATTGTTAGAACCAAAACCATTGCCGAGTCGACAACTCGGCTCGAGAACTACCTAGTCACCACCGCCTCCATCATTCACCACCACCAAATCGCCAACCATAATCACCACCACCGTCCACCTCCAACAGCACCAGTACACCCACAATCCACGCACCCACGGCCAAACCCACAAGCACCCGAACATACATACATGCATACATACACACAAGCTCACACACAAAAACACATAGGCATGTATATAAACATCGATGTATGTATATATATGTATATACGCCATGGACTTAGCACCTAGCCCCCAATAATCGATGGATCGGAGAGGAACTTGAGGGAGACTAGCTTGTTCCTTTCTTCTTCTTCCTCGTTAGTATTTACAGAGGGAGACGAGAGGATACTGCAAGTGAAAAACTCAATTTGGGGGTTTAATTAGGAAATTTACTCTCTTAGTCCCCACCTTTTAATAGCACCTTATTAGTTAGTTCCCATATTTAATAGCACTTTATTTGTTAGTCCCTATTTTCTATTTTACTTTTACAACCAGTACGAAAGGCCTGAGTTTTTCACCAGTCAAATTGCGCCTCCTACTCTATTTCATGTTGCCCAATATTAATTGGGCTCGTCATAAAATTTTACTGAACATTGTTTTGCTTATTTTACTTTAATGGTAAGTTTAGTTTATTTAGTTTAATCCTACTCGCCCTTATTATGATAATTATTTTATTTTAATTAAATTCCACTTAAATTTCAATATAAAGCTTATTTTAAATCATTTTATCAAAAACTATTTGGTTTCGTGGCAAATCCTATTATATTCTAATTTATTTTATTTTATTTTACTTTTTTCTTATTTCATTCTATTTAGTTTATTATAATGAATATCTTATTTTATTTAACTTAGTTCTATTTAAATTATAATTCTTATTTTATTTTATTCTAGTTTTTTTACTTATTTTAAATGAGTAAAGCTAATATATATATATATATATATATATATATATTAAATATTAGTCAAATCCACTCATTTATTTTATAAGCTGAACATCTAGCACTAATTTAATAAATTCCCTTAATTGTAGACGACGCGCGGGATTTAGAGAGTTAGAAACCAACCCCAAGCTACGCTCAAACTCAGAAAATCAGATAGGTTCCTGAACTAAAGTTTTATTTTTCTTGTCTGCGCACTTGTTATGAAAACTATTTGTGTAGTGTACATTGCCTATGCCATTTTATGAATAATGAATTAAATGAAGCTTTCGAGCTCAACAATACTATGAAGCCTTCAGGCACATGAATTTCAAGAAGCCCACGGGCACAAGAATGTTAAATGTTTACGTGCACGTTTATTTTCCGTCCGAACGCACATAATTCATGATATGCATGCATGTACCTGCCATGTTATTATAGTTTGACTAACTTGCTCAGTGGACCTACTGAGTAATTCATTACTCACGTTTTTCCTATTTTTAACGAATCTTATAGATTAAGAGGCGGCAGAGGAGCAGGCGAATAGTGGCAATCAACCAAAGAAGTCAACTAGTTGCATTCCTTATTTTATTTAATTCAGTGAACGACTAGATATTGTTTTTAAATTTCTAGGTTTTATCTTTATTTTGCAATATTATTATTATCATTACCTTTTTCCCTTAAAAGAACAGTGTTCATTAGGGTTTGCTTACGAATAGCTATTGGTCTAAGAAAATTTAAATATTTGTTTTAAAAATATTTACTTTCCGCATTATTTAAGTTCACTACATTTAGGAGCAAGTTTAGCGACCTGAATCTAAGTAGATTCTGGGCATTACACTTTCATTGTAGAGATTGCTTATGGGATACACCGGCTACAAGCTCTATGGATTTATCAAGCATTTGATCAAGTTTATGTCAAGCAAAAACAGAAACTTGATTGAACTTGATGAACATTTTAATTATCTGAGATTTGGAAGTTTTTTTTGAATTGCAAGATGAATGTAAAATGATTTCCATGCTTCTCCACATGAAAATCATCTCCATTTACAGTATTTTCATGTTGCTTCATGAAGAGATGTTAACCCCAAGTTGAAAAGATACATCCATACTTGGGTGCCTTAAAAGTAAGCTTGTCGGCACCTATTTGCAAGAAATAGACATATGTGAAAGCATAGCGGCTACACGGCACCCTCATTTTCCAGATTGCTCTATGCGGTTGCATGTTTCTTTTGTGCGGAAGCACATACTTTTCCAATTTTTTTCTTCTTTTTTCGGTTTCGTTTCACCCCATTGATGTAGCAATCTATACTTGTTCATATATTTGAATGAGTTCGGAAATAAGTTTCCGAGGAGCCCCAGTTGTTCAAATATATGACATATCCAACTGTCTCAAAATTTTTTCTACTCTTGTGGATAAAATAAAGGTATCTTTCATTTGAACCTCTACCTTGGTGCAATCAATCACAAATTATTATCGAAATCCGGGGTAGCATGAAAGCTTTGAACCTATTATTTCTGAATGATAGTACTGGCGAGATACAAACACAAGCGTTATGTGTTCCAAGTTCACACCACTCACTTCGTGCTCATATGGTCGTGTGCTCATCCTAACAATGAACTTTTAAACAAAATCCAACTTTCTATTGAGGTAGCACCACCTCGAAGTTCATATGGGTAAAGTTCTTCCAGTATCGTTGTTATATTTATTGATACTTGATCCGATGACTTGAACTTTATTAAGAGTTTAAGAATTAAACAGTCCAATCTGTAACAAGCTGCACTGTAAGTCTAGGATAACGTTCAACAAAAGATTAAGTGCTGAAACCATTAGCTTATCAAACGACTTGTTGTTCCCCTTTGAACGTGAGATATACTTATTAGTATAGTCTGGTAGGGTTGTCGTCATTGGTGGACCTTTCAATGGAGTCTCAACCTGATCCCCTCAACTTTGATATTAAGTTAGAATTTAACTTAGCTCCACATTTATCGATTCATTCTACGATTCAATTAAATTTGTAAGCCTTTTAAATAAAGAGTTACTTGCTTTCGCACGGTTTGTAGAGTCGCTTTACGATTTGAATTAAATTTAGATGTTGATTAAATGCGATCACATTCCAATTTATTTGACAGCGCTTGCGAAATAATTTTACGGAGTTTTGTAGTCTATTTTGCTCGTTTATAGACTTTACAAAACACTTATTCCCAAACTTATTAAAATTTGTACTCATGCAACATTTGCTATTCCCACATTTTATAGTGTCAAAATTATTTAGTCTTTCACTTAATGAATGAAATAATTTATATTATTTTAAGTGATGAACAATATTTGTTAAAGTGACAAATCTCAATGTTCATCACTCCTCAAGTCGTAACAAATAATTTATTGTCTCCTCATCGAGTATAGTAAAACACTCTTTAATTTTAAATATTACCCCCACAACTTGAGATAGATATTTAATCTACTCAACTCTTTTATTCATAATGAAAGACATTAATTTCTTTAATCCTAGTAATAGAACAAATTTTTATTGCGATTGATTTCACCCCCACATTTCTCATTTTAATTAATGTGAATCATTTGTCTTTGTAAACTGCAACGTTTAAAAGACAATCCTTATTCACTCTATATCACCCTCCATGTAGTAATATAATTCTCAAATAGCATTGGATAGATTCATTCTATCACATATGAACTCAACCGGTTTGCAAAATTTGCTTTGTATGTTGCATTTCACAATACTCAATATTTATGGTATCCTCAACTACTACCATCGATTTCACTTTTGAATATTACCCCTCCCTCCTCCCCCACACCCTTCCCACCCCAAAACCAAAATAGGATAATATTCAAGTTTTTGTTAGCGCAAATGATAGATCACTATTTCTATCATAATAGAACTAACCCACACTTTGACATATATGTCAAACTGAGTAATTCGATCAACATTTATTGAAATTTTGTATCACATACCCTTGTTAATACATATCCCGCAATCATCTCTTGTAAATACATATCCCGCAAATCATCTCTTGTACTCTTGTCTAAGTAAAGAGGATAACATTAAACATTGTTCTATATATAGTGTGTAATGTTTCAATTTCATTTCCGGAAGATTTGTAGATGTACACTTATTTACATCATGCCAACCTTCGTCTTAGTTTCTTCAAGAACCACTAATACCTTTGAAATTTCTCTTCAAAGAAGACATATATAATCAGTATAATTTCAAACCAAAAGTTATGTACACATTAAGAAGCAGCCCTTATGCAAACAAGTGATAATGAGAATTATAGTCAGGACAACTTGTGCTGTTTATGTATACTAATCAAGTGAGGAGCACAAATATTATTGAAAGAGTCACATCTTCATCCAAATATGTATTGATAGTTCGATTTCTTCATATAAGATCCCCGTTGCACCGCTAAAATATAACGATTCTTGGTAACACATATGAAACATGATAATGAATCTAAAATATGTTTAAATTCCCAACATAGCCACGATTTAATATTCACTTTTGATATTCAAATTTGGATAGAAGAAAGAGTGTTTCTTTGCTAAGAGGAAAGAGTGTTTCGTTGCTAAGAAGAAAGAGTGTTTCTTTGCTAAAAAGAAAGATATCACGAAAGCCCTTTCGGAGAACCGACCCTTGGTCTACAAAGAACCCCTCCTTGTGCTTAACTCTAACAAATCCCTCACCTTTGTTGTTAATTCTCTTCTTCAGGAATTCAAGGACGTTCTTCGCGAAGAATTGCCAAGTGGATTACCTCCAATTCGAGGCATTGGACATCAAATTGACTTGGTATCCGGAGTCGCAATTGCAAATCGATCAGCTTATCGAAGTAACCAAGAGGAAACTAAAGAGGTGGAAGATTTGATGAACAAAGGATACATCCAAGAAAGTATGAGCCCACGTGCCGTGCTGGTGTTTTTAGTTCCAAAGAAGGATGGAACATGGCGAATATGTGTTGAGTGCCAAGCAATCAACAAAATCATGTTAAAGTATCGCCACCCTATCCCTAGGCTAGATTATATGCTTGATGAGTTATATGGTGCTAATGTGTTTAGCAAGATTGATCTTAAAAGTGGCTATCATCAAATACATATGAGAGAAGGGGATGATGGGAAAACATAGCCTTTAAAATGAAATGTTGCTTATATGAATCAATGGTGATGTCATTCGGGTTGACAAATGGATCGAGTACTTTAATGGGCCTAACAAATCATGTTTTACATGTGTTCGTTGGTAAATTTGTCGTGGTGGACTTTAATGACATATTGATTTATAGTCGGGGATCAGATAAGCATGTTGATCATCTTAGACATGTTTTAGAAACCCTAAGACAAGAGAAGTTACTTGCTAATCTAACTAAAGAGTCAATTTTGTCTTGATAGAGTTGTTTTTCTTGGTTATGTGGTAAGCTCTAATGGGGTAGAGGTTGATGAAGAAAAGATAAAAGCAATTAGAGATTGGCCTACCCCGATTAGTGTATCTAAAGTTTCATGGTTTAATAAGTTTTTATCGACGATTTGTGCCTAATTTTTGTTCTTTAGCTGTACCATTGATTGAGGTAATCAAGAAAACAATTGGTATTAAATGGGGTGTTGAACAAGAGCATCCTTTCAAAATGAAAAAGATAAGTTATGTTCTTCGCCCGTGCTTGCTTTGCTTGATTTTTGAAAGACTTTTTAGATTATGCTTTGAGAATAGGTATCGGTGCTGTGCAGTGATGGAATCGAAGCCTAGACCATTCTTTACCTAGAAGTAAGTGGTGCCTCACTTAGCTATCCAACATATGTCATGGAGCTATATGCTTTGGTTTGAGGTTTGGAAAATTGCCAACACCACCTATGGCCGAAAGAATTTGTGATTCACAATGATCATCCATCTCTAAAGCACCTTAAAGGCCAAAGAAAGATGAACAAGCGACATGCGAGGTGGATGGAGTTTGTGGAAACCTTCCCCTACGTGATAGAGTACAAAAAGTAGTGAAAATGTTACTGCCAATGCTTTGTCATGGTGGTATGCATTGCTATCTACCTTGAGTACTAAATTATTAGGATTAGAGATGTTAAAGGATTTACATGTTAATGTTCTTGAATTCTTTACTATCTATGTTGCTTGTGCGAAAGGAAATGTGAACAGATTCTGTAGACTGGAGGGACATTTTTTTAAAGAGAATCGATTTGTGTGCCCACTAGTTCTATAAAAAAATTGTTAGTGAGAGAAGCCCATTGTGGAGGGCCCATGGGATACTTTTGGTGTTCAAAGATCTCAGATGTCTCAAAAGAACATTTTGATTGGCCGAAGATGAAACGAGATGTTGATAGAATTTGTGCCAATTGTATCATGTGTAGAAATGCTAAATCTAGGGTTTTACATCAAGTTTGTATGCTCCTCTATCGGTTTCTCAAGCTCCTTGGGAGGACATATCTATGGATTTTGTGTTGGGTTTGCCTAGATCTAGGAATGGAAAAGACTCGGTTTTTGTTGTCGTGGATAGGTTTAGCAACATGTCACACTTCATTCCATGTCATAAGACCGATAATGCTACACACATGGCGGATTTGTTCTTTAGGGAAGTAGTACGTTTGCGTGGTATTCCCAAAACAATTGTGTCGGACTTGGATATCAAATTCCTTAGCTATTTTTGGAAGACCTTGTGGGGAAAGTTAGGAACCAAGTTGTTATTCTCTACAACTAACCATCCCTAAATCGATGGTCAAATCAAAGTACTCAATAAAACTTTGGCACAATTCGATGGTCAAATCGAAGTAGTCAATAAAACTTTGTCACAATTGTTACGTGTTTTAATTTCTAGGAACTTAAAGAATTTGAAAGAGTGCATACCATTGCTGAATTTGCATATAATTGAGTTGTGCATGTTGCTATTGATTTTTCTCCTTTTGAAATTGTGTATGGCTTTAATCTTTTGACATTGTTGGATTTAATTCCTTTACCTGTTGATGAACGAGTTAGTCCAAACAGCAAGAAGAAAGTCGAGCTTGTTCGTGATTTGCATGAAAAGGTAAAGATGTGGATGGAGAAACGAAACAAGCAAGTTTCGAGTCAAGTCAGCACAGGAATTTGTAAAGTCACTTTTGAGCCAGGATTGGGTTTGGCTTTACTTGAGAAAAGAAAGATTTCCCTAACAACAGCGATCAAAGTTGCAACTCTGAGGTGATGGTCCTTTTCAAATCATTAAGAAAGTGAATCACAATGTTTACAAATTGGATCTTCTAGGTGAGTATAGTCTCTCGGTTACCTTTAATGTATTTGACCTTATTCCATTTGATGTAGGTAATGATTCCTGGACAAATCTACTGGGCGTGTTGTCGCAGTACGCCAAAATTTATTTTATTTCCTTACTCGGTTTCAAAACTACAAATTAATGTAGAAGTGGTAAGTAAGGGTCGAACCCAAGAGGAACGGTGTTTAATCTAGTTGTTCTTATCAATTAATCTAGAAATGGGGGTTTTGGGAAGTTGGATGAAATTTGAAAATAAAATGACAAAATAAAAGAGATGAAAATGCAACAATTGAAGATATATCTAGTTCTCGGGTTCGGTTGTGTCAACATCTTGTGTTTATCTTTCCCATGCAACGTGTACTATCCCTTCTTCAATTTATCAACTCTCAATTAACCAAGAAGCTCTGATTAACGAATTCTTCCTTAAGTGTATTAAATTAAAAGTGAGTTCTTTAACTTAACATCTAGCTATTGGATAATCCTAAACAAGTTCTTAGGATTTAATGCAATGCTAGTGTGAAATGAACAAGAAGAATGAGTTGAATTAGATGATTAATTTCACAAACTTGAATTAATACATCTAAGTTGATTTATTAACAAATATGCACGACATTCGCTTGCTCTGTGGGATTGGAATCTAGTGACAATTACGGATCAAAAGTTCCAATCCTAGCACATAACTTGAACTTAAAGATTAATTGATTCAATTGGCCAAAGTGAATGCAATAATCACATAAATTCAAAGCGGGTTTAAAAGCATAACAAATCAACAAATTGAAGTAGAGGAATAGATAAAACGTTAGCAAAGAGTTAGAAAAGATAACAACATGATAATTGAACACAACGTCCCTCGAACTAGATAGAGAAGTCTAACTACTCATATTTGTGGGTTTCATACTTTTTAGCAGTGTTAGCCTTGTATTACTCCCACAATATGATAGATTATACTTCACTATCACAAATAATATACACAAAACATAGAAACAAGAAAATAAATGCTAAGAAATAAATAGAGAAGTTTAATCACTCATATATATGGGTTAAATACTTTTTAGCGAGTGTTCGCCTTGTATTACCTCCACAATATATGAGAAATTAGACTTCTCAAACAAAGAAAATAAAAGAAAGAGAGAAACTAGCGAAGAAATGCTCGCTTAATCATATATCTCGGTCAAGAATCGTTAGATTGATTAATCGAACCTAAATTTAGGTTTTTCTTCCACGAATATGAGAAACTAAGAGCTTTCTAAGCTAGAACTAAGAACTAATGATGAAGAGAATTTTATTGAGGAGAAAGTTAAAGAGAATCACAAGCTAATTCTCTCTACAAGTTGTGTGATTCAAGCTTGGAAATGCCTCTATTTATAGGCAAAATATTACACCAAAAAATATTAAAAATCATAAAAGTCTTCCTTCATGAGCCTATTGGTGGTGTGCTCAGATTGTTTTATCTCTAAGTCAAGAAAATACCAAAAACACGCTTTATGGTAGGTGGAGTCCGGTCAAAATCGCAATGGCTGTTGCGCGACTGAGTCGCCACACATACGACTCGAGTCACGCCGCGATTACCGCTTAGTCACCGCTTGCAAGGGAACTGGGAGGCCAGGGACGATTGCAGGCATGACTCGGACGGTTCTGCGCCTGATCGAGGATGCTCGCAAGGTGACTCGAGTCACTTATACGACTGATCACATCACGGCGGTGACTGAGTCACCCGAAAGCCACCCATAAATTGCACACCAAGTCCCTCCACGCTTGAATGTTGTTCATTTTGGTCCTTGCGAAATTGCATTTTGGTCCTCCAACTTTTTGAAAAGTTTCACTTTGGTCCCCTGACTTTTGAAAAGTTGCACTTTGGTCCCCAACAGTTTGGGCTTTGACCCTTTTAGTCCTTTTTCTTCAAATGGCCATAACTTTCACTAAGAAACTCCGATTTGAGATCCGGAAAAAGTTTGGGAATCCTCTTTTGATGCTCTTCGACTTTGGCACAAGAAAAATTGTAAAAACAACTTTTCAAAAATTACATCGGAGGTCCTCCATCTTTGATTCACTTGCCTTTTTGGTCCCGAGTTTCCGTTTTCATCCGATTTTCATCCTTTTTGACTCCTTTTGATTCTTTGTGACCCTAAACACCACAATAAAGGAAAAACACATAAAACGGAACATATACCACTAATAAAACACACAAACACGTAAAATAGAAGAGTTATTTAAGTGCTTTTCTAGCACTTATCATCTACCTGAAGAGAGAGGGAGTGATATAATTTCGGATAGCACCATGTCGGTTGATTCACTTCGAGTGCCGATTGGGCTGATCACATAAGTTTGGGCGAACAAGTTTAACTTGACAATGATGAGCTTGGTTGAGGAAAAGTGGAGAAACCTCTTTAAAGAATCATCTAATGGCTTGGGACAGAGATTGGAAGCCAAAGACGAAAAAGAAGTTCACCTATTAAGCATTGGGACCCATTCTATGTAAGAAATAATGATTAGGGGTCAAAATAGTGCAACGGAAAAGCTCGTGAGACAAAAATGGAAAATTCGGGAAAGTTGCCAAAGGCGTGCAATTGCATGCACTAATTAAAGATCAAAATCAAGGCCAAGAAATTTCTAGGAGCCAAATTGTGGCCGCACCTCAAATAAACTACGCCTGCATTTACTAAAGGCGTGCGGTCGCCCACGTGACCACATGGTACAAAATTTTGCATGGCATGTGGTCGCATGGTTCAAAAGTTTAGGCCCGAGATATTTTAAATATTTTGGGATATTTGGTTATTTTAGTATTATTTCTAGTTAGCTTCTTGACCAAGCTTGTTTCTATTTTGGGAACTATAAATAGCCTTGTAACTTATTTGTATGAAGCACATTGAAGATATATGAAAGCTTTGCTTCTGTGTTGAGACTTTTCTCCTCGTTTTCTTCATTAGGAAGTCAAACTTATCGAGAACGTGATCAATTCTTATGACGTTCAAAAACTTGCTTCTATACTTCTTCACATCTGTTGGAAGTTATTATCAACACCATGAAGTGAAGGTTGGCGGGATCGCGTGGATCACTTACCAGAGTTTAGCTTTTCTAGGGATTGATCTAATCTCTTGTGGGTTGCATTAGTAAGTTCTAACATGGTTCGCATTAGGTGATATCCATCTATGGAAAGAGTTCTAACTAAGAAGGAATGTTGTAGGCATCAAATCCTGGGGAACCAAATCATAATATTTGGAGATCTTTGGACGAATCCGTAGTCTCAACATGGAAAGGATTCCTTCCCAAAACGTTTCCTTCTATGCCTCAGACCCTACCTCATGGCACTTGCTGAAAGCGTAAAAGAAACAGATGTAATAACGAGGCACCACGGCCGACAATTGGTAATGATGAGAGAAGAAAAGCCAAAGATTGCTAGAGAAGCTTAATTCTTTCATTGAGTGGATGTGTATAAATATACAAAGAGTTAGGATCTTTTCCTAATACTAAGAAAAGTAAACAGCAACAATACAAACAACTAAATAACGATACATGGTATGAAAATATACACTATACAAAATACACAAGGATTATACATGGTATGTAAATCAGGTGGGATGTGTGCTTGGCGTGTGTAATGTATTATCCCAATATCCCCCCCTCAAGAAGGAGGGTGGTAACACTCCAATCTTGGAGCGAAGTGTGTGAAGACGTGGACTGGGAAGCGGCTTCGTAAGAGCATCCGCAAGTTGGTCTTGAGAAGAGACATGAGCAACGCGGAGGTGACCAGATTGAACAAGCTGACGTACGAAATGAAAGTCAATAGCAACATGCTTGATCTTAGAGTGGAAAATAGGATTAGCACTAAGGTAGGTGGTGCTGAGATTATCACAATATATAATAGGGAAAGCAGTATAATGAAGACCAATCTCAAGGAGAAGAGAACGAAGCCATTGAATCTCAGAGGCAGTATCTACAACAGAATGGCATTCAGCTTCAGTGGACAAACGAGCTGGACTAGATTGTTTTTTGGAACTCCAGGAAATAGGAGTGCTTCCAAGATAGAGAATATAAGCACCAGTAGAGGTACGATCATCGATATTTCCTCCCCAATCGGCATCTGAAAAAGCATGTAAACTAAAAGTGGGGGAGGGGCGAATAAGTAAGCCAAGATCAAGTGTACCACAAAGATAGCGCAGAACACGCTTGAGTGCAGTCCAATGTGTGGGTCGTGGGAGAGTGCATAAACTGAGCCAGTTTATTAACACTAAAGCAGATGTTGGGATGAGTGAGAGAAAGGTATTGTAACCCGCCAATGAGAGATCCATACTCTTGCACATTGTCAATGGTGTGACCATCATGAACAGTGGATAAAAAATTAGTGGGTAGTGGAAAAGGGGCGGAACGTTCTGTGGCCATATTAGCTCGATGAAGAAGGTTAAATATATGTTTCCGTTGCGTCAAGAACAAACCACGAGATGAATGAATAACTTCAATACCCAAAAAGTAAGTCAAAGTGCCAAGATCCTTAATAGAAAATTGACGCGCCAAATGAGCTGTAAGACCTGCGATAGCATCAGTAGAAGTACCAGTAATAATAATATCGTCCACATAAAGAAGCACTAATAAAATAACTCCTTGATGAGAATAGATAAAGAGAGAATGATCAGTTTGAGATGGTCAAAAGTGAAGATGATGGAGAAAAGCCTCAACCGACTGATACCAAACCCGAGGGGCATGCTTGAGACCATAAATAGATTGATGCAATTTGCAGACATAATCCGGATTGGCGTTGTCCTTAAAACCCGGTGGTTGAGCCATATAAACGTCCTCAAGAAGATGCCCGTGCAAGAAGGCATTATTAACATCCAACTGCCGTAATGGCCAACCAAACTGCACAGCCAAAGTGAGAACCAAACGAACAGTAGTAGGCTTAACAACAGGGCTAAATGTCTCGTCATAATCAATAAGATGACGCTGTTGAAAGCCCCGTGCAACTAGACGAGCTTTATAACGATCAAGAGTCCCATCAGGCTTACATTTAATACAATACACCCATTTAGATCCAATTACATTTTGATGTGGTGATGGTGAAACCAGTGTCCAAGTGTGATTGAGCTCAAGCACAGAAATTTCATCTCGCATAGCATCCACCCAGTGAGGGTTAGTAAGGGCTTGCTTAAGAGTATGTGGTTTAGGAGTGAGAGAATGAGTGGTGCAAGCTAGGTTGGTTTGTTTAGGATGGGAGATAGTTGGTTTGGAGAGAGCACGAGTGACCATAGGGTGGGTACGAATGGGTGGGTCAGGGGCTGGTTGGGTAGGAGAGGAGGGATGATAAGTGCTAGAAAAGCACTTAAATAACTCTTACTGCTTTATGTATTTGTGTGTTTTATTAGTGTTATATGTTCCGCTTTATGTGTTTTTCCTTTATTGTGGTGTTTAGGGTCACAAAGAATCAAAAGGAGTCAAAATGGATGAAAATCGGATGAAAATGGAAACTCGGGACCAAAAAGGCAAGCTTAATCAAAGATGGAGGACCTCCGATGCAATTTTATGAAAAGTTGTTTTCACAATTTTTCTTGTGCCAATATCAAGAACATCAAAGAGGATTCCCAAACTTTTTCCGGATCGCAAATCTGAGTTTCCTAGTGAAAGTTATGGCCGCTTGAAGAAAAAGGACTAAAAGCGCCACTTCCAAAACGTGGGGACCAAAGTGCAACTTTTCAAAAGTCAGGGACCAAAGTGAAACTTTTCAAAAAGTTGGAGGACCACAATGCAATTTGTCAAGGACCAACATGAACAAGATTCAAAAGTTGAGGGACTTGTGTGCAATTTCGGGTGACTCGGTGACTCGAGTCACGCCTGAAAGCATCCTCGATCGGTACCGCCAGAATCAAGTCATGCTCAGCAATCGTCTCCCTCGCCTCCCCTGCTCACACAGGTGACTAGGGCAGATCGCGTGACTCGAGGTCCACACAATGACTGAAACACGCCCGACACCACAAAGCAGATTTTTGACCAGCGGACTCCACCTACCATAAAACGTGTTTTGGTATTTTCTTGACTTCTTAGAGATAAAAAAACCTGAAAGCACACCACAATAGACTCATGAAGGAAGACTTTTATGATTTTTTAATATTTTTTGGTGTAATATTTTGCCTATAAATAGAGGCATTTCCAAGCTTGAATCACACAACTTGTAGAGAGAATTAGCTTGTGATTCTCTCCAACTTTCTCCTCAATAAATTTCTCTTCATCATTTGTTCTTAGTTGTAGCTTGAAAGCTCTTAGTTTTTTCATACTCGTGAAGTAAGAACCTAAATATAGGTTCTAAAATCAATCGACGATACTTCGGCCGTGAATATGATTAACGGAGTATTTCTTCTCTAGTTTCTTTCCTAATTTTATTTTTCATATTTGAGAAAGATAATTTCTCATATATTGCAGAGGTGATACACTATGCTACTGCTATAAGTATTTAACCCGCATATATGAGTAGTTAGACTTCTATTTAATTCGTGAGCATTATTTACGTGATTTCTATAGTTTGTATATATTACTTGAGATAGTGAAGTATAATCTATCATATAGCAGTGGTGATACCCGCTAATATGAGTAGTTAGACTTCTCTATCTAGTTCGAGGGGACGTTGTGTTCAATTATCATGTTGTTATCTTTTCTAACTCTTTGCTAACGTTTTATCTATTCCTCTACTTCAATTTGTTGATTTGTTATGCTTTTAAACCCGTTTTGAATTTATGTGATTATTGCATTCACTTTGGCCAATTGAATCAATTAATCTTTAAGTTCAAGTTATGTGCTAGGATTGGAACTTTTGATCCGTAATTGTCACTAGATTCCAATCCACAGTAGCAAACGAATGTCGTGCATATTTGTTAATAAATCAACTTAGATGTATTAATTCAAGTTTGTGAAATTGATCATCTAATTCAACTCATTCTTCTTGTTCATTTCACACTAGCATTGCATTAAATCCTAAGAACTTGTTTAGGATTTTCCAATAGTTAGATGTTAAGTTAAAGAACTCACTTTAATTTAATACACTTAAGGAAGAATTCGTTAATCAGAGCTTCTTGGTTAATTGAGAGTTGATAAATTGAAGAAGGGATAGTACACGTTGCATGGGAAAGATAAACACAAGATGTTGACACAACCGAACCCGAGAACTAGATATATCTTCAATTGTTTCATTTTCATCTCTTTTATTTTGTAATTTTATTTTGAATTGCATTCAACTTCACAAAACTCCCCATTTCTAAATTAATTGATAAGAACAACTAGATTAAACACTGCCTCTTGGGTTCGACTCCTTACTTACGACTTCTACATTAATTTGTAGTTTTGAAACCGAGTAAGGAAATAAAATAAATTTTATGCATCTTTGCGACAACACGCCTAAGTTTTTGGCGCCAGTTGTTTAGTGAACAAGTAACAAATTTAGTTGCTTTTATTAATTAATTTAAAAAAAAAAAATCTTCTTCACTTGTATGCATAATACCCGATCTACTAATCGAATTCTTGAAAGTTTCGATCCGTAAATCGAAATCCATTTGAAGAAGAATAAGACAAGCAAAACAAACCTAACGAGAAATGGCCGATAACAACAATGAAAGAACTCTTAAACAAAATGGCAACTCCGGGTTACTCAACAACCATTGTGTATAACTTTTTCCAACCGTAGAAGAAGGTAAAACTTTCGAGCTAAAATCGATTGATACATCTTCTACCTTCTTTTTCATGGACGATCCGGCGAAGATCCATATCGACACTTGAAGGAGTTTCATGTGGTGTGTGATAGCATGAAACCCCAGGCATCATCGAAGAGCAAATCAAGCTCGAGCTTTTCCATTTTCACTAAAAGATGCCGCACAGATTGGTTATACACTTTACCACCAGGTTCACCACAACATGGAATCAAATGAAGCAACTTTTCCTCGAAAAGTATTTCCCGACTTCAAAGACCGCAAATATCGTGAAAGATATCTCGAGTACGCCAAAACAATGGAGAAACTCTTTATGAGTATTGGGAGCGCTTTCAAAGCTCATTGCAAGCTGCCCGCATTACCAAATCGGTGAAAACCTCCTAGTGCAATACTTCTATGAAGGCTTATGTCAATCAGACGTAAACATGGTTGATGCTCGCTAGTGGAGGAGCTCGATGAACAAAACCCTGCCAAGCAAGAACATTGATTTCAAACATGGTGAGAACACTCAACAATTCAAGATAGACCTGAAACGAACATTCAAGAGTAAATGAGGTAAGTAACTCCAATGTTGAAAACCAACTCTCTGAACTAACCTATCTTCTCAAACAAATTGTTGTAGGAAACAATCCACAAGTCAAAGCATGTGGCATATGCACAAACCTAGGACATCCTACAGATGCTTGTCCTGTTCTGCAAGTGGATAACAATGAAAAAGTGAATTCAGCAAGCAATTTTCCTGATACGACCCCAAGATCGAGAACCCCTAGACTGGATCCGGTATGATCGAGGACAACCCGAAACTCTCCGGCGAGGAGGAGGATCCCTCGACTCGACTCGACTGCGCCTTCAAATCATGGGGGTGAACGCCACGAAGGTTGATCACGCCTTCGATAAGTTCGGGGGTTCCTTAGACAAGATGGCAACGGAGGAGCACGGCTACAACTCAACAAATTGCAATCAAGATCAAGGAAATAAAGGTGGGGAGCAAGGCTACAACCCAAAGAGGAGCAAAGGCTACACTCAAAAGCTAAAGAGCTTCTTTGAACCAAAGTTATCCTTACAAATGGCCTAAATTCGTTCATATACCTCTAAGACTAAGAAATAATAGTAAAATAATGAAATATCTAAAAAGTAGACACAAAAAGCTAAAGTCGGTCAAAAGTTACGGCCAGAATTCTTGGATTTACGTCAGAACTGGCGATACGGGCCGTAGGAAGTAAAAATACGGCCGATAAAACCTTCTCGCTTCAAATTGGCCAAATCGATCTTCATGATACGGCCGTATGACCAACGTTACGGCCAGATATCCCAGATACGGCCAGATATTCTGGGTTACTACCAGAATTTGCTCTTCAAGATTTCGCCAAAATCGTCCTGTGGGTTACGGCCAGACGTGAATCGGGTTACGGCCGTAAAGGTCGGGTTACGCCGTATGAACAAAATGTTACGGCCGTAATTTTGCTTCCGCAGATTCTTCACTTGTTTTCCCGAGGCTCGACCCCGCTTCTCGACTTCGCCTTCGCTTTCACGCCCCGGATGAGTCAAAAGTGAGGGTTCTTCCATGCATATCCGGCTTTTCTTGACATCTTCACCTTATCTTACTTAGTTCTCGCTCGCTTCGTTTCGACCGCTTTCTCATGCGTGTTGATGATGTCGAGCTAACCTGGATCATATCATCCTCTCCTCTTCAAAAGGATTCGACCGAATCATATGATTCTTCATTGTATCTATACCTCCACCCGGTCGAATGGAAATGTTGTTTCATCAATCCCAATCACGAAAATATGAAGCCTCGGATTGGTATGAAATCTCCTCGAGAATTGGAGTGGCTATCACAAGAACTAAAGTTGTGTAATGCGGGCCATCCACCTCGGACATTAACCCGCAAAAGAAAATAAGAAAATTGGGGCGGGTTGTTAGCGCTCGAGCCACAAGGAATGGATCCTCATACTCAAGTCGACTTATTTCTCATCCGCTTCCCTCACAACATGACTCTCCGCTTTCTTCTTCAAGTTCAACCTCTACCTCTTCCTTTTCCTTCTTTCTCCACTCCTCGACCTCGCTTTCTAGCTTCAATCGGTCAAGATTTACTTGCTCGGGACAAAGGAGCAAGCTCCATAGTTTTGCCTTTCCACGTGAAGCTATAGTAGTTTTTATAACAATCATGTATGACTTTGAGATCAAAGCGCCAAGGCCTCTCCGAGCACCAAGTGTGCAACTTCCAATGGCACCACATCACACACCACCATATCCATGTATTGCTCAACATGCAAGGGAACTAGCACTTGTGTATCCACCCTAATTTTTCCCCGACTCATGCAACCAATGCAATTCATAGGGTTCGGTGTGGGAATCTAAGCAATTCAATTTCTCCACAAGCAATGTGCTAGCTAAATTTGAGCAACTACCTCCATCAATAATCAAAGTGCAAGGATTACCTCTTATAGAACATCGGATATGAGATAGATTCTCACGCCAGACATATCATTGCCACTCCGAGCATGTGTTGGAAATTTCCTTGCAAGTAGGGATTCGCACTTTGACAACAAATCGATCATCGTCACTTTTGTCCTCTTCATCCACGAATTGGGCTTCTTCCGCTTCGGACTCACTTTCTACCTCCCCATTCGCCTTCACTAAAATGGTCCTTCGATTCTGACACTCCGGACGCATAGTGACCTATCCCTTGGCACTTGAAACATTTGATGTCTCGGTTCGGGTGGGTGGTGCTCCCATTTTGCTCTTGCCTTTGTCTTCCACGCTAGGGCTTGCTTTGGTGTTTCTTTAGGCGTTCATTCCTTCCTTTCCACGGTCCTTGGTCTCCCGAATGTCACCCCCACTTCGCCTTTTCATAGTTGGGCTACCACTACCGGATGTGGCTTGTTGGATACTCTCCTTTTGTTGTGCCTCTACCTTTTCGCTTTGTGTAACAACTCTTCAAGGTTCAGATACTCTTGGAGTTCGGTGAGGTTGGCAATCTCCCTGCTCAATCCACCAAGGAACCTAGCCATGGTAGCTTCCTCTTCCTCCACAACATCGGCCCGTGTCATTAATGACTCCATTTCTTGGTAATATTCCTCCACGGTTTTTCCCTTGATTTAGAGCTTGTAATCGTTGATGCAAACTCCGTTATAATGTGAAGGAACAAATCTCTTTCTCATTATGAACTTCAAATCTTCCCAAGACTCAACGGGTAGTCATTATTTCTTCTTTCGCCGTCGTAAGTTGTTGCCACCAACTTAACGCATAACCTCGTGGAACTCCCTAGCCAACAATAGCACCTTCCTAGCTTCCTAATTCTATGACATTGGAACAAAATGTCAACTCGCCCTTCCCAATCTAGATAGGCATCCGATCCGACTTTCCATGGAACGGAGGAATTTCAATCTTCACATTTTTCATTTCCCTTCGCCCTCATTTCGCCCACATCGATCTCTTCCCTATCTCTTCTCACATTTATCCGAGGCTCTTCTTCTTCGCCTTCAATTCACTATCCCGACTTTCTTCACTTCCATTTCCTCCTCTAGGCCGTTGCCCAAGTTCTAGTCTATCAATTCGCCTACCAAGTGCGGCGATAGAGCGATCAATCAGCTTGTATATCCCGATTGCTTTCTTGTAATAAGGTTCTCAATTGATCCATCACACCGAATCTCGACCTTCACCGTAGTAGAACGAAGACTCGCCATTTTGTGCTTAAGTGTGTGCTAATGTCCTCACGTGTTTCTCGCTCGTGGTTTGATTCACACAAAAGCTCAATCCTTCACCAAGCAATATAATCTAATCACAAACTCACACCTAACTACTACAACACTATGACAATCTCAAACAACATAACAACTCAAACACATAGACAATGGACAATACACTTCACAACTCAAACATAAAAGATAAAACTAAGTGTAGTCAATGACTCACACTCGCTCAACATTGAGTTCATTCATTGTTTGTTTTTTTTTCTCTACTGCTTTTTTTTTTTTTTCAACAATAACAACACAAACAACACAATAACACTACTATTACACAATACTAAACAAGTTGATGAATTCCTAAGCACAACAATCACTTTGCACCAAGAACACCAAGAACACACACTAAAATCCTACAAAGTATAAACTCACAAACAACACTAAATGATCTTGATCAAGCTCCCGCACAAGACAAAGATCAAATAACAACAACAACTACTACTAATCGGATAAAATAATACCAAATCCTTAGAGGCTAGCTCGATACTAAATGATACGACCCCAAGGTCGAGAACCCCTAGATCGATCCGTATGATCGAGGACAACCCAAAACTCTCCTAAGCGAGGAGGAGGATCCTCGACTGACCGATCAAGCGCTTCTTCAAATCACGGGTGAACGCCACTTAAGGTTGATCACGCCCGATAAGTTCGGGGTTCCTTAGACGAGATGGCAACGGAGGAGCACGGCTACAACTCAACAAATTGCAATCAAGATCAAGGAAATAAAGGTGGGGAGCAAGGCTACAACCCAAAGAGGAGCAAAGGCTACACTAAAAGCTAAAGAGCTTGAACCAAAGTTATCCTTACAAATGGCCTAAATTCGCTCATATACCTCTAAGACTAAGAAATAATAGTAAAATAATGAAATATCTAAAAAGTAGACACAAAAGCTAAAGTCGGTCAAAAGTTACGTGAGAATTCTTGGATTTACGGCCAGAAGCCGATGATACGCCGTAGGAAGTAAAAATACGGCCGTATAAAACCTTCTCGCTTCAAATTGGCCAAAATTGATCTTCATGATACGGCCGTGATGACCAACGTTACGGCCAGATATCCCAGATACGGCCGATATTCGGGTTACGGCCGTAATTTGCTCTCAAGATTTCGCCAAAATCGCCCTGTGGGTTACGGCCGTAAGGGTTAAGGTCGGGTTACCGTATGAACAAAAATGTTACGGCCGTAATTTTGCTTCGCAGATTCTTCACTTGTTTTCCCGAAGCTCGACCGCTTCGACTTCGCCTTCGCTTTCACGTCCCGGATGAGTCAAAAGTGAGGGTTCTTCCATGCATATCCGGCTTTTCTTGACATCTTCACCTTATCTTACTTCCGCTCGCCGTTTCGTTTCGACCGCTTTCTCATGCGTGTTGATGATGTCGAGCTAACCCGGATCATATCATTTCCATTCCCAAGGCCACAGTACAATCCATACTCAAACACCTATAATCCAGATGACGAGATCATCCTAATCAGTTATGGAACCAACAAACCCCAGGATTCTTCCCTAACAAACCTCAAGGCCAATTCCAAGAAGAAGGGAATTTCCAACCTCAAGGGCAATTTCAACACAAAACCTCAACAATCGTGCATGTCTCTTGAGGATATGGTGAAAACATTAGCAACTAACACTGTGGAAATTTCAACAGGATTCCAAATCAAGCATTCAAAACTTGGAAAACCAGGATGAGTCAATTGGCAACCGCCATCAATCGACCGAAGCACAACTGGAGGAAAGTTACCATCTCAACCTGAGGTAAATCCAAAGAATGTTAGTGCCATAACCTTAAGGAGTGAAAAAGAGATCGAAAACCCTCACAAAGAAGTTCCCACACATGAAGATAAAGAAGAAAAGCTTGAAAAGGAGGCAAGTCCTAACTCTCATATCATTGCTAAAACAATTCCACCCCCTTTTCCTAGTAGATTAGCGAAAACCAACAAAGATGACAAGGAAAAAGAAATTTTGGACACATTTAGGAGAGTAGAAATCAACATTCCATTGTTAGATGCAATCAAACAAATCCCATGCTATGCTAAGTTTTTGAAAGATCTTTGCACTAATAAGAGGAAATTGAAGGGAAATGAAATGATCAAAATGGGAGAAACCGCTTCAAGTGGTATTCCGTAATAGTTGCCTCCAAAATGCAAAGACCCTGGTATGTTCAACGTCCCATGCACCATAGGCAATCACCATATTGATAAAGCACTTATAGATTTAGGAGCATCCATAAATGTCATGCCTAGATCCTTGTATACTTCACTAAATCTAGGAAAACTAAAAGAAACTCACGGTTTTTGATGGCTCATTGCGCTCTAATAAGACTTATTCGCTGCCTTTGCAATTAATTCGACTAATCCTTTTGTGAAAGAAATGTGTAAATTGAATTGCAAAGCTAGCATGCCACATAAGATTGAGCCAAAGCACAATTACTCTCATCTCGAAGAAGGAAGCCATGGAAAGAAATGAGACCAAAAATTTGGAGAAGAATTCAAGAAGGATCATCAAGAAATCAAGACACTCGGAGAAGCCATCGAAGACAAAGTGGAGCTGCAATGGATTTGAGGAATCCTACTTGACAAATGGGAACTGGTTTAGCTAACGACCATAAACAAAAGCGCTTTTTGGGAGGCAACCCAAGCATTTTCTCGCATTTTTATTTTCTTTTAAATTTTCGTGTTTTTGTTTTTATTTCTCAATTTTTATCTAGCGCATCGAGAAAGATAGTATTTTACTAAATCAAGCAGAAGGAGACTCAATTATTTGAGAAGAGACGTGATAGCCCATAATTCGGTGATTAGCAAAGAATTACGGAAAGAGTGGGGTTAATTATTGATAATCGGACAAATCCACAAACGCGCGTTTCTCGGATGCCCACTCCAACGCATTCTCTTTACAAGACACTCTGCATGCACGATTGCTCGGTTGAAAGCGGTGCCCACTTTGACTATAAATCAGAGATCATTCTCCACTCGAAACCACAACCACAATCTTCATGCTCGATGAGTACTTCTTTCTAGCAAAGTGATTAGGTAATTTCTTTCTTCTTCACAGCCTTCTTCTTCCTTCTATTTATTTTGTTTTTCTTATAGTATGGACGTGTGTGATATTTTTTGTATATATATGTCTTTCTTAATATTAATTGATTATGTAATTCAAATTTTCTTATTTTTTTTCCTTCTTCAGTATCTTTGAAAATATGGAAGAGTGTGATAATCTACTATGCTTATTGATTTTGATGGTTTTAATCTTATTACTTGATGTTTCTTTTTCTTTCGTGTGTTACGTAACTAAAAAAAAATTATAGCTCGAGCCAACGACTATAAACAAAGGCGCTACTTAGGGAGGCAACCTAAGCATTCTCTTTTCTTCTACTTCTTCAAAACTCTTACATTTTCAATGGATACCAAACTTTCCAAAATCCACAAGTATTATCCGTCACTGCCTTTGAATGCTTTAAAAGAGATTTGCTATTCTAGAGTAGGACGGTTAAAAATGTTGATGGAAAAAGAAATGCCTGAGGATATTCGTTGGTTGATTGAAGCAAAGGTCCGATTAGGAGGTGAAATGCCAGGTTTAAGTACTAAATATGCACCAGGGTTAGGCAAAAGTAATTTTGCCAAGAAACGAAGGGCAAAAAGAATGAATGTGTGCTATAAATGTGCTAGATGGCCTTATAAATGCACTCGATGGACCTGCAACTCAGGTAACCGTTCCATTGGATTTGTGTCCACAAATCGAGAAGATAAAATATGTTTCATTAAGGATGGCATGAGTAAGGAGTCTTTGGATGATATCCATCAAACTCTTGAGACGCATCCTAGTGGAATGGTGCAAATCGAACTTCTCAATCTGTGGAGTGAATTTAAAAAGGAACGAGAACGATATAGTCTTGGGAATCTGACTTTAAAAGACCCTGTTTGCCAGTCTATAAGAAAACTGGATGGGAAGCCTATCCCCGACTCATAGAAGGCGTTTAAGCCGTTTCTGGACATAAAACCAGAGGAAGATGTGAGCCACAATCACAACTACGTGTACATATTGTTATTTTTAATTGTTTTTTTGTGTTCTTATGTCAGTTTTTAGTGTGCAAAGTTGACAACCTATGGCGGCTACTACTTCTACCGGAACTGGGAGTTCAAAGAGGAAATTACAACCATAAGTCTTTTCGGTGGAATCAATATGGGAAAACCGACACTTCTCTCACCAAGAGTCGAGCCGAACATTCCTTAGAAATCAAAAGTATAAGCTAGTCTACGGAGGAGGTTGTCGTGGGTCGATAGGATGTGCAATTCGGTCAAAGATATGCACGAGGGTCTACAAGATGGTTGGCGTTATTGTACCACCTTTAAAACAAAGCGTATGGTAAGACCATTGGTTTTGAGGTACATGCTAGATCATTGTTTGAACAGCTTAACACTAATGATAATGTATTCGGATGCTTTCATTTGCAATACCAGGGGGTTTCAAACTCTGGAACAAATCTTTGCATAATTTCTTGGGCCGAGATGAGACTACACTCTAAACCAATTGGTCTTTTAAACATTGACAACCATTTTGACGGTTTATTGGCATTTCTCGGATTTTTAGCTCATCAAAAGTCGATTTCTCCTAATACTTTGAAAATGATTTTTATTACACCATCAATTGAGGAATTATTGGAGAAATTAGAATCTTATGTACCACAAATGCATATAGAAGTGCCTCGTCATCAATTGTGCCAGAGGAATTAAGCAAAGGAACAGAGATCCGAATGGATTGGATTTAGAGTTAAGGTTATGAATGTGGAATAGCTAACTTGGGATGGTAGAATACGGAGTTTAACTGCTGAAACACATCCGTGTTACGCTCTGGAATAAAAAAAAAAGAAGAAAAAGAAAAAAACACCTTGGATACTCGTTTATGTATCTCGCCCAAAGGCGTTAAACCGGGTCTTTTTCAAGAGACCTTAAAGAACTGTATTCTCTTCTATTAACCTTCTTCTTTCAAGTCTTTGCAGATACCTCAAAGTGCAATCGAATTTTCATTTCTTTCTATGGCATCCCCTCTACGTATTGTTGCTCTTCTACAAGTACTCGACTCTTTCTCTATGCCTCTTGATATCAAGACTCACATTGTTCGACTTGTTGATAAGTATGAGCGCGTGCCCTTTGAACGTTATCGCTTTTGGGGCGTGATCATCCCGACCGCTCGCAAACGACGTGTTAAGTGCCTTAAGAGTTGCTTTAAATGTGGAAAGCTATTAGAGGGACCTCATTGTACTCAAAATCAAACTTATTCACAATATAGACATGTTGTTTTCTTCAAGGATAGACCGATTAGGTGCAGGGCGAAAAAGTCTATCGGGAGAAAACTTGACCATTTCATGCAATCGATTGTGAGAGAGTTTGATAATTTGTTGGAACAACGACAACGCCTCTTTGGAAACCAAACTTCGATGGCCTAACCATTGAGCAAAGAACTTTTTGAGCGTGATCATTAGCACCCATCCGAATATGTAAAACTACGCTCATTCATTTGAGAAGTGTCCGAGTTGGACGTTACTGCTCTAAACGTTCTCCCATTTATTGGTTCTTGTGGGGTCGTTCTTTATTGAATGGTAAACATACCTATGTGTCATGTGGCGATATGGAGAACCTTTTCATTAAGGTTGGTTGTCAAACTGTTTTGTAGAGAGTATGTTGATTGAGATAGTTTTCATGCGGATCAGACTTGATGGAATCATATCATTAATTTGATGTGAATACTACTGCAAGATGTTCAGAGGGTTGTCAACTCCCAAAATCGCTTTGTATATATTTCTCTTCTTCATTCAAAAAAAAAAAAAGAAAAAAAAAAAAGATTTGTTGTTGTTTTTACCTTAGTAAATATGTTGATTGCAGGTCTGTTACTATTGGATTGTTGACCTGTTCCTACGAAGCGCTACATTGTGCAACCACCATCCCCACTCGGCACCACTCATGGCTTACCATAGGGGAGTTTCCATTTCTTCTCTTTTACATGGTATTTATATTTCTACATTGGGGACAATGTAGAATTTAAGTGTGGGAGTGGCATATTGTGATCCGCTTGTGATTTTTTTGTGTCTACAATTTTTGCATGAGATAGCAACTTTTGAATATGATTGAGCTTAATTTGCGTGATTTAGCTAAAACTGCAGGATCCCAAAAAAAAATCAATTTGTTGTGTTCTGTTCTTCTCTACGCATAGCTGGCTAAATTACCTGAGCACGTTTATAAGGTAATTTACTATCATTCTCTGGAACACAAATTGAAGGTTGAAAATGTTGATTTTTTCTAACTTTCTAGACCATAGTAAACTAACTTTTTTTCTTTTCTTTTTCTATCCATTCGTCCTGCTCAAAGTAACTTGGAAACATCAATTGTTAGCAAGGTGGAGTTATAATCGCATGGTATCTGTTTTTTGTGAATGTGTCTTTTATTGACAGAGTTTAAAAAGTTTGGAAAAAGCATTGACCTATGCTGAGAATGAATTTTACTTTTATGTTCGAAATAAGGAGAGGGACCACAGAAAGAGCTACTCGCCTCAGAGTGTGAAGCCGTCACCTCGAATGGGTGAAGAAGTGCCTTCCAATGAAAGGGGGTAGTGTGAAAGCTACCGTGGGGTAAAAAGCTGAAAAGAAAATTGCAAAACTCCTCTTCTTCTTCTTCTTCATCCAAAAAAAAAAAAAAAAAAGAAAAAAAAAAGAAAATTGCAAGAAATGTGACAGCTACCCAAGTGTGAAGTAAGATAAATAAATTCCCTCAGTGGTTTGAAGTGCCTAATCTAAACACTCTTTAAATTGAAGACATATTTGCGATAAAACACCTGCCATGCCCTTTTTTTTTCTTTGCAGTGCTAACACTTGATGATTTTTGGTGAACTGAGTAATTTTTAGGATCCATGGGAATCATTGTAAAATAAGAGTGGGATCACGAGAGATGAAAGGAAATATTTGACCACTTCGGGTCAGGATTTGGATAGAACATCGTAAGTTTTCATTTGGTTCCAGTTAGTGATGGGATGATAACCTTAAATGCACACACTCACAAGCCATTGTGTATTTGAGAAGAAGTGAAATTTTCATGGTTCAGGAAAATGTTGATTAAGCAAGTCACTATCTGTAGAAGGATTTCAATGTTTAAAGTTGTTTATCTCATGTAAAATCATTGTGTTGTTTTGTGTCGTATGGTTGTTGTTCGAGGGCGAACAATAGTTTAAGTGTGGGGGAGTTTGATAAGTGCTAGAAAAGCACTTAAATAACTCTTCTGTTTTATGTATTTGTGTGTTTTATTAGTGTTATATGTTCCGTTTTATGTGTTTTTCCTTTATTGTGGTGTTTAGGGTCACAAAGAATCAAAAGGAGTCAAAATGGATGAAAATCGGATGAAAATGAAAACTCGGGACCAAAAAGGCAAGCGAATCAAAGATGGAGGACCTCCGATGCAATTTTATGAAAAGTTGTTTTTACAATTTTTCTTGTGCCAATATCGAAGAACATCAAAAGAGGATTCCCAAACTTTTTCCGGATCGTAAATCGGAGTTTCCTAGTGAAAGTTATGGCCGTTTGAAGAAAAAGGACTAAAAGCATCACTTCCAAAATTGTAGGGGACCAAAGTGCAACTTTTCAAAGGTCAGGACCAAAGTGAAACTTTTCAAAAAGTTGGAGGACCACAATGCAATTTGTCAAGGACCAACATGAACAAGATTCAAAAGTTGAGGGACTTGTGTGCAATTTGGTGACTCGGGTGACTCGAGTCGGTAGCCATACGTGATCGAAGTCGGGCCATAAGTGACTCGAGTCACGCCCGAGCATCCTCGATCATCGCCAAGCAACCGTCCGAAGTCATGCCTGCAACCGTCCCCTGGCCTCCTGCTCAAGCGCGATGGTGACTAAAGCAGAATCGCTGCGTGACTCGAGTCACGCGCACGACTGAGTCACGCCGACACCACAGCAGATTTTGACCAATGATTCCACCTACCATAAAACGTGTTTTTGGTATTTTCTTGACTTCTTAGAGATAAAACAACCTGAAAGCACACCACAATAGACTCATGAAGGAAGACTTTTATGATTTTTAATATTTTTTGGTGTAATATTTTGCCTATAAATAGAGGCATTTCCAAGCTTGAATCACACAACTTGTAGAGAGAATTAGCTTGTGATTCTCTCCAACTTTCTCCTCAATAAATTTCTCTTCATCATTTGTTCTTAGTTGTAGCTTGAAAACTCTTAGTTTTTTCATATTCTGGGAAGTAAGAACCTAAATATAGGTTCGAAAAATCAATCGACGATACTTCTTGACCGTGAATATGATTAACTGAGTATTTCTTCTCTAGTTTCTTTCCTAATTTTATTTTTCATATTTGAGAAAGATAATTTCTCATATATTCTGGAGAGGTTATACACTACAAGTGTTATGCCGTTATAAGTATTTAACCCGCATATATGAGTAGTTAGACTTCTCTATTTAATTCTTAGCATTATTTACGTGATTTCTATAGTTTGTATATATTACTTGAGATAGTGAAGTATAATCTATCATATAGCGGTGGTGATACCCGCTAATATGAGTAGTTAGACTTCTCTATCTAGTTCGAGGATGTTGTGTTCAATTATCATGTTGTTATCTTTTCTAACTCTTTGCTAACGCTTTATCTATTCCTCTACTTCAATTTGTTGATTTGTTATGCTTTTAAACCCGTTTTGAATTTATGTGATTATTGCATTCACTTTGTGCCAATTGAATCAATTAATCTTTAAGTTCAAGTTATGTGCTAGGATTGGAACTTTTGATCCGTAATTGTCACTAGATTCCAATCCACAAGTAGCAAACGAATGTCGTGCATATTTGTTAATAAATCAACTTAGATGTATTAATTCAAGTTTGTGAAATTGATCATCTAATTCAACTCATTCTTCTTGTTCATTTCACACTAGCATTGCATTAAATCCTAAGAACTTGTTTAGGATTATCCAATAGTTAGATGTTAAGTTAAAGAACTCACTTTAATTTAATACACATAAGGAAGAATTCGTTAATCAGAGCTTCTTGGTTAATTGAGAGTTGATAAATTGAAGAAGGGATAGTACACGTTGCATGGGAAAGATAAACACAAGATGTTGACACAACCGAACCCGAGAACTAGATATATCTTCAATTGTTTCATTTTCATCTCTTTTATTTTGTAATTTTATTTTCGAATTGCATTCAACTTCACAAAACCCCCCATTTCTAAATTAATTGATAAGAACAACTAGATTAAACACCGTTCCTCTTGGCTTCGACCCTTACTTACCACTTCTACATTAATTTGTAGTTTTGAAACCGAGTAAGGAAATAAAATAAATTTTGGCGTACTGCGACAACACGCCCAAGGGAGGTGATGGTAATTGGGTGGCACAGGGTACAGGTGAAGTGACACGCAAAAGATCGGATATTGGTCAAAGTGGGCGTGGCGGGGAGCTAGTGGAAGTAGGCTCGGGTGAGGAAATAGAATGGTTGAGTGGGGCTGATGACAGAGGAGAAGGTGGCGATGAGGATGAAGAAGAAAAAGATGGGGAGAGAGAGAAGTACCTGTAGAGATAGATGAAGGCGGAGAACGGTTAATTGCGTTGGAGCCATTGCACGGGGAACCTGATTGCGATTGTGGTAAGGAGCAAATTGGTGAGGAGTGTGACACACCGGTAGGAGTGAGATCCAAACATGTGAGCTATTCAAAATCATGCATGGGTAATTGATTGGATTTATCTAACTCATGTGACGAAGACAAGGATGATACAAATGGAAATAAATGTTCGACAAATACAACATGTCGAGTGGTATAAATTTTACCAGTGTTAGGATCATAGCAATAGTAAGCACTTTGGGTGCTGCTATATCCGAAAAACGCACAAGGAGCAGACTTGGCTTCTAATTTGTGATTAGTGTAGGGTCGAAGCCAAGGATAACAAAGGCACCCAAAAATTCTTAGTTTTGAAAAATTGGGTTTTTTGGTAAAAAGTTTCTCAAAAGAAGAAATGAAGTTAAATTGAATTTTTGGCATATGATTGATTAAATATACTGCTGTATGGAACGCATAAGGCCAAAATTTGGTAGGCACAGACGCGTGTTGCAAAAGTGTGAGCCCAGTTTCCACAATATGGCGATGACGCCTTTCGGCAAAGCCATTGTGTTTGGGAGTGTGCGGGGGTGAAGTTAAATGTGTAATTCCATGTTTAGAGAGAAATTGGGAGCGCAATAAATTCACCCTCGTTGTCACTATAAAGTTGCTTAATTTTGACATATAAAAAGTTTTCAACAAGAGATTTAAATCGAATAAAAATATCCTTAACATCTGATTTACGACGGAGAGTATAAAGCCAAATATAACGAGTGTAATGATCAACTAACACAAGATAATATTTAAAGCCATCACTCGAGGTAACTGGCGATTTCCAAACATCACTAAAAATAAGTTCAAGCGGTCTAGTACTAACTAAAGTAGAATAAAAAAAGGGTAACTTGTGACTCTTTACACATCGACAAGAATCACAATTAAATGAATCAGATGACATGGACACATTGCAATTGGAAAGTAAAGGACGCAGAATTTTAAAGGAAAGGTGGCCTAAACGATGATGAAAAATACTAAAAGGAATAGATTGAGCAGTTAACGCAAGCTTGGACGTGGAGTTTGAGCTGGGCCACACATAAACACCATTTTCAACCTTGCCTTGCAGTATTGGCTGCCCCGTGCACCGATCCTTCACAAAAAAATTAGAGGAGAAAATTCAATGTTAGTGTTATTTTGAGAGCAAAATTTAGAAACAGAGATAAGATTTTTAGAGATAGAGGGAACACAAAGAACATCATTAAGTAAAAAATTAGTAGTAGGCGAGTGAAGGGTTTTGCAACCGGTGTGTGTGATTTTGAGACCTTTACCGTCATCTATTTGAAAGTCATCGGGACCATGGTAATCAGAATGAATAGAGAGGTTGTTCAGGTCACTGGTGATATGATGAGATGCACCTGAATCAAGAAGCCACTCGGATGTAGAATAAGGATGAGGTGAGGCGATGTTGGCGGTTGGAAAATTGAGAGGTCGAAACTGAGGATATTGGCGTGGACCATTGTAAGCTATGGGATTAGGATTTTGTGGTGGAAAATTAGGCTGAAAATTTGGTGGATTGGCTAACGGGTAGGACGATGGTTGGTTAATGGGAGTGGTGCGAAATTTTGGACAACGTTTGGCAGAGTGACCCACTTTTTGACAAAGTTGACACTTGCCTTGATAAGGTCGAGGGGAGTAGTTGTTGTTATTTGGACTCGTGGAAGTTGGTGGATGAGAATTTTGGTATTGAGGGCGGTGGTTTTGATTATTTTTATTGTTAGACAGTGGTTTGTAGGCGACATGGCTAGTATGTGGTGTAGAGAGGTGGAGGCTAGGATTTTCGAGCTTGATTTGTGTTTCCTTGGCAATGAGTTTCTCATGTAGTTCGTCAAACCCAAGAGAAGTATCACGAACATTGATTGCTTCGGCCAAAGGTTGGTATTTAGATCCCAACCCATTTAGAATATGGATAGTGACTTCATCATCATTGGGTTTTTCTCCCAACATTTTGAGATTATAAATGATGACCTTAGCCTCTTGAAGATAATTAGCCATGGAGGCATCTCCCTTATGAAAAAGAGTGAGCTTACGTTTGAGACCCATGATAAGAGCACGCGACGGCTTAGCGTAGATGTTTTGAATAGTTAACCAAGCCTCTCGTGAGGTATTTGCTGCAGCAATAATGGACACCATACTCGGTGTGGTAGGTGCAATAATAGCACTCAAGATAAGTTTATCTTGACGGATCCAATGTGCAAAGTCGGATTGGGTGATATAGTTTCACCATTAGCGATAGTGGCGGGTGGACAACCAAACGAACCATCAACATATTTGAGAAGATCTAAACCAATGAGAAGACTATGAATTTGAGCGAACCAAGCTGAGTAGGTTGTGGTGGTGAGCTTGATTGGAATTTGCGCTTGTGCATTAATGACGATGGGAGCGGCAGTGGATTGATTATGCGATGAAGGTGGTGGGGGTGGTGGATTTTTATTGGTGCCATCATCAGAAGAAGATATAACAGAGGCCATGGATTCAAGCTAGAGACCGGTGTGCTCTGATACCATGAAAGGATAAAAGAAACAGACGTAATAACGAGGCACCACGGCCGACAATTGGTAATGCACGAGAGAAGAAAAGCCAAAGATTGCTAGAGAAGCTTAATTCTTTCATTGAGTGGACGTGTATAAAAATACAAAGAGTTAGGATCTTTTCCTAATACTAAGAAAAGTAAACAGCAACAATACAAGCAACTAAATAACGATACATGGTATGAAAATATACACTATACAAAATACACAAGGACTATACATGGTATGTAAATTATGTGGGATGTGTGCTTGGCGTGTGTAATGTATTATCCCAATACTTGCTATATAAAGGAAATGTAACTCGCAGATGAATGGTACACAACTTTTATCTCTTTACCTCTTGCTCTTTTTTACCATGCACCACAACTTACTCTTCTCAACTACTTCTTCATCACCTCATAAAGCACCGCCCGCACAATTTCATAACCTTAATAAGTTACTCTTCCATCTTTACTAGCAATGAGTGATCACCAGAGTGCCATCGGTCGCCGACACCTTTTTTCCAATGGCCTTGGCAATCTAATAGTTGTGGTTAACTGTGTTAGCACAGGCAACATGCGATAGGCGTGGATTGAGAGATCTATTAGTGTTCTAGGTAACGCAACCTAGAAATAACTATCTACAAATATGTTACAATAAATTCTTTTAGCTCACGTCCTCGAAAGTCTAAATTACATCCATTTGAAAAGTGGATTGTTGTGCATGTGAGTACCTGAACGTGATATGTGGATGTTTTAAAAAGAATCACCAAGGCTTATAGCAATGGCTTGGAACTTGCAAGCATGAGCTGTGGGCTAAGTCGGCGTAAAATGTTTCCGGAATTTTATATAGAAAAGCAATTTTCATACATAATCTGAGTCGATTTAATTTTTTTTCTTTATTACACAATCCATGTTATTAAAATTTTTAGATCCATCACTAACTTACTGCATTACTCAAATTAAAATTAACCATTTTTTATAAATGCATATTAAACATGTGAGGATCAGTTTGTTTGGCAAGATTCTCAAAAATTTTCTCTCAAATTCGAAAGTTGCCTCGCCAATGGAGGCACCAGAGGGAAAACATCCCTATGGAGGAGTTTTGTATTAATGTTCACATGTGGACATGTCAAAATATATACCAACATGCTAATATAGCTCTTTGCAAATGATCCACATTAGCGTGTGAGTTACACTCTTATCCATTTTCAAACTACTGCATCAATGTATAGCAATTTTAACATTTCATATGTGGGCACTCAAACGAGAGGATCCCCAGAGTTTTGAAGCCAACGATTAGCATCTAAAATTAGAGCTATGAGGATTGCAATAACATGTTAATCATGTGTGGTTTTGATGAATTCCATAATCTTGGGGCATAGTTTACGTGGAGAAGTTGCATAATGATAGAAAAACTTTATAGGTCACTCATTAATGGAATTTGAGCTGAAAAGTTTGGGAACATCAAACCTTATTCTCAACGGTGATACATCTAATCACAGTCTTCTTGTTTTGAAATGTAAATTGCTGGAAGTAAAGAAATCTGGGTCATTTTCCACGATTAAAAGACACTAAGGGAGACTTACGTTGTTTTGTAGGTTTGTTTTAATTACTTTGAAGATTTCAGAATTAACATTTATGTAAATTATAGTTTAACATTAAATTAATTAATCGCTTACAATTGTAACTTTCTGTGATATAAAATTTCTTGTTATGTATAATGGTTCGAGATGATAACTGTAATTGATGACAGTTTGAATTATCTCTGCTCAATCGTAATTGATGAAGTCAGTCTCTCTTCCTTTTTCCCCTCTTGGATGTTCATTATGGAGAGCTCATGACCCATATTCTTGTTGCGTTTGTTTGAGATGAATGTTTTTGCCTTTATTTCACGTGCATGTACACTGGTAGTATTTGAGCACACGGGGTCAAAATAAATATGACATGGGATCTTCAAACCCCAGCCGAAAGGAATTTTGTCAAAAGCAACCGAAAAGAAGGTGAGGTCCTACCTCTATAATACTTCTACTTGCTTGTTCCATTCATCATTGTGCCTTTTTTTTTTCTTTTCTTTTCTTTTCTTCTAGGTCACGAGGGAATGTAGGGGAGATGAATCAACCCCAAACCTAGGGGTGGAAATCAACATTTTTTTTTGTTTGTTGAATAGAATGTTGAATCATTTTTCCTTTCTTCTTTGCTATTATTATGAGGGATATTGGCATAAATGATCTAGAAAAAGTTGGGTTAGTGCGCATTTGATCTAAAATAAAATAAAGTGGCCGAAATGATCCAGAAAAATTCTGTTAGGTGTGTGTTTGGTCCAATTGGATGATTTCCATCCTTTTTGTTCGTTAATTCCATGAAATTTTGCTATTTTTGCCTTTTGTGAAGGGTATTTTGGTCATTGTTGTTAGGGCAAATTGCATAAAAGGTCCTAACCTTTGGGAGTTATTAAAATCAGGTCCTAAAGTTTTAAACTTGTTTACATTAGTTCAAAATTTTAATTGAATTATATAATTTTATATTTATCTTTTTTATAGGTGCGAATTTGATCCATAATTAGCTTTATCAAGCTAATTTGACACTAATTAGATAATTTTACGGAAAATATTCAACGCAGCATTTGTTTACGTTTTCTTTTGCATTAGATATGCACACACTTGATTTTAACGAATAGTCAACAATAAATATAATTATTGTATTTTCGTAAAATTTTAGCAGGCGTGTACTACTATAAAAATATACCGAATATAAAAATATAATGGAACTTATATAAATATATGTGTGTGTGTCTGTGTGTGCATATATATATATATATATATATATATATATATATATATTTGAAACGGGAACTTTTATATTAATACGTGTACATTTTGATTACAAACCACAACTAATAATCCATGTTATTGTTATATCCACATAAATTCAAGTTTAATATTATCGAAAATATACCAGATATAACAAGAAACTGTAGAAACAAAAATTAAAATAAAAAAAACCAGGTTCTTCTTCTTCCTCCCCTACCCCACCCCCATCCACACCCACCCCAACACCCCACTCTGCAATACAGGACCGAGGGGGGTTCTCCCTGCTCGTGTTTCGTGCTGGTAACTCGTGTGACGTTTCACGGTGGTTACCAGCGTGAAACACGACCAGGGGGTTTCCCCCATCATCGTGTATTGTAGGTGGGGGATGGGTGTTGGGGTGGGGGTGAGCGTGAGGGAGGAAGAATAAGAACCTGTTCGTTGTTTTTTTTCCCCTCCTACACTTTCGTGTTACATCAAATATATTTTCGATAATATTAAACTAGAAATTTATGTAGATATAATATTAACATGGATTATTATTCGTTGTTTGGAATCAAAATATATGCATATTAGTATAAAAGTTCCCGTTTCACAAAAATATATATATATATATATATATATATATATATATATAAAAGTTCCATTATTTTGTTATATTCTGTATATTTTATTGTAGTATATGCCTTCTAAAATTTTGTGAAGATACCATAATTATATTTATTGTTCACTCTTGGTTAAAATCAAAATATGCGCATATCTAATGCAAAAGAAAATGTAAATAAATGCCACTATGTTGAAGATTTTCGGAAAAATTGTCTAATTAGTGTCAAATTAATTCGATAAAACTAATTGTGGACCAAAGTCCCACCTATAAAAATGATAAAATATAAAACTATATAATTTAATTAAAATTTTGAACTAATGTAAATAGATTTAACACTTTAAGACCTGATTTTAATAATTCCCAAAGGTTAGGATCTTTCATGTAATTTACCCTAAAAATAATGATCAAAATACCCGTCACAAAATGACAAAATAGAAAAATTTCGTGAAACTAACGGACAAAATGGATAAAAATCATCCAATTTAATCAAACGCACACCTAACAGACATTTTTTGGGATTATTTGAGCTACTTTATTTTATTTTGGCTAAATGCGCACTAACCCAATTTTTTCTGGCCCATTTGCGTCTATTATTATTATTATTATTATTATTATTATTATTATTATTAATTGATGTAACATCTTTGAAAACGTGAGTCTCAGGAAATGAGGTCTAAATTTTACTGCTTATGATGTTGATGGGACCAATAAAGTCTGTCAATGCATGTGGATAGACTTTGGTCCTGTTAGCAAACAAAAAAAATGCGTTTTAATGCATTTTTTTCAAATTTCAAATTTGGTCAAACAAATCACATCCATATATTTCTCCACTCATTAAATCTCCACCATCCAACTCCACTTATTCTCTCTCTTCCTACTCATAAAAATACATTAAAACCCATCCGCTAACACCCGCTTTATTTTCTCAAAGTCTGTTAACACATGCGCGGCAAAAAGCTAATTGAATAACCCCTACCTAATGTTGGGCAATGGATCGGCTAATCCAAATCCAAATCAAAGATCCCGATCCAAATCCAAATCCAAATTCCTCGGATCGGATTGGATCGGATCGGATCAAGAAAAAAAATCCAAATATGATCCATATTGGTATAGGTTTTTATAAAAAAAATAAAAAATAATAAAAATAAAATAAAAAAATAAAAAATAAAAAATAAAAAATCAATTCGGATCGGATCGGATCAAGCGATCCAAATCCAAATCCAAATCCGTCTCGGATCGGCCGATCCACAGATCTTCGGATCGGCAAAAAATTTATCCATTCGGATCGGGTATCCATCGGATTTGGATCGGATCGGATTTTTCTGCTATCACTATCCCTACCTTCTCTTATATCTTTCTTTTTAATTGAAAGAAACAATTTTATTTGGTAATTGATATTTCTGAACTTTTTTTTTTTATCAGCTAGCTCAACCCGAAAATCCATGTCTGTTGCAAAATTTTACTGAAAAATCAAAATAATTATAAGAGGAGCTTAATATACTACGTTCCAAATGAATTACAAAGAAAAAAACAAAGACAACTTATACTAACCATAACTTCAGTGACGAAGGCATAATCGCTCAAAACTTTAATGACGGGTCACTTCCATAACTAACCAATTGATTTGTTCCACATTTATTCAACACTGACGAGAAGAAGAACAATAGTACTCCCTCCGTCCCGCAAAGATAATCGCATTTTCCTTTTTTGTTTGTACCAAATTATAGTCTCATTTTCTTAATTAATTTATTAATTGTCCTTTATGTCCCTATTTAATGTACATCGTTACTAACATATAAGAATAATTACAGTAGAATAATAAATATTTGAAATTGTATATTAGGTAAAATATTCATAAAAATTAATTTTCCAAGAATATTAATTGTTCTTTGTTAATTTTTATAAAAATAAAAATGAGACTACCTTTACTAGACGGGGGTACTATTAATCATTTTCTCTCCAAGTTTAGGTTAGCGTTCCTAAATTTCGGAGACTGTGACTTTCATCCATTTGACTTTGTTACTAAAAGTTAGCTTTTATTATTTAATCAATTTTAATTTTTGATTGTAACCATGTATTTAAAGCTATAAAGGTTATAAAAAGTGTAAGACACTAAAAGTTATAACCCAAGTTATAAAAAGTGTAAGGCGTGAAAAAGGGTCTACTGCAAGCATTGAGCCTAGACACGCTTAAGTGCCCCAATCCGTGATAAAGTACAAGATGTGACAAAGCGTGGAGTCAAAGCATTGAGTTTAAATGCCACCTGGGCGACATTGAAATTTAAAAAGTCCAAAACTCATTGAATCGTTTCCATTCAACGAACTTTCCTCTCCCTTTAATCGGTGTATACATATACCACTACAAAAAATAGTACTTTTAAGGGGCGATCATCGTCATTATAGTCTCGTACCTATAAAGCAATAACAGCGACATACTCGTACCTATAAAAAAATAGCAGCAACATCGCTTATATTACTCTGCAGGTACGAGGCTATAGAGACGATTGGGTCGTTCCTAAAGAACCAATTTCTTGTGGTGTAGCCGTTTTAGACTACCACGGCCACAGTAATTCACTATGATCTTCCATGGTCTTGCAACTTTAATTTATAAAATGAGGATATCCTAATTGGAGCAACAAGTATGTGCACACAGTCGGCGATCCACACGTAGCAATTTATATTATGATTGATTTTCCGTGAGCTTGCAGCACGAAGTTGCGGATATTGAGCTCTTTATTGATGGTCTTCAGTCTCTCTCTTTAAGTAGAGAGACTACAATATATATCTCATAAAATACGAGATCCTTCTTGGGCTATCTGTATTACATAGGCCTGAAGAATAAGTATTATCTTGATTATTTAATCTGTGTCCAAAGTCAAGGGAATAAAAGAAAACAAAAAAGAAAGCAAAAAAATAAATGAGAGAACAAATCAGCCATCAAATTTCAAGGCCAGCCCCAAGGGCTAAAGGGATGACTCTTTTATTAGACTAATTTATAGATCCTACATAGGCCTTTTGTTTTCTATTGTGAGAAGATGTTTGAAAAAGGCAGTGAACATGCATAAAGTGCATGGTTTTAGGTTCCAATTTCTTTATCCTTCTTTTTTATTTAGTTGGGAGATATACTGTTTAAAGATATTGGTATTTGCAATGATTGTTATATTAATGTTTGTTTGGAATTGTTCTTATGGGTGGTATTTTTTCCTTCAAGTATTTGAATGCTAATAAGTTTATCATCATTTACTAAATCTATTATATTAGCATAATCATACTTTTTATGTAGTCTACAATATTTAAATATCAACAAATGTTGTGTGTTAAGTTGCAAGATTTTTCCTGGGTTTACTGACATAAATACTTAAAATGAATTAATGCATGTGTGACTATTTAAAAATAATCTCGACCAACGCAAGAAATTGTGATACCCAACAATCACAATTGGCGCTAAGTAGCAATCTAGATGCTAATTCCGTATGGTTTATCAATGTTCAATTTAATTATGACTTATATTTTTAATATTTGTACTTTGTATCACTTATCAACAAAAAATATGCGGTTTAATATTTATTGATCATTAAATAAAACAATTAAATAACACTAAGTGCATGAAAGACGTTTTTACGGAATTGCGCAATTCAAGATGATTTTGAGTTTCAAAATGTATAGTGGAGTTAGTTGATAATGGAATGGGTTTTTCTTTGACTATTTTCATTTCTTTTACCTCCCCTTAGTTATATGGTTTCTTTGCATTAATGTCACAAGCTTGATTTTTGAATAAAGCTTGGGATGCTATAAAGATAATTCATCCTATGGGGATTATATAATTTTCAATGCATAGTAATGAATTACATGGAATTTTATCATTCTTGACTTTTTGACTACTTGCAAAATGATTTGGGTCAACTTTTCGCAATGTATTCAGTATCTTGAAACAATTCTAACTTTATTCTTTCCAATTACTTCGTTTGTTTTGTTTGTCACAAATATAGAGTCCAATTTTCTTTTTTTGGTTATTCTAAATATATAGTTGTTTCTCTATTGAGAAGTCCAATTTCCATTATTTTACTAATCTACCCTTTTTTAATAGTAAATCATGATTATCAATTTTGAATTATGCTCATTAAATAAGGGAATATTAAAAATATGAATTACAAAATATATGTATTCAATAGAGTTCTTAATTTTGGAAAAAATAAGCAAAGTGTATTATATATTTGGGGCAGAATGAGTACATAAAATATCATGCATGGTGATCAAAAGCTAGCTAGATAGCTAGTTGCCAATAATAACTTTTACAAGTTATCATGAAGTGAAGAGTCTGTTAAGATTGACTTCAAGCTCTAATTATCATACAATTTAAATGAATTCGAACTAATCTATCTTTCAAAAATCATATTTATTTCATTGCTATTTCTCAAAAGTTTGTTAAAGAGTTAATGTTTTTGTAAGAAATAATTAAAAACTACTTGTTCAGAATAACGTACAACGCACATTTACTTCAATAGTAAAACAAAATCCCTTTTCTCCTTCCGAGAATATGGATAACTACAATAAAACTTGTATATTCATACTTATCATAATTATTATATATTCAAGAGAGGGCGTTGTGTAGACTAGAACGTTTGGTCAAAGTGACGAACCATATAGATGTGTTCTGTTCATATCTTGTGTCGGTGTAGTGTAAATGCAAATTATATTCTCAAAAATTGCAAAATCCTACTTGATCATGAGATAATAAATTCAAACTCAAAAATGAAGAATTGATGGGTCGTTACTAGAGTTTGATTATATGTCTTAAAAACAAATTGACCAACATATGCCATAGGTGCTTATAGTTGAAGAACAATTTTATCCTAAGATACAATCATGTCTTCTTATTCAAGCGACAAGGGTGAATTGTTTCATACTCTCTGTACCAAGACGGGACAGTCCCAAACAATATGAGAAGTTTGTTCCACAGCCCAAATAATTAGAGTTTGATCCAAAAGCAGTATGCTCGTATTAATATGTGAATATGATCATAACCATAAACCTTACATGAGACATTCATCCGTTTAACCTCTCCATATTTGAATAACACATAGTTTGGTTGTAGTTCCCCATATTGGAATATGAGCATCTTTGTTTGAATGGCTCTCTGTTTTGATCGTATGGCCTTAGAAGGATGCGAGAACTAAGCTCATGATACAGGTGTACGACAATACGACCATACCCGCACAAGCATTTGTGGAAGCCACTAAGCCTAAGGGACATGATTGTGTCTTTGCTTTCGAGTTATAATAACTAGAGTCCTTTATCTAATAATGGTTATAAGGCAAACAATGGAAGACACGTGTCATTGCAAGATGTGGATACATGTCAAGCATGCACGATAGCAGTTATGAACAGTTAAGATTCAAATCGTATAAATACATACTCTCCAAAGGAAAAAGGTGAGAACATTTTACTTCCTTTTTTTTAATGCAAACCACAATTTATTAGAATAGCAAGGAAACCAGTACAACCATTCGAAAATGGAGGGTCGAAGTCGAGCATGGTCCATTCCGAGTGCGAAGGGACTTAATCAACAGAAGAATTGAGTCCTGAACAAAGCGAAAGCAAAAGTAAAACAAAGCAAGTAAAAGAAATAACATCAGGGCCCAAAGGGAGACACCTGAACTTGGAATCCATCAAAGAAAACAACAACAATGGTGGGCCCAAAAAAGAGGTGTTCAGACTGTAAAACTAGAAGAAAATAAAAATTCATCATCCTTGCCAGATTCAACATCAGTCCAATCAGAAACATCCTTCGCAAAGGCTTGAAACAAGGACCATGTCAGCAATTTCCAAGCAGCAGCAAGAAGAACAGTTGAATACAAACTGCAAACTCATCAGATTTCCAAAGTTCATTAATTTCATCCTCACTTCTGTCACCAGCATCCTTCAAAATGGTGGAAATGAGAAAATGATCATTGATGGATTGTTCGGGGGGCCTGAGATTTGCTATTCCCTAACAATCTAATTTAATAACAGCAAGTAACCCTCCCTTTAATCCTGCACCAACTAACAACGCTTGCCTTTGACTTTTATTTCCCTCTTTAGCTAGGTGGTCTGCCACTTTATTTGCCTGTCGATAAATATGTTGAATTTGCCTACTTACACCAGCAATTAATGTTCTGGAATGCTCAATGTCCTATTGCAAATTTCATGGGCCAGTAACTTTTCCCTTAATAATCTCAAAAGCATGTAATGAATCAGTTTCTAGAGTAAAATCCTTCAAAGCCTCCCTATCACACAACCTTTACTTCCTTTTTACGTACATACATTTTCATTCAACTATCACTTCAGAAACTAATTTACACACCGGAGTTAAAACGGTAGGGATAGCTGTTGTTAGAATTATCGCAAGTGTACGATATCACCACAAAAGTAGTAGAGTGGACTTTGTGATTCCGGATTATCCTTCCCACGAGGACTAGTTTATTCTATATCGGCTTAAACTAATCTTAACAAAAACACGTGAAATATATAGATAAAACTTTGGTAATGTAGCTAAAATTGTAAATAACACGGAATTAAATTGCAAAATTATAAAGTGTTCTTGAATTAATGGAGAGTTAAGTTGGGAATCCCCATTTATCTTTAGATATCCTATTTGATTTGTCCTCTCAATTTCTAATCTCAAGCTGTGTTAGATAGAATTCACGAAATTGATTTAATTTACCTCTCTCGAGTTCAAATCAACCCTATTTCATTAAGTCAACTACCATATCTCTATGTATAGTTTGAGTAAGCCTTAATTAAACGCATTAAAGAACACCGGAATTCACATGTATTCACCTGTCATGTGGGATCACAGTAATTATAAAAGGCTATCTCTACCTCTTATGCAAATTGCCGGATTTTACTACGTGGTCTAAATATCTAACTCACATCTCGGTTGATTAGAATTCACAAATCAATGATTTAGTGATCAAGTAAATCATGCATTAAACGTAGTGGCAAAATCAATGCGTAATAATAAAGGCGCAAGAAATTGAGAGTTGAAATCAAATCATCAATCTAAATTACATCGTTCATCCCAACTAATAGATTAGTTGTTCATGTTAAGGAGCAAATAAATAAAGGACATATGTGAGTTTATCACCGGATTTTACAAGAAGAATTGTTAAGGAAGCGTTGATCTTGCACCAAGCACCAACGCCGTCTTGAACCTCCTCCAACACCTAGGTGATCTCTCCAAAGATGATGTATTTTTTTCTTCCTTAATTATGTCTCTAAAACCCTTATTTATAGCCCTCATTAGGTCCTCAAAAGATGTCCAAAGTCATGCACATGAATAAGGTAGAATCCCTTTAGGAAACAAACTCCGGACATTCGCGTGTTGCTGAAGCTAGAAAGTTGCGGCCGTATCTTTTTTTCCTGAGGCCGCACTTTATTTTCCCGCAGCCACACTTTCACTTTTGCAGCCGCACCTTTTTTCCTGCGGCCTACAGAACATTTGACGGGTCATTTCTTCAATCCTTGCCGGCGCACATGATATTTTTGCGGGCGCAACACTTTATGCCTTATAAAATTCTTCCTTATTTGCAATTTTAGTCCTCCAACTGTAATCCTTTCCACATGTTGATCCAAAACTCTTTGATTTCGTGTAAATCCGCCCTCTTCTCTTCTTTTATTGCAATGCACTCAATCCATGTTGATTTTCTACATGAAAACAATTAAAATTAAACACAATCAAGCACAGTAGAACACATTAAACACGAACAAAACTCTAAAATAAACACCTTTAAAATACTTATCAAACACCCAAACTTAACTCTTGTTTGCCCTTGAACAAGAAACCAAAGCAAAACATAGACAACAATCACGCGCTAAATACTTCCCATAAACAAGACTCGGAACATGTCAAGTATTGTACAATACGCCTCAAGTCTATTAAATATTTATAGAACTCCAGCTGGACCAAACAAACAACCACAAAACTATTCACTTACCATGTACACGACATTCAGTGTGTGTGTGAGAGTCATTGCTCAACTCAACTCCACGTCAGGATCTAATCGAAAAATGCTCAATATAAAATCTTGCCCATATTCCCTTGTGGTAAGACTTTTATTTCCTCACCTCGCTCGTAGAATTGATTCCTCATGCTTTTCTCTCATTTCCCGGGGTATTCTTTCAATGTGGTATTCTAACAATATTTCAATCCTTTTTCCCACACAAGATGCTAAGTAAAAGTGACAAGATATTATAGGAACTACCGCTATCCATCCATCCATCTCTACTCTAATTTTCCAAACCTCTAGCCTTTGAATCTCTTCCCGGCACTTCAAACCCCTATCAATCTTTATTTCCCATCTTTTTTTTCTATTTATATATATGCCGATGAAATGCAATGCCCCAACAATAATGCCTTCTCACTGACCCATGTAGCGAGCTTTAGGTCGATGACTCCCGAGCTCGTCACTCAAGGCATCAGGTAAAATACCCCTTAGGCTTAATCACCCGAGTCAATGAGGCAAGGGAATGAGGCAGAAATGAGATGAATGCAATAATGTTGTTTTTTTTTCATTTTTCATTTTTTTTTTGGAGGAAGAATGGTAGCATTGGTCAGTGCCGGTATAGACTCGCCAACCAAAAATCCTTTAACTCAAAGCAAAGACTTCAAAACCTCAATCCGCAGTTCCCCCAACATATAGTAACTAGTCTTACCACCCCCAAACTTAGCTTTTTTAGCTAATTCGATCGTATCGTATGGTTTGGGGAAAATTACCTACTTCTAAAGGCTTAAACAGTTCATCACAGGTACTATAAGGGAACACAACATCAAGATTACACCCCAACATAAATCTAAGTCAAACAATGACCATGTGCTAAAAAATTAATCGTGCCCCAATAAGTGACATGAAAATTTAAAAGATCAAGTGATGTTTAAAAGTCCAACTGTCATCCTATGAACTTCTGCCCAAAACGAAACAATCATCGGCGATACACTACTCGACACATACACATAATTTTTTTTTTAAAACAACACAAATATTACGACTCATAATAAAACACACATGCAACAATTAAAACCACAAGCAAAAATTAAGACCAGACCCCCAAACTTAAAACTAACATTGTCCTCAATGTAAAAATTAGGATAAAAGAAGAGAAAAGTTACTGAACATCCCAGCAGGTTAGTTGTGGCATCATGGGCGTTCGGTCCTTGTGCACAGTAGGTTTGATCTAGTTAATCTATTCTGTAAAACACACCCATCAAGAGAAGCAATCATTTTATTAAAAATAAACATGCATGCACACTAAGAAAAAGATAAGAAAAATAAAGTCAAGCACACAAAACACACATAGAGAGAAATAAAGAAAAGGAAAGAAACATTGGGTTGCCTCCCAATAAGCGCTTTATTTACAGTCTAGAGCTCGACTTTTGGTGTGAATAGTCATGGCGGTTTGAAATGGACATGGAAAGCCTTTAATTGATTGACAATGCCTTCCCTATTCTTTTCCACCTTTTTCTTTTTCCATTTAGGCATCCACAGTTCATGCAGGTTGCTCTGAGCTTTCTTATCGGGCTTTTCCGGCTCAACGTCCTCTTTTTTAACTGCATTGAGCTTGAAACAACTTTCATCTGGAGCTTTACTTTCTCGGCGAGGGATGTTGAATGTCACCTTGTCCTCATCAACCCACAAAATTAACTCTCCTTTTTCTACATCAATCAGAGATCGTGCAGTGGCTAAGAATGGACGTCCAAGAATAAGAGGCATTCTGCTATCCTCTTCAATGTCCATTATCATGAAATCTGCCGGGAAAATAATTTTTCCACTTTTACTAGGACGTCCTCAATTATCCCATATGGATGCTTGGTCGTTCGATCGGCTAAGCTATAATGTCACTGTCATTTGCTTTGGCTCGCATAATCCAAGTTTCCTGTAAATAGACAGTGGTATTAAATTTACAATGGCACCTAAATCACATAAAGATCTATCAAAATTTATACCACCAATATTGCAAGGCATACAAAACTCCCTGGATCCTTTAGTTTTGGTGGCAGCTTATTCTGCAAGATTGCACTGCATTCTTCTATCAATGTCACTGTTTCGAACTCCTCCAATTTTCATTTCTTTGACAAATATCTCCTTTATGGACTTCAAATACAGTGGCGTTTGAGCTAGAGCATCTGCGAATGGAATGTTGATGTGCAGCTTCTTGAAAATCTTCTTCCCAACTGCTTCAGTTTTTTCCTCAGCACTTTCTACTACCAATGGTTCAATTTCATCTTTATCCCGCTTTTGTTCCTCAATCACTGACCCTTGGGGGCCCTTTACCGGCCTCTTAATGGGAATTTCAGGTAATTGTACCCCACTTCTCGTTGTTATTGCCTATGCCTTTCCTTGTTTAACTAGTGCTCTTAGCCTCTGAGGGAAAGGGATTAGTGGTACATAGGCCTTTGGTGGAACATAAGGTGGAATTTCTTCTTTGACGGGTTGGACTTCGGGCTCATCTCTCACAGTGGCGATGACATTAACTTGTTCTCGTGGATTCTTATCAGCGTTACTTGGGAATGTTCCACGAGATCTTTCTGCCAGTTGTAATGCCATCTGCCCAATTTGCAGCTCTAAATTCTTTGTGGAAGCCTATTGGTTCTTAGCGTTTACTTCAATACGTTCCAGTACCTTATCTGTCTTCTGCATGTACTATTGGAACATATCCCCCAAACTTAGCTTGTTCTCAGGTGGAGGGTAATGATTAGAGCTCTCCTCATATCTAAGATTTGGGTGAAACTTCCACCCCGGATTATAGGTCTTAGAATAGGGGTTGAACTGCTGCCTATTGTTGTCCCCCACAATGTTCACTTGTTCACTTTGAGCTCCTAGTAGCATGCATTCAGAAATGTGATGTTTTGCTCCACAATACCCACATACCGGACTTGACTGAATAGAATGCGCACCTTGAGTTTGTGCTCTCACTAGCAATTCGACTTGTTTTGCTAAAGCGGCAATTTGAGCATTAGTGGATGCTAGTGAATCACTCTCATGTGTCAAGGTCCTTTCTTCAAGACCACTCGATCAGATGAGAACATAGTCTGTGTCTTGACAATTAACTCCAATAAGTCTATGCTTGATTCACTCTTTTGTTGGTGATCGACCCATTAGATGACGAATCAACAATGGATTTAAACTGTGGAGATAATCCAGAATAGAAGTATTGGACCTGAGTTCCTTTTTGTCAATCCCATGATTGGGACACTTTCTCAATAAGCCCTTGAATCTGTCCCAAGCTTCATGGAAGCTTTCACCGTCGAATTGTTGAAAAGTAGATATTTCCAGCTTCATTTTTGCTATCTTGGCCGGTGAAAAGTACTTATTGCAAAACTTTTGGGCCAAGTCATCCCATGTAGTTATGCTTGCACCAGGCTCCGAATCTAGTCGCTCCAAAGCACCGTCTCTCAGTGTATAAGGAAAAAGACGAAGTCTTATAGCATCTTCATTAACACCTTCGAACTTAAAATTTTGGCACATTCTTAAGAATCGTGCCAAGTGAGTGTGCGGGTTCTCATGGGCGTGGCCATAGAACTGAAGGCTATTGCTAAACAAGTTAATCAGGTCGGCTCTCAACTGAAACTCATTCCTCTCAAATGGAGGGTATACGATGCTTGATCGGGATGGGGCCGCTGGTGGAGTCAAGAATTGTGCCATAGGTAGATTTCCACCATCTTCTTCATCCCCTTCTTCTTCGTCTTCATGTTCCTCGTTTCGCCTATTAATCAAAACCTGTCTTCTCCTTGCTTCTTCCTCTGTAGTGCGTTCCATGATTAGTATGAGTCTAGCTCTAAATGTACGTTCAATTTCTGGGTCGAATTCTTCTAAAATGCCCCCTTGAGAGCGGGTCATGCACCGGACACAAATTTTTGCAACCACTTAAGCAAAAACAAGTATCAAAATTCTTTTATAAATAAAAACTAAAATTTAACTAAAACTAAAATTAAAAATATGATTAATATAAACCGATATCAAATAAAATTAGTCCCCGGCAGCAGCGCCAAAAACTTGTTGTTAGAATTATCACAAGTGTACAATATTGCCACAAAAGTAGTAGAGTGGACTTTGTGAGTCCGGATTATCGTTCCCACGAGAACTAGTTTATTCTATATCGGCTTAAACTAATCTTAACAAAAACAAGTGAAATATATAGATCAAACTTTGGTAATGTAGCTAAAATTGTAAATAACACGGAATTAAATTGCAAAATTATAGAGTGTTCTTGAATTAATGGAGAGTTAAGTTGGGAATCCCGATTTACCTTTAGATATCCTATTTGATTTCTCCTCTCAATTTCTAATCTCAAGCTGTGTTAGATCGAATTCACGAAATTGATTTAATTAACCTCTCTCGAGTTCAAATCAACCCTATTTCATTAAGTCAACTACCATATCTCTATGTATAGTCTGAGTAAGCCTTAATTAAACGCATTAAAGAACACCGGAATTCACATGTATCCACCTGTCACATGGGATCACAGTAATTATAAAAGGCTATGTCTAGCTCTTATGTAAATTGCCGAATTTTTCTACATGGTCTAAATATCTAACTCACCTCTCGGTTGATTAGAATTCACAAATCAATGATTTAGTGATCAAGTAAATCATGCATTAAACATAGTGGCAAAATCAACACGTAACAATAAAAGCGCAAGAAATTGAGAGTTGAAATCAAATCATCAATTTAAATTACATCGTTCATCCCAACTAATAGATTAGTTGTTCATGTTAAGGAGAAAATAAATAAAGGACATTTGTGAGTTTATCACCGGATTTTTACAAGAAGAATCGTGAAGGAAGCGTTGATCTTGCACCAAGCACCAATGCCGTCTTGAACCTCCTCCAACACCTAGGTGATCTCTCCAAAGATGATGTGTTTTTTTCTTCCTTAATTATGTCTCTAAAACCGTTATTTATAGCCCGCATTAGGTCTTCAAAAGATGTCCAAAGTCATGCACATGAATAAGGTAGAATCCTTTTAGGAAACAAACTCCGGAAATTTGCGTGTTGCTAAAGCAAGAAAGTTGCGGCCGCACCTTTTTTTCCTGTGGCCGCACTTTATTTTCCCGCAGCCGCACTTTCACTTTTGCGGCCGCACCTTTTTTCCCGCGGCCTACAGGACATTTGACGGGTTGTTTCTTCAATCCTTGCGGGCGCACATGATATTTTTGCGGGCGCAACACTTTATACCATATAAAATTCTTCCTTGTTTGCAATTTTAGTCCTCCAACTTTAATCCTTTCACATGTTGATCCAAAACTCTTTGATTTCGCGTAAATCAGCCCTCTTCTCTTCCTTTATTGCAATGCACTCAGTCCATGTTGATTTTCTACATGAAAACAATTAAAATTAAACACAATGAAGCACAATATAACACATTAGACACGAACAAAACTCTAAAATAAACACCTTTAAAATACTTATCAATAGCCCCGCCTCTTTTTTCCCCATTTTGAGGTGCATTTAGAAGCCGACTATACTTCTTGCTATGCCATTTTCTGATCAACCCTTGATCAACTGCAAGGTCCAAGTATTAATTTGACCCAGTGCATCTTTGAGGCTTATCAGCATTGAGTTATTCATCCTACACCGCTGCATTGGCTCTAATCATCATTGTCATTGGATTGGAATATTTGTGCTTGGTGACTTTTCCTTTTAGTGTAAGATCCAATTTGCTTTCTCTAAGTATGCTGAGTATTCTCTCTTCATCTCTATATCTTGCAATTTTCTTAGTGACGTTAGTGACGTAGACTCTTAGGGTGTGTTTGATTGTTTTCTTGGAAAGCATTTTCCTTCACTTAGTTTTCCTAGAAAACATTTTCCTACCTCCATCTTGGATTGAGTTTTCTAGGAAAATGACTCATTTTATGCATAAAAGAGTTGTACATGGAAAAGGTTTTCCATGAAAAAATTTCCCATCAAACACTAAAGTAGGAAAAGTTTTCCTTTGATTTGACATTTTCCTAGAAAATTTTAGTGAATCAAACACACCCTTAGTGATTCTTTATAATTTTATGTGAGGTGAGAGAGAAAACTACTGAGGAATTCGATAGCAAAGCAATATCTGAGTGAGTGTGAATACAGAATATTAGGGTTTCTTTGATCTGATTGTTTTTAGCTAGATTGCAAGTTGTACTAGACTAGATTTGTGTTTGACACGCTATGATGAATGGAATGGAGGCCGACCTACAGTTCTAGACCCTCAAAGGGAAATGTAGTTGAAGACTTGGTGACTATAGTGAACTTCCTTCCTTAGTGGCAAATCAATCTAATGTTCGGTTTACGTTTTCTCGCTATTTACATATTCCACTGTTAGTTTTGTTTGCTCCAATTATAAAAACCCCAATTTCTAAAAGAACTTCAAATTTTCAATTTTTTTTAAAACCCTAAACTTAACAAGTGGTATCGAGCATTTTGTTGTTAGGTTTAGGAGTATTTTATAAAAGTTCCTTTATAAATTAACCATTCTTGTTGTTCAAACTTCATTCTTTCTGCGAGGTTTGTGTTCGATGCTTTTACTGTTCGGTTTCCTTATTACCTACTACTATAAATTTTGTTAGAACATATTAGATTATTTAGCTTACTAAGTAAGGGTATTTTAGTCTTTCAAATTATTAAGGTTGTCATCCAGGGGATTATTTATAATCGTCTTACAATGTATTTCATCAATCAAGTCAATATACAATTTTTAGTTTCTACATGGCATCAGAGCAAAACCCGATCTTGGGTTAACTCTCAAGCCACATTTGTTCTCTGGTGAGCAACTTTATGTCGCTTGTCCGGTAAGAAAATTGTTTGCCATTTGTTTACGCTTGAAATCAGTTCTCTTTGGTTCCTTTAGATAGAAGATCTGATTCTTCCTTCGTCACCTCGTATTCCTAATGTCATGTTCCTTTTGGATCTGAAACCCCACTTTTCCAACTACAATGGACACCCATTTTGGAATATCAGATCATATTTGAACTCCCCACTGCGAGACAACCTTGACCCATTGGCGTGTAAGCATCCATAAGAAAAGTTTCATTCTTAGTTTCAAGATACAACTCTTCTATAGGTATTAGTGAGGCGTGGTGTAGGACGTGTGTTGTATTTATCTTTTTTGGTCGATGGGTGTTCATCGTCCATCGCCATTATGTTGATTTTAGACTAATTTTCTTGCAGCAAACTTGTTTCCTATTTGTTGTCTTTTTCTTGTCGGTCTCTTGTGGCAATGGATGTTGTTTGATACTCGGTGATCGACGATAGTGGTCCTTGGTGACAATGGTTGACGATGAATGTTTGCGAAACTGTGTGGCGACGTAATTAATGGCAGCAGACAGGTTAGTTTGGATGAAGAAGATGATATAGCAACTAGAGGAAATTTGAGTTTCTAAGAATTTTTATGGTATTTGTAGGTTGAGTCCTTGTTAGTTTTTAGATTGTTTTAGTTGGTCCTTAGGTTTTCAGTTTGGTGAATAATAGTCCAGAATGCAAATATTGCAAAAGCAGTCCCCAAAAGTTTTGGAGTTCCAAATTTAGTCTGACTAAATCATAAATTCATCCGGCCATCTTGAATTGGCATTTGGGTTTTCTTCCCCTTCTCAACTGGCCCAATGAAACCTCGAATTTGCATTTTGATGTGTAGTGAGATCGGCAGTTGGAATTTCACTCTTTCTCCTTCTTCTCAATTGGTTCAATGGACATTTGGTTCTCCCTTTTCCTTTCTTAATTTGATTAGGTGGAATCTGGAATTTGCATTCGGTATATGAATTGGCATTGTTGGGGGCTTTGGTGATGTTTGGATTATTATTTTCGCTTCCGTGATTATGAAGTGTTATTAATCGAGCTCATAGACTTATGAACATGTTTGAGCCTTGCGTGGAGAGGGAGTGCTGAGTGACTCTTGCCCTGACAGAATGGAAGTGTAATTCGTGCAAGTGAAAGCATTGTACTTTCTATACTAAGTCATTGTAAGAATACTAATGTGTGCACCGTTTTCCTTTTTTGTATTTTGTAAACCTTTTGGGAAACTCTTTTCGTATTTTGTACACCTTTTTGCAAACCCTCGACAGTATCGTGAGTTTGATGGGGTGTCAAAATATATTTGATTATTTAGATTAGCAAGTAAGGGTATTTTAGTCTTTCACATTATTAGGGTTGTCGTCGAAAGTTTCTTATCATTATTTAAAGTCGTCTTGTAATGTGTTTCATCAATCAATCCAATATACGATTTTCTTAGTTTCTACATGGTGGAAACTAAGGGTTTCGTATATTCAAAAATGATCGATAAAACACGTTATAGGACAACTATAAATAATGATAAAAAAAAAACACAGACGACAACCCTGACAAAGGAAACGACAATGTTACCCTAATAAAGAGATCTAAACCTCATATACTTCTAACAACACCCCCCATGCGATCGCACTCATGATACTATCTAAAGTTTGGTAAAAGGATTAGAAAATTCAAAATGATGAAAATGATCCAAATATATTAGTCTTCCTAAAATGATATAGTATGGCAAGTACAATGCCTTCACTTGCACGAATTACACTCGCCTTCCGTCAAGGTTAAAGTCACTTGACACTTCCCTTCCATGCAGGGTTGAGACACGGTCACAAGTCCATGAGCTCGACTAGCAATACTTCATCACCGTGGAAGCCAAAACAATAATCCGAACATCACAAAAGTCCCCAACAATGCCAATTCATATACCAAATGCAAATTCCAGATTCCACCTGATCAAATTAATAAAAGAAAAGAGAGAACCAAATGTCCATTGGACTAATTGAGAAGAAGGTAGGGAGAGTCAAATTTTAATTGCATTTCTCACTGCACATCCAAATGCAAATTCCAAGTTTTAATAGACCAATTGAGGAGGGGGAGAGAACCAAATGCCAATTTAGGATGGACTAGACCAATTTGAATTTCTGGGGACTGCTTCAGGAAATATTTGGATTTTTTTACCATTATTCACTAAAATCAGAACAAAGGGAAAACTTAAACAATAATAAAATGTGAGGACCAAGTTAAAGAAACTCAAAACCCACATGGCTAGATGTGAAAATGTTATAACATGTTTCGATCTGATCTCGTCGTCTTCTTCATACCTACCAACAACCTTTAACCTAAATCCAACAAAGCACCACCACTACATCGTCGATAGCCACCACCGCCACCTTCAACTGCCATATCACTGCCACCGTCAAACTCCCATGGCCACCACTATCACCGTTAACTTTCAATGGAGAAGAAAAGACCTACAACCCAAACCTTTTTTTTTCCTTTTGCAAAAGCAAGCCATAGGGCCTCACCAATCATCACCAATCATCGTATATTGTTTCTCCCATGTTCGAAAGCAGTTTCCAACACTCGACTTTTCTACAGTTTAATTGCCTCTAATTGCCCGTCTTGTAAATTTCCTCGAAACTAGGGCTGGTGTGATGCTAGCATCTCTACGGACTTCGCACGTCGTCTCATAGAAGAAATTTAATAGAATTTAGTATTTTAAATCTTAAAGCTAAGCTTTAATAATTTATTCGGGTTTTTAAGTATTTGATTAAAAGTTTTAGCACCTCATTGACAACTTTAAAAGTTACTTTGAACTAAATTGAAAGAGAAGCATTTATTTGAGGGTTGAAAATGGAGTTCTTAGCCAATTAGGACTAAATTGAAGCACAACCCGAACTTTGGTGGTTAAAATTGAACTTTTGAAACTTAATTGGGACTTGACTGAATGGAACTGTCGATTTGGGGCTGATTTCAAGTTAATTCAGACCTTGAGGACTTTCATTGTAGTTTATATGAACTCAATTTAAGTCAAATGAAGTCAACCCAAGATTTTTAGGACAATTTTAAATTGATTTGAAAGAGAAAATAGAATTTTAGGGACCAGCTAAATTGAATTTGAAACTTGGGGTACCTGAGTTATAATTCTCCAATTTATAAGTTAGAATTGTATCCCCATTCATATGCATACATATACGATGCATACACATATAGAGAAAAAAGAGGGACTGGCTAGAAGAAGGGAAGTCCGATGATAAGTCTGCCACTTTAGCCGCCGACGGGCAATTGCATGCCGATGTCCATACGTCGTTGTCTGGCGAAAGGGAGAGGGAAAGGTATGGTATTCATGAAGTTTTAGCTACAAAATAAGGCAAGAATTGGGACTATATCGACTGTAATCCTTCAAGTAAATTCCACCTAAGGGCTCTACTACACTCAAGTACCATCTAGGAGGCAAATTATTGAAAGGATTTTCGACTTTGAGGACATAAGCCATGGCCAGTACTATTTATACGAGCCCCGGTACTGTTCACATTTTTTTAATTCAGAATTCAAAACAAAAGAGGATGAGAATGATGATGATGAGTCGATGTTGTATTGAGATGATTGGGAGAAATTTTTTAAGCGGCTAGTTTATGAGGATGAAAAGTTATTTCTTCTCTCTTTTTTTATTTTTTATTTTTATATACTATGAGGATATGATGATGGGTTATTGATGCTCTGTCGATTGAGCAATTAACAGAATGTGTTATGTTTATATGTGATAACTATGAGTGTACCTGCATATATTCTATAATTTCCAATATTAGAGTTGAGGAAAAAAAACTAGCGGCAATAAAGCAGGGGTAGCTAATTACCTTGTGTGAGCTGATGGCGGGGGGATACGCTTGTGATTGATCATTGTTGTGGGAGCTTTGCCACGGAACTTTATAGAGAGTTTGAGAGTTTTTGCTATGAAAAGTTTCAATCGTCAATGGAGTGGTAGTATGGTGAAGTTGAGGGTTATAGAAAGAATGGAGATGTGTGAAAATAATAGTGAAGATGGGGTAGGATTCTTAACAAGGATAGGGTTTGAATTGATTTGGTTAATAACAATAATAAGGTTGAGTTAAAATAGGATAATTGGCCAAATAGAAATTTAAATGGGCATTTGATTTAATAATTGGGCCTAAAGCCCAACGGACAATTTTATTAGCCCTTAAATAATTTTCAACCAGATTAAATTATTAAATAATTATTTTCTTATCTATTAGACGAGCGTTTAGCGTAAATTTAATAGGTTAAGTTGTAACAACAACACTTTATTTCAAAAGTTTACAAATTTGGTCGTGGTCGTTACACCTTTCCCACTGGGTCCACTGCTTAATAGATAAAGGATATTGATTGTCTTGCCTATACATCCATTATCCTCCACTTGTCTGACTCTATGTTAAGGCAAGTTGGGACTCTGAAGGATATTAAAGGACTATGGGAGAAAGTTGAAGAAGTTTATCCTTGAAAATCCCTACCGAACAAGCTTTACTTGTTGGAAAAGTTCTTCAACTTTAAGGTTGAACCTAGTAAAGATTTGGATGTCAGACTTGATGCCTTGAACAAATTGTTGCAAGACATCAAATTGGTTAGGGATGAGACCACCTAGCAATATAAGGCAATTGTGCTATTGAATGCCACACCAAAGTCCTATAGAGAGGTCAAATCTACTATCAAGTATGGCAGAGATAACCTAACTATAGATATAGTAGTCAATTCCCTTAAGAGTAAGGTTCATGACCTTAAGTGTGATAAAGAACCTAAGTCTAATGGAGAGGTCCTTATGACAAGGGGTCGGTCACAGGCTTGGAAGCAAACAATTCAAGCAAAAACCATCATCACAGTCAGAACCATAGCCACAATGCAAACAAAAAGGGAAAATGGAAGGCTAGGTCTAAGTCTATCATTGAAAATAAAAGGTATTATCATTGAAGTAAATCTAGCCACTGCATCAAGGACTGCTACAAAGTAAAAAAAAACTCAAACGATTCTAAAAAACTAGAGGACTAGAGCAACCATGCTTCTGGATCCAATGTTATTCAGGAAGATGTGTTTGTAGTAGTTTAAATGCAGTGTTCTGACTTTGTGTTGTCCTCTGTAAGCATTAGAGATAGTGGTTATTAGATTCTGGGTACATTTTCACATGACACCAAACAGACGTTGGTTTGAGACCTACACTTTAGTTTCAAACGAGCAGACTGTCTCTACCAACAAGGTCACCAGAAGGGTTGCTGATATAGGTAATATAAGTCTTAGGTTTGATTCAAGGGAGACTAAAGTCCTTAGGAATGTCAGGAATGTACGAGATTTAGAGAGTAGCCTTCTGTCAATTGGAACCTTCGAAGATGAAGGGTATTGTGGCAAGTTTGGGAATAGCTTATTAAGAATCTATAGTCTCTATGGGCATTCAAGGTTAGTAAGAGAGGTGGGTTGTATATCTAAAGTTCTGATATATTGTAGCCCAGAATTGAGTCATCTAATATAGTTAAGTCTAATCCCACATCAATGTGGCATAGAAGACTAGCACATATTAGTAACAAAGGCCTATAGATGCTTAGTGACAGGGGTTATTTTGGGTCAGATAAGCTGTCTGAGTTACCCTTCGTTGAATGTTGAACTCTGGGAAAGCAACATAGGGTACAATTCCCACGTAGTATGCATGGATCCACAGCTCCATTGGACTATGTGCACTTAAATTTGTGGGGACCTTCTAGTGTATCAACCCATGTGGAAACAAGTTTTTCATATTCATAATTGATGCTTTTTAAAGAAAAGTTTGGGTTTTTCCAATTAAAGCTAAACCTTGCTGGGTGTTTGTCTCAAAACTGGAATTCTATTGCAAAAACGAAATGTAGTCAAATATTGAATTAGTTTCCTTGTAGAGTTAGAAAATGATTTTTTTTATTTGCCTTAATTGAGTTAGACCTATAACTAGTGGGCTTGATTCGCTATTTTGATTTGTGGCTCGTAGAAGTCAGGGATATATTGATTTAGGCTGGACTACACAAGGCTTTGAAAAGAAAACCCTCTGCTCTGACAAAGTTTCTGAAGCCAATATGATTGATGATGATTGGGATGCTTTAGATTTGACAATTGCAAGCAAGATACGTCTTCGTCAGACAAACAATGCTCTTGCAAATAATCATGGAATATCTGTTGTCTAGGAGTTGTGGCATGAATTGGAAAAGGTGCATCGAAGAAGAAAATTTTCAAATATTTTGTACCCAGAATAATGGTTTAATTCTTTGCCACATGATGAATTTGCAAAAATCTCTGATTAGCAGAGTGTTCTCAATGCCTTCGTTTTTAAACTAGGGGCCGTTGGAGTTAAAATTGATAAATTGTTTAGATTGTTGAGTTTTTTCCATTGCTTGTTGTTGAAAAGTGGAAAAAGGGTTGCTCCATGGAAAAGAAGCAACTTGTTGGCGTTGTAAATAGATTGTTCACATGAGAACATATTGTCTAGGTGGAGTAGATTCGTCTGCTGCTTGGATATGGAAAGTCCAACTCTCTTGATGTGAGGGAAACAGAAAAGTAATATAAGTATTATGCCCATCCTCATGGCATGTTTCTAGTTATCATGATAGAGGATGTGTTACTATTTGCGGGTTTCCATATAGGCAGGGTGTGTGTTTGAAGTAATGTCGATGGCGGATGAGCTTTCAAGAAAGCTAGCAAGAGAGCTATATAACAAATTTTAGCATATTTTATTTCGACATTGAAAGGATGAAATTGTTAGAATTTGTGGTGATTCTAAAGGGTTACACTCCTATGGTGGAGTATGCTAATTCTCGAGTTTTGAGAATTGGGATTGTCAAAGTGTGTCAAAGGCTTATTTGTCATTCTTTCAAATATTGTGATTTAAAAAAAAACTGTAGAAGAAATGGTGGCTCAATTTTTCGGCAAAGTTTAGATTGTTGGGTATTTGCCTCAAAATTGGAGCTCTATTGCGAAAATGAAATATAGTCAAATATTGAATTAGTTTCCTGGTAGCATTTGAAAATGATGCTTGCCTTAGTTGAGTTGGAATATGTCTCTTTCATGTAATCATTTTTTCCTATAAATAGTGGCCTTGATTCACTATTTTGTTGCATGACCATATCTACAGGAAAAATTATTGTAAGCCTAGCATCTTGACTTGTTACTCTTTGTGGTTGTGCAAAGAGTAGAAAATTAGGTGTGGTAAAGCCAGGGTTTATTTTTCCTTGTAATACTTGGGTTTATTTTTGACGATCCACCGGTGCTTTTCTATTCAATTTTAGAGTTTTCCACGCTAATCTTATATTATTATTTCCTTGTATATTAATTTATCCCATTCTTTTGGTATTTTTCAACTTGATGGCAAGATCGCGGGATAAATCAGAAATCATATTCGGGTTAATTTCACAATAAATCTAATGTCTTTTGAAAAATTTAAGAACTGGAAAACTTTTGTTGAAAATCAGTCAGGCCTCAAGTTTAAGTGCTAAGGACTGACAATGGACTATAATTTTGCAAATCAACATTTGATGGTTTTTGCAACACCCAAGGGATTAAAAGGTAAAAATCTGTACCCTATACCCCTCAGCAAAATGGAGTTGTTGAGAGAATGAATATGACACTGCTTGAGAGAGTAAGATGTATGCTAGCCGATTCAAGCTTGCCCAAGCCATTTTGGGGTGAGATACTTAATACTACTACTTATGGGATCGATAGATCACCCTCTTCTGCCTTAGGTGGTAAAGTCCATGAAGAGGTTTGGCTAGGAAAACTTGTGAGTTATTCACACCTTCAAGTTTTTTGTTGCACAGCACATGTGCACCAAAAGGAGGATAAACTAAACGCTATGTCTATTAAGTGCATTTTCTAATCTAGATGGAGTCAAGAGGGTTAGGGGGCAAGGTAAAGTTAAAGTAGGGATGTCATCTTCAAGGAAGATGAAATGCCCTTTCGAGAAAGGAAAGAGGCTGCCCCGAGCTACCCTCAAGACTGACAACTTGCTCCACTGTACCAACATAGGTCTTTTAAGCATGCTTTGTCCTCACTCACACGCTCCCCAAGAAAACTTCCCAAGGACCACCCCTCTTAGAATTGTTCCAAGCCAATCACGCTTAACTGTGGAGTTTCTAAGTGATGAGCACCGAAAAAGAAGATGCATCTTGATGGCATTAGTAGTACAAATCAACCTTTCAATCGTTCTTGGTCGATCTGGGCCTCATACCATGGTGGGTTGTTACAATTTTTCCTTTTACACTCATGACATCCTCGTTGTGCTTGATCCAATTGGGGATCAACTAAGGATCTGTTGCCAAGTGTTGGGGACACTAAGTTCCTGATTTCTGACTGGTGAATGGCTTTGATACCATAACTTGTCACGACGCCGGCTGCTTCACGTTGCCTTAACCATCTCGACCCGGGGCTGTCCCATGCTGCCCTGAAGGCCAATGAATGGCTCCACTACAGCATCACGGGTCTTTATAACAGCTTTGTCCTCATTCGTACACTACCCAAGAAAACTTCCTAGGGGATCACGGATGATAGAATTTCTCCAAGCCAAGCATGCTTAACAGTGGAGTTTCTAAATGATGAGCACTAGAAAAGAATATGCATCTTGATGATATTAGTACAGAATCATATCTTTAGACTCTCTTGGTCGGTCTCATAACTGTGGTATTACGATCACCCTCGTTAAACTCGCGACCTGCTCGTCGCGCTTGAACTATCTGAGGATTCATCGCCAAGCTTTGCGAGTACTCAGTTCCCAATTTATGACTGGCAATGGTAGAATAACATAATTTGTCCCGACCCAAGTTCCCTTCAAAATCGATGACTATCCATACTATAGCGTCATATGTCTTTTCAACATACTTTTACCTCGCTCGCACGCTCCCTGAGAAAACTTCCCAAAGGGCCATCCATCATAGAATTTCTCCAGACCACGCACACTTAATTGCGGAATTTCTAAGTGATGAGCTTCGAAAAACAAGATACATCTTGATGATATAAGTAGTACAAATCATATCTTTTAGGCTCTTCTTGTCGTTCTCATAATCTAAGGTATTATAAGTGATCTTCCAGTGCCTTTAGTTCCTCTAGAAAGGTGGAGCCACCTTCTGAGAATGAGGAAATTCTTCACGCTGGACCAAATCATATTGATAAATAGTTTGAATCTATGGAGGAGGAAGAAGCTGGCCCTAAACCTGACGTTGCTGATTACCAACTAGTTATGGATAGGCCAAGGAGAGCTACTAATGCCTGCCAGGCTGAATGATTATTATATGGCAGTCTTTACAGCTCAATCCTTTGATGTTTTGTCTGAAGTAGAGCCTAAGTCTTTTGATGAGGCAGTTAAGTCACCTCAAGTAGATAGGTGGTGGCAGGCTATTAATGATGAAATGTCATCCTTGTATAAGAATATGACTTGGATATTGGTTGAGAGACTTAAGGGTCAATCCTTAGTGGGCCATAAGTGGCTTTATAATGTTAAGGAGTGTCAATATCCTTAGTGGCTAGAGGCTTTACTCATAAAGGCTTTACTCATAAATGGATGAGATCCTTGCAAAAATGGCAACAACAGAGTTCTACCATATTTGAAAAACAATATAGGATCAGAAAATAAGGAAAAATGGAAAACAAAAAGAAAAAAAAGAAAAAAATGTGGAACATATAAGATAATAGGTCCAAGGACAATCAAATTTGTGAAACATCAAACTAATTAATCGAATTTATTTGAATCTTGTAATAGAATCCCTTGATCCTTATCCAATCAAATTTGGTTGACAGTCCAAAAAAGTAGGGAGATTACAGTTGAAAATGGGAAACTATAGAATAATCATCAACAAAATGATTGTTCAATAAAAAAAAAAATAAAATAAAATATAACAAACACCAGAGAGATACATGGCAATACACGTCAAGAAACAGATTTGATCAACAAATTTGGAGAGATACATAACAGATTCGATCATCAATCCGGTGCAGTAGACAAAGAATGGTAACATATGCTTTGTCACATTAAAATGAAATATTAGGGTGTGTTTGATTGAGGGTGGAAATGGGGTGGAAAATGTTTTCCATCCAAATTTTCCATCTTTCAATCAAACACATTTTTTGAAATATGGAATTCATTTTCCTTGAAAGGCCAAAAAAATGATTTTTTCCCTTGAAAACAAGGAATTAGAATTCCTAGTTGGAATTGACATTCCATGCACTTTCCCACCCTCCAATCAAACACACCCATAGCATAACGAGAACAAACAATTACATCTCACACCATGAATTGAATTTGACATGAAACAGCAGTATGAGAAATTAAGAATCGAACATAATCACTATTTGTGTTCAAGTAACTACTCATTGAAGATTGAACATGAACCCATCGTAAAATAACATGTACACTTCCTTGTGTGTAACCTGGTTGTTACTATATTCTGATACTAGCACAAAGCACAGCTACTGTAACCTATAGCCAAACGTAGAAACATTGACCTTGTAACCACTAGCCATACTGACAAGCAGCCAAAATAATATTACTAGAGAAGATTCAAAATTTTTTTCAATCATTTGTTGAAGTGATTAAAAATGATGTAGACATCTCATCTATTAAACATCCCAAGAAATCAATGGAGATTGAAGACACTTCATATATTAAACAATGCAAGCTAAAAGTTGGACCAACTAATCAGCAATCAAAGAAATCCACGTCCTGGCAAAATGATAATTTAAAGAATTGCACCAGATAAGGATAGCAACACTAAATTCAAAAGAAAATTGACACACTGTCCATGAACCAAATTACGAACAACATAACATTACGAATATCCCACCAAAGAATATAGACTATACTACGTCATTATTAAATTAAAATTCCAAATGCTAATCGTCCATCCTAAAGAACATAACAAATCTGCATCTACTTTATCGACTAAGGAAAAGGTTTCTCGATAGCAAACTTGAACAATTGGATGGCCATGTTCCAACGAGTGGTGTGGGGGTCGACAGCAGTTGGCATATGTTTTATGAAAATCCCACAATCACCACTATGAAACCAAAAAAAACATGTGAAAAGTAAGTGCATAAGAAGAGCATGAAATAAAATTTTATCTTAAGAAAAGATAATAGGGCATTGTATCTAGGCTAATCAAACATCATAACTTAGGACAAAATGGTCAACATAGTGGAAATGAATTGGATGCAGTCTGTTTGTACGCTTAACAGATATGTTACTTCACAAAGGATGTAAATAATCCTTGATACTTTAACTTGTAACTTCCATTATACTTTAACTTGTAACTTGTTACTACACTCAACAGACCATTGTTAATTTAACTTATGGCAAATATTGTTTAATAAAGTCCTATTCACACTAAGCAACCAGCAAAAACATATACTAACGCATTTTGTTGCACTAATGAGCATACTTTGTGGTTGATTCTATACTATAGCAATAATTCCATTAGCTAATTTTCGACGTTAGTGAAGATTAATGATTTTAGACAGTTTGATGTCTCCCTCTTCAGTGTTTCTTTTTATTGTGAGCAACTTTAGTACTCGCCCTTGTGGTATATTGGAATCTTTAACTTCTCTTAATCAAACCCGCAGTAAAAAATTTACAAAATGTACACATCTCATTTACTAAAGGCGGCTATACAATGTCTATATATCACAACTCTACAATATGCATATATCACAACTCACACATACAAATGCTAAAAAGGTAACAATATGAACGATTATGAAACAAAAATGGCTATTAGAAATAAAAAAATAAATAAATAAAACTAAAAAATGAGGTGTTTGAATTTCATTAGATAATAATCTAGAATTTAGAGTGCTTGAAAGATGTAATCAAACAGAAAATAAAAAAATGAGTAAAACCAAAAGTAAATTTCATGAACTCACAGTCTAACATTGAACCAATTTTTGGGAGGTTTTTATTGGTAGAAAAGCTCATCCCTTCCAAACAACAATTGCTCAATTAAATAATAGTAAATTGGTAGAAAAATTAGACAAACTAAAAAGCAACAAACGAAGAAAACGATTGATCAGGCAACAACAGTGAAGTCAGCAAATAAAACATAAACATAAACAAAAAAAAGAGGAAAATAGCATAAAAAAGACGAAAAAATGAAGATGACAAACCTCGGTAATCTCTAGAACCTGGATCATTACTTTTTTTGGTGATGGAAATTAGCAGAGGAGTATACCGCGAAGGCTACTCTTTTGGCTTGTTCTTCCAATCGGTCCACTTTTTGGTCGTATCATCTTGGTCTCAAACCCTTCATAGCAAAAGAATCACAATTAACCAAAAACTAAAGAAACACAAATGATTTTCGGTGATTACCCCCAAAATTAGATGGGTATAGGAACCATAAAACCACTAAAAAGACAAAATACAAAGAATAGAAGGCATTCAAAGAACTTAAACTTGCCTAACCTTCTATTCGAAGAACACATCAGCATATGAAATAATAATTGAGTCTAAAGTCGTGTTTAAGGTGTTGAAAAGAAGAATAAACCTACTGGATTGGGAAATTCAATGATACAAAAGAATGAGGAGCGTGTGAAACCAGGTGAACTGAAATTACGTTTTGAATGTGAAGAAAATTAGATGAGAAGATGATTCATTGGAAGAAGAATCATACTGGAATTGGGAACTAGGAAGATAGGATTCTAACTATTATTTTCATTTGATTTTTGAAAAAGATAATACAAGATCATAATAGCTATTTGTTGCTACCAATTACAGATAAAAGACAAAATATATATTTAAAATAAATAGATAACGAAAATATAATAATAAATCAAAATAAATGTAAAAACATAAATAAAAAAAGAGGTGTTATAATTAGATAGATTACGTCTATTTTTCAAAAAAATAAACAAACAAGGTATGAATCAAAACCAGTTAAAAAAATTAGGTGCTCTACCTAATTTCCTCTAAAGAGAAATAAATTATACTAAAATATTCCCACTTGTGGTCAAGTATGCTACTTTAAGTATCATGGTTTCCTTAATTGCTCATTTCAATTAGGAAATGCAACATATGGATATTAAGACTACTTTCTTACATGGTGAGTTACATGAGGACATTTATATTAATAATCCACTAGTCCACTAGTTTTATTGATATATCTTTCCCCAATCATGTTTATCGCCTTAAGAAGTCTTTCTATGGTTTGATATAGTCCCACAGGTAGTGGAATATCAAAGTTGATTCTTATAATTTAATACTCAAATTTGTTACAGTATTTATAATCACTGTTGTACTTGAAGTATTCTAATTCTGGGATTATCTTTCTATTGATTTATGTGGATGACATGCTCCTAATTTGCCTTAATATGAATCTAATTGATGAGGTTAAATCTGCTTTATCTGTTAAGTTTGATATCAATGACTTAGGCAATGCCTCTAAAATATTATGGATGAGTGTAGTTACGGATAGATCTAAGCAGATCCTATTTCTAAATCGGTCATCTTATATAGCTAAAGTGTTGAAAAGGTTTGCTATTTCTAAGTGCAAAAGTCTGACTTTGCCTTTAGCTAATGATTTTAATCTGAGCAAAGAAGACTATCACTCAACTAATGGAGAAAAGGACAATATGAAGAATGTGCCATACTCAAATACTATAGGTTCAATTATGCATGCTATGATGAGTTGTAGGCCTGACTTAGTTTACGCTATAAGTGCTCTAAGTAAATATATGTCAATTCCTAGTAAACTTCATTGGAATGCTCTTAACTGGTTATTGAGACATTTGAAATTTTTCATGAATAATGGTTTGATATATTCTCATTGTTCTCAAGGTCTTAGACTTAAAAGTTATGTTGATGCTAATTATGCAAATAATAGAAATAATAGGAAGTCCACAACCTCTTATATGTTAACTTTGTGTAATTCTTGCATGACTTGGAAATCTCAACTACAGAATACTGTGGTCTTATCTACTACTAAATCTGAGTATGTACCCATAACTGTGGCTGCTAAGGAAACTTTGTGGTTGTAGAGATTAGTGGCTAAACTTAAAATGCTTAAATCTGATAAAGTTATTTTTTTTGTGATAGTATGTCGGCAATTTAGTTATGCAAGAATCCTGCTTTCCATGGTAGAACTAAGCATTGCACTTCATCCATGACATTGTGTCAAAAGGTAAGATCCTAGTGTAAATGCTACCATTTCATTTCAACCCTGCAGACATGGGCACTAAGGTTCTGCCACTTGGTAAGTTCAAGTCATGTTTAACCTTGTTAAACATTAACAGAGGTTGAATTGTTTATCGTCTATCCCTTCCTTTTACATTACAATACTTTTCTTTCCTTTTAGTTTTCTTTTCACTTTGATAGGTAGTGAATTGGTTTAAGCAATTCTTTTTTTTTTTTTGTAAAACAGAAAATCCCAAAAAGAGAAATAGCTAACTTGTTCTGTTTTGTGTAGGTTTGAGGCAAGGCCACAACTATCCATCAAAATCCATTCCAAGTTCATCCATAGCTCTAGTATCTTTTACTGCTTGTGGGTCAAGGTGGAAATTTGAAGATTTTTGGGCCGCAACCCAATAACGAGTGCTTGATCCAGAAGTAGTAAATATAAAAGAATTGATCTGACACAGTCCATCTTCAAGGCCCATCAACATTGAGTTATTCATCCTGTATAGTTGGATTGCACCTGCTCATCAAGGCCGTCGGATTTTAGTATTTGTGCTGGTGACTTTCCTTTTTAGGTTTAGATCCAATTTGCTGCCCTTGAAGGTCCAAATTATTCTCTCTTCATCTCTATATCAAGTAATTCTCATAGTAAGGGTAGATTCTTAGTGATTCTACACAATTTTATGAGGGAATTAAGAGAGCAAACCAATAAAGAATCTAATAGCAAAGCCATATTTGAGTGATTGTGGAAACATAGTGTTAGGATTTCTTTGTTCTCATTCTTTTTAGTGTGAATGCAAGTTGTAGTGGACTGGATTTGTATTGGACACGCTACGGTGAATGGAATAGAGGCCGATCTCTAGTCGCAGAGCCTAAAAGGAGATGTACTCGAAGACTTGGCGACTCAGGTAAACTTCTTGTTAGGAATTGATATAAACATGCATAGCGGAAATAAAATTAAACAATTCCACGCACTGGATCTTCTCGACTCTTAGATGAGACTTGTGAATAAGAAATTAACAGTAAAGTGGATTTTACGGTGTAATTCTTGTTTGATCATTCGTCTCCACAACCGTCAAACGTACGGCCTCCAACGTTGATCCACACGCCAAGACTCGTCCCGAACAATGAACAACTTCATAGTAGGATGATCGCTCTAAATCTTAGTGCCAATTAAATTTAGAGAGAATTTAGGGACAATGTAATAATAATAACTTCTGTATTATGGGCCTACAATGAGTTATTTATAGGTTTATGACAAACCTATTGGGCTTGGGGTTTTTTAAACCCCAAGACAACTAAAAGCCCGACCTAACAATTCAACCTTGTACACTACAACTAACATTCTCCCACTTAGACAAGGTCCAATTCAAGATACGAGTTACTTGAGTTTGTGTGTGACCCATCAGTTTCCCACTCACTATGTCGAACGGCATGATATCATCATACTAATCGGATTAGGATGAGATAAACAAGATCCCTATTTTAATTTATCATCGATTCACTCAGATCGATCGATTCACACCGCCGTCCATGATTGACATCTAGCAACGTATCATGGCAATCCATGTGACAGGATAAGTCATGTGGAAATGACGAAACCTTTACACGTGTGGTTACCGTGGAACTATAATCCCTTAATCAATATATACCCGATTGGTTCAAAAATATGGATTCACGTCAATCTCATTCAACCAACCATCTTATTCGCTCTCAACTCAACGTTGATCAAATCAGTGATTGTGATTGAAAACTCTTTTCAATCCTACAATCCTACCTTGGCCAAGGAATTTACATCAACATGATTGGGCGAAATGCACGTTATAATCTCCCGTTATCGGGAGTGATGAATCCTGTATTGAATACTCACAACCTCCATGCATTTCTCACTATACCCGTACGGCATTTCCAGTTAACCCACAATCAGGGTATCCTTCAATGTCCGCCTAAGTAAGGCGATCGCTGCATAAGGTTCTATGGTATCCTCAAGTCTAAGGACCAATTCCACCATAGCGCATTAGAGATCAACTACTGACGTAAGGATAACTATCCATGCAGTACCTCTAGGCGGGTTATCCAGATGCTTGTTCCACCAACAAAGCATCCATGTGTCTACCTGAATGTCTCAACATTCTAACTTGTGAGATCAGTTACTTCTTCTTTAAGAAAGAGATGCAACACATGCCATTCTATCCAAAAATAACAATATCCGAGTCTTGTTATTACTTCGACTGGGGAAAATTTAAGAATGCGTGCTAAAACTTGCATCTCACAATCACAACTACTTGCGATTAATCAAGTCTATTCACACCTATTCTACGGACTCTATTGTTTTAATTGTTATAGTAGAACAACGAATATATATAATAGATCTGCCATAATAAAGTGCATATTAATAATCAATCATACTCAAAATGTCTTACATGAGAGTACTGACATCCAAACTAAATCCATTCACTCACGTATCTTATACCAATGAACGAGACATGACTATCATGTTTATTTTGCGATAGAGCTTTGGTCAAAGGATCAGCCATGTTATCATCAGTATGGACTCGCTCTATCTTTATATCATTCCTCTGAATTATCTCTCTAATGTGATGGTATCGCCTCACTACATGTTCGGATTGCTGATGAGACCTCGGTTCCTTCGCTTGCGCGATGGCTTCATTGTTGTCACAATACAATGGTATCGGATCAACAATGCTAGGAACAACTCCAAGTTCGGTGACAAACTTCTTGATCCGGACCGCTTCCTTTGCTGCTTCTGAAGTAGCTATGTATTCGGCTTCCGTTGTTGAATCGGTTGTAGTTTCTTGCTTGGAACTTTTCCAACTTACGGCACCCCCATTGAGGGTGAAGACGTAACCAGATTGGGATTTGCAGTCATCTTTATCTGACTGGAAACTAGCATCCGTGTACCCCTGAACTCTTAGTTCATTTCCTCCATACACTAAGAACATGTCCTTACTTCTTCTCAAGTACTTAAGGATGTTCTTAACCGCAATCCAATTTTTTTCTCCAGGGTTCGCTTAGAACCTGCTAGTGACACTTAGAGCATATGAGGCATCCGGTCTCGTACATAGCATCGCATACATGATGGATCCTATTGCCGATGCATAAGGTCTCCTATCCATGCGATCTCTCTCAACTTGTGTCTGTGGACACATATCTTTTGAGAGATTAATCCCATGCCCTATGGGACAAAGACCTCTCTTCAACTCTTGCATGTGAAATCTTCTCAAGATTTTATCTATGTACATTGATTGGGATAGGCCAAGCAATCTTCTAGATCTATCTCTATAGATCTTAATCCCAAGTACGTATGCTACCTCTCGCAAATCCTTCATGGAGAAATTTATGCATAACTAGGATTTCACTTATTTTAACATTGGAATATCGTTTCCTAATATTAATATATCATCCACATATAGGATTTGGAAGACGATCTTATTCCCACTACCCTTTTGGTATACACACAGTTCATCCTCATTTTGAATGAAATCAAACCTTTTGATTGCCTCATCAAAGCGAAGATTCCAGCTCCGAGATGCTTGCTTAAGTCCATATATGGATCTTTGCAGGTTGCATACCCTATGTGGCTCACTTGATTCAAAACCTCTCGGTTGTGTCATGTACACATCCTCATTGAGATTCCCATTTAGGAATGCGGTTTTGATATCCATTTGCCAAATCTCATAATCATGGTACGCTGCAATCGCAAGTACAATCGGAATTGATTTAGACATGGCTACAGGTGAGAAGGTCTCATCAAAGTCAACATCTTATCTTTGATTATAACCTTTAGCTACTAGCCTTGCCTTATAAGTTTGAACTTTACCATCCATATCGATGTTTTTCTTGTAAACCCATTTACAACCTATTGGTTTTACCCCTTTAGGCAGATCTACCAAGGTCCACACCTTATTTTCATACATGGAGTTCATTTCGGATTCCATGGCTTCTTGCCATTTCTTCAAGTTAACACTTGACTTCGTTTCTTCATAAGTGGTAGGCTCGTCTTCCTTTATTAATAATGTTTCATTAGTGATCATGAGATCTAATCTCTGAGGAGGACGTATCATTCTACTAGACTTACGAGGAGTTGGCGTGTCCTTGGGAGCTGTTGTCTCCCTCTCAGTAGTTTCAACTTCATCCAATGGTGTCTCAACTACTGTTTCATCTAATCGGTTGTTGAGTTTCATGGTGTCTTGAACCTCTTCAAGATGTACTTTGCTCCCACTATTCTCTTTTCGAATAAACTCTTTTTCCAAGAAAACAGCATGTCTTGACACGATAACTTTCAAGTCATTGGGATTGTAGAAATAATATCTAACTGTTTTTGCTAGATATCCCACAAAGTAACCTTTATCGGACTTAGCATCGAATTTATTCGAGCTTGTGCGCTTCACATAAGCTTCACAACCCCAAATCTTCATGTATGAAAATTTTGGTCTCTTACCAGTCCATAACTCATGCGGAGTTTTATCAACCGATTTAGATGGAGCACGATTTAGTGTGTAGTGGGCAGTTTTAATTGCATGTCCCCAGAATGACTTTGAAAAGTTTGTTCGACTCATCATTGAACGCACCATATCCGATAGGGTGCAATTTCTCCTCTCGGATACACCATTGTGTTGTGGTGTATGAGGTGGAGTCCATTGCGACAGAATCCCATTCCCTTTGAGGTAATTCATAAACTCGCCCTTGAGGTATTCTCCACCTCGATCGGATCTTAGTGTTAGAATATTTTTTCCAGTCTGTTTTTCCACTTCTTGCTTGAATTCCTTAAACTTTTCAAGTGCTTCATGCTTGAATTTCATCAAGTATACAAATCCATATCTAGTATGGTCATCTATAAATGTGATAAAGTAGGAAAAACCTCCTCTGGCTTCTGTTATCATTGGTCCACATACGTCGGTATGTACGAGTTTCAATTTTTCTGCAACTCTTTCTCCCTTTCCACTAAAGGGAATTTGGTGATCTTGCCTAAAAGGCATGATTCACATCTTTCAAAGGATTCATAATCCCCTTCCCCAAAGTATCCATCCTTATATAACTTGTTGATACGTTTTTGTTGATGTACCCGAGGCTGCAGTGCCACAGGCACGAGTTGTTGATACTATTATCAACTTTTTGCCTATTATTTTCTATACTCATTATAGAATGTTCGAGGTTTAGAATATAGATGCCATTATCTAGGTTCCCATAACCATAAAACACAGTATCACGATAAATAGAACAACATTTATTCTTAATATCAATGATAAAACCATTCATGTCCAAACAAGAAACAGAAATAATATTTCTGGTAATAGTGGGAACATAATAACATTCTTTTAATTCTAAAACAAGGCCTGAAGGCAACGATAAAAAGTAACTTCCTACGGCTAACGCAGCAACTCTTGCTCCATTTCCAACGCGTAGGTTTACTTCTCCCTTCCGCAATGGTCTACTGTTCTTTAGTCCCTGCATATTTATACAAATATGAGATCCACACCCGGTATCTAATACCCAAGAGACTGAAGATGCAGTCATATTCAATTCAATGAAATATATACCTGAAGCAGAAGTTTTAGTAGACTTCTTTCCCTTCAAGCTAGCAAGGTAGAGCATGCAATTCCTCTTCCAATGTCCTTTGCCTTTGCAATAAAAGCACTCGACATTAGCTTGGGACTTGTTCTTGTTCATTTTTCTGTTTTACAACTTTTGCATTTGCTTTACCCTTCTTTGACCTTTTCACAAAGGACCTTTTTGCCTTCCTCTTAGTACCTCTAGAGGATTCAATGGCCAACACTTGCACATTGGTTTTGACGATGTTGGGCCCAGCAGTTTTCAACATATTCAACTGTTCCGGGAGTGTGGCCTCAATTTTATTCATGTTGAAATTCATGATAAATTGAGAATAGCTATCCGGAAGTGACTGTAGAACTAAGTCAACACTTAGCTCATGGTCCATGGCAAAACCCAATTGCTCTAATTTTTCAATGTAGCCAATCATCTACAGTACGTGAGCACTTACTGAAGATCCTTCTCCCATCACAACCCTGAAAAGCTTTTTCGATATCTCATATCTTTCAGTGCGGGACTGTTCATCATACAACTCCTTGAGATGAGCAATCATTGTATGAGCATTCATATCCTCATGTTGCTTTTGCAATTCGGGAGACATTACTGCAAGCATCAAACATGCTGCAGTGTTATCATGATCCACATGTCGATTATATGCCTCCACTACTTTTTCCGTTGCATCCTCTGCAGGGGCTTCCGGTAACTGTTCTTCAAGAACATATGCAATTTTCTCGTGTTTGAGAACAATTCTCAGATTGCGGTGCCAGTCATTAAAGTTCAACCCATTAAGTTTGTTAGCATCAAGTATGCCCCTCATACTCATGTGACCAGCCATAATTCAATAAACTGTAATGATACAGATAGAGTAATTACTATATGCCAAAGTTAATAAAATATGGACTTTTATAATACTAACCATGCTCCCACTGAAACAATGATCCCCAACATTGGTGAAAGTAAATTTCTCAAATTTGTCAGTGGGCCAGGATCCCAATTGTTCTATCAGAGCCTTGAGTCACTCAACAAGCCCTAACCGACGTTCAGGTAGATATATCTATCAATCACATGTCCATGTGACTCCGGATCATCAAGGCAGATAACTCATTATGTCGCACATCTTATGTATTAGCTTGACAAGCCTCTAAAATCCTATTTCCTTGAGTTACTCAATAAGAAATAAATTTTAGTCAAATTCGATCCAATGTTCAAAGACATCACATGTCTCACAGCAAAGAAAACATTCCCAATGATCGAGCAGTCTTGAATCACTCAACAAACTTACTGCGATTGTGAGAGTCTAGTTTTCTTCACCATAACATTGGAAGGCATGGATTAACCTTTAATCATGAATTTAATATCATTTTAAGGGAATCGTTCTCATCAAATATCATGCAAAATATCATACATCAACCATGCACACATTTCAAGCATAATAAAACTGGTGGATGATTGTGGATGCGTTTCTATCCAGTTTTCCCGAGCCACCAGGAAAAACTAGTTAGTCAAATCCTAAGGGATAAAGTTTCGTCTTCCATTGATAACTCCATGGATCTCCATCTTCTTCTTCAACTTGTATCTAATACTAGTTGGCACATGCGCCATGTTATATGGACTGGCAGGTCCGGAATTAAATCAAAAGATTAAATGACACGCAGGCCCCAAAATATTAATAGGCACGCAGACCCCCAACACAAAATACGGATCAAAATCATACATTCATCCAATCACATTGGTCTAGTCCATAATCATCCACAATATCCAATATTGATAAACAATTTAATTTCTAGATTTATTGTGACGACGCATATTGTTTAAACAATTTTAAAAACAAGAAAAAAAAAAATCTAATTAATTACATGCAATAATACATAATTAATTTAATTAATTAAATATTATTAGAGGCGGGTTAGACAAAATAACACTTTATTTGTCACTTATATTAAAGCCACACTTTAATAAAATTTTGCAAAAACATTAGGGAAGAATAAACTAAAATTATAATTTTCAAAAATTCAACTTTTGCCCCAAATAGAAATTTTAAATTGAAAATAAATATTTAAAGTTGAATATTTTGTAAGAAAATCGAAAAATCTTATTTATTATTAATTTTAGAAATTTTATTTTACCCCTATGACCTTTTTTGTTAAAAAACCGAAATCAGGGACTAATTCGTAAGTTTCTAAAACTTTTTGGAAATCCCACAATCCTTTAAATAAGATGGGGGCTCGGTGTGTAATTCCAAAATTGCACACCAAGCCCCCGTCTTCAACGCGTGGAACAGTAAAAACCTAGCTTTTGCTGAGGTTACATTCCCAATGCCGATCGCCGCTTAATTTGCGGCGGCGGGCTGCCAGATAGTTGCAAAGCCAGTGCTGCGCTATGGCGTGGTGACTCGCCGCCAGCGCGGCGACACTGTTGCCGCCGATCATGGCGGCAACGGCAACCGTTGCCACTGTCGCCGCCGACGTTTGGTGGTTCTCCGGCGGTCGTAAAAAAAATCTTTTGTTTTCATTCTTTTGCGTGATTTAGTAGATCTAATCCAAAATTAATTTTAACGTAATTACATCGTCACAAATAAATCAAACTAAATTGTTTTACATAACATTAAATCAGATCTCAACAAGAGATCGAGTTGGCTCCGATACCACTGTTAGAAATTGATCTAAACATGCACAGTGGAAATAAAATTAAACAATTCCACACACTAGATCTTATCGACTCTTAGATGAGATATGATAAGTACTAGAAAAACACTTAAATAACTCTTCTATTTTACGTGTTTGTATATTTTATTAGTGTTATATGTTTCGTTTTACATGTTTTTCCTTTATTGCGTTGCTTAGGGTCAAACAGAATCAAAAGGAGTCAAAATGGATGAAAATCAAATGAAAACGGAAACTCGGGACCAAAATGCAAGTGAATCAAAGATAGAGGGCCTCCGATGCAATTTTATGAAAAGTTATTTTTATAATTTATCTTGTGCCAATGTTTAAGAACATCAAAAGAGGATTCCCAAACTTTTTCCCAATCCCAAATCGGAGTTTCCTAGTTAAAGTTATGGCCGTTTGAAGAAAAATGACTAAAGTGTAAAAAAATCAGCAACTCGGATTTACTAGCACAGTGCAGTAATTTGACCATAACTTGAGCTACAAAAATTGATTGACTCTAATTCTTGTTCCTGTGGAAAGTAGACTCGGAGGGCTACAACTTTGGTGTTCATGACGTCAGATGATGCGGACATTATGGTGGTCAAAAATGGGTAAAAACGTGACTATTCTGAATGGAGGATTCCTTGGGCCATGTTTTGGTAGAAAATTCATAACTTTCTATTAAAATATCCAAAAGAGGAAATTCCAATTGCATAATTCAGCCAAGATGCTTACCTACACCATGATGAAATTCCATTATCATGATTTGGTGGATACATTTTAATAAACCCATGATGGTGCATGAATGTAATTTTTTATTGTATTTTCTTATGAAATTTTGCCTATAAATAGAGGCATTTATAAGGAAGGAAAACACAACTTTGAAGAGAGAATTAGCTTATGATTCTCTCCAACTTTCTCCTCAATAAAATTCCCTTCATCTATTGTTCTTAGTTCTAGTTTGAAAGCTCTTAGTTTCTCATATTCCGACGGAAGTAAAAACCTAAATTTAGGTTCGAATAATCAATCGACGATACTTCGGCCGTGAATATGATTAGCGGAGCATTTCTTCGCTAGTTTTTCTCTTTCTTTTATTTTTCAGGTTTGAGAAAGATAATTTCTCATATATTGTGGAGGTGATACAAGGCGAACACTCGCTAAAAAGTATTTATCCCGCATATATGAGTGATTAAACTTCTCTATTTATTTCTTAGTATTTATTTACTTGTTTTCTATATTTTGTATATATTACTTGTGATAGTGAAGTATAATCTATTATATTGTGGAGGTGATACAAGGCGAACACTCGCTAAAAAGTATGAAACCCACAAATATGCGTAGTTAGACTTCAATATCTAGTTCGAGGGGACGTTATGCTCAACTAACATGTTGTTATCTTTTCTAACTCTTTAGTAACGTTTATCTATTCCTCCACTTCAATTTGTTGGTTTGTTATGCTTGTAAACCCGCTTTTGAGTTTATGTGATTATTGCATTCACTTTGGCCAATTGAATCAATTAATCAGAAATTCAAGTTACATGCTAGGATTGGAACTCTTGATCCGTAAATATCATTAGATTCCAATCCAAAGTAGTAAATGAATATCGTGCATATTTATTAACAAATCAACTTAGATGCATTAATTCGAGTTTGTGAAATTATTCATCTAATTCAACTCATTCTTCTCGTTCATTTCATACTAGCTTTGCATTAAATCCTAAGAACTTGTTTAGGGTTATCCAATAGCTAGATGTTAAGTTAAAGAGCTTACTTTAATTTAATACACTTAAGGAAGAATTCGTTAATCAGAGCGTATTGATTAATTGGAGTTGATAAATTGAAGAAGGAATAGTAACACGTTGCATGGGAAAGATAAACACAAGTTGTTGACACAACCGAACCCGAGAACTAGATACATCTTCAATTGTTTCATTTTCAATTTTTTTTATATATTTCGTCATTTTATTTTTGAAATTCATTAAACTTCATAAAACCCCCATTTTTATATTAATTGATAAAAAACACCTACATTAAACACCGTTCCTCTTGGGTTCGACCCTTACTTACCACTTCTACATTAATTTGTAGTTTTGAAACCGAGTAAGGAAATAAAAATTAAACTTTGGCGTGCCGCGACAAACGCGACCAAGATATGTGAATAAGAAATTACTAGTAAAGAGGATTTTACGGCATAATTCTTGTTTGATCTTTCGTCTCCACAACCGTCCAAATGTACGGCCTCCAACGTTGATCCACACGTTAAGACTCGTCCAGAATAACGAACAACTTCGTAGTAGGATGATCTCTCTAAATCTTAGTGCTAGCTGCATTTAGAGAGAATTTAGAGATAATGTAATAATAATAACTTCTGTATTATGGGGCTAAAATGAGTTATTTACAGGTTTATGACAAACCTATTGGGTTTGGGGTTTCTTGAACCCCAAGACAACTAAAAGCTCGGCCCAACAATTGAACCTTGTACACTACGACTAACACTTCCTGCCTTAGTGGCGAAGTAATCTAGTTTTCTCTTTAACTTTTCTCGCTATTTACTATTCCGCCGTTAGGATTGTGTTTTAATTTTCATTTACCCCAATTTTTAAATAATTTCTGTAAGAACTTAAAATCTAAAATTGTTTTTAAAACCTAAACTTAACACAACATACAAGAACCTATGGCATGATCTTATCTTATAAATGTAAAAGGATAGAAGTTTTCTTTTTTCTTTTTCTTTTTTTTTTTTTTTTTTGGGGGGTGGGGGGAGGGGGTAGAGATTTATATGGAATCGCTAGTATTGCATGTAAAGCTCAAATGTATCGAAAAGCTTTTTGAAGTAGTCATGTTTGGTTTCTATATATACTTGCAACTTGAATTGACATGTCCCTTCTCAAAAAATACTCTATTTCAAATTTAATTTTCTTAATTAATCCATCAATTAAGTTGAAAATTTTACTGAACTACTAAATTAATCAATCAATCAATTATTTAATTTTCAAGGCTGTGTCAATTCTCGGCAATGATTTTTTATTCATCTAGAAATGATGCTTTGAAACCAAAATATATAGTAAAATCACCTATTCATGAAGTAGAATGTGTTTGACATCATCATAGAAATTAAATATTAGGATCCCAAAAATATTTGGTCAAAGTAGATGAAATTCAACAATTAATTGATTGTCCCCGCATCCCTGCACATGTAACACCCTGTTAAAGACCAAGGGCACTGGAAAAGAGGGGGTTCGGCGATCTCAAACACTTCGACAGTCAAGCCAACAACCGGAACGTGCAAGAAATATAAAAGAGGCGCTAGGATTTGTCGGTGCATATATGTACTTCGCAGTGGACTCGACTATATATATAAGGTAGAGGAATGAACTGTGATGGGCTCAGTTTGGGGCCAATAAGCATTCTTGATTGATAAAACCTAATCCAATTAGTGAAGTCCAATCCGACAACTTCTAATTCCCATAACAAAGTGCTATCGTAGGTCCTTCATCTGCCACATGCATGCCACATAATTTTGAGGTGTAACAAAGTTAATATTATAAAGCCTTGTTAACACTTATTTGAATGTGGTGATGGAGAACATTTTTAGTAACCGTAGAAGATCCGATTGGAAAAAAAGGGATATTCGTACCTTGTTAGCATGTAATGAGGTTTATATTCTTTTTTTTTTTTTGGGTAGATGATTATATCCATTTTACTGATAGAGGGTTTAGTTATTTATCTCTTGCATTGCGTCTCAATGATTTGTTGATCACTCTTTGCTTAGTTGGTTTACCATTTTTTTTTCTTTCCGCCACATTTGGGTAGGGAGTGAATAATACTGATTCCTTAAAAAAAGGTGATACGGACCTCGTTGATCTCGATGCCAACGCAACCCAATCCAGATTGGATTAGATCCCAGAAAAGCCAATCACTGGTCACGATCGAGAACCTGACGACCTTCTACTCACGAAGTGACAACAATAGGCTAAAACCTATCACCTTCGACCGCATAGCGTGAGTAGACAACCGGCAGGGGTGAACGCCACAAGAGTTGATCACGCTCTTGATAAGTTCGATTTGTTCAAAAGAACAACAAGAGAAGATAAATTCTCCCAACAAGCATAAAGCTCTCTATTTCATATATCCACCAAGTTGTTGCTACAATGAGGAGGTTTCCTTGTACATATACAAGTCTCAATTGGAAATAATGATAAAATAATAAAATATCCAAAAAGTAGACACAAAAATGACTAAGTCGGCCAAAATTACGGCCAGAAGGTATTGGGTTACTACCAGTAAATTCCAAAGTTACTGCCAGAAGGCCTAAATGTACGGCCGTAATAACCTCTCCGCCTCAAAACCGCCAAAGCCGGATTCTTGAGTTACGTCAGATGTATGAATGTTACGGCCAGATATCCTTCGTTACGGCCGTATCATGAAATTATACGGCCGTAATTAGCTCTCGCATACTTTGGCCCAAAAAGTAGGAATTGCCGATACGCCGTAAGTATAATCGACGCCATAAAATTTATGTTACGGCCAGATTTCACATGGTACGCCGTATTTTACTCAGAAATATCGCTTCTTCAACCCCATGGGTTCTGGCGTAAAGTGGAGTTCACGGCCAGTAAAGTTATGGGTTACGGCCGTAAATGTGGTCCGCTTTTTCCTTTGATCTCTAACATCTCCAACCCAGTAATTGGAGGACTTCTTTCAACTTCAACTCCGGGCTGGTCCAAGTGTGGAAATGACCTATTCTCAACTTGTTGACATACGTGTTCGACTCCAGGTCATCAAGACTCGCCCCATTCTTTGGCTCGACTTCGTGAATCGGTCCAATCGCCAATGGGGTGGTTCGTCCGACGTGGAGGCATCCGGTTCGTGATCATCCCCTTCTTCAGGTTGATTCGCCCACTTAATCAGCCTCGTGATCAAACGGAACAAGATCGTAGACATTAAATGTAGCGTATTACATTATACTCACCTGGCGATCGAGTTTGTAGGCATTGTTGTTGATTCGCTCAACTACTTGGAAAGGCCCGCTACTTCGGTAGCAATTTCGAGCGACGTAGTTGCGGGAATCGGTCTTTTCAAGGTGGAGCCAAACCCAATCTCGGTTCAAAAATCATTTCCTTTCGCCTCTTTGTTCACCCTAGTCGAGACTCGTTGATTTCTTTTTTCGATCTGTAGCTTTACCTTGTCATGTATGGATCGAACAAGCTCGGCTGCTTGCCATCCAAGCTAACCCTTTCACTCACGGTAGAGGAATCAAATCTAATGGGGTTAGCGATTAAAACCATAAACTACTTCAAAAGGCTTAATAAGCGGTTGAAGAATGTTTTGCATGATTATAAGCAAATTCAGCATGTGGTAAACATTCTTCCCATGTCTTAATATTCCGACGAATGATAGCCCGAAGTAATTGTGACAACGCACGGTTTACTACTTCGCTTGACCATCGCTTTGGGGATGACTCGTGGTTGAAAATAGCGCTTGGTACCTAGTTTTCCCACAAGGTTTTCCGTAAGTAGCTAAGGAATTTGACGCTCTCTATCTCGACACAATTGTTTTCAAAGACTCCATGTAGCCGAACTATCTCACGAAAGAACAAGTCGGCAATATGACTTGCATCATCGGTTTTGTGACAGTGGTATAAAATGAGCCATTTTACTAAACCGATCAACTACCACAGAATCGAATCCCTACCATTTCTAGATCTAGGCAATCCCAAAATGAAATCCATCGATAAATCCTCCCATGGCGAATGAGCTACAGTGAAGAGGAGTGTAAAGCCCTTGGGAACTACCTTAGATTTGGCCTTTCTACAAGTAATGCAATTCATGCAAATTTTCACGCCTCGCTTCATCTTAGGCCAATAGAAATGATCACGCAGACTTCAAATGTCTTTTTCTACGCCGAAATGTCCCATGAGGCTTCCTCCATGAGCCTCCCTCACTAACAACTCGTATAGAACTAGAAGGAACACAAAGTTTGCCCTCTCGAAATAAGAACCCTCTAGCCTATAGAACTTCTCAAATCCATTCTTTTCACAAGCAACATAGATACTACTAAAGTTCGGGTCTTTCTCATATAATTCTTTCATTAATTCAAAAACCCAACAATTTAGTATCTAGAGTGGTGAGTATAGGTATACTGCGTGATAAAGCATCCGCAACAATGTTTTCTTTACCTTGTTTGTACTTGATCAACGTAGGGAAATGTCTCAATAAATTCCATCCACTTAGCATGTCGCTTGTTTAACTTGCCTTGGCTTCGAGATGTCTTAGTGATTGGTGGTCGGTATGGATCACAAATTCCTTCGCCAAAGATAGTGTTGCCAATTCTCTAGTGTACGAACCAATGCATAGAGCTCCTTGTCATAATGAGGGTAATTGAGGGTGGCACCACTCAATTTCTTGCTAAAGCATGCAATTGGCCTTCGCTCCTCTGATCAACACAAAGACCAATACCTATGCCCGACGATCACATTCAATCTCAAAAGCTTTGTTAAAGTCGGGAAGAGCAAGTATGGGCGAAGAACACAGCTTTTTCTTTAATCATTTGAAAAGCTCGTTCTTGCTCTTTCTCCCATTTAAAACCAACGGTTTTCTTGATTACTTCGCTTAATGGTGCAATTAGTGTAATCAAATTAGGTACAAATCGACGATAGAAGCTAGCTAAACCATGGAAACTACGAACATCGGCTATGCTAGATGGAGTAGGCCATTCTTGGATTGCTCGAATCTTTTTCTTCATCAACTTCTACCCTTAGCACTAACCACATAACCAAGAAAAACAATCCTCTCAAGACAGAAATGACTTTTAGTAGGGTTTGCAAACAATTTTTCTTTCCTTAGAACTTCTAAAACAAGTCTAAGGTGTTTTGCATGATCAATGAGCTCCCTACTATAAATCAAAATGTCGCCAAAGTACACCACTACAAATTTACCAATGAACGCTACAGAACCCGTGATTCATTAGTCTCATGAATGTACTTGGTGCATTTGTCAACCCAAACGGCATAACTAACCATTCATATAACCCTTGTTTGGTTTTAAACGCCGCTTCCATTCGTCACCCTCTTTCATTCGAATTTGGTGATAACCGCTTAAATCAATTTTGCTAAAGATACTAGCACCATACAGTTCATCAAGCATGTCATCAAGTCTAGGTATAGGGTGGCGATATTTTATCAGAATGTTGTTGACAAAGACGACAAACACACATTCTCCACGAGCCATCTTTCTTGGGCACGAGCAAGACTGCACAAAGACATGGACTTAGACTCTCCTGATATACCGACCGAGCAAGTCCTCCACTTGGCGTAGCAACTCCTTTGTTTCCTGGTTACTACGGTAAGCGGGCGATTAGGAATAGCGGCCCGAACTAGGTCAATTTGATGCTCAATGCCTCAATTGGTGGCAATCCACTTGGTAATTCTTCCGAAGGATATCATGGAATTCTCGCAAGAGAGAAACAATAGAATTGGGGAGGGAGTCAAGGTTAGAATTGAGCACTCGCCCACTCTCCTTGTAGACTAACAAAAGCACTTGTTGGTTCTCCTAAAGAGCTCTCACAATGTCTCTTGGCCTTGCAAAGAAACACTCTTTCTTTTTTGTCTCATGCTCACTCTTCTCTCCTTTTACTCTCTCTTCAATTTTTCCACTCGACTCTCGTCTCTCCTTTTCCTTCTCATCACCTTTCTTGTTTGAGCTTGACTTGATCCTCATACACTTGTTATGTGTCAAAGGAGCAAGCACAATTGGTTTTCCATTGAACTTGAAGCTATATCTATTCCGATATCCATCATGTGTCACTGCCTATCAAATTGCCACGGTCGGCCTAGCAATATGTGTGTAGCTTGCATGGGTACTACATCACATACCACTTCATCCTCATACGTGCCAATCAAGATAGGGATCTTCACTTGCTTGGTAACCCTAACCTCCCTATGTCACTAAACCATTGTAACCGATACGGTCTCGGTGTTTCATCAATGGAAGCCCAACCCTATCGATTTAATAGATAACTAGCAACATTGGAACAACTTCCCCGGCCAATAATCAAACTACATGGTTTGCCCTACACTAGGCACCGAGTGTGGAAGATGTTCTCCGCCGAGGAGTCGCGTCATCCACTTTAGCCTTTGTGCTAAGCGCCGCCGTGTAACTAAAGTCTCGGGATAGTCATCACATATTGATCATCCGAGTCCTCCTTCTCCTCCTCCACAATTGGAGGGGCTTCTTCCTCATCCTCCGTCTCAATCTCACCATTGTCCCTTACCACCATTGTGCGGCGATTGGGGCACTCCGAGGCTATGTGACCTCGTCCTTGACATTTGAAACATTGGATATCTCGGTTTCGGGGTGGTGGTACGCCCACTGGCCTTTTCCCTTTATCCTCCCCCACCGGAGAAGACTTAGGTGGCTCACTCCGCCCTTTCCAAGCCGGCTTTGGAGTTGTAGTCTTGTCACTACTCCATTTCGGTTTCCCAAAGCTACTACTTCCCCCGGCTTGAGGTTTGTTGAAACTCTTCTTCTTCAATTGCATCTCAACTTTGGCGGCTTTATGAACCAACTCTTGTATATCGGCATAATCATGTAACTCAACAAGATTGGTAATCTCTCGATTCAATCAGCTTAGAAACCGTGCCATGGTGGCCTCCTCTTCTTCACCTATATCGCCCTAGTCATAAGAGACTCCATCTCTTGATAATACTCTTCCACGCCGTCCCCCTTGAGTTAACGCTTGTAACTTGTTATACAAACTCCGATAATAGTAGGTAGGAACGAACCGCTTTCTCATTATCGTTCTCAACTCATTCCAAGTACTCACCTGAGCTTCCAAATTTCTTCGCCAGCCGTAGTCGCTTGTTTCCACCAACTAAGAGCATATCCCGTGAATTCTTTCACTAAGAGCGAACTTTCTTCTCTTCCTGGATTCGATGAAATTGGAATACCAACTCAACTCGGCTTTCCCAATCCAAATAGGCATCCGGTCGGCTTTACCTTGGAATGGAGGCACTTCAACCTTCACATTCTTCACATCACTTTCCTCCTCTCGTGGTCTCTCATTATCTCGACCTCCTCGACCTCCTCGACCTCCTCTACCACCTCTACCACCTCTATATATCACCTCATATTCATCCTCATCGCTTTCTTCAAATCCGCCTACGAACATTTAACCTAGCTACCGATTGCTCAACATCTTCGCAGAATCGTTGACTCAACCGACGCTCCATTGCGGTCATAGAAGCCTCAAGAACTGATTGGATATCATCCAAGGTGGCACTTTAGATCCGCGGGCCCTCGATCAACCTCAGATCGGACATTGTGTGCAAGTGTGTGCAAGACCGTAGTGTCCTCTCGTGAATATCACTCGTGATATTTCACTCAACACTCTCTCACTCAACACTCAATAATGCACTCACACTCTTTGTTCAATCGAACTCAACGAACTTGATCAAGGTAAGATCGCCTTGTTCGCTCCCCAAAACGACGCCAAAGCAGCTTGGTTAGCTAAATTACAACTCGATGACTCAACACAATACAAACTAAATTACAACTCGATGTAACCCTATTACAATATAACTCGGCTACAAGATGATGTAACCACAAGACAACGTAACAATCATACGACAATAATACTAAGTGTAGCCAATGTGTAGGCTATCACTGCTCAACACAACAAACGGAGCCATTGTTCGCTTTTTCTTTTTTTCGACTTTCGCTTTTTTTTTTTCTACATACACTTACAACCACAATACCAACACAATACTAAGATTTGGAGGAATTCTAAGCACAAACTCAAATTGCACCAAGAACACCAAGAACACACACTAAAATCCTACACATTTAACACTTGAAATTCAAGATTCTAATCCGATAACAATAACAAGTATAACCATCTAAGACTTAATAACAAAGGACTTATACTATAAAAACATAAAAACAAAGGGATAGATACAGATGATTAGAATCGTGCTCGATACCAACCGATACGGACCTCGTTGGTCTCGATGCCAACGCAACCCAATCCAGATTCGATTAGATCCCGTAAAAGCCAATCACCGGTCACTTATCGAGAACCTGACGACCTTCTACTCACGAAGTGACAACAATAGGCTAAAACCTATCACCTTCGACCGTGTAGTAGATAACCGCGGGGTGAACGCCACAAGAGTTGATCACGCTCTTGATAAGTTCGATTTGTTCAAAAGAACAACAAGAGAAGATAAATTCTCCCAACAAGCATAAAGCTCTCTATTTCATATATCCACCAAGTTGTTGCTACAATGAGGAGGTTTCCTTGTACATATACAAGTCTCAATTGGAAATAATGATAAAATAATAAAATATCAAAAAAGTAGACACAAAATGACTAAGTCGGCCAAAATTACGGCCATAAGGTATTGGGTTACTACCAGAATTCCAAAGTTACGGCCAGTAAGGCCTAAATGTACGGCCGTAATAACCTCTCCGCCTCAAACCGCTAAAGCCGGATTCTTGAGTTACGGCCGTATGTATGAATGTTACGTCAGATATCCTTCGTTACGGCCAGATTATGAAATTATACGGCCGTAATTAGTCTCTCGCATATTTTGGCCCAAAAAGTAGGAATTGCCGAGCATCGCCAGAAGTATAATCAAGACGTCGTAAAATTTATGTTACGGCCAGATTTCACAAGGTACGGCCGTATTTTACTCTCAGAAAATATCGTTCTTCAACCCCATGGGTTACGGCCATATGGAAACCGGGTTACGACCGTGAAAATTGGGTTACGGCCGTAGTTATGGGGTTACGCCGTAAATGTGGTCCGCTTTTTCCTTTGATCTCTAACATCTCCAACCTCAGTAATTGGAGTGACTTCTTTCAACTTCAACTCCCGTGGGCTGGTCCAAGTGTGGAAATGACCTATTCGACTTGTTGACATACGTGTTCGACTCCAGGTCATCAAGACTCGCCCCATTCTTTTGGCTCGACTTCAGAATCGGTCCAATCGCCAATGGGGTGGTTCGTCCGACGTGGAGGCATCCGGGTTCGTATCAAAGGAAAAAGAAAAAAAAGGCAGTTAATATTAAAGCAACCATACCATAAATTTAGGAGAGCAACATTGACACTAGATCTGTAGACTTTTACAGATCTCCTTTTTAAAATGGGTACTTGGCACAGTCAAGACACAAATTTTAGGTACTTATGTCGAGAATTGATGCATTTTAATCTCTGAAAATGCTACTTTCTTGGTAAACTAACTTCTTTTGGAGGGAAAACGGTTGAATTGCTCTTCTTCTTCATACAGAACAATGAAAACTCAATTAAAAAAATAAAAAATAAAATTGAAAGAGCTCAAATTAGTCCTCAATTTTTTAAAACTCTACTATTTGAAAATTAAGCTTTTACATGTTTCCATTTTGGCTTATATTTTGAAAAGGGAATGTATTTGGTCATCCTAATTACATATCTTATATCACATTTTTCACTATATAGCATGTATTTGAGTTAATGTTAATTTAATTGCGGAAATATATCTTAACCATCAATTCAAAATTAGTGTTGCATTATACATGTATATATATGTATTTGAACACTATTATTAACATTGGAAAAACATGCTTTTTAACTAAAAAAGATACCAAATAAAACAAAGAGAAGAAACTCAAACCTATTCTAGCCCCTGCCTCCCAAGCAAGACCCCCGCCAAAAGACCCCTAATTCCCTAACCACCTCCTCGCAAACTGGGCGAGCTGTGATTTTTGGATCATGGGGCAAAATCGACTAATGGGATTGGGCAGGGCTCAGAACAGCCCCCTCCCTAATTTTTTCTATAAATATAGGAAGTTATAAAGTGCAATTTACTTATTAAACATTGTCAAAGTATAAAGTTTACACCAAATTAATTTCAATTGACTACTTGCATGTACAAAATATCAAATAGAATATTACATTGTAAGGTGATTCCAAATAATTTAGTTATTTTCAAAATTAATTTAATACATATTACCACGTTGAATATTATAATATTTAATTTATTCCCACAAATGGTTATAGTTTGCTTACAATTTCGTACATGAAATGAGATTATTATTGCATAAATTTGTGGATAAAAAGTTACATTTTTTACTTGATTTTAAATTCCAACTTAATTGTAGTCTAGTAGAAATTGTTTGGAGCTAACAAAAATTACATTGCTGAATCAAAATCTTAAAAAAAAATAACAACAATTGGAAAGATATTATATCCTAGTATATGAGTCTGAGAGAGAGAGAGCTCTAAAAAAAATTAAGACCGGGAGAGAGTGTGAAATTTGAAAGAGTTGGGAGAGAGAGAGAGAGAGCGCGCTTTAAAAAATAGAGTTTTTGCTTTGAAACTTCAAAAAGTCAAGAGCTGTGCACCAGGAGAGAGTGAGAGAGAGAGAGGGTGCTTTTAGCTTTGAAAAATTAAGAGTGGTGCGCACTAGGATTTGAACCCGCGCCTTTCCGTCGTCTGCAAGATTAATTAGCAAGCAATTTTGTATTGCTGGCATTCTTCAGCAATGATGTACTACTCTGACACTTCGCTAACTTTCCAATCCGATACAATGGTGTATGAAATCCTCCCCAAATGCATGTCGGCCTTCGTAGTGGCTTCATACCCAACTCAGTTACCTCCTATACTCTCTCAAAAGATGGCGAATTTGAGGTCAATCTCAGGAACCCACGTTGCATCAAGTACGAGTACTTGGTTTACCATGAGAAAAAGGTCATCGACAAGTTGAAAATTGTTACAACCTCACACTAAGTAATTTTTCCTCATCCAATTGTACACTCAATAAACTTTACAGTTTCCACTCCAAAAATAAGTTTCCTTACAGAGAACACTCAAATGTAATATTCGACACACATCCTCGAGAAGACCATAAAATATTTCTTTATCGAGTATACAAATAACATATCGCAGAATCGAACTATATCTACAATACAAACCATACTCTAGGAGCTTCTACATTTTCTCTCACTTTTTTGCTCTGCCCTTTTTTGGATTAGTTTTGAAAATGACAAGTCCTCTATTTATAGACATGGAAAACTTCCACCGCATGTGTGTATGTGTTTGATTATTAGAAAATGAGTAGATAATAAAGGGCGTGCTTTACACTTCTAGCAAATTCTAAGTTTACTATTACGAAAATCGTGCAAATTCATAAGAATTGCAAAAATTCGGTAATCCCGCGCAGCCAAGCATGCTCATGATGTGCAGCATGATCGAATGGCTCGACCTCGCAATCTCACAGACAAATCTAGATTTCTTTTACAATGCGAGCGCATGGCACAAAGCCACGCGATTTTTTTTCTTGGGAAATTCAAAAAATTACCGATAACTCACAAACGGAAGATAATTTACGAAAGAACGATATTAGCACGGCAGAGCTAGCGGTCGAAAGAGGCTCTTCGAGAAATGCAAAACTGGGTAGAATGAGCTCACCCAAAAAAGTGAAATCCAAGAAAAGTGAAATCCGTACATTATTCGTCTAAAACGGACACCGTATGCAAATTTTATTCCCCAAAATAATTAAACCAATACACAATCATTACAAAATAACTGCAAAACCACTAAATATCATTACACATCTATTACAAATTAGTTACACATCCATTACACACTTTGTATAATTTCACACACCCATTAGACACTTTGTGTGTAATTTTACGTACCCATTGCACACTTTACGTAATGTATTACAAACTTTGTGTAATTTCATACACCCATGGCATACCCATTACACACTTTATGTAATACTACACACACATTACATAATCATTACACAATTGTTATAGGTTATGTGTGACGGATGGATAGTTAAATCTGGGTATCACCTAGATTTAGTGCCATGCGATCACATAGGTTTGTGCCGTGCAACCGCATGGCCCATAATCTAGGCCTTGCCCAAATTTGCACACTGTACAATCGAGGGAGAAAACTATTCGATTGCACATCCTAGATTTTTGTAAAAACCATTAGTTATCATGTAGGATTTGTGTAAATAAGATGATTTTACTTGATTTTTGAAATATTAAACATAAAAGCCATTTTTCGCGCAATTTCCTTTAATAAAGAGGAGTGATTTTTATTTTATCTTTATCTAAGTATTTGAAATTTGTTATGAATATTATATGCATTAATGAGGGGAACGAGGGGATGTTTTTATTATATTTTATTTATGTGAATGACTATTATACCCTTGATGAAATTATGTAATTACGATTGTGCCATTCGAAGTTTCCCTATAAATAGGGTTTCAGTTGTTAATGAAATTTATCCCTTAGATTTCTATAGAATTCATTCTCTCTAAACTTTCTCTACTTTTCTATAGTTTTATAACACGTTATCAGCACGACACTCTAACCAACTGAGTAATATGAAAGAAGTATGCTCTACAGTTGCATCTTATAGATGATCTTCTGTATCAGAAACTGGATTATTACAATTTGAAATACTCAATTTTCTACAAATTCTCTCTCTGCTCCATTCTCTCTCTAAAGTAGACAAGCACGACTGCTCTACCGTGAATATATACCCAACCAAACGGTAATATAACAATTCATTCTGAACACAGGTACGTATTGGTTCATAGAAATCCTTATAATTTACTTCAAATGGTGGGATGAACCACCAAATGAAAAATATCCACACTCTTTATATTCGATAAATAGTTTTACCACCATGAGGGACGGTCTAAGAGATTCTTTATTGATGAAGAATTTATTTATGAATTACTAACTGATAGACTAAGTTATCAAATAGTTTAATTATCTTACAATTCAAATATTGACATGCCCATTTTTGTGATAAGTACGACTATCATAAATTGGGTGGTTGCATGAATTCTTACATCTTTTTGTACTAATATTTACCACACTCAAAGGAGGCATTGCCACCTAGTGGAGGTTTAACTATTTATGCAGCTTTATATTAATTAATTACATCTTTCTCAGACTACTATTTACTACACTCAAAGGAGTGCATTGCCACCTAGTGGAGGTTTAACTATTTATACAGCTTTATATTAATTAAATTAATTGAGACTATACTATTTGTGTTACATTTTATTACATGTATCTAATATGGTATTCTACCGCATAATACTACATGATTGATAAATAATTAATCATACTTGAAAATGATAAATAAGAAAATATTTTTCTTCTTCAAAATCACTATTAATCCATCCTACTTTTTATTAATTATTACCAAACAACATTATATCAACCTACTTTTTAAGAGTAATCAAATATATAATGGCACTTATTTTGTCTAGTTAGTTAATATAATAACAATAATTTTGTCTAGTTAATTGATGTTCTAACTTATTTTTATTATTTTATAGTATGGCATCAAATATTACAAAGTTAGAGTTTATGCACTCGATATTACCGAAAGAATTATCTATCATGGATTCTTGATGCCAAAATGCATTTAAATGCCAAAGGCCTCTGAGATACAATTAAAGAAGGAAATGAAACATCGTAAAAGGACAAGGCAAATGCTATGATTTTTATTCGCCATCATCTCGATGAAGCATTAAAAAATGAATATCTTACAGCTTGAAGATCCTTCTAACTCGGGAAAATTTAAAAGAAAGATATGATCACCGTAAAACCGTAATCCTCCCCAAGGCTCGCTTTCGATTGGTTACATTTAAGGTTGCAAGATTTTAAATCGCTGAATGAATATAACTCCGCAATGTTTAAAATCACTTCTACATTAAAATTATGCGGAGAAACAATTACGATAATGATATGTTAGAGAAAACATTCTCTACTTTTCATGTTCTCAAATGTTGTCTTGCAACAACAATATAGGGAACTGGGCTTTAAAAATATTCAGAGTTGATATCTTGCTTACTTGTAGCCGAATGTAATAACGAGTTGTTAATGAAAATCATGAATCTCGCTCAACGGATCTTTACCAATACCTGAAGTAAACAACATGGCATCTACAAGCCATGGACAAGGATACAATAGGCGAGGATACAATTTTGGCAATACTGAGGTCGAGGTCGAGGCCGTGGGTCAAGGACTAAATTTTTCATGGCATAAAAGTGGTTATGAAAATTTCCCAAAATTTAAGAAGGCAAATAATCATGGTGAAAGAAGGGGAAATCTCTATAAAAGAAATGTGAATGAATATGGTGAAAGAAGGGGAAATCTATAAGAGAAATGTGAATGAATCAACAAGGGAGCCAGATAATTGTACATAGATGCTTCATGAAAGGTCACTGGGCAAAAGTCTGTTTAATCTGCTAAACACTTTGTTGATTTATATCAAGCATCTAAAAGGGAGAAAGGAAATAATATTGAGACCAATTCTCATATAAGGAAGAAATTCCACTCTTGGAGCCATCAATAGCGACACATCTTGAAGGTGTATTTTTACGAACCAAATGAGAATTGATATTTCTTTACAATATTATAATAGTTGTGGTTTCTATCTCAGATTTGTATGAAAGATAATAATGTGTATTGTGAGTTTGTGTAATAAATAATGATGTATAATATGTGTGTGGCAAAGTGTGGATGTGTATGTTTGTAAAATATTATGTTCTCTGATTTTATATAAATAAAATACTCCATTCTAAAATTCATTATTTCTTTTGAAGGAAAATATTGGTAGCCTTTTGAGTGACTCCAAGGTCATGGATGAAGAAATCTGCTTAGCGAGATAGTGCTTCTACACACTCTATATTAAGAAATAAAAAGTACTTTAAGTAACTTGACCACGATGAAGAATGATGTAATAACAAAGATCCTGGTTCAGAAGAATTATTGAAGGCTCTGGAAGAGCAAAATGTCATATTGAAAGGGGAACACAAATTATTATCAATAATGCCTTGTTCGCCCCTAAATCAAAAAAGGAATCTATTGAGTTTTAAAGATATACTGAGTAATGGATACCATATTGAGACAAAGAAAAGAAAATAATGCGTAATATCTATATATAACTACTATGATTTCCAAAAGGAAACATGTGCTAGAAAAAATGCCCGCATACTCTTCCTGGTCAGACTCTACCAATATTAGTACAATTGAAGTACATGTTACATCTAGTCGGAAGATTGAAAATCCAACCGATTTTAATATTTGGCATGACCGCTTAGGTCATCCTGCTCGACAATGATGAGGAGAATAATTGAAAATTCAAGCGGACATTCTCTCAAAAGTCAAAAGATTCTCCAATCTAGTGAATTTTCGTGGTGTCGCATGTTCTCGTGGAAAATTGATTATGAGACCATCACTAGTTAAAGTCGGAAATGAATCTCCAACATTTCGAACGGATACAAGGTGATATATGTGGACCTATTCACCGCCATGCGGACTATTCAGATATTTTATGGTTTTAATAGATGCTCTCCACAAAATGGTCCCATGTATTCTTGTTATCCACTAAATATGGCATTTAGAGATTACTCGCACAAATTATAAGGTTACGAGCACATTTTCCAGATTATCCAATCAAAACAATCCGATCGATAATGCTAGTGAATTTACATCACATGCTTTTAATGAGTATTGTATGTCAGCTTGGAATAAAAGTTGAACATCCAGTTCCCTATGTTCATACTCAAAATGGTCTAGCTCAATCATTTATTAAAAACCTCCAACTAATTGCTAGACCATTACTCATGAGGACAAAACTCCCAATTTCCGCATGGGGATATGCTATTTTACATGCAATGAACTTGTACTGCTAAGACCAACATCCAATAATCAATTCTCCCCATTACAATTGGTATCGAAAAAGGAGCCTAATATTTCTCATTTGAAAATATTTGGTTGTGCATTATATGTACCCATTACTCCTCCACAACGTACTAAGATGGGACCTCAAAGAAGAATGGGAATTTATATTGGTTTTGAATCTCCATCTATAATTAAATATCTTGAACCCAAAACAGAAATATTTTTAATGCACGTTTTGCCGATTGTCGCTTGATGAAACAAAGATTCCCACCTTTAGGGGAGAAGATAAAAAGTTGGAGAAGGAAGTGACATATAAAAGGTTGGAAAAAGAAGTGACATGGAATACTACAACATTATCCAACCTAGATCCTCGCACTGGGACATGCTAGCAAGAAGTTCAAAAGATAATTTACTTACAAGGAACAAAGCAGATCGATTGCCGTAAGCTTTTACAGACGCTTAAAGGAATAACTAAGTCACATATTCCAGCTTGAGAATACTCCTATGCGAATTGACATTCCAAAACGAATCGAAATCGCAAATGAATCGAGAACAAAATTAAAGCGTGGAAGGCCCATCGGATCAAAAAGACAAAAATCCTCGAAAAAAGAGGAGAGCAAATGCTCAAAATAATTGCAGTAAGGAGGCAGAAGATATCAATGAATCATTAGATGCAATCAAGGAAGAACCTCCTGAGAAGGTTCAGTACTGAAAATGATGAAATTAACGATGAAATCTCTATGAACTATGCTTTCACAAAAGGAGATGGAATAGAAAAGGAACGATCGTCAATATTGCATTTGCATATAATGTAGCACTTGATATAATCAATGAAGTTGAAGATGTTGAACCAAAATCATTGATGAATGTCGACGAAGAGATGATTGGTTAAAATGGAAAGAGGCCATTCAAGCGTAACTAGATTCGTTAGAAAACGTAATGTTTTCGGACCTATAATGCGAACACCAAAAGGGGTCAAACCAAGAGGGTATAAATGGGTATTCGTATAAAAACGAAATGAGAAAAATGAAGTAGTGAGATATAAAGCACGATTGGTTGCACAGTGATTTTCGCAAAGACCTGGAATTGACTATAAAGAAACATACTCCTCGTAATGGATGCAATTACTTTTCGATATCTTGTCGCTTTAATCGCACATGAGAAGCTTAATATGAGGCTAATGGATGTAGTTATCGCTACTTATATGGCATAATTGACAATGATATCTATATGAAAATCCTCAAGGATCGAGATTGCTCAAGCACATAATTCAATGATCGTGAAATTTATTCGATAAAACTCCAGAGATCATTATATGGATTGAAACAATCTGGGCGTATGTGGTATAATCGCCTAAGTGAATATCTTCCAAAGAAGGGTACAAAACAATCATATATGTCCATGCCTTTATAAAAAGGTCAATTTTAGGATTTGTCATTATTGTCAGATATGTAGATGATCTAAACATTATCGGGACAAATGAAGAGATTCCAAAACAGCTTGATTATTTAAAAGCAGACTGAGATGAAAGATCTTGGAAGAACTAAGTTTTGCCTTGGCTTGCAAATTGAACATTTAAAAGATGGGATATTCTTACACCGCCTACATATACAGTAAAAGGTCCTTAAGTGATTTTATATGGATAAAGCACACCCACTAAGTACCCCAATGAGTGTTCGGTCTCTTGATGTGAAAAAGGATCCTTTTAGACCTCGAGAGGAAAATGAATTTGTGCTTGGTCCCGACGTATCATATCTTAGTGCAATAGGTACACTATTATATCTTGCTAATAATACAAGGCCGATATATCTTTGTGATAAATCTATTGGCAAGATATAGTTCTTCTCCAAAAAGAGGCAATCGAATGGAATCAAACATGTGTTCCGCTACCTTCGAGGAACAATGATATGGGCCTATTTTACTCAAACAAAACTAAATCAATTAGTTGGTTATGCTGATGCGTGATATTTATCCGATCCACATAGAGCAAAATCTCAAACAAAGTTATCTATTTACGTATGAGGAACTGCAATATCATGGCGGTCGATCAAGCAAACACTACACCACGCCTTCAAACCACGCAGAATTGATAGCAATATATGAAGCAAGTCGAGAATGCGTATGGTTGAAATCAATGATAAAACATATTCGAAAAGAGTGTGGTTTATCCTCTATTACAACCAATCCAATCATTATGTATGAGGACAATACAAATTTTGCATAACTCAACTAAAGGATGGATACATTAAAGGCGACAGATCTAAACACATTTCACCAAAGTTCTTTTTCACTCATGAACTTGATAAGAATAATGAAATTGATGTACAACAAATTGCTCCAAGAATAATCTTGCGATCTATTGACGAAAGCATTACCAACCGCAACATTTGGAAGGATTGGTGCACAATATTAGGTTGCGAAGATTTAAAGATATCAAGTAATGTTACATTGATGAGGAGCATTTTGCGCTGTACTCTTTTTCCTTCATCCAGGTTTTATCCCATTGGGTTTTACTGGCAAGGTTTTAACGAGGCAGTGCCCTAATACTCCTATACTGCTGATAGAAATGAGGGGGAGCAATATTTTGGCAAAGCACTACATAACCACTCCAAGTTTTTCTATAATCAGTTTAGAAGATAATTTCACAAATAGTCATTCAAGGGGGAGTGTTATGAATATTATATGCATTAATGAGGGGAACGAGGGGATGTTTTTATTATATTTTATTTATGTGAATGACTATTATACCCTTGATGAAATTATGTAATTACGATTGTGCCATTCGAAGTTTCCCTATAAATAGGGTTTCAGTTGTTAATGAAATTTATCGCTTATATTTCTACAGAATTCATTCTCTAAACTCTCTCTACTTTTCTATAGTTTTATAACAAAATTCAATTTTTAAGAAATTTTTAGAATTCAGTTTGAAGACAGACATGGTATTCTCATTTACTAATACTTTTGAATGTTTGTTGGTCTAACAAATACCATAATCAATGGAGAGTATAAAGCCGTAAATAATGGCCCATGAATTAGGCCTGTTTTAACGCCAAAAGTGTGAAATTGAACCATCAATAAAAAGTTAATTACCACGTGCAGTGAGAAGCTCTCTTATCAATGCCTTCTTTGTCTGTCTTGGCCTCACCAGAAAGACGTTGAAGATTTTGTAGTTTTGATACTTCACACACGTGTGGCTGATGTGAATTGTGAATCAACAAACATACTTCCTTCAGCCCCATTTACTTTGTCCATATTTCCTTTTTAATTTATCCTACTTACTTTGTCTTGTTTCTATATTTAATAATGGTATTTTTTCTACCCTTTTTTAGCTCTTAAAAATGTAAACTAGTTTTTGGAACTATTATGAATACAAACCCCTAATTAAACCAGTATTCAACCCATGCGTTACATATGATAAGAACACTTTAAATTGCACGTCTTACAAATATGAAAAAAAAAATTCTAAAGTAACACTTATTAAACGTAATTATAATTGAAATGGTGAAGAAATGTTATCGGACAATTAATGTAAAACATGTAAGGTGTGTGTCATATTAGATATAAAATATAGTCGAAAAATATTATATAACAATTGAACTAAAATAGTTATAATGTAACATGCATTAGAAGGAAGTGCATTTGAAGATGTGGTCTCAGAAAGTTTCCGAAACCACTAGTGGTTCCTTGCTTACAGAAGCACCGGATTTTGAGGGCACATCAACCTCCGTTTTGAAATCCGATACCAGATCTAGGTTCAGTATAGCGAGCGGGAGTTCTAACAATTTGAAAATTTTCCGGCAATGATATGGCGGTGGTCAAAGTTTTGGCCATAATTTTGGCCCCCTCGTCGTGCTGAACCTAGATCTGGTCTCAGATTTCAAAATGGAGGTTGGATGTGCCTTCAAAATGATCCGGTGGTTCCGTAATTAAGCAACCACCGGTGGTTCCAAAAACTTTTTGTAGGTGGTGGTTCCAGAAACTTTTTGTAGGTGGTCTGGTGGAATAACATTGTAGCGGCATGCATCTAAAACAAATAAATATCATAAATCACAAAAATCATTCGAAATTCTAAATTTCGAAACACTTCTTTAAACATCAAATAAATATCTACTTTTTTCTATATTTATTAACATGACAAAAAAAAGATAAAAATAAGTTTGCGATTATTTTTTCTTCAAAAATACAAATCGAATAACTATTAAAAATTACACAGGTTCTACAATATCATATCTGTTGTTGCATGTAACCTCCGTGATCTAACTTTAAAAATGATGAAGTCTTATTAATCTTTTAACATAAGGTCTATTTAAAATTGTTGGGATTCAAATCACATAAAGTAATATGAAAATCATATATATCATTGACCAACTTTATATGTGCTCAAAGAAATGAAAATAAACTATCTCAGCAATAAAATTATGGGAAATGCTAGACTATCATAATGAATGTCATAATAATGGTTGACATAATGGTAGTTGGCATATTTAATAACCGTCCATCTAAAAGTGATGGAGTGGTTGACATTGTAAGATCATGCCACATATCCATTATGTCAATCATTATGGCATCTATTATGGTATTGTAGCATGGTCCATAAAATTATACACGATGCAAAATTAAATTAAATTAATAATAAAACACAAATGTTTATTTCTATATGCAACCAATCACTTCCCAAATCTTTATAAAGATATATATACATTTAAAAAAAATCAACTTACGGCACAAAAGCTAACATCTAACATCTAGAAGTCTCTATCCCACCCAAACCCACCCATACCCTTCTTCAAGAACCAATGAGAGGGCTTAAAATTCTGGTATGGCTAACCATAGCCTGCCATTGCCTTTTAATGCATTCTCGACCAGTTGGTGGTGGCAAATTATTGTTCAAGCATCTATAGATCTGCGTGTATTTCTGTATAAATGGCAACTTACAATTGTGTGAGCCCAAAATAATTATACAAAATTTGGGTAAAAGGGCTTTACTTCACAAGATCTATCACCATTGGTCTACATATTTGGATTTTCTAGAAAACATTTTCCTACCTCCATCTTGGATTGGATTTTTTAGGAAAGAACTCATTTTGTGCATAAAAGAGTTGTCCATAAAAATGTTTTCCATGAAAAAATTTCCTATCAAACACTAAAGTAAGAAAACTTTTTCTTTAATTTGACATTTTCCTAAAAAATTTTAGTGAATCAAAGACACCCTCAATGGACGATTTGCAAAGGTAAAATGTATACACGCATTTCTCGTGGTAGAAGTAATCTCAATTTTTTGTTGTAATAGTTTAATTTTTTTTTCCGATGCATCCTAAAGATACACAGAAATTACCCAAAAATAGAGTTGTAAACGAAGAAGAAAAAAGAGATCGATAAAATCAACAGTCGTTCTCAATTTTTTACTTTGCCTTTATCTAGTTCAAACATAAAGAGGAAATTCCAATGGGAAGATTCCAGTGGTACTGGTTTTCTTTTGTATATACTTAGAATATTAACCAAACTGGTATAGAAATGAAATTTTAATTTAAATGAGAAACAAATTATTTTAATTTTTTTACTCGAATTGAGTAAAGTTTGATCGATTTGTTGTTGACATTTTTCACTCTTTTCTAAAATTGATATTTTATGAACTTTTGTTTCCAGAATCTCTATTTTTGCTATTTCCATAAATGAAATTCTTCAATCTATATACATAATGCAACAAAATTATTCTCATAAATATTATTTTCTTTGCAACAATGTGCAAGAAAAATGATTACGTGTGCATTTTTACAGTAACCCACTATGTAAATAGTAAATTGAGAAATAGGGTGATAAATAAAAATATATATTTTGTACACATGTTACAGTGCTTCTTCAAAGTAACCCATTAGAATCCCTATCAGTTTTTGCGAGAAATACAAAATATGATGTTGCAAGTAAGAACATATATGAGCTAGACAGAGTCAATCTTTCAACAGAGATAAACAAATTTAGTCTGCCACAAGTACGCCAATCAATACTTTTTTTAATATTTAAAATCCATTGAAAACGAAGTCTTTAGAAAATCTCGAAGCTGTTGTGTGTGTGTGTATATATATATATATATATATATATATATATATATATCAACAAACTCCAATCCTTCGCTTGATAAAAATAAAAAACATTGTCAGCTGCAAAACGAAGTTGAAATTAGAAGTTAATTAATTCATAAAGTTTGTAGATACCATTAGAATCACTTTCAACATCCACAATTGGTGCTCCATCAATACATTCTTAATTAGCTACAACAACAATAAATAGATCAATGAAGTGAACGACTAAAAGAAATACAAAAATACTATGTACGCAATACCATATTTGTAACACCGAATAAACCCGAGTAATTATAGCCCTACAACCAAGCTTGATTGGATTGTTTCTATACTGGCATTGCCGTAATCCCCAATCGAGATATGATAGCCTTTTTAATCCCAATTATTATTTACTCTATTAGATCTCAATTCTATCATTGCAATGACTGTTGGACAATTTATTTGATAATATATGTTTACCATATATGCATACAAATGCATTTCCATAATTAATTGTTTGCATTAGTTGTTTATTCTTACCATATGTGGATAAAAATATGTTTCCATACATAACCAAACCATTGAAAGTTCGCTGTTGGCTAAGCAAAAAAATAAAAAATTAAAAAATAATAATATACTTGGTTGGAAACTATGTGTTTTTGCACCTACTGGTGGAATAACTTTTGTATTATTATTATAGATTATTATAAATAAGGGTATTTTAGGAAGTTAGTTTGTAAGCTCTCTTTTCTAATGTTTTTTCTTAATCTTTGTATAAAAAGTAAAGTGGATAAAGTAAATCGGAAGGGGGACAAGTTGATGACAATGATAATAATAATTAATTAATTAATTAATTAATTAAATTCTTCTTCACTTGGGATAAGATTATGAATAAGAATAATGCTAAGAGGACACCCACTTTCACACCCACTTTGACACCATTGACCAATTGACCCATTTAAAAAAATAAAAAAATTCGAAATTAGGTAAAATCAGGGAAGAAATCGCGTTCTCATTCCAGATCCCCTTTCTTCTTCTTGGCCGTGTTCTTCTTCTTGGCTGTGAAAGATGGTGACCCATTTTCCTCCATTCCTCCAAAATTGCAAGTGAAATCCCTAGACGAAGAGCGATTGGAGAGCAAATCGAAGAGAAGAAACCGAGCTCAAACGAGAGAAGAAACTGAGCTGAAACGACAATAGAAAATGAGCAGAAACCGAGCTGAAATGACAGTAGAGTTGAAACCGAGAAGAAAAACGATTTCTCCCGTCTTTTTCGTTCGATTTCTACCTCCCAAAACCTCGGTTTGTGCTCGCTTCCCCTCTCGTTTTTCGCTGTAAATCGTTTTTCGTTATCTCAACTCTCACATTCTATGTGTTTGATGATTTTGCGTCGGAAATTAATGTTCTGTGACTTGACCATGATTCTTTGTCGAATATAATTGGTTCTTGTTGGGGTATTCACTGAGAAAATGAGCCGAATTTTCTGATTTTCAGCTGAGAAGAAAAACGATTTCTCCCATCTTTTTCGTTCGATTTCTACCACCCAAAACCTCAATTTGTGCTCGCTTCCACTACACCAAAATAAACAAATTGTCACAGTAAAAATTTTAGAGGAGTCACGGTTTTAAACCATGACTTAAATTTTCGCTGATTGTCACGGTTTAGAACCGTGATCCCGAAATTAAAAACCTCCGTCCTAAATCAGATCAGGTCATTAGCACACTCTATTCTTCTCCAAATTCGACCGGTGACTGCTGTGACAGAAGGAAGGCGACTGTTGACCACCTTGTGACACCACCGGCAGTTGTGAACAACAACCCACACCCCAATCGCAGTCCACCAGTTCACACTCCATGTCTGTGCATCCTTCTAGGTCTTACAATTCTCTTTTTTCTCCATTTTATTGCACTTTAAACTTCTATGGAGGATTTGAAATTATTATTTTGTGATTTATTGCTATTTTTTTATTCAATACTGGTTTACAATTGTTGCAGTGATTTCTATCCATCTATCAATTGTTGCAGTGATTTCTACTCGACTTTTTTCTTATCGCCAAACTTGGGCGGAAGGTAGTATTAGATTTATTAATGAATTTATTTATTTTCCAGAGTTGTTGTTTCTCGATGGTAATCAATGTTCCTATGAAATAATTAGAGTTTATTTGCACAGCGGACGAATCAGGGCATTAGGTAAAATTAGCAAATAGTTGACCCTTTTTCAATCAATTATTGTCTTTCATCATTAATTGATTATTTGAATATTTGCATATGAGTAATTATTTAATGTAAACTGATAAAAAAGAACAAGAGGTAAGATTACCATTGAATTGCAAAGGAAATAAATTCTTAAGCTGCTTTCAAGTTACCAAAACAGATATTTTGAGACATAGCTATGCAGATTAACAAAAAGTGGATTCTTTTACATTTTTCCTTGTGGCTGATTAAGAGGAAGTTATAAGTCATCAATTGTAAGTAAAAGATGTTATAGGTAATGCATTATATCTTCCACTTTGTTGATTTTGTGGCTAAAATGTATCTTATAGAATCTGAAATTTTTAGTAAGTTGTGAAAATGTGGAGTTTGAAGTGCCTTGTTTGTGTGTTGAATGATCTTGTGTGTTATAATTGAAGTATGTTATGATCTTGAGTGAAATAATGTGAAAATGGATGTTATGGACAAGAAAAGAGCAAGTGTGCCTGAAATTGCGAAAATCTTGAATGCCCTTCCTTCCAAAAATATGGGAAGGCTTGTACCACTGTTGCTTCCACAGTGCATGTTGATAGCAAGAAGAAACAATACGATGGCGATAGAAGAGTTGCCACAATTAAGCATGCATTCGACGTACCTTCATCCACTGCTCTCATCATTTCATTAGCTGATCATGAGCCTCCAAAAAAACCATTGTAGGTGTTTTCTTTTCTGAATTCTCCACTTCTTTGTCTTGTGGCGCTGTAGTGTTTTCTGTTTCTTGTATCAAACAAGTAACATATATACAAGTATTCAAGGGATGTTAACCATGTTCCTCCAATGATTATGGACTCAATTAGACATAAAATGAAGTTGAGGGATCAAAGCAACTTAATCTACCCCTACTTCAGTAATGAATACCTTAAACCAATTGTAGAAGCAGTGATCAGCTGTGGTGGTACAGGTATGCCGCCATCGATGAAACCAATCACGCCTAAGTTGAATATTAGTTTCTTCCAGGTTATATAGTTGTCAAGTGCAAGCTTGATAGACGTTGTGTCTCCCAGTTTAACATGTGACTGGTATGGGTACTTAGGAACTAGAGAGGATGAAGAATCCATTGATGGATAATTTTTTTAATGGATATTTGATAGCAAGGGAGTTGGATAGCTTTTCTAAAAAGAGATGAAATTTCAATAAAGAAAAAGTGTGATCCTTACCTACTTTATATTATATCGTTTCAATGTTTAATTATTATGGTTAATCACATGGCCAGTTTCCAATTCCTGTAATAAAGAAACACCTTTTGTTGTCGACTCAATTACAAAACTATTTCAATAAATTTATATCTCCCCTTTGTTTTTTAGGCACTCAAGAATCTCAAGATTAATTATGAGCTATCTGAATTCTGATTATTTAATTTCAATAATTGAAGTAACATTCATTCCCACTTTCAGCATTTTGCGATGTTTATGGGTATTCTTTGTGCTAACCAATAAAGAAACACCTTTTGTTGTTGACTCAATTACAAAACTATTTCAATAAATTTCTATCTCCCATTTGTTATTTCATTACTATCTGGAGTTGGACATTTTTGGCTGTTTTGTCAAATTTTTGTTGCTTTTCTATTTCCGTTTAGAGAGTGGGAAAATAGATCTTGAAAGTTGACTCCTCAAAAGCAATCAATCCGCCACATCGGTGGCCAGATGCAGTAGAGCAATGTGGCTGCAACCACTTCTATGCGCGAGAACACAGGACCCAAGGTGTCCGGTTCTGAAGATGGAGGCGATGCCGTGATGGTTCGGTGGGCCCAGTCGACTGGTTTGCAACATCTAGCCTCTACAGTGTCATCCAATACTTTTGATTGTCGTCTACTCCCTAACATACTCAAGCAGGTGCTGCCTTACTGTTGTTTGTTTAGTTGCCATCTTATTGTTATTATTATTATTATTATTATTATTATTATTATTATTATTATTATTATTATTATTATTATGATTATTTAATCTTTTTTAATTGATGGGCAGTGGTTTTGCTAAAATTGAATTATGTTAGCTCTTATGTTGACTGAATGGGAATTTTGAAATTTTAGTTGCAGCGACCGCAATATTTTTGTGCATTTCAGCTTCAATTCACCTTTACTTTCACTCTCTGTCTGTTTATGTGGGTGGGTTTAGTGTCAATTTTGCTTCTCCATCTCTGTATGGGTGGGCGGGTGGTGAGTGTGTTGTCATTATATACTTATAATTTATAGCAACGAGTTTTATGAAAGCCAAAAAATTATCATAGCGAAGCAAAAATTCAAGATTTTAAAATGGTTGTGTGACATAGTGACAGTACTAGGATAGAATACAAATGAGAGTATGGGATGATACTTAGAGATAAAATGATGCCTCGGTTAATTATTTCAAAAATTTTCACTTGCAAGAGTGTCATAATCTAGCAGAGTATCTTTAAAACATTAAGAGGGAAAGAGTTCTTAATTGAGCGCATTGACGAAAGAAGATTAATTTGTAGAGCGAGTTCTCGTTGTGACAGTTTTGATGATCGAGATGTAGTTCTCAACTTCTCATTTGCAGTTTCATGTTTGCATTACCCGAAATTCTTAAATCATTATAATGTATTGTTCAAGGTACTCATTTCTTGAATTCATCATATTTGTTGTAAATGTCAAGACTAAGCATCCTTATTTGTGTTCCTCCAGGTCATTTGGCTGGATGATTTCTCAGCAGCTGGTAGCAGTAGTGCTCTGTAGCCTGGAACTCCCAATTGTGACTTCCTTTCAATTTGCCTATTTTATGCTTGTCCTTGACAGTGATGTGGCCATGTTTTTCTGTTAAATAAGAGTTAATTGTTTGCATTTAACATCAGCATATTTTCTTTGGTTTGGTGCAAATGAATCTCATAATCAAACAAATTATAGAGGTTTTTTTTTTGAATTTGTTCCCCTTGTGGGTCACGGTTAAAAACCGTGACCCCAAGAGCAATTTTTTTTTTAATTAGTTCCCCATGTGGGTCACGGTTTTAAACCGTGACCCCCGTGCTTGGGGTCACAGTTAAAAACCGTGACCCACATGGGGTCACGCTCAAAATGGTCACGGATAAAAAACGTGACCAACGGGTTGAGTCACGGTTTTTTACCGTGACAAATCACGAATTTTGGTGTAGTGTTCCCCTCTCGTTTTTCATTGGGAATCGTTTTTCGTTATCTCAACTCTCACATTCTATGTGTTTGATGATTTTGCATCGGAAATTAATGTTCTGTGACTTGACCATGATTCTTTGTCGAATATAATTGGTTCTTGTTGGGGTATTCATTGAGAAAATGAGCCGAATTTTCTGATTTTCAGCTCAATTTGTGGGTTCCCTCATTGCGATTCTGGTGCAATGTCTTCACCGGCGAACATGTTTGACCAGCAGCCAACACATGGTATTTCGTCTAACTTTTCGTAGTTTGTAAAATTTCAAAGTTTGTAAAATCGATTAAGCCTGTCATTGTTGAATATCAATGTGATTAATTTCCTACTAAATGCTAGATACTTATAAATATGAAAAGTTTGTAAAATCGGTTAAGCCTGTCATTGTTAAATATCAATGTGATTAATTTCCTACTAAATGCTAGATACTCACAAATATGGGAGTACAATTATCTAAATACTAGAGTCATTTATGTAAAAGTCGCCAATGTTAATTCATTTTGTTACTTTGTTACACTTTTAAGTTCCTTCAATTCTTATACTCTGCCGAGAGTGTTTGCACTTGTTTAATGAATGAAGTTAATTTGGTACTAATATTATGCGTAGAGTGTAACGACCAAGTTCAATTTTAATATCTAAAGAATTATACGACGTCGTTACGAGGTCCCCATTTTAATTTAAAGAGTTTACGCAACGCTCATCTAGTAGAAAAGAAAAATAATTTATTTAATAATTTAATCGGGTCGAATTATTTCGTTACGGGCCATCCTAACTATTGGGCCCTAAGCCCATTTATTCATTTTAAGAATCTGGATACGTGAGTTTTTATCATAGAGGACTCCTCCCTCCACTGTATTTCCTCAACTCACGCCTCTCCTCCCCAACTCGCATAAAGTCACGTTTTCTACCACTAGCAAACACCAAACTCCATCTCTAAGCCTATAACTTCAAGAATCAGAGGAGACGTCCAAAAATCCATAGCAAGCACAGATCATACCAGGTATTCTGCCAACTCCCACATACGATTTCATTGGGTCTCTGTCATCTAATGCTTGAATTTTAGACAAAATTCTACAACTTAACCTTTGACTAATAACATCTACCGCCATGAATTCAATGTGTTCTAACATCATACACGCACACACGATTCGTCCCACTGTGCGAACGAATCAGAAACACCGGAAATCAGTCCTTGTGGTTTTATAGTGCTTCCCTCCCCTCATTGTGTATATATATACACATATATACATACGCCATGAACACACACACAAGCCGCCTATACACGCTCCATTTACAGAAAATCAACACAATCGAATGCCCTACACCATGAACCCATATGAATATGCAATCTCAATCATCATCACCATCAACCTCTTCGTCAAAAAAAAGAAAGGGAGAGAGACCAAATTTTCAGAATAGCCGAGAAAGGGAAAAAAAAATCGGCCATGGCCGCCGAACCTTCACCTCGAGATTTTCTTGCACAATCGCCACCAATACCATAGCCAAACCTTAACAACCCAAAACCCGAACTCAATTGATGTTATTTTGGTCGAAAACCTTCAGTTTCAGCTGGAGTTTCGAACCCAAAATCCAGTCGAGTAGCACCTGTTTCTCTATTTTCTTGACTTGGTCGGGTGGCTTGGACGCCGATGAGGACTCGCCGACCGCCGACGAGACCTCGGCACCCACCTCCTCGAGTCATCTCCCTCTTTCGCTCTGTGTATGTATCGCGTATGTATGCATATGGAGCTGCAGATTCACGCCTTGACCCATGACCTTCAAATTGGACCTCAATTGCCTTATTTAATGCCCAAGTCCCTTAACTTCTAATTCTTATTTTAGTTAGTCCCTCAAATTCGAATTTCTATTTCAAGTTGGTCCCTTAGATTATTATCTATTTTCAAATAATTCAAAATAGTCCTCAAAATCATAGTTTTACCTCAATTGACTTCAATTGAATTTATATAATTTACGATTGAAGTCCTCAAGTTCTGAGCTAACTTTAAACAAATTCCCAAATTTGCTTAATCCTCTCAATTAAGCTCCAATCAAATTTTAAAAGTTCAATTTTAGTCCCTAAAGTTTTGATTGTGTTTTAAAACGGTCATAGTTGACCAATAACTTCAATTTCAAACCTCAAAGCACTATTTCATTTTCAATTAAGCCCAAAGAAATCACAAGGTTATCTTTTGGGTCCTAAAAACTTTTAAGTAAACACTTTAAGGCCCGAATAAATTATTAAAGATCAATTTAAATGTCAATTTCCTAAAGCTATGTTTAATTGTTCTGCTAGACGAGGCTACAAGACCACTGGGGTATAAGCATCACATCACCCGTAAGGTTCAAGGATTTCTCCAAGTACTACTATTTAAGGTGGGGATTACTTTGCAACGTGTGTATTTTTAGTTGACCATGTTATATGTTCTACGTGCCTTTATAATTGCGAAATGCATGCTAGTTGTATTTTTACGGATTGTCGTGAGGGGCAATCACCTACGGGATGTCGTTCGGGGCATCCAAACTATGTGAAGGACCCAAGTTTCCATCTTCTACGGGATGTCGTTGGGGGGCATCCAATCTATGTGATGGATGCCAGTTTCCATCTTCTACGGGATGTCGTTGGGGGCATCCATACTATGTGATGGACGCCAGTTTCCATCTTCTACGGGGTGCCGTTAGTTGCATCCACCTTTACTTCTCGCTATGCACACGATTGTAACTGCGTGTATGGCATGTGATATGGTTAGCTGATTTGCTATTCTCCCCACTGAGTATGACATCGTTGTACTCACCCCATTATTTTAAAACTCTTTACAGATTGAGGAGTTCGGCGAAGCGGCGGCAAGCGAGGCATCACCTTTTGCTAATAGTTTCAGTTATGTTAAATTTTAAATTTATCGTTGGTTAAATCCTTTGAATTCACCGCAAATTATTTTATTTAAAATTCCGTGTCTAGTTTAATAATTTTACAGTGGTTCCATTTTTAGGAACTAAAGTTCAAGAGAACCATTATTGACTACTATTTCATTTTAGTACATGATTCTTGAATATTATCATGACTATTATTGGAATGAAAATCTCACTTAAACTCAACTTGGTTTCTTCCGCAATTATTTTTACTTATTCAAATTTTGGTTGTTAAACGTGGTCTTTAGATTTAAATGATTTTCCGCACTTATTCGAGATTCTATTATTAAATTTCAGATATGTGGATTTTGATGATTGTTATTGAAAGTAAGATATTCACTTATTCGCTTATTGTTTAACTTTCCAAAAAAAATTATATTGCAAAAATTCTATATTTTTACTCAAGCTACAGCAATTTGGTAGCGCTTCGATTTCCAAGAATTGGGGCGTTACAGTTTGGTATCAGATCAAAGGTTGACTTTTCTGTAGACTCGCAAAAAACATTTGGAAAATCTATTGAAAAAAAAATTTGCGGAAAATTGAAATTGTTTTGAAAAGTTTGAGATATTATAAAGTGATGGATGCCCGCTCCCGCTACGCTACGCCGCGCTGACTCCGTAAAGGTAAGGAAAAGAAAATTCATTTTCCAAAAGAAAAAATGTCCATTTAAGCACTGTGGAGATTCTAGTGGATACTAAAATTTTGAAAGAAATGAAAATTTTATAGTTGACTGCATCTCGACGATATTTACAATATGAAAAGTTCAGAGAAAGTTATGTTGATAATGTAATCAACCCCTACAGCTACGAAAAGTTATGTCGATGCAAAAGTCAACTTTTATAGTTATTTGTATCCAAAATCTCCTAAATTCCCTTGTGCTTATATATGTTTGGGGGATGTGATGCTAGGATTACGCCATAGTTAGAAAATTTTCCTACGTAGTCCTCGAAATTAAACTAAATGAGTAAGAACGTCACCTAATCGGCCTCTCATAATTGGACAAATGCTGAACCATAAGATTGGATTTTCTCATAATCGGCATTTTAGTACCTTGAGAGTTTTATCAGATAATTAAAGCCTTGGGAAATATGAAGGATTGACAGACATTTTAATTATTTTGTGTCCTTTGAGTTGGATTCCATATTATTGTGATGATTGACGACAACGCGAATGATATTTTCTTGGGGTCTCAAGAGAGATGAAATTACAAATTTACTTCGATAATTTGTGATATGTTCTTAATAGTCTTATGAGGCATGATGGAAGTATAATTGCTCGACCACAATCATTGAGGTGAATAACTCGCATATGGTTGTGAGTGATAATGTACACGACAAGCTGGATAAAGTTTGGTCTATATGTTGGTTTATATGTCGTCGGAATGCATATTGGAGGCGTTATGGTGTTTGGAGTCTTGTGATTGTATTTTTGGAGTTGTGAGAATGTCATTACAAGATGCATTATATGGATTACATGTTATAGTTTTTCTAAGGCGACACGTGTTGAGATCAAAGGTTATAGTTAGAAAGATTGTAACGAAGGTCACAAGAGAAGATCTGTTGAGGTCATCAACTACCAATGGTGAACTGATGATAACTCCATCATTTGAGATATTGTTGATCGGAAAAAAAAAACTAATGTAGATACTTCTTGGGTGATCCATGAGACACGGAAATTTGTCATATCAATATTGGGAATTCTTTAAGCATAAAATCCCTCAACTATGCTTTGGGCATTCCAAGATGCACTCTCCTATGCTTGGGAATTTTTGTCCAATAACGATTTGGATAAGTGGACATCCTAATATTTGATTTGGTGTTTTGTTGACCCTATGAAAATATGACAGCATGAGCGAGGGGTTAACGAATTACATTTATGTATTACTCTAGGAGAGGAAGTGTATGATTGATTGGGTGAAAGTGACTTTTGAAAATGGTGTATGGTTTTGATTCTTGAAATAATGCGCAGTCGAAGAGGAGTGGCTATTGGTTTTCAAAAATTAACTTTATCAAAACCAAAATCTTCCAATGTAGAAAAAAAACACATGTTTATTTTCTCTATCCCCAGTCAAATTGCAAAATGATGCCCAAAACCATATAATTTTACAATGTTTACATTCTCTTGCTTTGAAATATACAGATTGATAAGGGTACGAAACTTCCTTTTTAAAATCCTTTATTCACACCCACAATTTTTGTAAAAATCCTACAAAAATTTTATATTCTATCGAAATACCTATTAAAAAGCACATTACGCTATTCAGACGATAGCATATTTGTAAAATTTTGAAACTTCAAAGTTATATTTATGAAGATACTTCCGTTCTTGAACGTTGTGCTCAAACTTTAAAGCAAGAAAGTTACGGTGAGGGCAAATTCTAGATTTTGACAAAATTTTGGTTTTCTATTTATTCTGCCTACCTTCAAGAAAATCCATATCCACTATTCAAGAGATAATTATTTCATTAGGTCGTGCTCAAATTATATGTTACGACCAAAATTTACGGAGAGTAGTGATGGATAAATTTGGATAACTTGATAAGCCGAGTATGATGTTAAGGAAATCAAGGAGAATCCATGGATAAGGTGTACGAAAGGCCATTTTCATATGAGAGGTATTGAATAAGCGGTTGTAGTTATGATAATAATTACATTATATTGGGTTGAGTGAATTGTAAGGGAATGACAATTGGAGTTAGGATTCTGAAGAGTCTTCAGGCGCTTTCATGTGTCAAGTTGATTCTTTTGCTGCTTACCACTGTCAAGTGCGTAGGTAGATTGGACGAACTATTCGAACATTACAGATAGATGTGCTTGAATTGAAATCTAACTCGCGTCTAGGGAGCAAAGGAGTTGGGAAGCTCCATAGAGGGTAAGATGGAAAATTTGAGACATGTTACATTAAGTGAATGATAATGATATTGATATTTTGGGAATAATGTGTAACTTATGGGAATGTTTTGCATAGCGTATTATCAGTTTTGTGAATGTTGATTCTTGGAATAATTATTAATTTGGGAATGAACTGGCTTAGTAGTGGCTATGCTACTATAAATTTTTGAAAGAAAGGTACTCTTTCGCAGGCCTGGAAGAGGTGAGTTCTACTTGTTTGGGGCAAAAGCCAAAACTTTGCCCGACGGTATCGGCAATGAAAATGGGAAGAATGTTGAAGAATGGTAGTTGCGAGAGGTATCTTGTGAGTATGGCCAACTCACACCCGACTAAGCTAATTCTGATGGAAAGACAAAGGTGAGACTACTTTTATAAATGAATTGGTTGGGAATGATTGAGAGGTGAATTTGAGCTATACATGATCCAAATGATAACTTTAGGAAAGTTATGAAATTTTTACAAAGTTTTCAATTAACCCCCCACCATGTTTTTCGAGTTTGACAGATTATCCATTTTTCAAAAATTCCGGGAGTTGCATTTAATTTTGATTATGTTTCTTATTGTAAAGATGATAGAAATTTGAATTTTCAAAACTACTGACATCGAGCCTTTTATGAAAATGTTAACCAGGTGTTAAACCGTTTAAATTTAAGTTACTTGTTTCAGAAATTAGTCTTATGATTTTGGCTCATACTTTACTCAAAAAATTTCTATTTAAAGATGAATGAGCAATTCTTGAAAAAAAAAATGGAGAGAAACTTTTTTTCAACTCTTGGTTCGATACGCAAAGAATTCAAATCGTTTTATTTGAATTGCCCATTGGAAACGAACTTTGAGAGTTTGACTTATAATTTTGTCTGGTTCAAATGCTCGTGTTTGAAAAGAAAATGTTGAATAATTCCCGTGAACGAAAATTTTGGTTTCAAGTTAAACGTTGGATTTTTGAGCAAGTAAATAGACTTATTTGGGTTTTTATAACGAACACTGGATTGAGGATGTTGTATGGCTCGAAGAATAGGAGTAACTCTCGATATGATGTGACTTTGATTTCGAGAATTTAAAAGGAGAATATTGGGATCAGAAGTAATTGAATGAGCAGTTGAGACCGCGGATAAGATCAGACCAGAAAAAGAATCAACAAGGCTTAGGAAAGTTCAGATACTGTGGAATCCAGTAATCCCATTGGTTAAAGTTCAGTGGAGTAAAATGGAACCGAGAAGGCCATTTGGGGAAAGAGAAGACTAGATTATAGCCAAACACCCCGACGTTCTAAAATGAGCAAGTTCAAATTTCGAGGACGAAATTTCCCGAAGTGGGGGAGGTTGTAACGACCACGTTCAAGTTTAATATCTAAAGAATTATACGACGTCGTTACGAGGTCCCCATTTTAATTTAAAGAGTTTACGCAACGCTCATCTAGTAGAAAAGAAAAATAATTTATTTAATAATTTAATCGGGTCGAATTATTTCGTTACGGGCCATCCTAACTATTGGGCCCTAAGCCCATTTATTCATTTTAAGAATCTGGATACGTGAGTTTTTATCTGAGCGGACTCCTCCCTCCACTGTATTTCCTCAACTCACGCCTCTCCTCCCCAACTCGCATAAAGTCAACGCTTTTCTACCACTAGCAAACACCAAACTCCATCTCTAAGCCTATAGCTTCAAGAATCGAGGAGACGCCCAAAAATCCATAGCAAGCACAGATCATACCAGGTATTCTGCCAACTCCCACATACGATTTCATTGGGTCTCTGTCATCTAATGCTTGAATTTTAGACAAAATTCTACAACTAACCTTTGACTAATAACATCTACCGCCATGAATTCAATGTGTTCTAACATCATACACGCACACACGATTCGTCCCACCGGGCGAACGAATCAGAAACACCGGAAATCAGCCCTTGTGGTTTTATAGTGCTTCCCTCCCCTCATTGTGTATATATATACACATATATACATACGCCATGAACACACACACAAGCCGCCTATACACGCTCCATTTACAGAAAATCAACACAATCGAATGCCCTACACCATGAACCCATATGAATATGCAATCTCAATCATCATCACCATCAACCTCTTCGTCAAAAAAAAGAAAGGGAGAGAGACCAAATTTTCAGAATAGCCGAGAAAGGAAAAAAAAAATCGGCCATGGCCGCCGAACCTTCACCTCGAGATTTTCTTGCACAATCGGCCACCAATACCATAGCCAAACCTTAACAACCCAAAACCCGAACTCAATTGATGTTATTTTGGTCGAAAACCTTCAGTTTCAGCTGGAGTTTCGAACCCAAAATCCAGTCGAGTAGCACCTGTTTCTCTATTTTCTTCACTTGGTTGGGTGGCTTGGACGCCGATGAGGACTCGCCGACCGCCGACGAGACCTCGGCACCCACCTCCTCGAGTCATCTCCCTCTTTCGCTCTGTGTATGTATCGCGTATGTATGCATATGGAGCTACAGATTCACGCCTTGACCCATGACCTTCAAATTGGACCTCAATTGCCTTATTTAATGCCCAAGTCCCTTAACTTCTAATTCTTATTTTAGTTAGTCCCTCAAATTCGAATTTCTATTTCAAGTTGGTCCCTTAGATTATTATCTATTTTCAAATAATTCAAAATAGTCTTCAAAATCATAGTTTTACCTCAATTGACTTCAATTGAATTTATATAATTTACGATTGAAGTCCTCAAGTTCTGAGCTAACTTTAAAACAGTCCCCAAATTTGCTTAATCCTCTCAATTAAGCTCCAATCAAATTTTAAAAGTTCAATTTTAGTCCCTAAAGTTTTGATTGTGTTTTAAAACGGTCATAGTTGACCAATAACTTCAATTTCAAACCTCAAAGCACTATTTCATTTTCAATTAAGCCCAAAGAAACTGTCAAGGTTATCTTTTGGGTCCTAAAAACTTTTAAGTAAACACTTTAAGGCCCGAATAAATTATTAAAGATCAATTTAAATGTCAATTTCCTAAAGCTATGTTTAATTGTTCTGCTAGACGAGGCCACAAGACCACTGGGGTATAAGCATCACATCACCCGTAAGGTTCAAGGATTTCTCCAAGTACTACTATTTAAGGTGGGGATTACTTTGCAACGTGTTATTTTTAGTTGACCATGTTATATGTTCTACGTGCCTTTATAATTGCGAAATGCATGCTAGTTGTATTTTTACGGATTGTCGTGAGGGGCAATCACCTACGGGATGTCGTTGGGGGAATCCAAACTATGTGATGGACCCAAGTTTCCATCTTCTACGGGATGTCATTGGGGGGCATCCAATCTATGTGATGGATGCCAGTTCCCATCTTCTACGGGATGTCGTTGGGGGCATCCAAACTATGTGATGGACGCCAGTTTCCATCTTCTACGAGGTGCCGTTAGTTGCATCCACCTTTACTTCTCGCTATGCACACGATTGTAACTGCGTGTATGGCATGTGATATGGTTAGCTGATTTGCTATTCTCCCCACTGAGTATGACATCGTTGTACTCACCCCATTATTTTAAAACTCTTACAGATTCAGAGTTCGGCGCGCAAGCGAGGCATCACCTTTGCTAATAGTTTCAGCTTATGTTAAATTTTAAATTTATCGTTGGTTAAATCCTTTGAATTCACCGCAAATTATTTTATTTAAAATTCGTGGTCTAGTTTAATAATTTTACAAAGTGGTTCCATTTTTAGGAACTAAAGTTCAAGAGAACCATTATTGACTACTATTTCATTTTAGTACATGATTCTTGAATATTATCATGGCTATTATTGGAATGAAAATCTCACTTAAACTCAACTTGGTTTCTTCCGCAATTATTTTTACTTATTCAAATTTTGGTTGTTAAACGTGGTCTTTAGATTTAAATGATTTTCCGCACTTATTCGAGATTCTATTATTAAATTTCAGATATGTGGATTTTGATGATTGTTATTGAAAGTAAGATATTCACTTATTCGCTTATTGTTTAACTTTCCAAAAAAAATTATATTGCAAAAATTCTATATTTTTACTCAAGCTACAGCAAATTTGGTAGCGCTTGATTTCCAAGAATTGGGGCGTTACATAGAGTTTCTTATGTAATTGTGTATACAGTTAATGTAGAGGGAAACGAAGCCGGTGGGGAAATTGAACTTGCGGGTTTTGAGGTTTGTGACCTCAGTGGTACAAATATAAGCCGAGAGGATGATATAGTTAATGTAGAAGGAAATGGAGTTGGTGGGGAAATTGAACCTACATTGAATGATAATTTAGAAAAAGAACCTACGGTTGGAATGAAGTTTGGGACGATTGACGAGTTGTATGAATTCTACAGAAGATACGGTCAACGAGTGGGCTTTCCTGGTACAAAAAGATCTTCGAAGAAGGGAAAAGATGACGGCATTATTAGAAATGTGACACTTGTGTGTGCTAAAGAAGGTAGTAGAAAAAGCTATTCTAAAGATCAGTTGGAGCCTCGGCCGACCATGAAAAGTGGTTGTAAAGCCAAAATTATTGCAGTTATTGATGCATCTGGGATATGGCGAATCAACACAATGTTTCTTGATCACAATCACGACAACAGTCCATCAAAATCAAGGTTGTACAAATGCGACCGTGTGTTGAATGACAGTGCTAAAAGGCAGCTCGTGATAAATGATGTAGCCGGTATTCCCGTGCATAAGAGTTTTCAATAAAATGTGGTAGAGGCCGGTGGATATGACAATATGACATTTACTGAGAAGGATTGTCGAAACTGAGCAGAAGAGATGCGTAGGTTACACCTTGGCGAGGGAGATGCTGCCACAATATTGACTTATTTTACAAAAATGCAATCGAAATGCCTAGGATTTTATTTTAGTATTGAGGTCGACTGCGAAGATAGATTGAAAAATGTGTTTTGGGCTGACAATAGATGTAGGCTTTCATATAAAGAATTTGGGGACGTTATCACGTTTGACACCACGTATTTGAAAAATAAGTATGACATGCCATTCGCCCCTTTTGTTGGTGTAAATCATCATGGAGAGACGACGTTGGTTGGATGTGGTTTAATTTGCAGCGAGGATGCTAGCAACTTTAAGTGGTTATTTAGAACATGGCTAGAATGCATGGATAATCAACCCCCAGTAGGGATTATCACCGAGCAAGACAAGGCTATGAAGATTGCAATTGAGGAGGTGTTTCCTGACACAAAGCACAGATGGTGTTTGTGGCACATAATGAAGAAGATACCTGAAAAATTTGGATACCATAGTGAGAAGGAAAGTGTTATGCAAACAATGAAGGCGGTCGTCCATGACTCATAAACTCCAGAAGAATTCGAATGCAGTTGGGGTCGTATGCTCGACAAATATTCTCTAGGAGATAATGAGTGGCTTGCTAATTTGTACGTTGAAAGACAACGTTGGGTCCCTAGTTTTTTGAAGTGCAGTTTTTGGGCTGGGATGTCGACAACCCAGCATAGTGAGAGTGTCAATGCATTCTTTGATGGTTACGTCAATTCGAAGACCTCTTTGAAGATGTTTATCGAGCAGTACGAGCGGGCACTTAGGAACAAAGTGGAGAAGGAATTTCATTCAGACTTTAAATCCTACTCGCAAATGGTGCCGTGCGTTACTATTTTCGAGATAGATGAGCAATTTCAATCGGTTTACCCTTTGAGGAAGTTCAAGGAATTTTAGGATGAGTTAACTGGGAAATTGTATTGTGAAATCATCTCCACGCATGAACTGCAAGACGGGGCTTGCAAGATGAGGCCGTGCAAGAGGGGACAAGATACGTAGTGCAAGAAAAATTCCAAGTTAACAACATGCATAGACAAAGAAATGTTATTGTTTTGTTCAAGAAGGATGAGTGTGATATATCTTGTTCTTGCCACCTATTTGAGTTTCGTGGCATTATTTGCAGACATGCTGCTACCGTTTTAATTAAAAACGGTGTCAAATCAGTCCCCGACAGGTATTATAACTTCACTATCTATTTAAAATGCTATTTACAAAATTTTGAATATCTATTACACTGGTAAGGACTTGAGAATGCAAAAATGCATTACATTGTTCTTTAATGTCATATTGGTTCAAAGCATAATTTTGGGATAGAAAACTCAACTACATACTTGGTTGTGATCTTTGTCGCGTACATACTTCTCAACTTGATAATAATAATTTTCAACACCACAATCTTAGGTACATTCTGAGAAGATGGAGAAAAGATGTCGTTAGACTATACAAGAATGTAAAATTTCAATTATGATGGTCTACAGAGCACTCCTGAGCAACTTCGGTATAAAGATCTTTGCAAAGATTCCTCGAACATTGCAGCCGTGGTAGCAGAAGAGGAGGAGAGTTATCGGAAGATGAAAGAATGGATCGCAACTCAACCATCTCACGCGACCATTTCAAGAGGCAAACCAAGTTCTGGTAGTAATCTTTTCCCCAGTAAGAATAGTGCTAACATAGATTCTAACTGCACTGAAGAGGCGCAGCATGGTCGAATGAGTCGTGTATTAGATCCAAAGTGTTCAAAGAGAAAAGGTGCACCTCCGAAGAATCGCAAACCAGGGCCACTAGAAAAGAAAGCAAAGAAGAGTAAGGTATGTTCATTGTGTTTCATGTAAATCGATAAATAATGTAATGTGTAAATATAACTTAAAAATTGTATCATGTGACTATATGACACTTTACTCCTGCAGCCACATTTGAAGCCTACTGAACAAACGGCCACTGCACCGATCACAAACACAGTTGGGCAAGTATTCAAACAACCACCGATGGAGATGCAACAATATCCACTATTTAATTCTGGATATTTTTGGCAACAATTAATGGTATGTCCAAATTTTATTTATTAAAATCTCAAATAATTTGCAAATAGATTTTGACTATATAATAATTTTAACTATTTCCTTATGGTGCTCATTACCAGCAATGGGGTTCAACTGGATCAATGAACATGGTGCCGGTCTTTTCAATGGAACAACAAAACACTGGAGTAGTGAACGTTTTGCCAAACTATTCCACGGATCAACATAATAATCATACAAGTGGAAGTGGAACAAAAAGAGAAGAGGACAACTGATAATATTGCCACTTGGTTGTTTTTATAATATGCTAGTGTGTAAGGCTGCTATGTGTCATATTTGTAACGGTGCGTGGTTGTTGTGTTGCAATCAAATCGGATATTGGATGTATTCTGTTACTGTGTATTTGATAACTAGTTCTAATGAATTTTTGTTCATAATTTCGTATGGCAATTTCAGGATAGGCAGCAGCGGCATTGCTGCTACTGCGTTGAGCAGCAGCAGCATTAAAGCAACCGCATGCTGCTGCTTTGAGCTGCTTTGCTGCTGCTTCATTGAGCAGCAGCAAGCTGCTGCTGCTCTGGGCAGCTGCAGCACACGACAGCAGCACTATCTATTCGGGTGCTATTCGAGCCGCATTTTATAACACAAGCATCACCTGTTAGTTCCCAAAAATTTAACTAACACGACCGATTGCTTTGCAACACCAACTACCTAAACATATTACGATTTACAACATTTAAGCAATAATAAGGTCCCAAGCGTTCAACTAATATTAAGGTCCCATACGATTATAAGAGAATAACACCACTACCACATCACTTAAAAAATGCACACAATGCTTAACACTACTTCAAAATTAAAAAAGCCAACAAGAATACTACGAAAATAAATACAATGTGAAACATATTTGAGAATGATCCCGAATCCTTGCTATCATTCTTCAACTGTGCTATTTCTTCCTTCAAAGAGCGAACTTCCTCTTTGTAATCTCTTATCTCATTTTATAAAGATTCAACCAGCAGATTCACTTTACCGCTCCTTTACTCCTCAACATCACTAAATCATCTACCATTAGGGGACGTTTTCGACTGTAGGACATGTATCGATCAATCCAATGAAAAAATTTACAGCCACCATTCCTTCTAGCACATCTAGCAAATCGTCTTGCTTTGTTAGCCTCGGTCGTAGAAGTGAGAACTTGAACATTTCTATCACAATCACAGTGAAGAAACACTTCCCTTGATGCAATTTGGTTCCATTGCTTAATTCAGGGAAAACCATTTACACAGTGCCTTGTTTTGCCTATATAAAAGCGAGCAGAAAAATCAAAACAAAAATTAATAAAAAAATTGAATTGAATTTATATGAATAAAGTCGAGGAGGTTGGAATTGAGACAAAACACTGTACACAAGGCGAAGATGACGAACCCTCCATTGTAAGGTATCAACGTCGAATTTCCGTACTCTAGAACTTGAAAGCACTGAGAGCACCAATTTTCGTTTAATTCATGCACAATCTGAATGGAGATAGTTCATTAAACCAACTATAACCCTACTAGCAAAGCATCAAAACAAATCACAGCTCTTTCAATCTGAATGGAGATAGTTCATTACACCAACTATAACCCCAGCAAAGCATCAAAACAAACCACAGCTCTTTCAATTAGGCACTCCAGATAATACAGTTGCATTTATCCTTTTAGCATACAAATCCAGCCCGTTTAGCAATCACAGGAAAAAAAACGGCACCAAAGGAGGTCCATCATTCCTCCAACCAAAAGTACGATCATAGCAAAAAAATGGGGGAAGCATAGTCAAACACAACAAGTGCAAGAGGAGATGATTAAGGAAACATCAACAATCCTATAGAATTATGATATGTTTTAACAAGGAGCTTGCAATCAGCAGTTGGGTAAAATATAAGCAATTAAACTGAGCTCATTTTCTCAATAATACCCCAACAAGAATCAATTATATTCAACAAAGAAACAAGGTCAAGTCACAGATTAATTCGCTGGTGAAGACATTGTACCAGAATCGCAATGAGCGAACCCATAAATCGAGCTGAAAATCAGAAAATTCGGCTCATTTTCTCAATGAATACCCCAACAAGAACCAATTATATTCGACAAAGAATCATGGTCAAGTCACAGACCATAAATTTCTGATGCAAAATCATCAAACACATAGAATGTGAGAGTTGAGATAACGAAAAACGATTCACAACGAAAAACGAGAGGGGAAGCGAGCACAAACCAAGGTTTTGGGAGGTAGAAATCGAACGAAAAAGATGGGAGAAATCTTTTTTCTTCTCGGTTTCAGCTCTACTGTCGTTTCAGCTCGGTTTCAGCTCATTTTCTACTATCGTTTCAGCTCGGTTTCTTCTCTCATTTGAGCTCGGTTTCTCCTCTTCGATTTTCTCTCCAATCGCTCTTCGTCCAGGGATTTCACTTGCAACTTTGGAGGAATGGAAGAAAATGGGTCACCATCTTTCACAGCCAAGAAGAAGAACACGGGCAAGAAGAAGAAAGGGCATCTGGAATGAGAAAGCGGTTTCTTTCCTGATTTTACCTAATTTCGAATTTTTTGATTTTTTTAAATGGGTCAATTGGTCAATGGTGTCAAAGAGGACACCCACTTTTACACCCACTTTTACACCATTGACCAATTGACCCATTTGAAAAAATCAAAAAATTCGAAATTAGGTAAAATCAGGAAGAAATCAGCGTTTCATTCCATCCCCTTCTTCTTCTTGGTCGTGTTCTTCTTCTTGGTCAGCTGAAAGATGGTGACCCATTTTCCTCCATTCCTCCAAAACTGCAAGTGAAATCACTAGATGAAGAGCGATTGGAGAGCAAATCGAAGAGAAGAAACCGAGCTCAAACGAGAGAAGAAACCGAGCTAAAATGACAGTAGAAAATGAGCTGAAACCGAGAAGAAAAATGATTTCTCCCGTCTTTTTCGTTCGATTTCTACCTCCCAAAACCTCGGTTTGCGCTCGCTTCCCCTCTCGTTTTTCGTTGTGAATCGTTTTTCGTTATCTCAACTCTCACATTCTATGTGTTTGATGATTTTGCATCGGAAATTAATGGTCTGTGACTTGACCATGATTCTTTGTCGAATATAATTGGTTCTTGTTGGGGTATTTCATTGAGAAAATGAGACGAATTTTCTTATTTTCAGCTCGATTTGTGGGTTCCCTCATTGCAATTCTGGTGCAATGTCTTCACCGGCGAATTAATCTGTGACTCGACCATGTTTCTTTGTTAAATATAATTGATTCTTGTTGGGGTATTATTGAGAAAATGAGCTCAGTTTAATTGCTTATGTTTTACCCAACTGCTGATTGCGAGCTCGCTGTTAAAACATATTATAATTCTATAGGATTGTTGATGTTTCCTTAATCATCCCCTCTTGCTCTTGTTGCGTTTGACTATGCTTCTCCCAGTTTTTTGCTATGATCGTACTTTTGGTTGGAGGAATGATGGACCTCCTTTGGTGCCGTTTTTTTTCCTGTGATTGCTAAACAGGCTGGATTTGTATGGTAAAAGGATAAATGCAACTGTATTATCTGGAGTGCCTAATTGAAAGAGCTGTGGTTTGTTTTTATGCTTTGCTGAGGTTATAGTTGGTGTAATGAACTATCTCCATTCAAATCGAAAGAGCTATGGTTTGTTTTGATGCTTTGCTAGTAGGGTTATAGCTGGTTTAATGAACTATCTCCATTCAGATTGTGCATGAATTAAACGAAAATTGGTGCTCTCAGTGCTTTCAAGTTCTAGAGTACGGAAATTCGACGTTGATACCTTACAATGGAGGGTTCGTCATCTTCGTCTTGTGTACAGGTTTTGTCTCAATTCCAACCTCCCTCAGCTTATTCGTCATATAAATTTGAATTCGAATTTTTTTATTAATTTTTTGTTTTGATTTTTTCTGTTCTGTCTTTTATATAGGCAAAACAAGGCACTGGTGTAAATGGTTTTCCCTGTATTAAGCAATGGAACCAAATTGCATCAAGGGAAGTGTTTCTTCACTGTGATTGTGATAGAAATGTTCAAGTTCTCACTTCTACGACCGAGGCTAAAAAAGCAAGACGATTTGCTAGATGTGCTAGAAGGAATGGTGGCTGTAAATTTTTTCATTGGATTGATCCCGATACATGTCCTACAGGTCGAAAACTGGTCCCCCTAATGGTAGATGATTTAGTGATGTTGAGGAGTAAAGGAGCGGTAAGTGAATCACTGGTTGAATCTTATGAAAATGAGATAAGAGATTACAAAGAGGAAGTTCGCTCTTTGAAGGAAGAAATAGCACAGTTGAAGAATGATAGCAAGGATTCGGGATCATTCTCAAATATGTTTCACATTGTATTTATTTTCGTAGTATTCTTGTTGGCTTTTTTAATTTTGAAGTAGTGTTAAGCATTGTGTGCATTTTTTAAGTGATGTGGTAGTGGTGTTATTCTCTTATAATCGTATGGGACTTTAATATTAGTTGAACGCTTGGGACCTTATTATTGCTTAAATGTTGTAAATCGTAATATGTTTAGGTAATTGGTGTTGCAAAGCAATCGGTCGTGTTAGTTAAATTTTTGGGAACTAACAGGTGATGCTTGTGTTATAAAATGCGGCTCGAATAGCACCCGAATAGATAGTGTTGCTGTCGTGTGCTGCTGCTGCCCAGAGCAGCTGCTGCTGCTTGTTCGTGCAGCAGCATTGCTGCTTAATGTAGCAGCAGCATTGCTTTGCTCAAAGCAGCAGCAGCATTGCTGCTGCCCAAAGAAGCAGCATGCTGCTGCTTCATTGAGCAGCCGCATGCTGCTGCTTTAATGCCACTGCTGCTGAACGCAGCAGCAGCAGTGCCGCTGTTGCTCAATAACAGCAGCAGCTTGCTGCTGCTGCTGATTTTGAGCAGCAGCAGTTTGCTGCCTATCCTGAAATTGCCATACGAAATTACAAACAAAAATTCATTAGAACTAGTTATCAAATACACAATAACAGCATACATACAATATCCGATTTGATTGCAGCACAACAACCACACACTGTTACAATTACGACACATAGCAGCCCTACACACTAGCATATTATAAAAACAACCAAGTGGCAATATTATCAGTTGTCCTCTTCTCCTTGTGTTCCACTTCCACTTGTATGATTATTATGTTGATCCGTGGAATAATTTGGCAAAAAGTTCACTGCTCCAATGTTGTGGTTATCCATTGAAAAGACCGGCACCATGTTCATTGATCCAGTTGTACCCCATTGCTGGTAATGAGCACCCTAAGGAAATAGTTAAAATTATTATACAGTCGAAATCTATTTGCAAATTATTGGAGATTTTAACAAATAAAATTTGGAGATACCATTAATTGTTGCCAAAAATATCCAGAATTAAATAGTGGACATTGTTGCATCTCCATCGGTGGTTGTATGAATACTTGCCCAACTGTGTTTGTGATCGGTGCAATGGCCGTTTGTTCAGTAGGCTTCAAACGTGGCTGCAGGAGTAAAGTGTCATATAGTCACATGATACAATTTTTAAGTTATATTTACACATTACATTATTTTACGATTTACATGAAACACAATGAACATACCTTACTCCTCTTTGCTTTCTTTTCTAGTGGCCCTGGTTTATGATTCTTCAGAGGTGCACCTTTTCTCTTTGAACACTTTGGATCTAATACACGACTCACTCTACCATGCTGCGCCTTTTCAGTGCAGTTAGAATCTAAGTTAGCACTATTCTTACTGGGGAAAAGATTACTACCAGAACTTGGTTTGCCTCTTGAAATGGTCGCGTGAGATGGTTGAGCTGCGATCCATTCTTTCATCTTCCGATAACTCTACTCCTCTTCTGCTGCCACAGGTACAACGTTCATGAAATCTTTGCAAAGATCTTCATACCGAAGCTGCTCAGGAGTGCTCTATAGGCCATCATAATTGATTTTTACATTCTTGTATAGTCTAACGACATCTTTTCTCCATCTTCGTTTCTTGGCAAAATTACTTTTGCCTAACCCTGGTGCATATTTAGTACTAAAAGCTGACATTTCACCTCCTAATCGGACCTTTGCTTCAATCAACCAACGGATATCCTCAGGCATTTCCTTTTCCATCAACATTTTTAACCGTCCTACTCTAGAATAGTAAATCTCTTTCAAAGCATTCAAAGGCAATGACGGATAATATTTGTGGATTTTGGAAAATTTGTTATCCATTGAAAATTCAAGTGTTTTGGAGAAGTAGAAGAAAAGAGAGTGCTTAGGTTGCCTCCTAAGTAACGCCTTTGTTTATAGTCGTTGGCTCGACTATAAATTTTTTTTTTTTTTTTAGTTACGTAACACACGAGAGAAAAAGAAACACTGAAGTAATAAAATTAAAACCATCAAAATCAATAAGCATAGTAGATTATCACACTCTTCCATATTTTCATAGATATTGAAGAAGGAAAAAAAATAAGAAAATTTGAATTACATAATCAATTAATATAAGGAAAAGACTTATATATACAAAAATATCACACACATTCATGCTATAAGAAAAACAAATAAAAAGAAGAGAAAGAAGAGTAAGAAAAGAATCAAGAAGAGAAGAAAATTACCTAATCACTGCTAGAAATGAGCACTCACAGAGTAATTGAAATTGTGGTTGTGGTTTCATGTGGAGAATGATTTGGATTTATAGTCAAATGAGCCTTTGTTTCAACCGACAACCATGCATGTAGAGTGTCTTTGGAAAGAGTACGCGTTGGAAGGAGTATCCGAGAAAGCGCGTTGACAAATTGTCCATTATCAATAATTAATCCCCACACGTTATCAGTAACTATTGCTAATCACTGATTTGTGCGTCATCATGTCTCTTCCCAATTGATTGAATCCCGAGATATCGTCCTCCTAAAGTAATAAAGCAATATCTTCCTTAATACGTTAGATGAAAAGTAAACAAATTAAAAACAAAAAAAATACAAATATTAAAAGAAAAATGCTTGGGTTGCCTCCCAAGAAGCGCTTTTGTTTATGGTCGTTAGCTCGACACGGTTCCCATTTGTCAAGTAGGATTCCTCAAATCCATTGCAGCTCCACTTTGTCTTCGATGGCTTCTCCGATTGTCTTGATTTCTTAATAGTCCTTCTTGAATTCTTTTCAAAAAATTTTTGGTCTCATTTCTTTCCATAGCTTCCTTCTTCGAGATGAGGTAATTGTGCTTTGGCTCAATCTTATGTGTTGTGCTGGCTCTGCAATTCAACTTACACAATTCTTGCACAAAAGGATTAGTTGAATTGATTGCAAAGACAGAACAAGCGTTATTAGGGCGCAATGAACCATAAAAAATATTAAAGTTTGCTTTTTCCTCATCAAATTCCATGGATAGTGTACCCTCATAGACATCAATTTTAGTGCGAGAAGTGTAAAGAAATAGACGTCCCAATATGATAGGTGTAGGGTGAGGTGAATGTTCATCAGCCATATCAAGCACGTAAAAATCAGCAGGGAAAACTAAACCATTTATTTTGACTAGCACATCTTCTATCACTCCATCCGCATGCATTGGTACGATCGACTAGTTGCACAATTACGTGAGTTTCTTTCGGTTTTCCTAGATTTAGTGAAGCATATAAGGATCTAGGCATGACATTTATGGATGCTCCTAAATCTATAAGTGCTTTGTCAATGTGGTGATTGCCTATGGTGCAAGGGACAGTGAACATACCAGGGTCATTACATTTTGGAGGCAACTTCTTCTGGAATACCACTGAAACGGTTTCTCCCATTTTGATCATTTTATTTCCCTTCAATTTCCTCTTATTAGTGCAAAGATCTTTCAAAAACTTAGCATAGCGTGGAATTTGTTTGATTGCATCTAACAAGGGAATGTTGATTTATATCCTCCTAAATGTGTTCAAAATTTCCGTTTCCTTTTCTTCTTTATCAGTTTTTGCTAATCTACTCGGAAAAGGGGGAGGGATCACTTTAGAAGTGACAAAGGGGTTAGGACATACCTCTTTTTCAAGCTTTTCTTCTTTATCTTCATGTGTGGGAACTTCTTTGTGAGGGTTTTGATCTCTTTTCCAGTCCTTAAGGTTATGGCACTAACATTCTTTGGATTTACCTCGAGGTTGGGATGGTAACTTCCCTCCAGATTGTGCTTCGATCGATTGATGGCGTTGCCAATTGACTCATCTGGTTTTCCAAGTTTTGAATGCTCAATTTGGAATCTGTTGAAATTTCACGATGTTAGTTGCTAATGTTTTCACCATATCCTCGAGAGACATACCGATTGTTGAGGTTTTTGTTGAAATTGCCCTTGGGGTTGAAGATTCCCATGTTGTTGGAATTGGTCTTGAGCTTGTTAGGGAAGAATCACAGGGGCTTGTTGTTTCCATAGATCAGTTAGGGTGGTCTCGCCATCCTGGATTATAGGTGTTTCAAGACGGATTGTATTCTTGTCTTGGGAATGGGAAATTATTTGCTGAGTTCACTTGTTCGTTGTTATCCACTTGTAGAACATGACAAGCATCTGTAGGATGTCCTAGATTTGTGCATATGCCACATGCTTTGACTTGCGGATTGTTTCCTACAACAATTTGTTTGAGAAGATGTGTTAGTTCAGAAAGTTGGCTTTCAATATTGGAATTACTTACCTCATTAACTCTTCAAATGTTCATCTCTGGGTCTGTACTAAATTGTTGAGTATTTTCAGCCATGTTTGAAATCAGTGTTCTGGCTTCAGCAGGGGTTTTGTTCATCAATGCGCCTCCACTAGCAGCATCAACCATGTTTTTGTCTGATTGACATAAGCCTTCATAGAAGTATTGCACTAGGAGGTTTTCACCGATTTGGTGATGTGGGCGACTTGCAATGAGCTTTTTGAAAGCCTCCCAATACTCATAAAGAGTTTCTCCATTGTTTTGGCGTACTCGGAGATATCTTTCTGATATTTGCGGTTTTTGAAGTGAAGTTCTTTTCGAGGAAAAGTTGCTTCATTTGATTCCATGTTGTGGCCCGAACCTGGTGGTAAAGTGTATAACCAACTGCTGGCGGCATCTTTTAGTGAAAATGGAAAAGCTCTGAGCTTGATTTGCTCTTCAGTGATGCCCGGGGGTTTCATGCTATCGCACACCACATGAAACTCCTTCAAGTGTCGATATGGATCTTCGACGGATCGTCCATGAAAAGAAGGTAGAAGATGTATCAATCCGCATTTTAGTTCGAAAGTCTTACCTTCTTCTCACGGTTGGAAAGGTGATACACAAAGGTTGTTGAGTAACCCGGGAGTTGCGGTTGTTTGAGAGTTCTTTCGTTATTGTTTTACGCCATTTCTCGTTCGGTTTGTTTTGCTTGTCTTATTCGTCTTCGAATGGATTTCTCGATTTCTGGATCGAAACTTTCAAGAATTCGATTAGTAGATCGGGTATTATGCATACAAGTGAAGAAGAATTTTTTTTTAAAAATTAATTAATAAAAGCAACTAAATTTGTTAACTGCTCTCCCTAAACATGACAAAAACTTGGCGTGTTGTCGGCCAAAGTTTGTTTTTTTCCTTACTCGGTTTCAAAACTACAAATTAATGTAGAAGTGGTAAGTAAGGGTCGAACCCAAGAGGAACGGTGCTTAATCTAGTTGTCTTTATCAATTAATATCGAAAAGTGGGGGTTTTGAGAATTTTGAATGAAAATCAAATGACAAAAGATAAGATCAAATAAAACAATTGAAATAAATATCTAGTTCTCGGGTTGGTTGTGTCAACAACTTGTGTTTATCTTTCCCATGCAACGTGTTACTATTCCTTCTTCAATTTATCAACTCTCAATTAATCGAGAAGCTCGACAATCTAATTCTTCCTTAAGTATATTAAGTTAAAAATAAGCTCTTTAACTTAACATCTAGCTATTGGATAACCCTAAACAAGCTCTTAGGATTTAATGCAAAGCTAGTATGAAATGAACGAGAAGAATGAGTTGAATTAGATGAATAATTTCACAAGCTCGAATTAATGCATCTAAGTTGATTTGTTAATAAATATGCACGATATTCATTTTCTACTTTGGATTGGAATCTAATGACAATTACGGATCAAAAGTTCCAATCCTAGCAAGTAACTTGAATTTAAAGATTAATTGATTCAATTGGCCAATGTGAATGCAATAATCACATAAACTCAAAAACGGGTTTACAAGCATAACAAATCAACAAATTGAAGTAGAGGAATAGATAAAACGTTACTAAAGAGTTAGAAAAGATAACAACATGTTAGTTGAACACAACGTCCCCTCGAACTAGATAGAAAAGTCTAACTACTCATAATTGCGGGGTTTCATACTTTTTAGCGAGTGTTCGCCTTGTATCACCACCACTATATGATAGATTATGCAAAATATAGTAAACAAGTAAATAAATACTAAGAAATAAATAGAGAAATAAAAGGGAAAAGAGAACTTAGCTAAGAATTGATCCAATAAATATGAAAAGCTAAAATCTTCAAGCTAAAACTAAGAACAAATGAAGAAGAAAATTTTATTGGAGAGAACTACTAGCTAATTCTCTTCTACTAAGTTGTGTATTTCCTTCCTTACAAATGCCTCTATTTATAGGCAAAATTTCACAAGAAAACATGATAAAAAATTGTACAACTACTCCATTATGATTCCACTAATTGGTAACCACCAAATCATGATCTTAAATTGCTCCATTAGTTCAAATATTGTATCATGGTATAGGTAAGCATCTTGGCTGAATTGTGCAATTGGAATTTCCTTTTTTTGATATTTTAGTAGAAAGTTATGAATTTTCTACCAAAACATGGCCCAAGAAATCCTCCAATCACATCACTCTCGGTTTTGCCCATTTTTGACCATGATATGATCTGAATCATTTGAAGAGGTCAACATCAAAGTTGTCGCCCTCTGAGTGTCCTTTCCAACAATATAAAGTGCAGGTCAATCCGAATTTTTTACCAAAAGGTATAGTCAAATTACTGAACTGCGGCAGTAAATTCGAGCTACTGATTTTTTTACGCTTTGTCATTTCTCTTCAAATGGCCATAACTTTCACTAGGAAACTCCGATTTGGGATCCGACAAAAATGTGGAAATCCTCTTTTGATATTCTTTGATATTGGCACAAGAAAAATTGTAAAAACAACTTTTCATAAAATTGCATCGGAGGCCCTCCATCTTTGAATTTGCTTGCATTTCGGTCCCAAGTTCCGTTTTCGCTCCGTTTTTATCCATTTTGGCTCCTTTTGATTTCTTGTGACTCTAAACACACAATAAAAGGAAAACACATAAAAATAAACATATAATACTAATAAAACACACAAATACGTAAAATAGAAGAGTTATTTAAGTGCTTTTCTAGCACTTATCAATTGTGGTGTTGAAAATTATTATTATCAAGTTGAGAAGTATGTACGTGACAACGATCACAACCAAGTATGTAGTTGAGTTTTCTATCCCAAAATTATGCTTTGAACCAATATGACATTAAAGAACAATGTAATGCATTTTTGCATTCTCAAGTCCTTACCAGTGTAATAGATATTCAAAATTTTGTAAATAGTATTTTAAATGGATAGTGAAGTTGTAATACTTGTCGAGGACTGATTTGACACCGTTTTTAATTAAAACGGTAGCAGCATGTCTGGAAATAATACTTCGAAACTCAAATAGGTGGCAAGAACAAGATATATCACACTCATCCTTCTTGAACAAAACAATAACATTTCTTTGTCTACGCATGTTGTTAACTTTGAATTCTTCTTGCACTACGTATCTTGTCCCCTCTTGCACAGCCTCATCTTGCAAGCCCTCGTCTTGCAGTTCATGCGTGGAGATGATTTCACAATACAATTTCCCAGTTAACTCATCCTTAAATTCCTTGAACTTCTTCAAAGTGTAAACCGATTGAAATTGCTCCTCTATCTCGAAAATAGTAACGCACGACACCATTTGCGAGTAGGATTTAAAGTCTAAATGAAATTCCTTCTCCACTTTGTTCCTAAGTGCCCGCTCGTACTGCTCGATAAACATCTTCAAAGAGGTCTTCGAATTGACGTAACCATCAAAGAATGCATCGACACTCTCACTACGCTGGGTTGTCGAAATCCCAGTCCAAAAACTGCACTTCAAAAAACTAGGGACCCAACGTTGTCTTTCAACGTACAAATTAGCAAGCCACTCATTATCTCCTAGAGAATATTTGTCGAGCATACGACCCCAACCGCATTCGAATTCTTCTGGAGTTTGCGAGTCATGGACGACCGCCTTCATTGTTTGCATAACACTTTCCTTCTCACTGTGGTATCCAAAATTTTCAGGTATCTTCTTCATTATGTGCCACAAACACCATCTGTGCATTGTGTCAGGAAAAACGTCGTCAATTGCAATCTTCATAGCCTTGTCTTGGTCGGTGATAATCCCTACCGGCGCCTGATCATCCATGCATTCTAGCCATGTTCTAAACAACCACTTAAAGTTGTTAGCATCCTCGCTGCAAATTAAACCACATCCAAGTAACGCCGTCTCTCCATGATGATTTACACCAACAAAAGGGGCGAATGGCATGTCATACTTATTTGTCAAATACGTGGTGTCAAACGTGATAACGTCCCCAAATTCTTTATATGCAAGCCAACATCTATTGTCAGCCCAAAACACATTTTTCAATATATCTTCGCAATCGACCTCAATACTAAAATAAAATCCTGGGCATTTCGATTACATTTTTGTAAAATAAGTCAATATTGTGGCAGCATCTCTCTCGCCAAGGCATAACCTCCGCATCTCTTCTACATAGTTTCGACAGTCCTTATCAGTAAATGTCATATTGTCATATCCACCGGCCTTGATAAGTGCTAGAAAAGCACTTAAATAACTCTTCTATTTTACGTGTTTGTGTGTTTTATTAGTGTTATATGTTCCGTTTTATGTGTTTTTCCCTTTATTGTGGTGTTTAGGGTCACAAAGAATCAAAAGGAGTCAAAATGGATGAAAATCGAATGAAAACGAAAACTCGGGACCAAAATGCAAGCGAATCAAAGATAGATGGTCTTCGATGCAATTTTATGAAAAGTTATTTTTATAATTTTTCTTGTGCCAATGTTTAAGAACATCAAAAGAGGATTCCCAAACTTTCTCCGAATCCAAAATCGGAGTTTCCTAATTAAAGTTATGGCCGTTTGAAGAAAAAAGACTAAAAGTGTCATATCGCAAAAAAAATCAGCAACTCGGATTTACTGGCGCAGTGTAGTAATTTGACCATAACTTGAGCTACAAAAATCAAATTGACCCGATTCTTGTTCCTGTGGAAAGAAGACTAAGAGGGCTACAACTTTGGTGTTCATGACTTCAGATGATTCGGACATTATGGTGGTAAAAAATGTGTGAAACCGTGACTATTCTGAATGGAGGATTCTTTGGACCATGTTTTGGTAGAAAGTTCATAACTTTCTATTAAAATATCCAAAAGATGAAATTCCAATTGCCAAAGCAAGATAAGATGTTTACCTACACCATGATGAAATTCCATTATCATGATTTGGTCGATACAATTTAATAAACCCATGATGGTGCATGAGTGTAATTTTTTATTATATTTTCTTATGAAATTTTGCCTATAAATAAAGGCATTTGTAAGAAAGGAAGACACAACTTTGAAGAGAGAATTAGCTTGTGATTCTCTCCGACTTTCTCCTCAATAAAATTATCTTAATCAATTGTTCTTAGTTCTAGCTTGAAAGCACTTAGTTTCTCATATTCCGGCGGAAGTGAAAACCTAAATTTAGGTTCGAATATTCAATCGACGATACTTCGGCCGTGAATATGATTAGCGGAGCATTTTTTGGCTAGTTTTTCTCTTTCTTTTATTTTTCATGTTTGAAAAAGATAAGTTCTCATATATTGTGGAGGTGATACACGGCGAACACTCGCTAAAAAGTATTTAACCCGCATATATGAGTGATTAAACTTCTCTATTTATTTCTTAGCATTTATTTTCTTGTTTCTATATTTTTGTATATTATTTGTGATAGTGAAGTATAATCTATTATATTGTGGAGGTGATACAAGGCGAACACTCGCTAAAAAGTATGAAACCCACAAATATGTGTAGTTAGACTTCACTGTCTAGTTCAAGTGGAGCGTTGTGTTCAACTAACATGTGATTATCTTTTCTGACACTTTAGTAACGTTTTATCTATTCCTCCACTTCAATTTGTTGGTTTGTTATGCTTGTAAACCCGTTTTTGAGTTTACGTGATTATTGCATTCACCTTGGCCAATTGAATCAATTAATCTGTAAATTCAAGTTACATGCTAGGATTGGAACTCTTGATCCGTAAGTATGATTAGATTCCAATCCAAAGTAGCAAATGAATATCGTGCATATTTATTAACAAATCAACTTAGATGCATTAATTCGAGTTTGTGGAATTATTCATCTAATTCAACTCATTCTTCTCGTTCATTTCATACTGGCTTTGCATTAAATCCTAAGAACTTGTTTATGGTTATCCAATAATTAGATGTTAAGTTAAAGAACTCACTTTAATTTAATACACTTGAGGAAGAATTCGTTAATCAGATCATCTTGGTTAATTGGAGTTGCTAAATTGAAGAAGGAATAGTAACACGTTGCATGGGAAAGATAAACACAAGTTGTTGACACAACCGAACGCGAGAACTAGATATTTAGTTCAATTGTTTCATTTTCATCTCTTTTATTTTCTCATTTTATTTTCGAATTTCATTCACAAAATCCCCCTTCTATATTAATTGATAAAAACAACTACATTAAACACCGTTCCTCTTGGGTTCGACCCTTACTTACCACTTCTATATTAATTTGTAGTTTTGAAACCGAGTAAGGAAAAAAAATTAAACTTTGGCGTGCCGCGACAAACTCGCCCAAGTTTTTGGCGCTGTTGCCGGGGAACGGTTAACTAATTTACTTGCTTTTATCAATTAATTTTTAAAAAAATCTTCACTTGTATGCATAATACTCGATCCGCTAATCGAATTCTTGAAAATTTTTACCCAGAAATTGAGAAATCCATTCGAAGACGAATAAGACAAGCAAAACAAGAACAAGAAATGACCGATAACAACAATAAAAGAACTCTTAAAGAAATGGTAACTCCTGAAGTTAGTCAACAACCATTGTGTATCACCTTTCCAACCGTAGAAGAAGGTAAAACTTTCGAGTTGAAATCCGGTTTGATACATCTTCTACCATCTTTTCATGGACGATCCGGCGAAGATCCGTACCGACACTTGAAGGAGTTTCATGTGGTGTGTGATAGTATGAAACCCCCAGGCATCACTGAAGAGCAAATTAAGCTTAAAGCTTTTCCATTTTCACTAAAAGATGCCGCCACAGATTGGTTATATACTTTACCACCAGGATTAGTCACAACATGGAATCAAATGAAGCAACTTTTCCTTGAAAAATACTTCCCCGCTTCAAAGACCTCAAACATTAGGAAAGATATCTCTGGAGTATGCCAAAACAATGGAGAAACTCTTTATGAGTATTGGGAGCGTTTCAAAAAGCTCATTGCAAGCTGCCCGCATCACCAAATCAGTGAAAACCTCCTAGTGCAATACTTCTATGGAGGTTTATGTCAATCAGACAGAAACATGGTTGATGCTGCTAGTGGAGGAGCTCTGATGAACAAAACCCCGGCTAAAGCAAGAACATTGATTTCAAACATGGTGAAAAGCAGTCAACAATTCAAGATAGGACCTGAAGCTTGAACATTCAAGAGTAAATGAGGTAAGTAACTCAAATGTTAAAAACCAACTCTCTGAACTAACCTATTTTCTCAAACAAATTTTTGTAGGGAACAATCCACAAATCAATGCATGTGGCATCTGCACAAATCTAGGACATCCTACAGATGCTTGTCCTGTTCTGCAAGTGGATAACAATGAACAAGTGAACTCAAGCAAGCAATTTTCCATTCCCAAGGCAACGAGACAATCCATACTCAAACACCTATAATCCGGGATGGCCGAGATCACCCCAATCTGAGTTATGGAACCAACAAGCCCCCAGGTTTCTTTCCTAACAAACCTTAAGGCCAATTCCAGCAACAAGGGAATTTCCAACCTCAAGGGCAATTTCAACAAAAACCTCAATCATCATGTATGTCTCTCGAGGATATAGTGAAAACATTAGCAACTAACACTGTGAAATTTCACCAGGATTCCAAGGCAAGCATTCAAAACTTGGAAAACCAGATGAGTCAATTGGCAACTGCCATCAATCGACTGGAAGCATAATCTGGATGGAAGTTACCATCCCAACCTGAGGTAAATTCAAAGAATGTTAGTGCCATAACCTTAAGGAGTGGAAAAGAGATCGAAAACCCTCACAAAGAAGTTCCCATACATGAAGACAAAGAAGAAAAGCTTGAAAAGGAAGTAAGTCCTTACTCTCATATCAATGCTAAAACAATTCCTCCCCCTTTCCCTAATAGATTAGTGAAAACCAACAAAGATGACAAGGAAAAAGAAATTTTGGACACATTTAGGAGAATAGAAATTAACATTCCATTGTTAGATGCAATCAAGCAAATCCCACGCTATGCTAAGTTTTTAAAAGATCTTTGCACTAATAAGAGGAAATTGAAAGGAAATGAAATGATAAAAATGGGAGAAATCGTTTCAGCGATATTCCAGAAGAAGTTGCCTCCAAAATGCAAAGACCCGGGTATGTTCACTGTCCCTTGCACCATAGGCAATCACCACATTGACAAAGCACTTATAGATTTAGGAGCATCTATAAATGTCATGCCTAGATCCTTGTATGTTTCACTAAATTTAGGAAAACTGAAAGAAACTCACGTAATTGTGCAACTAGCTGATCGTACCAATGCATACCCGGATGGAGTGATAGAAGATGTGCTAGTCAAAATAAATGGTTTAGTTTTCCCTGCTGATTTTTACGTGCTTGATATGGCTGATGAACATTCACCTCACCTTACACCTATCTTATTGGGACTTCCATTTCTTTACACTTCTCGCACTAAAATTGATGTCTATGAGGGTACACTATCCATGGAATTTGATGAGGAAAAAGTAAACTTTAATATTTTTGATGGTTTATTGCGCCCTAATAACGCTTGGTTCTGTCTTTGCAATTAATTCAACTAACCCTTTTGTGCAAGAAATGTGTAAATTGAATTGCAAAGCTAGCGTGCCACATAAAATGGAGTCAAAGCACAATTACCTCATCTCAAAGAAGAAAGCCATTGGAACGGAGAACCAAAAGATTGGACAAGAATTCAAGGTGGACAGCCAAGAAATCAAGACATTCGGAGGAAACTGTCAAAGACAAAATGGAGCTGCAATGGATTTGAGAAACCCTCCTTAACAAATGGGAACTGTGTCGAGCTAACGACTTTAAACAAAAGCGCTCTTGAGAAGCAACCCAAGCATTTTTTCTCATTTTAGTTTTTTTTGGTATTTTTATTATTTTTATTTTTTTATTTCTTCGTTTTTTTATCTAGCGTACTAAGGAAGATGTTGCCTTGTAACTGTAGAAAGAAGATATCCAGAGATTCAATTATTTGGGAAGAGACATGATGGCGCACAAATCGGTGATTAGCAATAGTTATTGATAACGTGTGGGGATTAATTATTGATAATGGACAATTTGTCAACGCGTCTTCTCGGATACTCCTCCCATCGTACTCTTTCCAGCATACTCTACATGCATGGTTGTCAGTTGAAACAGTGCTCATTTTACTATAAATCCAGATCATTCTCCACTTGAAACCACAACCAAAATTTCAATTACTCTGTGAGTGTTCCTTTCTAGCAGTGATTAGGTAATTTTCCTCTTCTTCTTGATTTTTCTTCTCTTGTTCTTCCTTTTCCTCTTCTTCTTATTATTTTTCTTATAGTATGGACGTGTGTGATATTTTTGTATATATATGTCCTTTCCTCATATTAATTGATTATGTAATTCAAATTTTCTTATTTTTTTCCTTCTTCAATATCTTTGAAAATATGGGAGAGTGTGATAATCTATTATGCTTATTAATTTTGATGGTTTTAATCTTATTTCTTGATGTTTCTTTTTCTTTTCGTGTGTTACGTAACTAAAAAAAAACCTTGGAATCTGGTTCTTGTATCCCAGTCAAAGGCGTTGAGGCTGGTCTTTTTTCAAAGAGACCTTAAAGAACTGCCTTCTTTCTCCTTCCTCTCTCACAAGTTTTTCTTTTGTAGATCTGACTTTAAGAATTGAATTCTCACTTCTCTCATGGCATCTCCTCTACGTATTGTTTCTCTTCTACAACTACTCGACTCTTTTTCTATGCCTATTGATATCAAGATTCACATTGTTCGACTTGTTGACAAGTATGAGCGTTCCCTTTAGAACGTTATCACTTTTGGGGCAGGATCATCACGATCTGCTCGCAAACGACGTGCTAAGCACCTTAAATGTTGTTTTAAATGTGCAAAACTATTAGAGAGACCTCATTGTACTAGAAATCAAACTTATTCACAATATAGACATGTTGTGTTCTTCAAGGATGGACTGATTAGGTGTAGGGCCGAAAAGTCTATCAGGAGAAATAGCCAACTCGAAATCAGTGTGAGAGAGTTTGAATATTTGTTGGAACAACGACAACGTCTATTGGAAACCAAACTCGATGGCCTAACCATTGAGCAGCAACTTTTTGAGCGTGATCACTAGCACCCATCCGAAGATGTAAAACTACGTCTCATTCATTTGAGAAGTGTCTGAGTTGGACGTTCTGCTCTAAACGTTCTCCCATTTGTTGGTTCTTGTGGGGTTGTTCTTTATTGAATGGTAAACATACCTACGTGTCATGTGGCGACATGGAGGACCTTTTCATTAAGGTTGGTTGTCAAACTGTTTTGTAGAGAGTATGCTAATTCAGATAGTTTCCATGAGGATCAGACTTGATGGAATCATGTCATTAATTTGATGTGAATACTACTGCAAGATGTTCAGCGGGTTGTCAACTCCCATAGTCGCTTTGTATATATTTCTATTCTTAAAAAAAAAAAAATTCACCTGTTGTTTTTCTTATTTTGTAAATATGTTGATTGCAGGTCTCTTACTCTTAGATTGTCGAAGTGTTCCTAAGAAATGCTCCATTGTGCAACCACCGTCCCTGATTGGCAAGACTCATTGCTTACCATAGGGGAGTTTCTATTTCTTCTCTTTTTCATGCTATCTATATTTCTACATTGGGGACAATGTAGAATTTAAGTGTGGGGGAGTGGCATATTGTGGTCTGCGTGTGATTTTTTTTGTTATTTGTGTCGGCGATTTTGCATGAGATAGCAACTTTTGAATATGATTGAGCTTAATTTGTGTGACTTAGCTGAAACTACAAGATCTCGAAAAAAAAATGTGTTCTGTTCTTCTCCAAGCACAGTTGGAAAATTTATCTGAGCACATTTATAGGTAATTTACTATCATTCTCTGGAACATAAATTGAAGGTTGAAAATGTTGATTTTTTTTAGACCATAGTAAACTAACTTTTTCTTTTCTTTTTTTTTCTATCCATTCGTCGTACTCAAAGCAACCTGGAAACATCAATTGTTAGCAAGGTGGAGGTATAATCGCATGGTATTTGTTTTTTTGTGAATGTGTCTTTTATTGACAGAGTTTAAAAAGTTTGGAAACAGCACTGACCTATGCTGAGCATGAATTTTACTTTTATATTCGACATAAGGAGAGGGACCACAGGAAAGAACTACCTGCCTCGGAGAGTGAAAGATCGTCACCTCGAATGGGTGAAGAAGGCTACCTCCAATGAAAGGGGTTAGTGTGAAAGCTACTTGTGGGGTAAAAGCTGAAAAGAAAATTGCAAAACTCTTCTTCTTCTTCTTCTTCTTCTTCTTCTTCTTCTTCATCAAAAAAAAAAGAAAAGAAAAAAAAAAAGAAATGTGATAGCTACCCAAGTGTGAAATTAGATAAATAAATTCCCTCAGTGGTTTGAAGTGCTCAATCTAAACACTCTTTAAATTGAAGACATATTTGCGATAAAACACCTGCCATGCCCTTTTTTTCTTTGCAGTACTAACGGTTGATGATTTTTGGTAAACTGAGTAATGTTTAGGATCCATGGGAATCATTGTAAAATAAAAGTGGGATCACGATAGATGAAAGGAAATATTTGACCATTTCGGGTCAGGATTTGGATGAACATCATAAGCTTTCATTTGGTTCCAGTTAGTGATGGGATGATAACCTCAACTGCACACACTCAGAAACCATTGTGTATTTGAGAAGAAGTGAAATTTTCATGGTTCGGGAGAATGTTTATTAAGCAAGTCACTATCTGTAGTAGGATTTCAATGTTTAAAGTTGTTTATCTCATGTAAAATCATTGTATTGTTTTGTGTCATATGGTTGTTGTTCGAGGGCGAACAACAGTCTAAGTGTGGGGGAGTTTGATAACTGCTAGAAAAACACTTAAATAACTCTTCTATTTTACGTGTTTGTGTGTTTTATTAGTGTTATATATTTCGTTTTATGTGTTTTCCCTTTATTGTGGTGTTTAGGGTCACAAAGAATCAAAATGAGTCAAAATTGATGAAAATCGAATGAAAACGAAAACTCGGACCAAAATGTAAGCGAATCAAAGATGGAGGGCCTCCGATGTAATTTTATGAAAAGTTATTTTTATTATTTTTCTTGTGCCAATGTTTAAGAAAATCAAAAGAGGATTCCCAAACTTTCTCCGAATCCCAAATCGGAGTTTCCTAGTTAAAGTTATGGCCGTTTGAAGAAAAATGACTAAAAGTGTCATATCGCAAAAAAAATTAGCAACTCGGATTTACTGGCGCAGTGTAGTAATTTGACCATAACGTGAGCTACAAAAATCGAATTGACCCGATTCTTCTTCCTGTGGAAAGAAGACTCAGAGGGCTACAACTTTGGTGTTCATGACGTCAGATGATTCGGACATTATGGTGGTCAAAAATGGGTAAAACCGTGACTATTCTGAATGGAGGATTCTTTGGGCCATGTTTTGGTAGAAAATTCATAACTTTCTATAAAAATATCCAAAAGCTGAAATTCCAATTGCCAAAGTAAGATAAGAAGTTTACCTACACCATGATGAAATTCCATTATCATGATTTGGTCGATACAATTTAATAAACCCATGATGGTGCATGAGTATAATTTTTTATTATATTTTCTTATGAAATTTTGCCTATAAATAGAGGCATTTGTAAGGAAGGAAGACACAACTTTGAAGAGAGAATTAGCTTGTGATTCTCTCCAACTTTCTCTTCAATAAAATTCTCTTCATCAATTGTTCTTTGTTCTAGCTTGAAAGCTCTTAGTTTCCCATATTCCGGCGGAAGTAAAAACCTAAATTTAGGTTCGAATAATCAATCGACGATACTTCGGCCGTGAATATGATTAGCGGAGCATTTCTTCGCTAGTTTTTCTCTTTCTTTTATTTTTCATGTTTGAGAAAGATAATTTCTCATATATTGTGGAGGTGATACAAGGCGAACACTCGCTAAAAAGTATTTAACCCGCATATATGAGTGATTAAGGTTGTGTTAGCATGGAAATAAAAATGCATTTTAATGCATTTTTTTCAAATTTCAAATTTGGTCAAACAAATCACATCCATATATCTCTCAACTCATTAAATCTCCACAATCCAACTCCACTAATTCTCTTTCTTCCTCCTCATAAAAATATATTAAAACTCATCCGCTAACACCCACTAAACTTCTCTATTTATTTCTTAGCATTTATTTTCTTGTTTCTATATTTTTGTATATTATTTGTGATAGTGAAGTATAATCTATTATATTGTGGAGGTGATACAAGGCGAACTCTAGCTAAAAAGTATGAAACCCACAAATATGAGTAGTTAGACTTCACTATCTAGTTTGAAGGGAACGTTGTGTTCAACTAACATGTGATTATCTTTTCTAACACTTTAGTAACGTTTTATCTATAGTAACGTTTTATCTATTCCTCCACTTCAATTTGTTGGTTTGTTATGCTTGTAAACCCATTTTTGAGTTTATGTGATTATTGCATTCACCTTGGTCAATTGAATCAATTAATCTATAAATTCAAGTTACATGCTAGGATTGGAACTCTTGATCCGTAAATATCATTAGATTTCAATCCAAAGTAGCAAATGAATATCGTGCATATTTATTAACAAATCACCTTAGATGCATTAATTCGAGTTTGTGAAATTATTCATCTAATTCAACTCATTCTTCTCGTTCATTTCATACTAACTTTGCATTAAATCCTAAGAACTTGTTTAGGGTTATCCAATAGCTAGATGTTAAGTTAAACAACTCACTTTAATTTAATACACTTAAGGAAGAATTCATTAATCAGATCATCTTGGTTAATTGGAGTTGCTAAATTGAAGAAGGAATAGTAACACGTTGCATGGGAAAGATAAACACAAGTTGTTGACACAACCGAACCCGAGAACCAGATATTTAGTTCAATTGTTTCATTTTCATCTCTTTTATTTTGTCATTTTATTTTCGAATTTCATTCAACTTCACAAAACCCCCCTTCTATATTAATTGATAAAAACAACTACATTAAATACCGTTCCTCTTGGGTTCGACCCTTACTTACCACTTCTACATTAATTTGTAGTTTTGAAACCGAGTAAGGAAAAAAAAAATAAACTTTGGCGTGCCGCGACAAACGCGCCCAGGCCTCTACCATATTTGATTAGAAACTCTAATGCACAGGAATACCGGCTACATCATTTATCACGAGCTGCCTTTTAGGACTGTCATTCAACACACGGTTGCATTTGTACAACCTTGATTTCGATGGACTGTTGTCGTGATTGTGATCAAGAAACACTGTGTTGATTCGCCATATCCCAGATGCATCAATAACTGCAATAATTTTGACTTTACAACCACTTTTCATGGTCGGCCGAGGCTCCAACTGATCTTTCGAACAGTTTTTTCTACTACCTTCTTTAGCACACACAAGTGTCACATTTCTAATAATGTCGTCATCTTTTCCCTTCTTCGAAGATCTTTTTCTAACAGGAAAGCCCACTCGTTGGCCGTATCTTCTGTAGAATTCATACAACTCGTCAATCGTCCCAAACTTTATTCCAGCCGCAGGTTCTTTTTCTAAATTATCATTCAATGTAGGTTCAATTTCCCCACCAACTCCATTTCCTCCTACATTAACTATATCATCCTCTCGGCTTATGTTTGTACCACTGAGGTCAAAAACCTCAAAACCCGCAAGTTCAATTTCCCCACCGGCTTCGTTTTCCTCTACATTAACTGTATACACAATTACATAAGAAACTCTACGCATAATATTAGTACGAAATTAACGTCATTCGTTAAACAAGTGCAAACACTCTCGGCAGAGTATAAGAATTGAAGGAACTTAAAAGTGTAACAAAGTAACAAAATGAATTAACATTGGCGACTTTTACATAAATGACTGCAGTATTTAGATAATTGTACTCCCATATTTGTAAGTATCTAGCATTTAGTAGGAAATTAATCACATTGATATTTAACAATGACAGGCTTAACCGACTTTACAAACTTTGAAATTTTACAAACTTTTCATATTTATAAGTATCTAGCATTTAGTAGGAAATTAATCACATTGATATTCAACAATGACAGGCTTAATCGGTTTTACAAACTTTGAAATTTTACAAACTACGAAAAGTTAGCCGAAATACCATGTGTTGGCTGCTGGTCAAACATGTTCGCCGGTGAAGACATTGCACTAGAATCGCAATGAGGGAACCCACAAATTGAGCTGAAAATCAGAAAATTCAACTCATTTTCTCAATGAATACCCCAACAAGAACCAATTATATTCGACAAAGAATCATGGTCAAGTCACAGAACATTAATTTCCGATGCAAAATCATCAAACACATAGAATGTGAGAGTTGAGATAACGAAAAACGATTCACAACAAAAAACGAGAGGGGAAGCGAGCACAAACTGAGGTTTTGGGTGGTAGAAATCGAACGAAAAAGACGGGAGAAATCGTTTTTCTTCTCAGCTAAAAATCAGAAAATTCGGCTCATTTTCTCAATGAATACCCCAACAAGAACCAATTATATTCGACAAAGAATCATGGTCAAATCACAGAACATTAATTTCCGATGCAAAATCATCGAACACATAGAATGTGAGAGTTGAGATAACGAAAAACGATTCACAACGAAAAACGAGAGTGGAAGCGAGCACAAACCGAGGTTTTGGGAGGTAGAAATCGAACGAAAAAGATGGGAGAAATCGTTTTTCTTCTCGGTTTCAGCTCTACTGTCGTATCAGCTTGGTTTCAGCTCATTTTCTACTGTCCTTTCAGCTCGGTTTCTTCTCTCGTTTGAGCTCGGTTTCTTCTCTTCGATTTGCTCTCCAATCGCTCTTCGTCTAGGGATTTCACTTGCAATTTTGGAGGAATGGAGGAAGATGGGTTACCATCTTTCACAGCCAAGAAAAAGAACACGGCAAGAAGAAGAAAGGGGATCTGGAATGAGAACGCGGTTTCTTTCCTGATTTTACCTAATTTTGAATTTTTTGATTTTTTTAAATGGGTCAATTGGTCAATGGTGTCAAAGTGGGTGTCCTCTTAGCATTATTCTAAGAGCATAAGAGCATCCGCAATGCTCTGCTATTAACATGAAAAAATGTCTGCAATACCGTTAAATTAGACAGTGCCTTGATATTTACCTCTCCAATGCATTCTGTCTTGGGCCATGTTATGTTGATATGGCAAAAACACTCTCCGCCCCACTGTCTACAACTAGAAAGCCTGTTTAACAGGTCGACTCAACAATTAATGCAAAAAATAGCGGGAAATAAAGCCCGATAAAATGCGGAATAGATAGATTAATTGGAGGTTCTTCAAAAAAATCATATTTCCCAAATATCCACTCTACTTGCATCGATTCTACCACACCTCCATTCTTGCATTCTTGTTCTGGTCAGTAGAGATTTTTCCTGAATGCAAATTCATCAATTTAACACTGCCACTGTGGTATGTGGGTTTTTCTAATTAATATGTGGTTAAAGGAGTGCGAAATTCACAGAAGATTTTCAAATATGCCAAAATTAGTTGGGCACCATTGATTTTGGTTTTGAAGGATTCAAGAATTAAAGAAAATCGTTAAAGATTTATATGCACCAGTCGGATGGAGAGTAGCTTTAGGTTTAATGCTTTGTTGTTTTTGTTATGTTCTTCATTTTTAAAAAAGTAAATAACCACCACATGTGCAAACAAATTTGAATGTAGACATAATGGATTGGAGATGGATTTTGAGTTTTATAGTCTTTACGTTAGACGTTCATTTTATGTGGCTTGACATCCCATTTAGTGAACGTCATATGACGAAATTTGTTCAATGTCAACAGTGTAGCACTAGAGATGTTCTGAATGCCTACACATTTTTATAGCCTACCTTTCATGTTAATGCATTCTCTAAACCACCTATTTATAGAGTTTATAAGTAATCGTCCGATAAACTCGCATATAAACTAATCGTAAGCCATATTTGTTTGGAAAATATTTCAATAAAAGGTGATTTTACATATGCTTAAAAAATAATTCAGAATGATGTTACAGAAATAGAGAAAACCTCAAAGCCCCTTGTGTGAAGATAATATTTCGAAAAATTATTAACAAACTATATTAATAGAGTTTTTGTAAAATAAAATAAAAAAAGGATTTTTGATGTGTAGTTAAAGGTGATAAAAGTATATGAGAATAGAATGTATATATTCAAAATAAAAAATTATCACATCGATGAAAAATGTTCTTGGCATACCGGCATTGATGAAAAGAAACAATCCTTAGAAAAAACTAAGGCTGCGTTCTATTTGTCGTTTTCAACCCGTTTTCTGTTTTCTGTTTTCGGTTTTCGAAAATGTTGAAAACGCATTCTGTTCATTGTTTTAGAAAATATATTTTCGAAAACATTTTCAAGATTTGTATAGAAAACACGAAAACGTCTTTTTAACGTTTTCGGCATTTTCTATGTTAAATGTCGAAAATAAGGCAAACGTGTTTTCGAATTTTAAACTTTACACTTATTACATTTTAGTCCCAACCACCGCTAATCACCGCCGGCCACCGTCGACCACCGCCGACCATCACCAACCACCACCATCCACCATTAATCGCGGCCGCCAAAGTCCGATCTGGTGGCTAAACCACCATAAACTGGTGGTTCAACCACCTGTTGGTGGTGCGAACCACCAAGAGTTGGTGGGTTGCACCACCACAGTGGCCGGCAAAGTCGCCGGCCACTGGTTGAAGAGAGAAGGGGGGTGCGTGGGTGGGGTAAAGATGAGGAATTGTTTTAATATTTTGAATAGTTTGAGGATCTTTTTGTAATTTTTATTATACCATTTGTATTTTTCTAAAAGTATAAACCAAATACGTTTTTTATTTTCTTTTCTCAAAAATCATTTTTCAAAACAACAAACCAAACACATTTTCAATATCCTCAAAATAACAATTGAAAACAGAAAATACCAAAATATTTTTGAAAATGAAAACGAAAAATACAAAACTAACAGAACGCCCCTAAGGCAAACAAGTTCTGAAAAGCCATTTTAACAATTACTTTTCATACTTATTTCGATTGCACATAATACAAAGCATATTGTTTTTCATTTCTTTTCATAAAAATTATAATTCTTAATTACATATTCCCTCAAAAAATAATTCTACTACTTAAAAAGTTGTTAAATAAGTTAACAATAGTAGGTGAATAATAATATGCTATCATAATCCAGCAATTTGTGTCAAATATATTTTTTATATTTTATTTTAGTTTTTAAATGTCATTGGAAGAACATGGATAAGCATAAAATTATTATTAATTTGCCCATGGGATCCTCAACCAACTATCTTTTGGAAAGAAAAGAAAAAAATGCCCATCACTTTTTCACCCCACCCTTTTCCTTTCTCGACTTTTAAGGTGAAAACTCATTTAGACACTCATTATTTGTCTCTAAACTTATAATTTAATATTCCTTCGATCAAACTATTTTAACAAATAATAAGAGATGAAAGAATCTATAATTTCCAATAAATTTATGATTAGTTACAACTTACAAAAATTTCATGCTGCAGCTGTTGTCCGGATTCATCGGGGAATCGGGACGAGAGTGGAGAAAATAGTTCATGTTTAACCGCGTCATGACTCGAATAATTTTAAAGTTTGTGTTTGGATAATATTTTTTTTCTTATTAAGTCAGTTTTCTATTTATTTAAATAGTAGTAATAAGGACCACAATATATACATGACAATAATTAAAGATTTTAAATATGAAATCAAATTGTTGTATAACTTTAACTCATTAATCGTAATTAATGTTTAGAATTTAGATGCAAAAATTTAAATAAACATAGACCTTATTGTATAATTATTCTTTATATTTTAAAATGTAATACAAGTAAAGTCGGCGACCCATCGGTATAAATTCTTTGACACACTAAAGTATTAAGTAACATCTAAGATAATAAGTTAATTAGGGATCCTTACACAAATATTTTTCGGCACATTTGAATTTTGAAAACTACAATTGACTCATGCGAGCGATGTGCGACTGTGCCGATTGGAACCACATGATCGCACTATGCGATTGCATGGTTCAAATGTTTACGATGCATGATTGCGCCAGAGTGGCTTCTACTATCACGCATGCCATTTTTTCATTTTATATCACATTTTTTTCCAACAAAAGTCACACATGATGTTTTAAAATTAACTATGATGAATAAAAGAATCATTGATATGCATTAAAAAATATATATGTGGTGAATAGTGTTTTTTAAACTTTAGAGTTTCTTTGATAGGGATGATTAAAAAATTTCTTTTCTTTTTACCATTTTCAACTACTAACCATATTGATTTGATAATTTTTTATGTTTTTTCAAATATTTTCTTTGCTTCTCAATCGAAGATCCAAAATCACTTTTTTATAATCTCTATTAAGTATATTTGGTATAGTTTTTCGACAAATTGATTTTTGAGTGTTTCGTTAAAAACTAAAGTACAAGTATTAAAAAACATAAAAATTCTTAAATCAATGAAATGAGTGATTGAAATTAATTTTGTAGCAATACAATTTTTGAGATAATAATAATTCAAACAAGCTCTTATATGTTGATCGAGATTAAATAAAATATATTTAAAGAAAATCAAATCTTAAATATGATAATTGAAAAGGAATGATTTCTTTTTTTTTTTTTTTTTTCAACTTACATCAAATAAGCTCTAAATGTGCCATGTTTATTTGTATTCATATAATAAATAAAGTTTTCTTCGCCCAATGGATGCAGGATAATGCATCTTTACTGTTAATATGACACTATCACATTATTATTTGAACAATTATGTGACAATAACTTGTGTAATAGCACTCATCATATCACATTTAAGAAAGCTCAACATAAACAACGGATTTAATAGGGTCATGATTTCTTCCACCTTTTAACCACTTTTTCAGTCAAATCTTTTCAGTAAAACTATATGTTTCCTGAAATAATGTATACCAAAGCACTAAATTTAGGCCTTGTTCTTTCCACAATTAGAAAATTTTAAAATTACGTGTAGATTATATGATTGAAAATGAGAGATTGTGTATTAAAAATATAAAGCAATTATTGTGTGTGATTGAAAAAGAAGGGAAAGAAAAAATTTTGAATTTATTGTGAAATTCAGTTGTAAAAAATAAATAAGCTTGAGAAAGTACAGCAGTGTCACAGGGAGTAACGGTAACTTCTGGTTTGGCAGTTCCTTGAGGGGTAATTCGGGAATACGAGAAATGTTAACGGAAACCTCCATAAATCAAAAAGCAGCGCACACACAGGGAAAGCAAAGTGTTCTTCACACTGTCAAGTGGGTTGCAAGGGCTTTCTCTCTCTTCAATTTTCTACCATCTTACATATACATACTGCCATTCCGATTCAATCACTTTGACTTCATCTTTATCCCTCGTCAATCACTTTTTCGCTTTTTTCTGTTGTTAATTCCTTTTACAGCTTTTCACTTTTTTTCTTCTCATTAAGAAATTGAGTCTGGATTTATCGTGCATCCAGTTTTGATTTCTGTCATTTGATAAAATCCGTTTTGGAATTTGAGTGAAAATTTTTGGTGGAGAAGTGAATTTTAGAAATGGCCGATCCAAAACCTGAGGAAATAAGTCATCCTCCAATGGACCAACTTCAGGGCTTAGAGTACTGTATTGATTCGAATCCTTCATGGGGTACGTTTTACTGCATTAGGTTATATGTGGTTTTCAATTTCTATATTTATATTTTTGTTTATTTATTTATTTTGGTCTATGAGTTTTTGGAAAAACAGGGGAGGCAATAGCACTGGGATTTCAACACTATATTTTGGCATTAGGAACTGCTGTGATGATTCCTTCATTTGTGGTTCCTTTGATGGGTGGAAATGATGTGAGATAATGATATTTTCATCTATTAATGTAATTTTGATTCTAGAAGTTTGTTGTTTATGAAAATAGAATTTGTTTGGTTAGTCTTAATTCTTATTTAATTCTTTCAAGCAGTATAACTGTATAAGTTTCAATGTTAAACATTTAATGGTGTTGACGAATTCTTAAATGTTGATTATCAATCAGGGTGATAAAGTGAGGGTAGTGCAGACTCTGCTGTTTGTTGGAGGAATAAATACACTGTTACAAACACTCTTTGGAACAAGATTACCAACGGTTATTGGAGGCTCATGGGCATTCATTGTCCCTATAATTTCAATAATTCACGATTCATCCTTCCAAAGAATCCCCGATCCTCATACTGTAAGTCCTGCATCACCCCGTAAATTGTTGGTTTTATCCTTTCTACTTCAGGAAACCTTGAATCTTGATGACATACAATTTTTAAAAGTTAGTGATTCTATTGAATGAACTAATATTTCCATTCTACTATGTGGAAAATTGACATTGGACGATACTTTTACATTCCTTTTCTTCTTTCATACTATCTGGTGTTATTTATGAAAATGTTCATGAGGTGAGAAAGATGGACATGAGCTTCTGATAACATATCATGTTTCATAGTATTCCAAGTTAAAAAAGATACTTGTTATGGTGGCAAGAACTTGTAAAAGTCATTACTAGCCCATCTTCAAAATCGAGCTTAGAGTAGGTCGATAAAACTATTCAAACTTGTTTATATAGTGCTAGAAACACTGATGGTACATTATTTTCGACTTGTAGAGATTCCTTAGTACGATGAGGGCGATTCAGGGTGCACTCATAGTATCATCAAGTGTGCAGATTATTTTGGGTTATAGTCAGCTGTGGGCAATTTGTTCCAGGTCTACTTTGTTTAGAAGCTTGCTAGTAGTTTTGTTATTGAAAGATTAACATAAAGGTCATTGAGTTGACAGTCGTGTAAAATGGTTTCTTCTATTTCCAGATTTTTCAGCCCACTTGGGACGGCTCCAGTAATTGCCCTTGTCGGTTTAGGTCTACTTGATAGAGGATTCCCTGTGGTAAGTGCTGAACAAATTGCTTTCAATTTGATTCACATGCTTTCGTTTTATGTGTTAACTGCTTCGCTAATTGTATGCTGATACTCTGATCAGGTTGGTCGATGTGTGGAGATTGGCATTCCAATGCTCCTTTTATTTGTTGCCTTCTCTCAGGTTTGATGATCTTTATATACCATCATTGTCTTAGGAATTTGAATTTTACGAATAAATGAAAAGGATGAATTTGATTAAATAACGATTTATGCATTGCAAGTACTTAATGCACGTTGAAAATTGTTAAAGAACAACATAACGATTAACGTGAGAAATTGTACTTAGAAGTTTACAGTGCAAAATCTCATATCACTTCAATTTTGCTGTGCAGTACCTGAAGTACTTCCAATTGAAACAGCTACCAGTGTTAGAGAGATTTGCTTTGCTCATCTCAGTTACAGTAATATGGGCTTACGCTCACCTCCTCACAGCCAGTGGTGCGTACAGGCATCGTCCAGAGTTAACTCAAAAGAATTGTAGGACCGATCGAGCAAACCTTATCTCCAGTGCACCTTGGTTGGTACAATTTCTATTCTATGATTGCATAAATAAAGGATAAAATCACTCGCACAACGAAATTTTTATCACCTCAAAATGCCATTTTAATAGGATAAAAATCCCTTACCCTCTTGAGTGGGGCGCACCTACTTTTGAGGCTGGTCATGCATTCGGAATGATGGCTGCTGTACTAGTCTCCATGATTGAGGTAAATAAATTATAATGCCCTTCCAGAAATTTGCAACGTACCAAATTTCGAGACTCTGAACTGATATTTTTTGGTTTTTTCTTGGCTGAAGTCGACTGGAGCATATAAGGCAGCATCTCGATTAGCAAGTGCTACTCCCCCTCCTGCTCACGTGCTTAGCCGTGGAATTGGCTGGCAGGTCTGTCAATCTAAACGAGCTTAGCATGATAGAAGCATTCTTTGAAAGTTCTTAGTTCAGGAAGTGCTAGTAACTTGTGGAGTCGGATGCGAAATTACCTAGAAATATCACTCGCAATGTACATTGCACACAACTTATATAATCTTGTTTTGTGAGCAGGGCATTGGGATTCTTTTGGATGGATTATTCGGAACAGTTACTGGATCTACGGTTTCTGTGTAAGCCTTTTTTTGGTTACATTGGATTCCAACTTTTTGTGTGATGATTAGTTGCTCAAGCTTTGCAATAACAGGGAAAATATTGGTCTTCTTGGAAGCACCCGCGTTGGCAGCCGCAGGGTGATCCAAATTTCTGCTGGCTTCATGATCTTCTTCTCAATGTTAGGTATATACATACATACATGCATTGCCAAATCAGTCAAAGGGAAGGGGATTTTATCACTTGCTTCTCACCCAGGAATTCTATACAGGAAAATTTGGAGCATTGTTTGCGTCAATACCTTTCACAATCTTTGCAGCCGTCGTACTGTGTTTTGTTTGGTCTTGTTGGTGAGTATACAAAATTTACCCTTTTTTCTTTACTAGCGTTGTGTGTGTGTGTGTGCGCGTTTGTGTGTGTGTGTGTGTTTTTTGTAATCCATGGTGGTCCTATATTATATTTGCAGCTTCAATAGGGTTGTCGTTCTTGCAATTCACTAACATGAACTCGTTGAGAAACCTCTTCATCACCGGTGTATCGCTCTTCCTTGGCTTATCTATCCCCGAGTATTTCAGGGAATATACCACTGCCGCTCTTCATGGCCCTGCACACTCAAAAGCTGGATGGGTGAGTCCGAGTTACTCTATCTATGAAATAAACATATGATGACATGGTAGTACTATGTTGTCATTTGCAACCAATGTATGATTACCACAGCGTCACACTTGCTACCACGTGAGCAGTGGGAAGCGACTATGAGAACATTACTCAAAGAAAGATATGCTTAATGAAATGTTTTGCTACCACGTGAGCAGTGGGAAGCGACTATGAGAACATTACTCAAAGAAAGATATGCTTAATGAAATGTCTTTTCGCGTGCAGTTCAATGATTTCCTGAACACCATCTTCTTATCCTCGCCAACTGTTGCCCTACTGGTTGCGATATTTCTGGACAACACCCTTGACATTAAAGACAGCGCTAGAGATCGAGGAATGCCCTGGTGGGCCAAGTTCAGAACGTTCAGGGGAGACAGTCGAAATGAAGAGTTTTACACCCTTCCCTTCAATCTCAACCGCTTCTTCCCCCCATCATGAGGATAAATCAATATCCATCGTTAATTGGCAAACAAGACGAAAATCACAAGCTGAACAAAAGAAAAATTATGATCAATCAATGCTTGGAGCCTCATAGAGCAGATGAGATTGAGCTACAAAAGTCTCTCTGTTTTTTGATTCGTCCATAAATCAACAGATTAGCCTCCTGTCATTATTTTTTCATTTATTTAAAGTTGTTCACTCTGGCTTGGGTTATTCAAGTTTAATCCGGTAAACTAACTCGTGCACTATTACGTTTATTTCATAATCTGACAACTCAGAACATGCAAAACTATGATCCATTTTATTGATTCGAATTAAAAAAAATTACAATGTTTCTGACAACTCAGCACATAAGCAGAAACATGCTATGAAAACTTGAAAGAACATTAACCTTGTATGCTAATCTAACATAATGTAATGGTGTACTATTGGTGTTTGCACATGCATTGTTTGCATCTTGGTTGTCGATAGATGCTTCTGCCCAAAGGGCGCGTATGTACTCTTTGACCTTCCACAATCATCTTCTCTATTTTGTTCTGAAAAGCAGTCCACCCAATGCTACTATTTTCTTGTAAAATTGCAGCAAGTCTTTTCTTGCTTGGTCTTAAAATGGGTGCATTTCCACTGCCATAATATGTTCGAAAACCCGACACCAGCGACGACAACTGGCTCCCGGAGTCTGTCATGGCAAAAACATCAGCAGCAGCACAAGCAATAAAGTCCAATGCCGCTAGCTGCATTTCATGAAATTTCTCATCTCAAAGATCTCTCACAAACATATACTATGAATAATTTTGTTATGGTGCTCCATTCAGCCACACACCCAAGCATGGATGTGGGGTCCATAGAATGGTCACCATAAAATTTTTCGTACTTTGAATGATATTGTCATAAAGCCATAATTACCTGTGAAGAAAAATTCGTAAAAGGGGAAAGTTCAGCAGGGGAGAGAAGGTCCTCCTTTGTAACCAAATTGGGATATAGGTTCATCAGAGGATGCATCCTTGTTCTTCCTCCATAAATGTGGGACCCAGCAAGATATATATAAGTTTCACGCTTAAAACCAAGACCCGCAAGAACTAGTGCAGCTTCTTCTGGTGTCAATGGACATCTCCCCATCTTTCTGAGTTCCTCGGGAGAGACAGGCCTGCAATCATCAAACGACATCAAAAACCAACTTAAATAAATAATTTAATCATGAATGATCATTGTAGACTTCGTACTTCATTTTCTTCAACCGCTTCATGACAAGAGGAAAATGCTCTTCCCGATAGGCTTGAAGTTCCCGTCTCTCGTTTTCGCCATTACCAAACTCACACATAGAATAGGCTACCATGTCAATTTCAAACCTCAGGTGCAAAGCAAGATAGTTAGCAGGGCTTGCTGTGGCATCATGCTGTTTAGAAGGAACATCCGAGATGAAGTCTCCTAGAAGTTGCTTGTCCAGCAGGTTTTTTGCAGAATTATACTTTCTTATCCGCTTAATCAGTAATGATCCAGCCTTTTGAATTCTTGGTGCAAATTTTAATGCATGAAAGTTACATTTGCACCTTAGTCTCTGCAAAGAAACAATCAAAGTTCAAAATTTCGAGTTAAAAAAAAAAAAAAAAAAGGTTGGATACTGCCACCACTACAAAGAACTGCAAGTTTCTGGAACTGTTTCTATATTGTTTATGTTTTCAACTAATGTCTTCTCTAAGAATTCCAGATATTGGACTACTCATCGATTACTCCAGACTATAGACTGGTAGTTGGGCTCAAATTATTCATAATTAGACTAGACATAAATACTTGACCCAAATTTGGAATTGACACCACATTTTATCATTCCCAAATCACTTTTTATCCAGTTTTTCAGTAACTACTTTATGACTACCCATTTTGAAGTTTTAAAACCAATTTACCTACTTTAAAGTCTGAAAAAGTCAATTGTGGAATACACTGAAGGTAATAAGAAAATTCTTAACCTTAAGGTGAAAAGGTCAATTTTAAAATAGAATTACATTTGCATCGTAATCTCTGCACATAAACAATAGAGTTCCAAATTTGGCTATTAAAATAATTGAATATTGAAAGCACCATAAAGTACAATGAGTTTTGGAACTGTTCCTATACTGTTCCTGTTTTTCCACTATTTCTCAAATCACTTTTTATCCACACACATTTTTACTGCAATTTTTTTACTTTCAAAAGCAGTTTGCTTAAGAAACACACTTGTCAAACGTGCTCTAAAGTGTGACCGAATCTACTTCATTGAACTGAAGGTGACAAGAAAATTATTAACCTGAAGGTGAAAATGTAATGGGTCGAACCCAAGTCGATTTCCAAATCCAAGGAAGTGAACAACTCCATTACGCTGCAGCAGAGGGAGTACTTTGGTAATGTATTCATAAGGCGTTGCCTCCTTTGAAAGATCCGCATCTGTAATCTGGAAAAGCAATACAAGACTGACTTACACTTTGTTCCCCAAAGAAAAACCATTCTTATGCATCAATATCAACTGAAGAGGTGCACACAAGACTCCCAATTTCTTCGAAATCTGTTGATTTTAGATGAGGTGGGAGCTCTTTCACAATATTGATGTCATCCTTCAAAACATTTACGAAGTTGTCCTCTTGGTAAATGTCGCCCAATTGGCTGCAATCCCAAGTCAATAATAAAAGTTAAATGTTATGACAATACATTTATTGGATAAAATAACCAAGGTAGATTAGATTACCTTGGATCCTTCCACACATTGCTATAAAGAAATTTGGGAATCACTAAGGTCGCATTTAGTAGAGATGCTACAGCAACACCATTACACACCTGCACATATATAGATTATTATATAAGACAAAAACAGAAAAATCACACCACATAACAACCAAAATTATCGAGCTCTTATCATCACAATCGAGGAATGCAATAAGCTAATATAAGAATTTGAAAATGCCTAAATGCTTACCGCAACTCGTTGTTGATTTAGACCTCCGTTTGCACTTATCAATATAAACCCAGTGCTATTTGTAGGCATTCCTTGAGAGATTTTATTATTTGCACAAGGTTTCCACATGGATGCCTGAGGGTATGTGTCCTTCCAAAATTTTGATGCTTTGGCTTCACTCTCTCTCTGCAGCATGTACAAGATTTAATACTATTGCTATTATTTTTATTTTCATCACAGTAAAATAAATAAATCACATCGTTACACGCTAAAATTAAACCTCTGCAAGAGAAGTGAAAGCCAGATGAAGTAGTCGACTATACATCTGCACCCGGCTGGTTTCTTCATCATTGTATACCGCTTTTCTTTCCTACATAAAAAATTTACACTAGTAAACTTCATCTTCGGTGAACAAATGAAACTTGGACAATTGATGATGAGCTATTAATGTCGAAGTACCTCTATGACTACTGATTTTCTAGGAGGTGGACTATCCAGAAGAATTACGGGGTCAAAAATGGAAAACATCACGGAATCCAAAAGGAAAAGAAAACACACCAACAAGAATGTGAATATAATAGACTTAATGTGTCTATGTAGCCACCATGTGTGCTTTTTCGGAGCGCAAACTCCTTTACAAGACTTCACATAATCATTGTTAAACGCTTGTTGTCCAAATACAACACTGTCCAAATTGTAGTTTCCCCCAGATAGCCTTCTACCTAAAGAAATGCCACCATTTTTTACCATTTCGGTCGACCCGAATTGCCCTCGTTTGCATTAAAAGAGTTGATTTGGCGATTCTTGGAGACTTTCAAGTGCACAAAATTAGTCTCCAACTATCACCATACATTAAAAGAGTTGATTTGGCGACTTCTTGGAGACTTTCAAGTGCACAAAATTAGTCTCCAACTATCACCATACATTGATTCCAGGAAATCATTCAAGAATTACTCTATAGTAACACCTATTTTGGCAATAAACACAAATATTCCCCATTTCTCTCTCTCTCTCTCTCTCTCTCTCGAATTTGAAGGTGGAGCAAGAAAATTAGATATAATGGGAACATCAAAGTAGGCATGGATTGGAAGCGAAGGTAGAAAAGTAGGTGACAGTTGCATTGTAAACATCAAAATATGCATGAAATTTGAAACAATAGATGAGATGAGTGAATTATAAGCCACCTGTGGGAACTAACTGTTAGGTGGGAGGTAAGAAAAAATGGTCAAGAATTATGGCTTTTGGAAATTAGCCAAATATTTTCAAAGTCAAAAGGATTAGGTGCAAGTTTTTCTTCCATATTTGCCCCCCAATTTTGCCTATAAATTGAGCTCCATTTTGCATTGTTACACACCACAACTACAACACCAATCGAGAGAAAAAGAGAGAGATCTTGTGTAGAGAGAGCTTGCAGTAGGTTTATACACGAGATAAAAGTGAGTGGAGTGTTAAAGCCTTTATGCGTGAGCAGAGAAAATACATGTGGTATTTTTGTACTCCTCCTTTGTGATAGTGAAATATATTGGTGTGGGTCCGTGGACGTAGGCAGTTTGGCCGAACCACGTTAAATCTCGGTGTTTTATTTTGTGCTTATTTTAGCGTCCATTATTTTTCTCAGTCGCATTTATTCGTCCCACTGATCTTGGGCGGAATTAGCAGCGCCTAGTTCCCCAACAACTGGTATCAGAGCTTTGTTTGTGATATCTCTTGAAATTCTTAGTATGCTCTGTGGTTGCAGCATAGACTGATCTTCCACATCAGAAACGATTTCTCGAAAAATCACATCTTGTTCGAGTGGGAGTAATGGCGACAGACGAGAGGATTTCCAAAATCGATAAATTTGATGGCAAAAATTTTGGATATTGGAAAATGCAAATGGAGGACTATTTGTATCAGAAGGACCTCTATAAGCCGTTGAAAGAAAAGCCGTAAGCGAGAAAAGACGGCGAGTGGGAGGTGCTTGATCGAAAGCACTCGGCGCAATTAGATTGACCCTATCAAAGTCGGTTGCTTTCAACATTAAAAATGAGAAGACAACGGCGTCTCTCATGGCGACTCTATCCAAAGCATGTATGAACAATAGTCATGCGACAAATAAAGTTCATTTGATCAAGAAATTGTTCAATATGAAGATGACGACGGGAGATTTGGAGAACACCTCAACGAATTCAATGAGGTAGTAGACCAATTGACCACGGTGGAAATCACTTTTAGTGATGAGGTTCGAGCTCTATTAATTCTTGGGCGGTTGCACGAGAGTGGAATAACACGATCCACGACCATCGATGGCTTTCGGCCGAAAGTCGAAATTGAAGTTCGATGACGTTGTGAGCATGATCTTGGCGAGGAGATCCGGAGGCGATCAGATGCGACTTCAACTTCGGGCCGCTTTCAATGTAGATAGCAGAGGCGTAAGTTCAAGCGAGAGAACGCAGCGTGGGCCGAAGTCGAGGAATGGCGGGCCGAGATCCAAAATCACGTAAATTCCAACAAGTCCATTGAATGTTGGAATTGCGGTCAGTTGGGCACTACAAAAATCGGTGTAGAGGCGGCTCAAAGAAGCGGAGAACAAGACCGAGGTCAATGTCGTGACCGAAGAAACACGTGATGCTTTGATATGCTCCATGGAGAGGAAGGCCGACTATTGGGTAATAGACTCTGGAGCATCGTTCCATGCCACCGCAAATCGACACTTTTTTGCAAATTATGTGTCGGGAAACTTCGGAGAAGTATATCTCGGAGACGATCATCCTTGCAGCGTGGTGGGCATAGGAGAAGTGCAGATCAATGTCAATGGATCTGTATGGAAATTGAAGGACGTGAGACATATTCCAGAATTGAGGAAAAATTTGATCTCCGTCAAACAATTGTCGAGAGAAGGATGTGACACAAGCTTCTCTGGTGATAATTGGAAAATCACCAAGGGCCATGATAATCGTGACGTGGCAAGGATAGTGGCACCTATACACGACGGCGAATCGTGTATGACAATCGCAGTTGCTGATAGTAAGGATGCGAACTTGTGGCACCAAAGACTTGGGCATATGAGCCAGAAAGGGCTCAAGTACATGCATGCAAAAGGGAAACTACCAGGGCTTCAGTCTATTGATTTAGACTTTTGCGAAAGTTGTATTTTCTGAAGCGAAGCGGGTGAGTTTCAATACAAGTGGCAGAACTCTAAAGAAAGAGAAGCTTGAACTTGTCCACACAGATGTGTGGGGTCCAACAGCAGTTTCATCGATTGGCGGAAAGTCATACTTCGTGACTTTCATTGATGACCACTCGAGAAAGGTGTGGGTTTACTTCTTGAGACACAAATCCGATGTGTTCGAGGCGTTCAAGAAGTGGAAGGCCATGGTGGAGAATGAAACTGGTTTGCGAGTAAAGAAGTTGAGATCTGACAATGGTGGAGAGTACGAAGATTTGGCGTTCAAGAAATTTTGTTACCAAAATGGCATCAAACTGGAGCGAACATTGCCAGGAACACCGCAACAGAATGGAGTTGCAGAACGCATGAATCGGACGTTGACGTAAAGAGCCGAAGCATGAGGATACATCTTTGGCTCGCCAAAACAGTTTTGGGCGGAAGCAGTCAATACGGCGGCATACCTAGTTAATCGTGGACCGTCGGTACCATTGGAGTACAGGATACCGGAAGAAGTTTGGAGCGGGAAAGAAGTGAAACTTTCTCATTTGAAAGTATTTGGTTGTGTCGCGTATGTGCACATTAGTGACAATGCCAGGAGTAAGTTAGACTCAAATCACTAAAGTGTACTTTTGTTGGATATGGTGGAGACGAGTTCGGGTACCGCTTTTGGGATGACCAGAACAAAAAACTCATCAGAAGCCGGGATGTCATATTCAATGAAAAGGCAATGTACAAGGACAGAAATGCAATGCAGTCCAATGACACAACAAATGACGATCCAACATATGTTCGGACGACACTCCCGGAAGGAAATGCGTCAAAGCCAGGCGGATGAGAGTTTGCGAGAGGAGCCCGTCTCGGAGGTTGATTCACCACGACCTCGGCTCAATTCCCATTGTGAGGAGGTCAAGTCGACCTCATGTTCCGAATCGAAAGTACATGAACTACATGTTGCTCATCGATGCTTGCGGTGAACCTGAATGCTATGACGAGGCATGTCGGTGGGAGATTCATTAAGTGGGAGCTTGCAATGAAAGATGAGATAAAGTCTCTCATCTCCAACCAGACGTGGGAACTAGCCGAGTTGCCCAGAGGGAAGAAAGCTCTTAATAACAAATGGGTGTACTGAGAATCAAAGAAGAACATGATGGTTCAAAGAGGTACAAGGCGAGATTGGTAGTCAAAGGTTTCCAACAGAAGAAGGAATTGATTACACGTAGATATTTTCGCCGGTTGTGAAGTCGACAACAATTCGATCGTTGTTGAGCATTGTTGCGGCGGAGGGCTTGCACTTGGAAGCGATTAGACGTGAAAACCCGCTTCCTCCATGGTGACTTAGAGGAGGAAATCTATATGCAAGAACCGGAAGGCTTCTCGGTGAAAGGAAAAGAGAAGTTGGTATGCAAATTGAAGAAGAGCCTATACGGCTTAAAGCAAGCGCCAGACAAAGGGTACAAGAAATTTGATGGATTTATGCGAAAAATGGCTACATGAAGTGTAATGCTGACCATTGTTGCTACTTCAAAGTGCTCGAGTCCAAATTATATCATTTTGCTACTTTATGTCGATGACATGTTAGTAGCGAGTTCTGACATGGACGAGATCAAGAAGTTGAAGAAGCAACTATCGGTGGAATTTGAAATGAAGGACTTGGGAGAAGCAAAGCAAATTCTAGGGATGAGAATTTGTAGAGACAAGCAAAAGGGTGTTTTGCAGCTTGTCACAGCCAAGTATGTTGATCAAATCTGCAAAGGTTCAACATGAGCAAAGGCAAAGCTACCAAGACGCCGTTAGCTTAATCATTTCGTCTATCCAACGACCCTCCTAAGACAAGAGGAGAGAAACTTCATGGCTAAAATTCCATATGCCTCACCATTGGAAGTTTGATGTATGCCATGGTTTGTACCTGCACGTATATTGCTCATGCAAAGGGGAGTTGTGAGCAGATATATGGCAAATCCTGAAGCAAGATTGGGATGCAAGAAAGTGGATATTGAGATATCTACGGGAACTACTGAGAAATGCTTATGCTTTAGACGAGGCGAAGTGACACTACGAGGTTTCGTAGATGCGATTTTCTTTGGTGAGGTAGATCGCAGAAGAAGCACTACCTGTTATATCTTCACGCTTGGTGCTACTGCAGCTTAGTTGGATTTCGCAGATACGTAAGATTGTTGCATTATCAACTACGTAAGCAGTAGCACGTGGCAAGAATCGAGGCTAGCAAAGAGATGATATGGTTACAAGGTTTGTTGGCGACTGGGTTTCAACAGAGAAGAATGTCTTGCACAAAGGACAGAGTGCGATACATCCGGCAAAGAATTCGGCATTTCATTCCGTAACCAAACATATTGGACTCGCTATCACTTCATCGATCACTTTTGGAAGATGGAGTATTGACGCTGAAAAGATTCAAGGCAAAGCAAGAATCCGGCCGACATGATGACAAAGACAAGAACTAAGGAGAAACCGAGCTATGCTCACCTTCGATTGGTCTTACGCAATGAAGACAGAGGTGGTGACCCACATCATATTTTTCACTTAAACCGCAAAATGAGATATCCCAAGGTGAAAGATGATTGTGAAGATTGATTAAAATCACTTCAAGTGGGAGATTGTTAGGTGGGAGGTAAGAAAAAATGGTCAAGAATTATGGCTTTTGGAAATTGGCCAAATATTTTCAAAGTCAAAAGGATTAGGTGCAAGTTTTTCTTCCATATTTGCCCCCCAATTTTGCCTATAAATTGAGCTCCATTTTGCATTGTTACACACCACAACTACAACACCAATCGAGAGAAAAAGAGAGAGATCTTGTGTAGAGAGAGAGCTTCAGTGTAGAAGCTATACACGAGAGATAAAAGTGAGTGGAGTGTTAAAGCCTTTGCGTAGGCAGAGAAAATACAGTGTGGTATTTTTGTACTCCTCCTTTTGTGATAGTGAAATATATTGGTGTGGGTCCGTGGACGTAGGCAGTTTGGCCGAACCACGTTAAATCTCGGTGTTTTATTTTGTGCTTATTTTAGCGTCCATTATTTTTCTCAGTCGCATTTATTCGTCCCACTGATCTTGGGCGGAATTAGCAGCGCCTAGTTCCCCAACACTAACATATCGTCTGGGTTTGAGCACTTACCCGGCGATCCTTTCGTGGTGCGGTGGGGATGAATCACACCTGCAACAACTACTCGCCACCAAACAGAGTAGTTAATCCACTTCTGTTAGTCTATTAATGTCTAGAAAAACGAACAAGTAATATATATATATATAATTTAGAAAAATGTCTGTTTTTTTCGATCTTTTAGTTCAAGTATGCATTAGGATTGATTCTGAAATCAGTTCCTCTTCTTTTTCCTTATACTCGTAAACCATAAAACAGAGGGGGCCACTTGGCATAATACGCGAGGAGAGAGATACACATATTTCATCTTTCTTTCCTCACTTTTTCCTGCCTTTTTTTCATTACTTCCCATGCCATTTTCAAAATTCACATTCAAACTTCACATGGATGTATTGGAGATGCTATAAGCGTGAGATCCACGTGTTGAGCCAAGCACGTTTAAGCAAGATCATACTTATGTAAAAGTGTGATCAATATGCGATAAAGCGAAAATAATACAAAGATATCGCAAAGAAAATGAATAAATAACCATAATTAAATTAGGTTGAGGTACCGATGATATCTCGTTTTCTTTAAGGATATTTAAGCCTTTTACTTGTTGGAAATACGTTAATTATCGGTGTAATAAAAAATAAGTAACCCGTCCGGCATTACTATATGGCAGCGAGTGTTGGGCAGTTAAGAAGGTAGATGAACACAAATTGAATGTTGCAGAAATGCGTATGCTGAGGTGGATGTGTGGTAAGACTAGGAAGGATAAAATTACCAATGAAGATATTCGTGGTAGATTAGGAGTCGCCCCGATTGAGGATAAGATGAGGGAGAACCGATTGAGATGGTTTGGACACATACTGCGGAGACCTGAGAATGCACCCGTGAGAAAGAGTGAGAGTATTAGGGTAGGACATATAAGGAAAGGTAGAGGAAGACCGTTACAAACGTGGATGCAAGTCATTCGTACAGATATGCTTATTAAACAGGTAGATGAGCAACTAGCTTTGGATAGGAAGGCGTGGTATAGCAAAACTCATACCTACGATCCGACGTAGTTCTCATATGGTTCCATACAGCCGACCCCTATCTGTAGGGAATAAGGCTTAGTTTGTTGTTGTTGTTGTTGTTGCTGCTGCAATAAATGATTAACCCAAAGCTCTCACAATATGAACACCTCTCTCTTGACCAAATATATATATGTGTATATATATGTACACTTACCTCTCGAAATATAAAATTAATTAAATTCATAAATGAAGTGGAAAACTTATCTATACTAATATATAAAAGGTGTTCCACCAGTGTGTGTTTTTATACACAGTTTTCGGCCCAAGTTTTTATTATTATTATTATTTTGGTTAGTCATTAGACGTGTGATTAGTCATTCGATTAAGAGGAAATGGGAAATTTGCTTAATCATCAGAATAAAAGAAGCTTTGTGCTCCTTTTCAAAAAAAAAAAAAATGGAAGATTGCTGTAATTGTTTTCATTGCTTACCATTTTATTTTCTTTAAGATTTGCTTAGTTATCAGAGGTGTACGAATTTTGTTATATTAGGAAATTTAATGCTTCCTTTTTAATAATCTCTTGGCTATTCTATGTTGACTTACTAAATTGATTATACAATCCAATTAACAGATTGTCCAAAAAAGGTTTAAAAAGGGGGAAAGGAAGAAAGAAAGATACATTAGCATGTTGCCATAACGAAGAGCATAGATGCATGTATTTAAGACACTACGTCGATTCACATATCCATGTCATTCATACGCAAAACAATTATTTTACCTACAAATAAATAGCTTGCCTTCAAAGTCAACCCCACACATCAATATCAATATGGCTGTAATTTTTGAAGAACTTTCCCAAGTCAATCTCACGTGCCACGATTTATATGGGGCATCGAAGTTTATTTTCTTGTAAGTCTAAGATTCGAACTCAATGGAGTGTTCTTTGGTTGATATGCAGGTGAAGTAAAGATTTGGAACACTTTTCATGTTTCAAAAGTGTTCATTAACACTCTTCCGCAACAGGTGTGTTGTCTTCATCATATTGAAGAAGTGTGAATTGAAATATATTGTTTTAAATTGAATCGTTACTATTTGATTTGTCAGTTTTTTTCCCCTCTAAGATTGTTGATTGAGAAACCCACTCGCTAGATATAAATTAACTAAATTTCATATGCAAATGTTTATTCAATTTTCGATGATTTGGAAAGAGGGAACCACAAGTTTATAGACTGAAATGTTATTTGAAGAGCAGCATGTATGTAACTTGCCCATTATTAAAGATTGAATTGGTTTTGGTTAATTTCGTAATATGAATTCATTTGTGCTAATTTTAATTGAATTTGCTCTAATATGAATGTATGCTGAGCAGTGTGTGGAAAGAACTAGGAAGAACTGAGCCAAGTGAGAATGGAGGTGAACAGTGTCTTTGGTAGGATGAGCATCAGTGCTATCCTTTATTCATTTGTTCTTTGCATGATTTTTTTTTTGTTCACTTTACGCCCCATTATTGTTTAATGGCAATAGGATCATGCTGACGTTTTAGTTTTTCCTTTAGAAGAAGAGCTCAAAGATCTATATTGTCAGGGTTTCGAAAAGGAAACAACATGAGCACCTCAATTCAAACACGACCATTGTCCTCAATAACTACATCAATTCACACCCTTCTTTATTTCCCAACACTTATATTAACAATACATTTAGTAATGCACATTTAATCATATATCAATTAAGTGTATGATTTTTCTCATCAATGTATAGGAAAACAGAATGTCCAAAAATTAAAACAAAAATGCAAATCACGCACCCGACATTAGTAATATGCAGCTTGATATAAATTGTTGAAAACTTCTTTGTACACCACATTTGTTGTTAGGTTTTTAGACGAATAAAACTCTTTTAAACGAATAAAAACACAAGAATGCAAAAATAAAATGAACACACAGATTTGTTTTGGCCCACGGCCCCGCAGTTCGGATTTCTCCTACTCTGCGTTAAGCTCCACAGATTGTGGTAGTTGCTCAAGGATTCCACTATAAAGAACCGGTAACAAGGAATTACAAGATTCGCTCTCTTCAATCGATACTCTCTGTATAACTCACGCTCCTCGAACGCATTACGATCTCGAAAGAAAATATAATACGGTTCAATAACAGATATAACTCTATATCACTCCTCAGCATATCCGTCTTAAAAATGAGCCAATACTCTAGCCTATTTATAATGATAAAACCCTAAAAATTAACTTGTGCTCCAAGCTAATCACTGCGGTAAGGTCCAACTCGCCCAACTAACAAAACAAGGCAAAGACCTCTTGGCCCAACAATCTCCACCTTGTCGCCTTGGTCTCTTTCACCCATGGAATCCAAGAACCTTCATAACCACGCTCATGTATCATCGCTCTTGTACTGCAAAGACCACAAGTTAATAAATGTTCCAAAACTCAAAAAACAATTACCAACTCAAAAATTAAAATAGAATTTAAAAAGAAAATTTTAAAATGTAAATGACCCGATACAAGAGGGCCATTTACAAAACCCGCCCTCATCATATCCTCCATCGAATGCACAGTGCAGTTCCATTATACTTGTCCAAGAGATCCTCTTCTTCTTTGGACACTCTCTAATGAAATGCCCCTTATCTCCACAACCATAGCACTCATACACCTTCTTTTCACCAGTCTCCTTTCCCTTCCACTTACCATTCCCCTTTTTCTTGCCATTTTGACTCTCATTCTGATTCACATGCTTCATATGCTGATAATTACTCTTATCAGCCTTGGATTGCCAACCTCCACCTTGACCTTTAGAATACATCACCTCACCACCATGACTATATATACTCAATAGATCTTAACTCCAACTGCTTATTTCTCAATGGATTCACAATAACATCTACAGTCAAGTTATCTCGACCATATTCAAGAGCATTCTTCAAATCATTGAATTTCTCAGGTATTGAATTCAAAAGAACCAAGGCCTTCTGATCCTCAGAAATTTTCTCACCAGAATTAGTCAAATCAATGGCAAGCTTTTGGAATTTACACAAATTCACATCAAGATCAGTAGAAAGATCCATTTTAAAGGAGAAAAATTGCTTCAACATAAAACACTTATTAGGCATAGATTTGATGCCATAATGTGACTCAAGTGCTTTATTCAATTCTGCAGATGACGTAGTGTCTCCAATAGTACGAATAACATCATCAGACAAATGCAAAAATATGGTACTCCATGCAACTTCCTCACCCTCTATCTTTTGTTTAGCTGTTGTGCTTTCTAACCATGAATTATCTAATGCTCTATGACATTTAAGCTGCATAAGTAGTGCTTTCAGCTTTTGTGACCAGATTTTAAAATCACCCTTACCATCAAAAACTCCCAACTCAGTTTTAATGGCAGCCATCTTGATTTTAAAATGCAAACACTAGTTAAAAAACCTTGCAAAAGGAATTCTCAGTTTGAAACCACGTTTCAAAAAACAGTTAAGACCTTTCACTCTTTTGAAAAGTTAAACAAAGTGCAACTACTGATCTTGAAAAAACTCTCAAGCACTGAATTTCCAAAAGAAAGGTCACTAAATGAAAGAACTACTCAATTTTATCACAAAACAAGTGTCACATTAATCTTTGTCTAAACAATCACACAAGTGAATGCAACAAAATCAACAACTCTCACTCAAAATGCAAAGCAAGCACTCCACCTCAATATACACAAAGACTAATGGGATACCAACTCAAGCAAACACGCAAAAACTCTATTAGCCGCTTAATCAGTCAAGAACACTTATAGGCGCTAAGAAACACACTAAACAACCTATAAACAAGACTACACACCACCGCGTAATACAATAACTCAAGAACACCACCTTAATCAAGAACTCACCGAAGATAAAGGTTAGACTTACCACGGTCACAGACCGGAGAAGAAAACCAATAAAATCGCCGGTGTGCATTGCCAAACCAAGAAATCCGACCAAACACCGCCGAAAAAATCAAAAAATACCCAAAAAAACTCCACCGGAAATCTGAGAAATACGACCTGAAGTCGCAAATCAACACTTGCTCCACCGGAAAGCTTCAATTGCCAGCCGAAACCTTGGTTCCCCAAGTCTGAAAAAAAAACCCCCCAAAATTTCACAACCAGATCTCAAACTCCACCGGTCAACACTCGATCTCCACCGAGCAACCACCGCTCTCAAACACCCAACTCCGGCCACTAGTAGCCTAAAAGTCACCTATACACTCGAAAATCCCTACCAATCTCAGATCTAAACCTCCAGACACGAGAATGGCCGAGAACACAGAGAGGCTTGGATGTGGACTCGAAGAAGGAACAATTTTAAGAACGGGCTTTGGGAGAGAAAATTTTAAGGTTTTTACTCAAAAACCAGATCTCGTTTCTTTTTGGACTCAAAAGGAAGGCAGGAAATCAAGGAATATTTTTGCTATATTACTCAAAAAGGAAAAGAAATCTCTTAGACTTTTGTACTAAAAATGACTTTCTACCTTTTGTCGACTCAAGAGAAAAGACCAAAAACCGCTGGCTTTGACTCAAATAAGGAAAAAGATAATTCCAGATCTTGGTGACAATTTTGACCTTTCAAACAAATTTTTGGACTCAAAATACGATTTTTGAATCGATTGAATTTTTTCTCGAAAAAACCCAAAAAATAAAGTCAATCAAAAAATTCTAAAAATCGGATCTATTGCTCTGATACCAATTGTTAGGTTTTTAGAGGAATAAAACTCTTTTAAACGAATAAAAACACAAGAACGCAAAAATAAAATGAACACACAGATTTGTTTTGGCCCACGGCCCCGCGGTTCGGATTTCTCCTACTTTGCATTAAGCTCCACAGATTGTGGTAGTTGCTCAAGGATTCCACTATAAGGAACCGGTAACAAGGAATTACAAGATTCGCTCTCTTCAATCGATACTCTCTGTATACCTCACGCTCTTCGAACGCACACAGATCTCGAAAGAAAATATAATACGGTTCAATAACAGTATATAACTCTATATCACTCCCTGTATATCCGTCTTAAAAATGAGCCAATACTCTAGCCTATTTATAATGATAAAACCCTAAAAATTAACTTGTGCTCCAAGCTAATCACTCTGGGTAAGGTCCAACTCTGGCCCAACTAACAAAACAAGGCAGCACCTCTTGGCCCAACATTTGTAGTGGAACTCGAAGGACGACCATTATCATCACAAATCACAAACTTTTAGTCATTTCCTATTAGTGACCCTCGACACCACAACGTATAACTGACCATGAGTAAACACCGGCTTCATTAAATAAACCCCAGCGTTGGTAAGGGTCTATCCTTGACTCTTGTTGATGGTCATCGCATAACAAACCATCAAAGGAAATTGTCTGCACTGAAACGAGAATGGCAATCTCATATCGGACGAAGTCAAACTCAACCTCAGAATCAGAAAATCATTGTCGGCATTCACCCCGGACAAAATCCTAGCCTCTATCACACATTCACCAGTCTAGTGACTATAAGCCGCGTACCATTGCACAAGCCAGAAGAGTGGTCAATGTTACGCATCAATATCAATGGCACACTGACCTTCAACCTCAAAATATGACTCGGGACTCCAAAACACGTGACGGCCTTAAAAAATTCCAAAGTGTATATTTCTCTAAGCAGACCAGCCTCGAAGTCATCCAACTTACACGTGGAGTCTAAATTGTAATACGTCTTTATCTCAGAATGGTTCAAGCCAACCATATAGTCATTTACCATGCCAACATCCTCAAGTGTAAGAACGAGTATGGCCCTCCCATTCAAGTATGATGGACTTTGTCCCTCTACCAGAAAATCAGGATATGTGCTATCGATAATCGCCTTGCAATCGTTTGGCCCACCAATTTGCCCATCCCCAATACTTAGTATCCATTTGGAAAACCTATGGAGTTCATCAGATTGCTCATCTCTTGGAAGACCATGAAGTCTTATGTTTTTTGTCAATCCCAACACCTTGCAATGGTCCCACAGCTTAGAGGCATTAAGAGATGCCTTCACTATCTACTGTCGAATTCCTTTCGGAATAACCAGGAGTATGTACCTAAAGTCACCACCAAACACAATGGTCTTCCCACCAAATGGCCGGCGGTAGCTCATGGGTTGCTAAATTTGGCAATGTCCTTAATAGTGTGATCCCCTTGCCTCAAAACAATACCTATTGATCATGGGAGCCTCGTCCGAGATTATCAGCACGGTCCTCTCTATTAGCTCGGCCAAGTGATTTCCTTGTTTGATGTTGCAAATTGAATCTTCGTCCGCATTCAAGGGGATAGAAAACCAGGAGTGTTCTGCCCTCCCCATTCCCTTCCGACAGGAGAAGGGAAGTTGTGGCACTAGATGCCACATTAAGCACAATTTCACCATGACGCCTAATTGTTGCTGATAGAGTGCGCCACAAGAATGCCTTTTCCATACCACCATACCTGTACAGGTCAAAAAGGCCACCATCATCACCATCAACTGCACTAATTATCGTGTCATACACACCAGGCTATTCATCAGTGAGGTCAGATAGCAACCTATACTGTTCCTCGGCCAATGCATACTTATCGTAGTTCAATTCCTCTTGAATTAGCATGTTGTCCGGAGCGGAGAAATAAGAGCAATCTAGGAATGGCATAGAATTAAAATCGCACCGGCTCTTTGCCCGTTGGCGCAATTGCTTCTCAATTTCAACCAAAGCATACCCTTTGATCTATTCCTCGGTCAGTCGAACGTCTACAACAAACCATAAATTATGGGCCCAAGTTCAAAAGAAAAAATATTGGAAAAAGGCAATATTAAAATGACAACGAAACCGCACGAGCTATAGAATACCCCACATCAAGTCAAATGCAATGATTGATGAATAGCGAGGCAGAGAAATACTTAGGTTGTCAAGAATCTTTTGGTGATTGTGTTCGATGTCATTGGACAACAACTGCCAGTATTTATCCCACAAGACCTCGGGCCTATCCAAGCTAGATGACACAAGTAGAGTGACAAATAAATTCTGCAACAAATACTTTGACGCCCAATCACTCGCCTCTTCTATCTCATCAACATATTCTTTGTTATCATCCAGAAGCCCTCGGGCATCGCATGCATCCCTGCATGTAGTATGAACATTCCTGTCGAAAGTCCTTATATTTTGATGACCGAACGGACCGCAGAACGTGATTTAGTAACATGCGTATATCGTACCTGTAAATAACAGGCAAAAAAAATCAAACTTACTCAATTAGACTTGAAAATTAGCAATTTGATATCGAAACTATAATTTGGTAACAAATTGCAATAGATAACAGGACATTATCAAACAAATAATGCAAAAGATTGGCCAGGCCGTCTACAAATTGACAAAAAAGTACCTTTCTCCCGCGCTAAACTAAACGAAAAACAATCTGCCAATTGACTTTCCCTTCTTCCTAGGAACCCACTTGAGCGTCTTCTGCTTCCATGTGAACTTCAAAGGAAGCATAGCGTATGTCAATTGTCTGGATTCAGGATACTTTTGATTTGCCTTGAACCATGCAATAAACTTGCTATCCTTCATAGAGGATCACCGTACTACTGCACCAACATCGTTATTCCTAGAATATACAACATTCTACTGACCAGGGAGATGAAAGCTCAGACGTTCAACCGCAACATCCCTGTCGTGGATAAGAAATCCAAACATCTTCTATGCTGCCTCACAAGCCCAGACATACAGCAGTTGTAGTATGTCTTAATCTCATCTACCGGTTCCGCACAAGAAGAATCTGCATTTCTAGCGAATGCAATGGTAATTGCCCCTTCGCTATGTACTTAAAGAGGTATTTATCACCTTCGTCTGATTCCACCACTCAACATTTATATGAACGGCATACCTCAGCAGCAAATAGCGATTGTGAGGGATCATATATCGATTGTCAAGTTGAATCTCGCCCTTGTCGACAGTCCGTCCATCGTCCCTACGCCTGTAAACCAGGAGCCCACTCTCATTGACACTCATTTCCCCAACAAACTTCTTGGGAAAGTTCTTTTTGGACTTGCCCTTATCCATACATGGCGAGTCCTTGTTCCAGTTCCAACGTGGACCATGCGCCACGAGGTCCTGCACAAGACGGTAATACTCAAGCTCAGCCTGAAAGTGATGAACAACTCAGATATCCTACCCATTGGCATCTGGCATTGCATCTTGATAGTTCAAGATGATAAAGTGGGGACTGTCCTGGAAGCTGTTCGGCAACACCAAGAGCTTTCCCAACCTAGTCGGATCCATCTCTCCATGATCGGCAACATCGTGTAGTCCACTATACAATTAAGATCTCAACTGCAGCTGATGCATACAAATATAAATCATGCGAAATGCCTCAATCATCGTGTACCCATCAGCCAAGAATTGCTTAAATAATCTCTTACACTCAAGATATAAGGCGACTCATTTGCCCTCTCCTGTATCCTATAGGCGAAATATTGCCTCACAGTGACATGCTTTCTGTCCTTCAAAGAAGAATCGGCAGCACGAGTAAGCTCCACATCTTCCTTATATCCATCATGTCCATAGAGATAGAGCAACGGATATTGGAGAGGCAGGAACAAAGGATTGAGGTGATTTATGCATTGAAGTGCACCACCGTTTGAACAATTACACCGCACTGTACTCAATCGGCACGTACATCATTCTTTATCAATGTCGTAACTTTGTGAGTCTTTGGAAGGTCGTACTATTTGCCATCTCCTTTCCTCCTTCCAATAAGTTTCATCTTAATATCAACACAATTACTTTCGTTCAGCCTGTCTCTTGCCATCCTGAACAACTTTACATACACATTATGCTCGTCCAGCATGTCCTTCAAATCCCAAACAATCTCCGCATAGAGGTTCTTTATGCCTTTAGACCTGTTAAAAACACCAAGGAACATTGTAGTTAAAAATAGGATAAATTTCTATAAACAACGTATTAAAATATGCAGAGGAAACAAAAAAAACACGTATCCACAGAGGAAAAAAATTGCAAGAACAAACATAACAGCATCAATTCTGTTCACAATCTCATTTTACGGATCTTGTCCTTAAATTTGCAAGAACTTCGTCTTGTCACCATCCTTGGGAAGCAAAGCCCCAACCCTATGGCGGTTCTGACCATTCTGCCTAGATATAGGAGGTGTTGAACCCTTGTTTATCCCTTTATTGATCTTGCCACCCATCGACGTGAAAGACAACATAGAGTTATAGGACCTTATATTGTCTTGGAAATGCTTGCTCCTACAAGCATCTCCGAATATCAAAGCATCTAAGACCTTTGGAGGGTGTCTCATTGCAGGAAGCACGACATTGCCCTGATTGCAACACATTGAGAACTTGGATTCTTTCAATTTTTATCTTTCCTCATTCTCTTGGTGTACCAAAATAAAGCACCACAATGTTGGCACACGCGCACTGGATCTCCGATGTCAAAATAATCTATCAACAATCATATCAATAAATAATCCAACAAAATATATACCAAACAGGGAAAGAGATGCTCAATATGTAATAACTTGTTGAAATATGAACACCAAACACGAATGCGATAAGTTAGATGCTTCCGCCGGAAGTGTATATAATTATGTGCTAAGAATTAAACAAAATCTTGAAATAACAACTAATACATCGAGAACGTCATAAATTACTTGTGATAGAGAAGTCGTCGCACTCGATATCTTCACCTATAAAAATGAAAAGCACTTATTATTATAAAATTAACGTAATTGGAAAATGAGCACGCGAGATAAAATCCATCTCCCATTTTATTTTACGTACCATCAAAATCGTCACAGGCAATATCTTCCCTAGAAGAATCACTGGAGGCCTCGCCAAAAATCGCCAAGTAAAAATAAAGGATTTATTATATAGTGAATTACATATTGCTAATTGCAAGGGAAACGCAGTGTGATCAATTTAATGTTACGACAATAATCCTAAAGTTCATACATTTAATATTTTTCAATGGAAATACTTACAAAAATTTGATCTAGTATCTTCTTCATCCTCATCAATAGCATTGCTCTCTCATCAGCACCCTTACTTTTACAACTGCATCGTCTCGGTGAGGCCGAATTTTCAACCGTATGTTGTTTTGATTTCCTTCTTGAAGGAAATGATTAAAAATATATAATCATAAAAAATAAGGGAATAATACTAAAACCACGAAAGGATGAAGTGAATGACCGATATAAATCAGCAAAGCAATTATATTACCATCGCCAAATCTTTTTTTTCAAAGCAACACATTAGGAAGCTAATTAGGATGAGGTATTTTATTTTAATATATTAATAATATAATTACTATTACAAATAGGATTACAATTACAGAAAAAAAGACTCATATCTCCGTTAATCATTGCAAATTGAATTATATTAACAAAATAATCAATTAACCTGAAATTAGAAAAATACCTTTTCTCGAGTGTAAACAAAGTAACTAGAGAATAGTTTTTTATATTTCCGATTTCAAGTCAACTAATTTAAAATTTCTATCAATTGAAAATGTTGATACGTGTCCGTATCTTAAGTAAGTTTTCTCAAATAATTTAACTTAGTGTTAAGGAATATTAATTAAAGCGAATCAATCTCACTCTTTCATCGTTGATAAGAGGGAAATTAAATTTTAAATGATGACACCAATGTATGGTACTTGGCAAAAAGTCACAGAAGAAACAAAGTAAGCCTAAGATAAAGATTAAGCTAAACACAACGCAGAACAATATAAATTTGCACAAATTAATAATTTTCAACCATAATACTTACAAAGATTTGATCCAACAACTTCTTCGTACTGGTCAATAGCATTGCTGGAATCAACACCATTACTCATCCGACTACATGGTCTTGATATGGGCGAATCATCGACCATGGGTTTTTTTTTTTTATTTTCTTCTCCAAGAAACTAATTAAAAAGATGTGATCGTTACAGATTAGAGAATAATATTGAAAGCCCCAAAGAATGGAGTAATGAATACAAATCGTCAGAGCGGTCATATTACGATTGGCACTTCCTTTTTCCAGAGCATGACCTTAGAAACTATTTAGGACTAAGCATTTCATTGTAATAGATTACAATTACATTTGCAACTACGATTGCAATTAGAATCACACAAAAATTATATTTACGTTAATCATGGTAACTCGATCGATATTAATAAAAAAATTATTTTACTTAAAATTAGTAAACGATCAATTATGTAGTGTAAATAAACTAATTCGAGAATAGCATAAAATTATTCTAATTTTATGTTACCTAAATCTAAATTTCTATCAGTTGAAAATTTGGGATTCATGTCCATATCTTAATTAATATGTCTTAATTAGATTAACTAAATGGTAAATAATATTAATTAAAGTCAATCCGTCTCAGTTTTTACCTTTTATGAAAGGGAAAATGAATTTTCATTTATGGCATTGATGTACAGTGACAGGAAAAAAGTCATAAAATGAATAAAATAAGTACAAAATAAAGATTGAGTTAAGCACAACACGAAACCATATAAATTTGTAAAAGTTAAATAAAATTAGCAATAATTTTTACATATTTATTATTTAATGATAATCTGTTTTTAAAAGACAAATTCGGACAAGGGATAATTAATTAGGATAATTGAATTAAGAAATTGCATTCATTTTAGAACCAATTGATATACATGTTATATTATACTTACAAATATTAGATGCGGCACCCCTCTTTGCCATTGTCAACGGAATTGCTCGAACCAGTGCCATTAATTTTGCGACAACTTGGCCTTGAAGATGATGATTTATCAACCACGGGGTCTTTTGATTGACTTCCCGAAGCAACTAATGACAAAATTGATCGATAAAAAAATTTCAAATAATGGACTAAACAATTAGGTAGGTGAAAAATCTAAATTGGAAAGTTCGGTAAAGATCTCACCATTAGTTCCATAACTTAATGGCGTTTTAAAAGGCGGAGTTGTCCGCCCGTCAAATAAACCATAAACTCTGGTCCCAGTAGAATCTTTATCCATAGTACCTATTGGATGTTTGTAATATTGTGATCCCATCCGATCTGCCAAAAAAATAAAAAAATAAAAAATAAAAAAATACTATCACGGCAATGCATGAGAAAGTAATTTTTGCAATTAGACATTATTTTCTATATTCATCGAAATGTAGTTAAATCAACTCCATTTTTTTACGCCTAAATTAAATAATTATTTACATAATTACGTCATTAAGGAAAAAAACTCCATAAATAATATAAACATCAAAGTCATTATAAATTTACTAATAATTTACAATTTAAGAATAAAAAGTATTCATTTCAGAACCAATTGATACTCCCCAAATATTATACTTACGAATATTAGAAGTGTCATTTTCTTTGTCATTGTCAACGCCATTGCTTGGATCAACACCATTATTCATATGACGACTTGTCCTTGAATAGGATCTTTTGATCCACTCCCTGGAGCACCTTATTATAAAATTTATTAATAAAAAAATAGCAAATCATGGATTAAACAATTACATAGCGGAAAAATATAAAATTTAAACTTTGATAAAAATCTCACCATTAGTTACATAACTTGACGACCTTTTAAAAGAGGGAGTTGCCCAAGTGTCAAATGAACCAGAAACTCTGGTCCCATTAGAATCTTTATAGATCATACATATCGGTGATTTGTTATAATATGATCCCATTTGATCCACCAAAAAAAAAAAAAAAATACAACATCCCAACAGCACATAAGAATACAATCCAATACACTTAGTGATATGAGATAAGGGTGTTAGAGGACTCCTCGGTGCATGTACATCTAAGGAAAGACCAATTTGCGTCATCTCACGAACAGTCCTCAAGTTAGAGACAGTGATTCATTTCGCCGTGATTCATTTGCAGCTGTAAACATGTATTTTATCTCATCGATAACATATTAACTAAAGTGAATATTAAGTAAAAAAATATTAACTAAAGTGAATGTCAATCGTTCTCTTTCACCAAAGAAAAATAAAATTTTAATATATTACATTAATCTCCATTAGCAGAACAAAAGTCGCCAAACGATCCAATAAAATAAGTTTGAAATAAAGATTTATTTTAAAAAAGGTTGCGGCGGTTTGCCGATTTAGAATGCCATTACACAATGCATTTCCTATAACGAATAATATTTCTATTTACTCTAATACAATTAACAGTGCAGAGGAATCAATAATCAACAAACCCTATTCAATATTGAAAATTCACTATGTCTTAATAATTCATCACCGTTTCTTTATCACCATTCAATGATTTTTTTTTTACTTTTTATTTAAATTAATTATTTAATTAATTACCTCAATAAGTAAATAAACTATGTAAAGCATATAAGCATCAAAGTCATTTTAAATATAGTAAACTCTGAATAGTGAAGTACCAAGTAAATTTGGATTAATTAAAATATATATTGATTAGAAAAATACATCATTTGTGATATCAGTTAAAGGTGTCCAAGTCATGATCGACGAATGTCCATCTAACATACCTTCGATTTGAGTAGAATTCGAAGCATTTTCCACATTGGACACTCAAGCTTTCTTTTGCTATGATTCGACTGGACCTAAAAAAGTGAGTGAATTAGTATATACAAACGAAATCAATGCAAATAATTTCGATGTTTATTACATACCATGTTTATCCAGAGGCCTTCCCTTTTCCTTTGAAATCATAGTTGACTCTGTTAATTTTCTCATTGATCAAAGCTGCTAAAAAAAAGTAGAAGTCACATAAGCATTTAATTGATTGTTCTTGTCCATTGATTTAAATATATCCATTAAAAGCAGAGGCGGACCCAAGGGGGGTCCTGAGGGGTCACGTGACCCCTCAACTTTCAATCCAATTTTTTTTTTTTTTTTTGAGTACAAAACCCAAAAAAAAAAAAAAATCTGATTAAAAAAAAATCACAAGGCACCAAATATATTAATTCGAGTCCATGTAATTATTCACAAAGAATCATTATCATTTCCTCTTGTTTAGCAATGACAAATGTGACTTAAAAGAGTTTGTGTAGTCCATTTAATTTGATGATGATTGACATTTTGTTAATTTAGGGTATGTTCTTTCTAACTTAAATTTGGTGTTGATTAAAGTTTGACTAAATGTGTAATTGAGAATTAGAGATGAAGTATTAAAAAATATAAAGTAATTATTAAATCAATGAATGAATGGTTGAAAATGATGAGAGAGAAAAAGTAAATTTAAGTTGGTGAAATTTAAGGTGGAAAGAACATACCCTTAGTCTATTTGTTTATTCTTACTCTAAAAATCTCTAAAAATCTATAACTTCACTTTGAATTTTAAAAATTATATGTGTCAATTTTCTATTAATCTATAATTAGAATATGTTTGGTAAAGATTTTTAAGAAAATGAATGTCAAATGAGCTCTTCAAGTATATAATATTCAATCAAATTTATTAATAGTAATCTTGTATCATACATCACTTATCATTATTATTAAAAAAATCTTAAAGTTCACTATTTAAATTTAAATTAAAGATTAACTCAAATACATGTTAAATTTTTTACTTTTTAGTAATATTTTTTATCGGCCCGACCCTCTAAAAATTTTTTCCCTACGGGAGCTAATATTTGTGCCCCCTCAACTTGTAATCTCTGGATCCGCCACTGATTAAAAGCAACTAAAAACTACGCCTCAAAGACAAACACAAATCATAGGTGTTTTGGAAACTTCTAATGCAAACTAACTGTCGAAAATAAACGTAATTCCACTTTGCGTGATAATAGAACAAACACAATTTCTATTAGAGCTTAAATCGCTGACTACTCAACACAATTACTCCATCCGAATCCAATGGTTCGATTGTTTCATTCGATGAGACAAGAGACGATAAATAGATCTATTACAACCTCATTGAAACCACCCAACCAAACTAATCTTGCCTCTTACTAAAGGTTTTAATGCTAATCAACAAATATGAATTGGGTACGAAGCCATACGTACTGAGAACATCTAAACAGTTGCCCATATTGAGCCAAAGTTTCAGTTGAGAAGAGTCAAATTCGATCACGTAAATTCATAAGCAATTCATAAAGAAAAACAAAATCTCGCTATCCATCATAAGAACATAATGTACTCCCATTCCCTAAGGTAAGAAACCATTTCAGTTCACATTCATTACAAACAGTAGGCGTTGCGCTAGGAGAAAGGGCAAAAAGGAAAAGGGAATAGCAGAAGCAAAAGCTGAGACAAATGACCAAGAACATATGCATTATTACGACAGTCAAAAGGGGTGGAAAAACTCATATTGATAGTGGTCATCAACGAAACTAAATGTATGTACATTGAATCACTTAGTAACCACATCTATTGACGCCAAAAAGTATAACAAAATTCTCATCTGGTTCGAACGCTATTGATGTTACTGTGCTCTATTTTTTCTGCACACAGGTCAATGAACAAATCTCGATTACTTCTTGATGATGCAAACTGCCTTCTTTGTCTTTTTGGCACGCTGGCTTTGATACAAATCTCACGGTGCAATTAGAAAAAAAGAAACAGTCAAGAGGACAATAAGGGATGAAGGAGATAAGATCAGTTCGTGCCGTGTTTTTTCTTTTCTGGGTGATGAAGTAATGGTCATAAATTTCGCGTTGGGCGCAACATGTTGATTCCTTTTCTTTGTGGCTAGGTGTTTCACCCGTGCATTGCACGGGGGCATAACTTTTTAGCTAATAACAGTATTAATAGGTGTTAGTCGTATTAACATAAGATCTCGAAAAAATAAAATAAATAAAGAGTCACAATAATAAACTTAATTAATATAACTAATAAAATAATTCTTTAAAAATTTCTACAGAGTTTCTCTCCATTTTGTATCAACTCATCCTGGAAATAATTGGGGGAAAACTCTCCAAAAAAACACAAATCTAATTTACAATACTCTTAAAGACATCAATAATTAAAGCAATCTAAATATAACACCATCAATAATAGCCAATAACAGTACACCAGACAAAAAATAGAAACATCTTCGTGTTTTGACAAAAAAGATGAATGCACTCAAATATAAGTCACATCTATAATTGTCACATTGAATATAAAAATTTGTGTTATTATACAATTGAATTATACTAAAATAATAAATAAATTTTAGATGAGCGCAATATGCCATCACTCTTACATAAATACTGGCGCTTTAGCATAAGAAGCCTACAAAAATATTAGAAATAACATCATATTACAGATATTATCAATAAAACTCATTAAAAGTATAATTTTCAATCATTAAGTACATTGAGTTACTTTTTTGAAACACAGTGCCACTAATGCATACACCAGTGTTCTGTTCCCCACGTTGGGATGGTACCCACGCCACGTGGCATGAGGGCCCTATGTCACCAAAATTTTTTTTACTATCTACATTAGGTGAGATGAATAATCATGACTGTCTCTGACGGTGGGGGGCCGATGGGGCCACACGAATTTTTTTCCGGCGTGGGTACGGGATCTCCTAATACATAAATGTTACATAAAATCAATTTGTATAACTTCACCAAATTTGTAACGGGAACATTATACCCAGATAAGTATAAGAGTACAAACACAATAATATATAAATACAATGATTCACTTCACATATCAAACAATGAATGACATAAACGATTTGTGTCAAAAAAATAAATAAAGTGAATAACGCATCTAATGCAACTAATAAGTATGAAACGATAAGTTGAAACACTTCTTTATAGGCGATATTTGTGATCACCGTAGTTGGACGGCAACCGTCATCATATATCACAAACTTTAAACCCTTCCTATGCTCACCCTCGGGACTGCGACATACCCTTCATATTCAAACCCTAGCTGTTTCACCCTATGTTTACAGGAGACAAATTTTTTAACATCAATTTTGTCCATATATATTGATTGAATATTGTATTATCATAAGAATTAGAATATAAGAAGAACTAATAATCATCTAAAAGCCAATTTCTCTACTTTATTATGGTTTGAATCATACTTTAAAATTGTAATTATTGTATATGAATTAGAAAAATAAAAATAATAAAATATAATGTAATTTATCTCATTCCAAATGGATCCATTACAAAGATGATGGTGTAAGTACTGATAAGATAATTACAATTTTAAATCTAATCTTTGACAATTTAACTCAATAAATATGTACTTTTAGTTTTAAATCGCTCCTTGCTTTTTTTTTCCATATATATTCATTCTACAATTCATTATGATACAATTAGAATAAGAATACAATTCATACTCTTAACTTTTCCACTTCAATATTGTGCAACTAATAACATTGATTCATGATTGAAGTGTCCATTAGACCAATGAGGCACTAAGGGTGTGTTTGATTGTAAAGCCGGAAAATGGTTAGAAGGAAAACGTTTTTGGGTAAATGAATTCCGGGAAAAGGTTTTCCAGGGAAATGGTAATTGTAGGTGTTTGATTGGGTTAATTTGAAAGTTGGAAAATGATGTTATTTTCCTTATTTTTGAGGTTTTTTTTAATAAAATTTGATCATTTTCCTTATCTTTATGGTTAAAATAAATTGTCTATTAAAAAAAAAAAGAAAAAAAAGTGCCAAACTTTTCCCGGAAAACAAAAACCACCTCCACCCCAAGGAAAACGTTTTCCTCCAAAACAAGGAAAAGAACGGAAATCGAGAAAAAGCTGGAAAACGTTTTCCAGGAAAAAAAATGCAATCAAACGGCCAAGGATGGAAAAAAAAGCCGGAAAATGAGTTTTCCTGGAAAAAATTGGTTGAATCAAACACACCCTAATTTACTATGTTAACATGTGAATTTTTTACACAAAAAATAAACGTCGATCCACGGAAAAAAAGTGCGAATAAAGTACAATCAATCAATGAATTTACCTTTACACTATAAAAAGTTGTCTCGACTTAACCAAAAGGAATAAAAAATTAATGATACAAAAAAAATTATCAGTACAAAGAAATAATAGTTATTTTAATCATTTATCACAAATAATCCATCAAAGTGGGTCAATTCATATTTTAATTTATTTTATGCTTGTAAATAGTAATAACTGAATTACAAATTAATCTATTGCAAAAAAAAATTATAAAGTTTATTGGACATTTATAATTGTGACGAATTATGTGAATTAAAAATTTTAATCAACCATACAAAAAAAGTATAATTAATTTGCACAAGGAACATATTGGTATAAAAACTAAATGATCTAATGCAAAAAAATTAATGGTGTGAAGAAATTATGATCAATCCACGGATTTGTCTTAACAGTTTAAAATATTGTGTCGACTAGTACTAATGTTTAAAAAATTGATAGTACAAAAAAAAAAAACATTATTATTGCGAAGAAACTTTAATTGTTTCTTCACATGAAGTGAGTTTGGCACTCTTTTGATTGGAGCTATCTTCTAATGTAGAAAAGCAATTTCCATGTAAGCACAAAAAATAAATGATCCAAGAAAAAAATTTAATAGTACAAAAAAAGTACGATCGATCCACATATTTACCTTTAGTATTTAAAAAATCATGTTGTTTTATCATAATGGTATAAAAATTAATTAAAAAAGAGAAAATAATTTACCAATGTGAAGAAAGAAGTAATTGTTTCAAAGTTGCCAACAAAATCCATTGTATTGGGTCGATTAATATTTTAATTTATTTTATACTTGTAAACAGTAATAGTTACATTACAAATTAATCTGCTGAAAAAACTATAAAGGATATTAGACTTTTACAATTGCAACAAATTATGTGAAATAAAAATATTAATCAAATGTACAAAAGAAGTATAATTCACAATGAACATATTGGCATAAAAACCAAATAATCCAAGGAAAAATTAATAGTGTGAGAAAAGTACGATCAATCTACCGACTTATCTTAGCAATTCAAAATATTGTATCGACTCCTATGAATGGTTTAAAAAATTGACTATATAAAAAATAAAAAAAATAAAAATCTTTAATAGTGTGAAGAAACTATATAAAATTATTTCTTCATAATAAGTGAGTCCAACATTCTTTTGATTGAAACTCAATTCCACTGTGAAAAAGATTTTCAATATGGGTACAAAAATAAAAGATCCAAGACAAGAAAAATTAATAGTGCGAAAAAAGTACTATCAATCCACGAATTTACCTTTAATATTTAAAAAATTGTATCGTCCCAACCCAATGGCATAAAAAACAATTGATGAAAAAAGAGATAGCAATTTATCAGTGTAGAGGAAGAATAATTATTTCAATAATTTAGCACAAACAATCCATCGATTTGGGTCAATTTATATTTTAATTTATTTTATACTTCTGAATAGTGATGTTGCATTGCAAATTAATCAACTTTATAAAAAATTATAAAGTTTATTGGACTTTTGTAATGGTAACCAATTATATAAACTAAAAAATATTACTTAATCATACAAAAGAAATATAATTAATTTTCACAATGAATATATTGAAATAAAAACTAAATGATCCAACAAAAATAAATTTAAGAGCACGAAGAAAGTTTTATGAATCTACGGATTTACCTTAACAATTTAAAAATACCGTTAACGACATTCATGTAATTGTTGTTCATTGTTTTGAAAATGATTTTTCCGATATCTTGTTAGTATGTTAATCAAGAAATGTCCTTATTGACAATCTTCATTGTAGTTTATGGTGGGATTTTATTATTGGTCAAGAGCTACATATTCAATATCAAGAAGAAACATAGCCTAACAAAAGGCTTAACTTGTGTTTGCTGTCTAGAAAAAGCTCAATCAATCAAAAGAAAAATATGCGAGAAATGAAGACTATCAATTCTTCTAATAAAATCCAAATAATAAAAACCATGAAAATTGATGAGAATTATAACTCAAATTCGATATAAACTGTTGAAATGCAATAATAAAACCCGTTCTCAAAGCTAATTGACTACTAATCAAATCCAATAACAAAACTATCCAAACTAATTAAAAATTTGTTTAAAAGATATAACTGTTGAAATGCAATATTAAAATCCATTTTCCATTAATTATTTTTACTAAAGGATATGTGTATTTTAAAACCCGTTTTCCATTAATTATTTCTACTAAAAGATATCTGCAATTTAAAAGATATGAATATAGATTCAATTAGTTAAAAATATTGGATTAATATTATTATTGAATGATTAGTTAAAAAAGTTAATGTTACATGTTTCTTTTAGTCTTTGTGTATAAATTTGATGAATTGAAATTTTTTATCACACCAAAATAAAATTGTAAAAACTTGCTAATTTTAATTAATTTTAATTTTTAGCTAATTTTATTTTTGAAAATAATTAATCATTTCTAAAATTAAATAAAGGTGCCAATCTAATCATGTTACAATTTTTATGTAAAATTTTAATGAATTTTAATTTTATATCACATAAAAATTAAATTGTAGGGAAATTACTAATTTAGATTAATTTTCATTCCTTAGATAATTATTTATAAAAATCAATGTTTAGAAAACTGGACCAGACCGGCCGGTACAACCATGAACCGGTCCCAAATCTGGTCTGGTTATAGCTTAAAACTGACTATTAGAAAATTGGTCAACCGGCTAGTTCAATCGGTGACCGGGTAATGATTCAACTGGTTCGTTATTTTTTTTTTAATTTTATTTGTTTTAATTTATTTTTTACTTTCTTTAATTAAAAACGGTTCGATCGGGTTCAACCGTTTGATCCTTGAACTGTTGCCTTCTCCGATTTCCTGGCTCGTTCAGTTTTCTAAACATTAATAAAAATAATTAATTATTTAAAAAATTAATTAGTGTATCGAATCAAATTTTTAAATTTTAATATTATACTTTTCTTTTAATTTTGTGTAAAAATTTAATGAATGCTATTTTTTATCACACAATAATCAAATATTAATGAAATTATTAATTTTAATTAATTTTATTTTCTTAAGGATTAATTTTCATATCGTATTTATTTATTTATAGAAAAGTCTCTTATTCTATATATAAATATAAATTTTTAGATTTAGATTTAAAAGATATAATAAAATAATACATATCAATACTTGTGGAAGGAAACAAAATTTAGATTTAATATTTACCATTTAATTGAATATAAATAATAATTTATTAATTTTTTTATTAGGATTGATCATGAATTAATAAAACTGGAAAAAATCAAAACACAAAAATATACAAAAGAAAAAGTCTCTTATTCTATATATAAATCTAAATCTTTATATTTAGATTAAAAAGATATAATAAAATAATACTTATCAATACTTATGGAAGGAAACAAAATTTAGATTTAATATTTACCATTTAATTTAATATAAATAATAATTTATTAATTTTTTGTTAGGATTGATTATGAATCAATAAAAATGGAAAAAATCGAAAGACAGAAAATATACTAAAGATAGGTTCAAATCAATGGAGATTGAAAAAAATCTAATTTTGGCGAGGATAAGTTTTAATATAGATAATAATAATGATTAGTTAATTGATTGTTGGGGGTGAATTACTAATTATTAAAAAAATAAAAAAATGACAAAAAAGAACTTTATTTTAGGTGGAAAAACTAATTAATCTAATTAAAAAATAGGCTGAAATTTTCCTACTTTTCTATATATATATAGATATGAATTTGGTAATGAAAAGGATTCATGCCATCCATGATATCCCATTTCCTTTGATTGATATACATTAACTAAATAATGATGAAGATGAATTATATTAAAATTAACTAAATAATTGATGAGGATAAATAAAATTAAATTAAGGAAACAACGCAAGACAAATTAATTTGTACATCAATACTGTGTAACTAATAGAATTTGTGAAGAAAATAATCGATACAATTGACTAAAGAACTAATACCGCAAAGAGTTAAATTCAATTTAGGAATTCGTGTTCAACAATTGAACAAAAAGTATTTATACTCAATTCAATACTGTAAAATAATTAATTGCACTGAAAAAGAAAAGAAAAGAAAAGAAAAGAAAAACAAAGAGAAAGGAAAAAACATTTAGCATAGAGACAGAACAATGTTTTAGGGTAAAATAAAATAATTATTTGAATCAATGTTTCAAATAAAATAAAATCGCTTTTAAAAAATAAGAGGACTTGAATTAATGGGATAAAAAGTTAAAAATAGCTAAAAAGATAGGACAAAAACCTTTTAAAAAATGTGAAATAGTTTTTTTGAGTAAAGATGGAACAATTGTTTCAACAAATTACGAAAAACAATGCAAATAAAATATTTCAATTCATATTTTACGATATTGTATATGATAAGAACGTAATTGGAATGGAAAAATGAATAATAATAGAATAAAAAATATGAAAAGTTTAAATAATTGTTGAGTCGTCTAATTTCCATTTTCTTCACTATATATTCACTGAATAATAATTCCAAACCTTGAATAAAATTTAAAAAAAGCTAAAAATCAATAATCTTATCTTGTCTACTTCAGTATTCTACTAACTAATAGTGAAATATATAAATGAGAAATAAATTGGACAAACTTCGTTCACAATTGCAAAAAAATATCTCAAGTTTGGGTGCATAACATGCAATGACCTGGTGGGAGAGTTAGCCAAAAAGAAAAAAACCACGTTAAAAAAAATAAGCAACATCTTTTAATATAAAGAGCAAACGGTTCATTCGACGAAAATAAGTACAATAAAATAATCCGGGACAAAAAGAAACTCTAGAAAGTCTTCTCATTGCTATTTTTTTCCATATATATTCACTAAATTATTCATATGGTTGAATAAAATTAAAATAACGATAAAATCAATAATGTTGCTTGTTTAGTTTAGTATTTTGTGACTAATAATATTTGTGTAAAAAGTAAATGATGGCAAAAAAAAAAAAAGATAGTACAAGAACTCAATTCAATACTGTAAAATATATAATCAATTGTAACAAAAAAAAAAAGAAAAGAAAACCAAAGAGGAAGGAAAAAATATTTCGCGTAAAGATAGAACAATGTTTTAGCGTAAAAACTTTTTTAAACAAGCTTTTTTGTCCATCTTATTTAAAAAAATGATTGAATGTAAAATATATTGGACAATCTTTGTTCACAATTTTAAAAAATATCTCGAATTTGGGTGCATAACATGGAGTATAAACAGTGGAAGAGAAATCGGGAAAAAAAAATCTGTGTGAAAAATAATAAGAAATAACCTTTTAATATAAACAGTGGGCAGGTCATTTGACAAAAATAAGTATAGTAAATAATCTACGACAAAAAGAAAATAATTTTGTAAAAATTACTTATATTGATCAACAAAATTAGGACAATTCAATAAAATTAAAATCAGAAAAAATAAATAATCTTGTCTTGCTTAGTTCAGTATTTTTTGACTAATAGCATTTGTGTAAAAATAAATGATATAAAAATAAAAAAATAATAGTGCAAAGACCGTGCATCGAGCATAAAAAGTGAAAAAAATTAATAGTTCATAAAAATAGAGACAAAAAGGTTGTGCGTGCATAACGTGGAGTAGAAACAGTGGAAGAGATACCCTAAAAAAATTGTGTTCAAAAAATAAGAAAAAATCTTTTAAATCAAAAGGGGGAACAATTCATTCAACGAAAATAAGTACAGTAAAATAATCCGTGGCAAAAAGAAAATCTATTGAATTGCCACATTTTTATTTTTTTCATATATATTCACTAAATAATTTGTATGGATCAATAAAATTAAAATCACAATAAAATCAATAATCTTGTTTTGTTTAGTTCGGTATTTTATGACTAATAACATTTGTGTAAAAAATAAATGATACAACCAAAAAAAAAAAAAAAACAGTGCAAAGAACGTACGTCAAGTATAAATAGAGAAAAAAAAATTTATGTTGTAAATTTTTTTTCCACTTCATTTTAAACGAAAATGGTCCAATTCAAAATTAGCTCACTCTCATAATAAACGATACAATTGAAAAACACGTTAATAGTGAAATAAAAGTGAAATCAGTTGGACAATCTTCGTACACATATTTTACTCTTCAATTCAAGATTGGGAAAATAATATAAAACAATAAGAATAAATCATTTAGTGTAAAGGGTGAATGGTTCATTTGACAACAGTGCAAATAATACACATTCTATCATCACAAATGATTTATCAAAATCTATCAATTCATTATTTTACAATCTCAATTTCTGCATTAAAGTTCGACAAAGAAACACTAAAAAAAATACTGGTACTGCTGTAATTTGTGCACCAGCAGTTTGTCACGCCCAAGTTTCTTCTTTGCTACTGCTATAAGCCTTGCTTAATAATATTGCTGCAAGAAGGATTTCAGCAGCAGTAAAGTAAGGAAGCTCACAGCAGTAGCACTAAGGAAGCTGCTGCTGCTTTCTTACGTCAGTAACACAGCAAAGAAAGTTGCATGAGCACCATTAACTAACTAAAACAGCCAAAGACAATAGTAAAATCATCAAGCAGAACTTGGCAGCAGCAACATCCAATAATCATCAGGTTCAACTATGTAAAACATTCTATCTAACCACCCAATACTGCTGCTATAAGCCTTCCTTAGTACTGTTGCAAGAACGATTATAGCAACAGTAGTAAGAAGACTTACAGCAGCAGCAGTAAGGAAGTTGCTGCTGCTTCCTTGCATTCTACCCAATCATCCAATACTCAACCATAATGAATTATACATGAGGAACCATTTGAAATGAAATTAATATGAAACCATTTTTATTCATCAATCAAAACCAATAAACAATGGAATATCCATAAACCCATTGAAGTAATAAAACAAACTATTTCAAGAGCAACCCAACATCACAGCAACCAAAACAAACCGAGATCAACAATCCCATAACTTTCACCAATCATTGAAATTTAAAATAAAATTGAGCTAGCAATCAACAAATAATTAAGAAAAGAAACCAATGGTCTGAGATTTGAATTCAATCAAGGCTTCTTAAGCTTCACAACCTTCAACTTCAAATTGGTAGAGTTCTGTGTATTTGGAGCACCACCTGCAGAATCATCCTCTTCACCGCTGAGGCGCTTTGAAGACGGCGTAAGTCCATTATCTTCATCAGCATTGAAGTGAGCATCCACGGGCTGCAAGGTTACAGAAAAACTAAGATGACAACCAAAAAATAAGAAACCAAAGCTAATACTCCAGCCCTTAAAATGCACAAGAACTAAGGAAAGATTCAAAATTGCATCATGAATAACACTGGCACTGATATAAATTTGGTAGAGCTACTTTTTACCTATCTATATATTGTCCTATAGTACACAAGAAAGGAGATGTGAATTACCGCATTTGAATGAACTTGAGTTGTGTTACCGAGAAGCAAATCCAAATTCTCATCATCATCATTCTCCTATTCTTTCAAAAAATCCATCATTAAATATATTCGGCATATAATAATCAAAGCAAAAGAAAATAGAACGTGTGTCAAATTACCTATGAACTATATTCATCATCTTGAGGATGTGCGACAGTGGTGGATGAATCATCACACAACGAACCAATGTACCAATCCCTAGCACCATCATTTACAGACGAGTAGCTAGATATTTGAAAGAGATAACACTTCCCCTCCAAATCCAATATTTGCTTCAGTATTTCATCAGCCTTTCATAAATAAGAATGGAAATGTTTGAAGTAGTTGTCGTTGAATGAATAGGGAATCTAAGCAAAACAAAACGATCTGTCAGCTTATTTTTAAGCTAATGTGTTGTCATTGTTGTCATTTCTATTTTTCATGCATGATAAATTATTATTTAGTTAGATTTTATTTAATAAATTTTTATCATGCTAGATTGGATTTTTATCACATGTAGAATGTTCTAGGACTTGTAATTGAATTATTTTACCATGTGATTTATTGTGACTTGGCGTTGTGGTCCCAAAAGGACTCCATATGGAAACACACATCCAATAGGACCTTGCTTTGGCTCCAATTAAGTTTATCCAAATTCAATGTACCTTATCCTATGGTAAGAATTTTATTTCATATTAATTTGGTACACGATAAGGTAAGATTTTATTTGATATTATTTTTATTACCTTATTTATAATTATGATAAGCGCTTAAATGCACTTAAAAGATCTCCCAAGTATCGTGTCTTTATTGCTTTTCATTTATATAAAAGTGTTGTTTTATTTCCTTTTGTTATTTGTGGTGTTTAGGATAAAGAAAAGTGAAAAGAAATGAAAAATGGCTAAAAAGTGCACATATAGTGAAAATTGAGGACGCGTTTTGACCCATATAAAAGTGGAATTTGGACGTGACTATTTGAGGCAAAGTTGTAGATATGTTTGTCTAGTTTCCACAGAATTTTGAATGACCTCAATCGGATATCAGATGAAGAAGTTATGCATAAAATACCGAACACTGCCAAGCTGTCCAGTTTTATGCGCGCCGCCCGGGCTTCTACTTTGACTAGGGTTGTGAAACCTACTTGGGCTTGGGTCCTATGCACGAAAATTGATCCTTAAAAAGGGAGAAGAAGGCAGCAAACAAAGATTCCATCATAGAGAGAGCTAAGGAGAGATTGAAGAGGAGATCTGAAGAATTAATCCACAAAAGTTGAAGATCTAGATGCCATATTCAAGACCAATCGCCATGGATCTCCACACCAGCATGAGAGGCTAAATTCATTCATCTAGCTCAAAGGGGATGTCGTAGTTGAAGCTTGTTATTCAATTAATCGTTCAGTAACGTTGTTCTCTACTCTCTATTATTAAATTGGTTTGTTATTCGGATCTGAATTTTAAAGATTTATTAAAGTTTATTTAGATCTGGCCAGTTTATGTGAATTTCATTAGATCTATTGCTAGGATTAGTTTTCAATCGGTAATTGTTGATTCTCTAATTCATGCGTAGCAGCTAATGGTCGCGCATCGTTAGGATTAACAAACCCTAAGTTAAACAATTCGAGTTTGTGTGATTGTTGCTTAGTTTAGCCTATTTTCCTAGTGATAAATGCAACAATTGTCTTAAACTTAGAGAGGTTAATCTAGGTTATTCAATTGGTTAGGATTAATTGAAGAGTTTGTCTCAGTTAATTGAATTAGGGAAAATTCGGGTAGTCAAAGCATGTTGATTGCCTAGAGTTATTAATTTGACTAGAGAGTAAGAATGCGTTATGATTAGTTGGATGTGCAAGTGGAGACTCGATTGAACCGATGAGCTAGGTGATCTTCTCTTTATTGATTCTCTCTGTTAATTATTCTTTGCATTGTTATTTATTTTTAAATCTAATTTTTACTTCAATTGCCAACCACTTCCTCCCAATCATTAGTTAGCACATTGTAACTAGTTTTACACCGTTCTCTTGGGTTCGACCGTCACTTGCCGCTACTATATTTATTTTAAAATCGAGTAAGAAAAATTATATTTATTATTTGTTGGTTACGACAGCCATCAAATTACCCTGCAACTAATAGTCATTATTTTATTCTATGTAGGATACCAGTGCTACTATAGAATTGAAACTACTTGTTGAGCAAGTTACTTAATAATAGTTCTATAATAATACTAGACTAAAGGGGAAGAAGGTAGACAAGTGAACTAGAGGACTAATATTGGACCAAGGCCTATACACGTGTGTAAATTTGACTTCTTGTCCAACAAGTCACTTGAAGTCATTAAATGCACAATTCATTTGAAGCAAGCTATACACTTGAAAAACAGAGGAAAAAGCTTGAGAAATTGGAAAAGTCAAGTGTAGTCCAACACATGTTTTTCAAGCAAAAATTTGAGTACAACATACCTCTCAATTCAAGCACAAAATTGTTCACCATAGAATAACGTGCCCTTGTTCTTCTAGTGCATCAAACCATCAAGAAAGTCTTGGTCTTGTTTGTGCACATAACCTTTGATTAAATCATTGGTCAAATTTCCGGACGGAATCCAATCACTAATAGATCAGCCAACAACGCGAGGAGATTAACACGGGAGGTGCAGATCTGTTGAGGGATCACAATTACAACAAGCTACTAAAGAGCAATGGGAAGTTGGCTCGCATTATATGCAAGGAGAGAGTAACAGGGAGTGTTTCTCCCTATTATCTTGGATGTTAGTTAATTTATGCGTAAATTGTCTTTAACTTTGTTGTAAAGATTTTAACTGTTTGGATTTAGTGGATTGGGTTTGATCGTAAGCGATGGGCTCGTGGTTTTTCACTCTACGGAGTTTTCCACGTTAAATCCAGGTTTTGCTATTTATTTACTGTTTTACAGTTTCTGCCATCTATCCAGAGGCATCTGTCATTAATCGGCGTACACAGATTGATCTGGCTAACATAAATTTATAGTCTGTTTGATTATAAAACTGTATTACAACGCCAGACAATCTAGGCAGAAAAACACGATTTTAGACACATCGAAATCGCTTGATTCAGATTTATTAGACAACCAAAATTTTCAAGATCACAAAAAAAGGAGAGACAATTCACCTCATCCATTTCAGTACGCAATTCTAGAACTCCTTTTCCAAGAATATGCCGACACCCATTTTAGTATGCAATTCGATAACTCGTTTTCCAAGAATACACCGACACAACTCATCAAAAAACACAACGGTTGTGCTCACTTCTTTATCCTTTACCTCCAACATGAACTTGTACTTTACCTCCATCTGGTCCAACTCGTCCAATGCAAGTGCGATCATCGCATCCCAAATAAGACCATGCATCCCTTGACAACACACTGCTTATCTTGCCGTAAAACCAATAGCCCTTGGCCTACACGAACATGATGGAAGATTAGTTAACATATAGCAAAATCTTCACGTTAATGGACACTTAATAAAAAAATTTTATTTAAGTGCTAAATGGTAAAAAAAAAATGATCTTCTTACCTCCTTCAACCACATTAGATTCAAGATCTTAGAAAATGGTCCCACACTTCTAGCACTGGCTAAAGAAATAGATAAGTAGCCACTCCTCGGTGCATCAAACCCATACATAGCCGTAAATCTATAAAGTTTGAAAGGCAAATTATCAACAATGTGTAATATTAGGCACTCAAGACAACTACTACCAATGAATTTATAAAAGCATTTTGAAAACTATCAAGCATTAAATAAAATAGAAAGCCAACTTACTTATTACAGAATTCGTCCACCTCGGGTATGTGCTAATCTATGAGCACCTTCGTCACATGGAACGATGAAGCTAGGGCAATCGAATTTTCAACTTCTCAAAAAAAGAATATATATAGTTTTCATTTGAAAATTTAAAAAAAAAAAAAAAAAGGAAAAAATAATTGTATTACCCCTTTTTCGCCCTATATGACAAAGCTGGAGTAGCACAACAACAACTTCTTTTCAATCTTTACAAAGAGATGAACGTGCTTCATCGGCATAAACATCCCAAAGGCTACATGAGATCGCTTTATTTCTACAAAAAACAACCAATAGTTAGCAAGACATTAACCAAATAAAATGAACAAACTAACAGTTAAAAAATAAAATCCAAATAATAAAATCCACAAAAGCAAGTTTCTTTTGTCAATAAATATTATAAAGAATAAATTCCTTACTTAAGGTCCCTCGATTTAAACGAAAGAGTGTGGGATTCCGTATTCTTAGGTTTGCCATGCCAAGCCCTCTCACTTGGTAGCAAAGCCCCTATGAAATCTGCAAAATATTGAAGATCAGAATTTATGCACAAAAAATATATTTATCATAGTAGTAATCTATATAATATCTAGGATATTACTCACCAATCAAATTAGGACTTTGGTAATTTTCAGGCCTTTAGAATATCTCTTTAACACTCTTGAACTTGTAAAGGTCCAAAGGAAAGTCAGGGACACGTCCAAAAACGTTGTCACCAACATTTGTATCAGCATGGAAACAGAACTTGTACGGGATGCAGAGCTTGCCTTCATCCATCCTCACATTCTTGGACATTAAAATTCTTCATAGCATAGAGCCCATTGTCACGACCACGCGTTTTGGGAAGATTCTAGAGATGAGTTCCACTAGAATACCATAGAGTTCTCTAGAAACCTTCTACACAAATCGTGGAGCATTCTAGGTTCTTATCTAGAATATTCTAGCATGTAAATGTCTTAGATATTTTGGTAGATTGTTGTAGATAATTCTGGAAGACAAATGTAGACCGTTAGATCAAGATGATCTCCACCGTCCATTGAGGAGGTGGAAAGTATAAATGGGGGTAGGGAGCTTCATTTGTATCCATCCAAGATCTTGTAAAGCCTTCTAGCAATACAAAGTTTTCTCTCAAGCTCTTAAGTGTTCTACTTTGCCTTTTTCCTTTAAGTTCTCTTAACTTAGCAACTTTGATCGGGGAGGCTGACTTAGTGTGAAGTTTTGCATGGGGCGGACGTTTATAGCACTAAGGCCGCGCGTAACTTGTGTTGAAACGACAAGTGCGTGACACGTGGTATCAGAGCTAAGGTTGAGACATCGGGATGGGGAGAAAAAGCAACAAGAATAAGGAGGCCATTGAATCCCATACCACCCTTGAGGAAAAAACCCAAAGCCTAAGGCCTAGCCAAGCCCATGAGGATGAGGAGGCCCGGGACGACACGACGGAGGCATTCGTTAACTCGGTGTGGGCTCATGTCAACTCTATCGAGAAGTCCCTCACAAATCATGAGAAGGATTGTGGGGGATCAATTCTTGGTGTTCAAGCAAGACCTTGATAAGGTCTTGAGAAACCAAGAGATGTTGGAGGATAAGGTCCTCGGTGAGCACCGTATCTTGGAAAGCAAGGTTATGGATGCGGTGTCCGCAATGCAAGCCCAACTTGATTGATTTTGCGAGGAGATGCGCAAAGAGGTTGCTGCTTGTAAGCGGGTTGCGGCGACTAGTTCAGGGACTAGTCCGGTGGTCACTCCTAAGGTTGATTGCCCTAAGCCAAAGGAGTACGATGGCAAGTGGGATGCCAAAGCTATTGAAGATTTCCTATGGCGGAAGGAAGTCTACTCCGAGGCGTAGAATATCTTTGACGATGGGACTAAGGTACGTACGGCTACTATGTATCTGGTAGACATTGCTTCTCTATGGTGGCGCCACAAGCATGGCGACATAGAGAAAGGAACTTGTAGAATAGATACATGTGATGATTTTAAGAAAGAATTGAAGAGACAATTCTACTCGGATAATGTGGTATATGAGGCAAGGAGAAAGCTTAGGGAATTGAAGCATAAGAACAACATTCATGAATATGTGAATGAGTTCACTACTCTTATGCTTCAAATCCCAAGTATGTTGGATGAGGATCTCCTATTCTACTTCATCGACGGGTTGCAAAATTGGGCTAAGCAAGAATTGCAACATCGAGGGGTAAAGTCGGTCGATGAGGCCATTACGGTTGCCGAGTCCTTGCTGAGTAACAAAAGAGTGGAGATTCCTAAAAGAACAATAAAAACTCTAAGGGTGGCTCAGTGAAGGGCGGGGGAGAAAAGAAAGATAAAGGGCCACAAAAGGGTGGAAACAAGCTATACGATGATAAGAAGAAAGGATCGTACCTACCCCGCAGTCGATGCTTTGTATGCAAAGGACCTCATGCGATGCAGGATTGTCCCAAGTTAGGATCGTTAGCGGCTATGGCGGAGGAACAGTTTTCATCCTCTAGCCACGAGAACCCAGAGGAGCACATGGGCTCGTTGCAACTCCTCAATGCCCTCAATGTCAAGCCCATTGCTAGTAATGACAATGGGCTTATGTATGTGGATGTTACCATTATTGGTCGACCAAGCCGGGCAATGGTCGACACCGGAGCTACCAATAACTTCATCACCACGGACGAGGCTCGGTGGTTGTGCCTTCAGATCGAACGGGTGGTGGGCTTCTTAAGACGGTGAATACCACCGCCAAACCCCTTAGTGGCGTAGTTCGTAGAGCGGAACTTCGCCTCGGCTCATGGCGAGGACAAACGCAATTCTCAATAGCGCCTATGGATGATTTCCGCTTGGTCCTCCGGTTGGATTTCTTTTGGAAGGCTAATGTTGTCCCTATGCTTTCCTTTGAGTCGGTTTGCATCCTAGAGAAAGGTAACTCGTCCATGGTCCCTACGGTGTCGTCGGGAACTAAGGAGGTCAAGCAACTTTCGGCCATGCAAGTTGCCAAAGGCTTAAAGAAGGGTGAACCGACATTGCTAGCGGTGATCAAGGTGGATGACTCGGAGGGCGAGACTAAGATGGAGTCGCATGATGATGAGTTGCCCGAAATCATCAAGGACGTCCTCAAGGAGAATGAAGACGTCATGCCACCGGAGTTACCGAAGAAGTTACCACCTGGGAGGAAGGTAGATCACAAGATCGAGTTAGACCCAGGTGCGAAACCGCCGGCCATGGCACCCTATCGGATGGCACCCCCGGAGTTGGAAGAATTAAGAAAGCAATTGACGGAGTTGCTTGACACCGGGCGGATTCGACCATCAAAGGCACCTTATGGCGCGCCGGTACTTTTTCTAAAAGAAGCATGATAGCTCGTTAAGGATGTGCGTGGACTATCGGGCGCGGAATAAGGTAATTATCAAGAACCGTTATCCTATTCCTTTGATTGCGGATCTATTTGATAGACTTGGTAGTTCCAAGTATTATACGAAGATGGATCTTCAAAAAGGCTACTATCAAGTAAGGATTGCCGAAGGAGACGAGGCCAAGACAGCTTGTATAACTCGGTATGGTTCCTTCGAGTGGTTGGTGATGCCTTTTGGCTTAACCAATGCCCCGGCCACATTTTGCATGCTCATGAACAAGATATTCCAACCATACCTGGATCGTTTTGTGGTGGTCTATCTTGATGACATTGTCATCTATAGCAACACTTTGGAGGAACATGCCGAGCACTTACGCACTATCTTTGGAGTATTGCGGGAGAATGAGCTCTATGTTAAGAAATCAAAGTGCTCATTCGCTAAGGAAGAAATTCCATTCCTTGGTCACATCATTGCGCATGGAAAGCTAAGAATGGATGAGGCGAAGATCAAAGCAATCATGGAATGGGAGCCACCAACCAAGGTAATGGAGCTTCGATCCTTTTTCGGTTTGGTGAACTATTATCGGTGTTTTATTTATGGGTACTCTACCTGAGCGGCTCCTTTGATGGACCTCTTGAAAAAGAACAAGAGTTGAAGTTCATACGGATGCCTCCGACTTTGCTATTGGTAGAGTGCTCATGCAAGAGGGGCATCCTATTGCCTTTGAGAGCCGCATGCTCAATGACACCGAGCGGCGTTATACGGTGCAAGAGAAGGAGATGACGGTGCATATACTTTTAGTTGCTACTCCGAAGCAAGCTCGTTGGCAAGATTTCTTAGCAGAGTTTGACTACGACTTGCAGTATAAACCTGGGAAGGTAAATGTGGTGGCCGATGCTCTGAGTCGAAAAGCCGAACTTGCCGCCATCACCCAAGTCAAGGGCACCCTACTCGACCTAATTAAGGAAGGGATGGAACATGACCCATTGCCTAGGGAACTCCTCAAAGCCGCACGAGAAGACCGAACGAGGAAGTTTTGGGAAGAAGATGGCCTAGTTTACACAACGGGACATCGAGTCTGTGTCCCAAAGTGGAACAACTTGCGGCGTGACGTGATAAGAGAATGTCACGATACTAAATGGGCGGGTCATCCGGGTCAAAAGAGAACCTTAGCGCTAGTGGAGCAAGCTTACTTTTGGCCCCAAATGAAAGATCAAGTGGAGCAATATGTGAAGACTTGTCTTGTGTGCCAATAAGACAAGGTAGAGACGAAGAAAGCGGCGGGATTGTTAGAGCCACTACCTGTACCTGAAAAGCCTTGGGACTCGATCACCATGGACTTCATCTCGGCGCTGCCCGAGTCAGAAGGCTTTGGGTCTATCTTAGTTGTGGTGGATCGATTCTCCAAGAATGCTACGTTCATACCGGCCACTAAGGATTGCACATCAGAGGAAGCGGCACGACTATTCTTCAAGAATGTCGTGAAGTACTGGGGGCTACTAAGAAACATCATTAGTGACCGCGACCCACGCTTCACGAGACGAATATGGTTAGATTTGTTTAGGATGCTTGGGACGGAGCTACATTTCTCAACAAGTTTTCACCCTCAAACCGATGGGCTAACTAAGCGAGTAAATAGCTTGTTGGAAGGCTACTTGAGGCACTTTGTAAGTGCAAACCAATGAGATTGGGCGAAGCTACTTGCTGTTGCCCAATTCTCCGACAACTTGCAAAGGAGTGAGGCTATGGGACATAGTCCATTTGAGTTGGCGACCCGACAACAATCACTCACTCCTCACACTTTAGCCACTTCCAGTGATGGAAGAAGCCCAGGTGCCTTCAAGATGGCGAAGTCATGGGAAGAGCACGCCGATGTAGCTCGGGCATGCTTTTAGAAGGCACGAAGGCGTATGAAGAAGTGGGCGGACGAGAAGAGAAGGTCGTTGGAGTATAATGTTGGAGATCAAGTCCTTGTGAAGATAAGACCCGAGCAATTCAAGGCATACCGAAGTGTTCACAAGGGCCTTGTGCGCAAGTACGAGGGACCTTTTCCAGTTGTTGCTAAGGTTGGCAAGGTATCATATCGCCTTGACTTACCTAGCAGCCTGAAGATTCACCCGGTCTTCCACGTAAGCATGTTGAAACCTTATCACCAGGATAAGGGAGACCCGGTGCGAGGTGAGTCACAACGGGCACCTCCGATTGTGACCAAGTCTTATGATAAGGAGGTTGAGGAGGTTTTAGCGGATCAAGTGATACGCAAGCGAGGTGTACCTCCCAACACTCAATTTTTGATCAAGTGGAAAGGCTTGCCCGAGTACGAGGCAACATGGGAGTCACAAGGCGACTTGTGGCAATTCGAGGACAAGCTCAAGGAGTATATGGCGTCGAGGGCGTTGCCGAATTAGGCGGGGGAGAGTGTCACGACCCGTGCGTTTTGGGAAGATTCTAGAGACGAGTTCCACTAGAATACCATAGAGTTCTCTAGAAACCTTCTACACAAATCATGGAGCATTCTAGGTTCTGATCTAGAATATTCTAGCATGTGAATGTCTTAAATATTTTGGTAGATTGTTGTAGATAATTCTGGAAGACAAATGTAGACCGTTAGATCAAGATGATCTCCATCGTCCATTGAGGAGGTGGAAAGTATAAATAGGGGTAGGGAGCTTCATTTGTATCCATCGAAGATCTTGTAAAGCCTTCTAGAAATACAAAGTTTTCTCTCAAGCTCTTAAGTGTTCTACTTTGCCTTTTTCCTTTAAGTTCTCTTAGCTTAGCAACTTTGATCGGGGAGGCTGACTTAGTGTGAAGTCTTGCACGGGGCGGACGTTTATCGCACTAAGGCTGCGCGTAACTTGTGTTGAAACAACAAGTGCGTGACACCATGCTCAACAATGAGCTCTTTAAAATGATCACCAAGTCCCCTATCAGCAATACCTAGGATACGTACACCCTTGTACAAAGATTGATTGCATTTTATTACAATAAGGAATGTTACTTAAATATGAAAAGGGGGAAATTAAAAATATTGTAAAAGAGAACGAAAAAAAAAATCTCAATCATAACTTAATAAACTAATAAAAAATAAAAAATAAAAAAAACTTGAAAGGAAAATAAGTTACCTCTGCGTCTTGTAGCACCATCGATACTACCTAGTCCAATTGGGATTGTCCCTGTATGGAACAATCCACAAGCGGACAATGAGAATGACAAAAGCTGCCTTTCTTGGGAGACAACCAAAAATATCGCACAACATGATCTTTTTGGGAGCCATCACGTATGATTTGCGGTAAGGATTTAAAAAAAAAATTGTGGAATGCCAAATGAACTAAAAATCTCTTTTTGACAATAACTAAATCAAGAACTAATGAACAAATAATACCAAATGAACTAAAATCCCTTTCTAACAATAACTAAATCCACAACTAATGCACAAATAAGATAATTACACCTAGATTCAGAAGAAGAAGGTCATGTATTCATGAAACATGCAAGCATGCAGCACATCATCAATCATCTCAAATTTAAAACCTTTTAGAATGACTAAGCTAACACTAACAATCTGAGATAACTCTAAGATCCTCAAATTGAGTTGAATATAAGTACAACATCAATTAATTCCTTCAGCATTTGAATTCCAGTCCAAGTGCTTAAAAATATAACTAATCATGCCTGCATTAGAACATATCATAGTAAGTACATGACACTTCATCTACCAAAAAGAAAACCAAAAAAGAAAAAAAAAACTAAATAAATAAAAAGAGGTAAAGCTATTTTCTATGTAACAAAGATAAATCTCAAACATTTTACATAAAACAGGGACAATTACAAAACAAAGTGCATCAGGACTGTTGCTGTTATTGAATATTGGATGGAGAGAAGTGCCAAGCTTAGTTACAGAATGCAAAACTATTGTAATCCTATACCAAAACCAACTGAATATAGGATACAGAGAAGAGCCAAGCAAAAGAACATACGAATAACTAATCACAAAAGCTAAACCAACATTTACAAAGCACAATGTTTTGTCAAACAATCACACAAAGAAATTCAAAAAGTGATTGAAGAGAAATAGCAACTGGCACAAGGACGAAATTGAAAGCCTAAATTCGATGCAAACAGACACTGTAAAAACCAAAACCATACAAAAGCTTCGACTAGTATACAATAATAATGATGTTAAAGAAAAAAAAAAAGGAAAAGTGTGCGAACTATGGATGTACCTCAAGAACAATACGGGGTGCGATGAAGAAGACGTCACTCGGCATGAAATATATAGAAACAAATTTCGAAGAGCCCCATACACCAACAAAGCCCAATTCCGATCCAAAATCTACTTTCCAAAGTTAAGATAACTTTGAATCGCGAATGATATTATCCCCAATTTTTTTGATAATCGATTGACCGCGAAATCGATTGATTAATTGGTTAATTAAGGTAATAGAGTTCAAAAAGGAAACAAATACTAAAGAGATTGAGGTAAATCGAGGGAGGATCACAGCCAATTGCCGAATTAAGGATTCAGCCAAGTCACTGAGTTTTGGTTGCTAATACGCTTGGGGTTGAGACCATGGGTTGTATAATGGACCTGGGGTTGGGCTGATAAGAACGGGCCATTTCAAAGCTGCTGGATTTATTGCACTGAAAAGGGTTAATTATTAAAGTCCAAGTAAATTGAGTGGGAAACCTGATAGGCCCTGGGTTATTGATTTTCTTAATATATAGATTCACTTATTACTGTTTCTTATTTATATTCCTTATCTTAATTTGTCTTCAAATCTATATCTATATCTATATCTATCTATTTATATATTAAGAAAAGTAGGGAATTTACAACCTATTTTTTTCAATTAAAATAAATGCTTTTCACGCCTCTCTACATAGGCTTTTTTTATTGTTTTTTTTATTTCACTTAATTTCTTTCAATTAGCCTAAATTAAACGTTGCAGCCTTGATTCTGCTATTAAAGAGACAGAGTAAAGATGGTAATTGCGTGATTTTCGATAACCCTTATGTCCTTCTCCAAGATTTGTGATATCTCTTCAATTCAAATGCTAATTGATAAATGCAAATCTTTACTGTGCCAATTAGCTTCTTTATCCAGTTTTCCTTCTGTACATAATTTGAGCTTTCTTCTTTTGTGATTGTGTTTCATAATTGATTAATTGGACAAGGTTATATGATTCGCTGAGACAAACAAAAGTTTGAGTCCCGTCCAATAATACGTGGCTGATGGGTCACTGACCAATACTATCAATTTTAAGATACAAGTGATTCTTTTGATATTTATTCGTAAGCTCTCCAATGACACATGGCTGATTGGTTTCATATTTATACTGGCTAAGAATTATTTGAGCATGTTGAGCAGATCTTGTATAGCTTACGCACTCGCATTAATCTTTTGTTGGTTTACTAAAATTACATTTGTACCATCACATTAATCTTTCTCTTCGTCTATTAGTATAGCCATCTTATATTGGCAAAGAATTTGTTTGACCTTTTGACCGGGTTTCTCTTTCTGATGCTCTCATCTTCATTGGCGGTTCCCTCCATAAATCACTTCCTTGATCGATCACTCTCAGGTCTCTTCAATCTATTTCCTTTTAGATTTCTGTTAAGTTTAGGGGGTTTTAAAGATTAACCAACAAATGGTATTCTTAAGAGAAATTAGGTTTTTAAATTTTCGAATATAATTCAAAAATCAATCGAACATTACAGCTAACAATAATATAAGAAAAATAAGAATAAAGGAAAAAGATAACACCGAATAGTTGCCACTAAGGCAGGAAGTTCACCACAACACGAAACTATGGCTACGTCTCCCTTTGACGCTCTACAATCGTAGATCCACTTCCCACTTCCATTAACCAAAGCCGAATAGCTAGAGTACAAATTACAACCTTCAAACGAATGATCGGCACACAGATTTAATCACCATAATCTCACTCACAAGCGGATATTCACTTAGAATACATAAACAATGCACATGAATATTTTCACTCTCCAAAAAGACTATCCTATTCTTGTATAATTTCTCACTTAGCACTCAATAATTTCCGAAAAGGTAGACGATGGAGAATATTCAGTGGTCTGCGAGAAAAGATAATGAAGGCTCTACCCTAAAAATGACAATTGCCTTCTTTAAATACTCCAAAAGTGAAGGTTGTGATGGAATGAAGACAATCCAATTGTGAACAGCAACAATTGTCATTAACTTGGGCTTTAATTTATAGCTTGGAGCAACTTTTGCGTCTGGATCACACCAAATGGGCTATATGCCCAATTTGCAACAATTTCTATTTGTTTCTATTTACTTCTTTTTATGCTCGCTTTCCTGAAAAATGCTCCGTTGGTATCGAATATGCTTAGCATATGCTTTTTAGGACATTGCAATTTTTTACTACTAATCTACTTTTAGTTGCTACTTCGAAGCTTTGCCTTGACGAACTTTGTTGTTAAAGTAGTCTATGGTAATTCTATGCATTAAATATGTCGTTTAATATCTAACTTCACTTTTCCTACATAGCATCTAAATTATATACATAATAGAATGAAATCATAGACATAAATAGAATGTATACCACGTGTAATGGAATAGAATTCTGGTATTTTAAGCTTTTCGGTGTTCAGAATTAAATCTTTTTGGGTAGATCGTTAAGCCACCTTAAGTGCTGCTGACTTATGCCATTAATAGTGATAATATAGAGAATTAATCAATATCCGAAAGCAACTTCCTTACTTTAGAAGATACTTTAGTTTGGTTGTTATGTTGGAATAATTATAAATAATTATTCAATATGTGGGGCCACACATGTGTTTTAAATATGCGCTGGCTGTTTTAAGGTTTAGCAAATATTAAAAGTGATCAATAAAGTTTAGTTTGGCTAATTGGGTATTAAAGTGATCGTGGAATTAATGTGTAGAGACCAGTTCGTATTCTTTTACAGCTTCAGTCGGTGCCACATACTCAGATTTAGTAGTAGATAAAGCCACAATATGCTGTAACTAAGATTTCCATGTCACACAAGAATTACACAAAGTAAACACATAAGAAGTTGTGGACTTTCTATTATCCCTATCATTTGCATAATTGGCATCTACATACCCTTTAAGCTTTATACTTTCAGAACAGTGAGAATATATCAACCCAACATCCATGGAATACTTAAGATATCTTAAAAGCCATTTCAATGCATTCCAATGAAGTTTCCCAGGGTTTGACATATATCTACTCAATACACTCACAGAATATGCTAAGTCAAGCCTAGAACATATCATGGCATACATAACTGAACCTATAGCATTCGAGTAGGGCACACTTTTCATGCAATCCTTTTCTTCTTCAGTCAATGGACAGTCTTCTTTACTCAAATTGAAGTGATTAGCAAGAGGCAAAGTAACACTTTTACAATCACTCATAGCAAATCTCTTTAATACTTTAGCCACATAAGCAGATTGGTTCAGAAATAATGTGCACTTAGACGTATCTCTAACAATGCTTATGCCCAATATCTTAGTAGCATCACCCAAATCCTTCATGTCAAATTCAGTAGTTAGGGCAGTTTTTAACTCAGTAATCAGATTTTTACTAGGACTAATGAGCAACATGTCATCCACATAGATAAGCAAGTAAATCATACCAGCATTAGAGTATCTAAAATACAAACAGTGGTCATATTTGCTTCTAGTAAATTTGAGTGTTAGCATGTAAGAATCAAATTTCAAATTCCACCGCCTAGGGGACTGTTTTAGACCATACAACGATTTCTTAAGGAGGCAAACATGATTAGGATGAGATTTATCAATAAAACCAGCTGGTTGGCACATATAAATATCCTCATTGAAATCACAATGTAGAAAAGCAGTCTTAACATCCATCTGATGCATTTCCCAATCAAAATGAGAAACTAGAGCAAGCATAAACCTCAAAGTGGCATACTTAACTACAGGTGAAAAAATCTCAGTATAGTCTATCCTTTCTTTTTGAGTGAAGCCTCTAGCTACCAAGCTAGCTTTGAATCTAACAGATTCAGGGCTGTTTCCCTCCTTAACTTTGTACAACCATTTGCAATCCACCAAGGATTTTCCTTCAAGGTCTTTAACAAGAATCCAAGTCCAATTTTTACACAAAGATGACATTTCCTCATTCATGGCTTCCCACCATTTATCAGCCTGTGGTGACTTAACTGCTTCTTCAAAAGTTTTAGGCTCAATTTCAGTTAAGTTATCATAGGTTTGTGCAGCAAACACAGTAGCCAAATCATAGTCACTAAGTCTAGTGGGTAACCTAACAGCTCTTCTCGATCTATCTCTCACAAGTTTATAATCTTTTGGGTTAGGTTTTGGCTCAAGAGTTTCCTCATCCTCAGATTCAGACTGATTATAAGTCTGATTTTGCTCAAACTGAGGTCCTTGTCTATCTTCATGAGGTGTCTCCACCTCATTAGGAGTAAACAGAGGCATAGGGGCAGTAATATAGTTAGGCGGAGGGTCAGAATCATGATCTTTCTTCTCTAAACATGGCATGTCATCTTCCTTGAAGATAACATCTCCACTAGTAATAATCTTGACTCCACCTTGATCTCTAGCCCACAGCTGAAAACCTTTAACTCCCTCCGGGTATCCAATGAACACACATTTGATAGATCTAGGACTCAACTTATCATCTTTTTGCTGTACATATGCAGCACAACCAAAAACTTTTAAATGTTAGTATTTGATAGGTTTTCCTTGCCAAACCTCCTCAGCTACTTTACCATCAAGGGCAGATGAGGGAGATCTATTGATCAAGTACACAGTTGTATTGATCACTTCTCCCCAAAAGGGCTTTGAGAGACCTGAGTCAGTTAACATACACCTTACCCTTTCCAACAGTGTCCTATTCATTCTCTCAGCAACTCTATTTTGCTGAGGTGAATATGGTACTGTTTTTTGCCTTTTTATCCCATGATTTTTACAGAAATCATCAAAATAGTGTTGCAAAATTCAAACCATTATCAATCCTTAAGCATTTAAGCTAAAAACCTGATTACTTTTCAACAAACACTTTTCCAATTTTTAAACTTTTCAAAAACATCAGATTTTGATTTTATGGGAAAAACCAAAACCTTCCAGAAAAATCATCCATAATGGATAAGAAAAATTTATTCTCCCGTGTATATCAACACTAGATGGCCCCCACAAATCTGAGTTCACATACTCAAAAGGAGTAGTAGATTTTTGAACACTATGTGGGAACTGAACTCTGTGTTTCTTTCCCAAGACACAACACTCACAGAAAGGTAAATCTGACATCTTATCTGACCTAAAACACCCTATCTTGCTCAAAATCTACAAGCCTTTAGTGCTGATATGAGCAAGCCTCCTGCGCCGAATAGAAGTGGGGTCAGTCCTAATAGTATAAGTAGCTTCAGAAGATGACTTTATAACATCAGCCCCAGTGATGTATAAACCACCTCTCTTGCTGCCTTTAAAAGCCAGCAAAGAGCCCTTAGAAACCCTCATGAGACCATCTCCAAACCTACCACAATATCCCTTACCTTCTAAAGTGGCAATCGATAGAAGGCTGCTTCCAAAATAAGGTACATGTCTGACATTCTTAAGGGTCATCACATAGCCTGTAACGCCCCGAGTTCGAAGAACTCGAAACGTTAGCTCTTTTTCTAAAACTTTTTTTTTCAATGCGGAAATATAACAAATAATAAAAATGCGGATATATATATATATATATATATATATATATATAATTAAGATGCCGAAATTTGTTTAAAATAGCAACCACTTAGAGTATCTTGTAAATGTTTGATCTCTAGATATTCAAAACATCTGACATAAGGAACTAAATAGTTCAAAAGGTCTAAAAAAACATAATCTAATACATCGGTTTATCAAAATAACAAAGAAAATGAAATCTCATAATTAATAGCCCAGGTAGAGCTCTCATGTCTCGCCACGCCTTCAGACTCCTCAATCTGTAATAAGAATGAAAGGCGTGAGTATTTAAATAATACTCAGTAGGCTCTGCGCAAGTTAATCATCTATATAAATATATAAAGCAAATAGTTATGTAAACTCTGTAACATAATACCCGAAGGTAACTCTGGCCCTGAAGGCAGCTCTAGGCCCCAAGGCAAGTAATTTGCCCAAAGGCAACTCTGGGCCCGAAGGCAAGTCTATTACACAGTGAAGGCACTCATATAGTATAGATCATTAACTATAAATGCACGATAAGTAAAAGTGAGTCTTTTGGGCCTACCTGAAATATCTCTCGAGTTTTGAGTCTACTAAGCGGTGAAAATCAGTCCTCTAGCTGTTCGTACGCCCCGTGTAGTCAATAACGAGTTCAATTTATGTTAATACTCTTAAATATTAAGTATCTATAAGTAATATAGAAGTTTGTGGACCAAAATGGAAAGAATATAAAACTTTGGGGGTCAATTTGAATGAATTGAATAGTTTGAGGACCTATTATTCAATAAAAGTGAACTAAAACTATTTTGGACTCAATTATAAGATTTTTAAAACATTAGGGACTAATATGCAATTAAAGTTTAAGGGCTAACTTAAATAGGAATAAGAAATTGAAGGATTAAAAGTGAAATAAAAGTTTAAGGGTCAAATTGCAACAATTGAAAGTTAGGGACTTGAATTTAAATAAAGTTTGCGGCCTCATTTAAATAAAATAAATAAAATGGGGTATTAGATTTACAAATAATCTTTAGGGACTAAATTATAACAATCAAAAGCTTGGGATTTGAAATTAAATAAAACTTGGGGACCAACTTAAATTGAGTAACTAAATCTGGGGACTTGACTTGCAATTATTCAAATAAATAAATAAATAAATAAGGAAAAAGGATTCGGATCTTTCTTTCTTTACCCGATAATCTCTCTCGCTCTCGGTTCTCTCACTCATTCTCTGCTAAAGTCATTGGTTCACCGGTGATTTGGACGGCGAAGGTAAAGTGGAGGGAGGTGAAGCTAGTGGTGAAGTCAATTTGAAGAAATGGTGGAGGTTGAGTTCGAAATTGACTATTGAAGGTTGAGGAAAAATTTGGGTATTTTCAAAATTGGATTACATCTCTAATAATTTTCGAAATTAAACCATTCTACGATGTTCTATAGAGGTAAAGGAAGGTGTAGGTATGATTTTTGTGTTTTGAAGTTGAGTTTTGGGCGTGGTGAAGTTTTGGCCGAGCTTGGTTATGGCGTGTATGTATCCTGTATGTATATGCGTGCGTGTGTGCGTGTCTTTGGGGTCGAGATGATGGTGGAGATGGTGACTTCGTGGTCGGCCGGTGGAGGCACGGTGGTGGTGCGGCGGCGAGGTGGTGGTGCGGCGGTGTATGTATGTGTGTATTTGTGTGTGTAAACAAAAATCAATTGGACAATACAAGAAGATGATTAAGAACTTGTGTGTGATTAAAAACTTAGAACAACAAAATAAAAATGGAGATATAAATAAAAATATCAAGAAGTCTTACCATTTGAAGTTAGTTTGATTTGTTGAATGAGAATGAATGAGATGAACTTGAAAATACCGATTGTGGAAATAGGGAAAGTAGTGAGGCTAGGGTTTCTAAAATCAACCTTAAACTGGTATAAATAGGGTAAAACTAGGGTCACCCCTCCAAATGGGATTTCTTGCAGTATAAGAATAAAATTGGGACCTTAAACGGGCCTATAATTGGGTTTAAAGTATATATATAAGGTCATGGTTGAACAAGAACTAAATTTTTAGGGATTAAAACGAATAATTTCTAAAGTTTGGTCCTCAAATGTAAATTAAAAATAAATAAATGTTTTATAAATTATTATTATTATTATTATTTTAAATAATTTAATATAGTAGTACATAATATAAAATTTAACTAGACGAGCGTACGCTATTTAATTCTATAGGTGAAGTTGTAGCGACACGTTTGAGATTTTACTTTAATTAAATATTTTAATTTAAGGAAATACGCGGTTACTGCAACCTTACCCTCTTAAAAATAATTTCGTCCTCGAAATTTAAACTTACTTGAAATATGAACTTACTTGATCTATAATGTTTGGGTATATGGATAGGATTTCTTCTTCTTTCTCCCATGTTGCCTCATCCTTGCCATGACTACTCCATTGAATCTTAACTAGGGGAACTCTTCTATTCCTCAAGTCATGGACCTTTCGATCTATGACAAATCCTTCTGAATATCCAAAGATTGAAAGTTCACCACATGACTCGGATCATGGACATACTTCCTTAACTGTGAGACGTGAAATACATTATGCAACGATGAAAGCTCGGGTGGCAAAGCCAAGCGATAAGCTACTGTTCCAACTTCTTCTAGTATCTCGAACGGTCCAACGAACCGTGGTCTCAACTTTCCTTTCTTCCCAAGACGTATGGTGCCCTTCATTGGAGAAACCTTGAGAAATACTTTCTCTCCAATCTCAAACTTCAAGTCCTTTCTCCTCTTATCGACGTATCTCTTATATCTATCTTGAGCAGCCTTGATCCTCACTCTGATCTTCTCTATAGCCTCAACAGTTTTTTCTACTATTTCTGGTCCCAACATCTTTCTCTCTCCAACTTCATCCCAATAGATTGGCGATCGACACCGTCGCCCATACTATGCCTCATAAGGCGCCATCCCAATAGTGGCCTGGAAGCTGTTGTTGTAGGCAAACTCTACAAGTGGAAAATGAGTTTTCCAACTCCCGGCTAAGTCTAAAACACATGCTCTCAACATATCCTCTAATATCTGAATGGTACGCTCAGATTGACCATCCGTCTGGGGATGGTAAGCGGTGCTGAATTTAAGCTTCGTGCCCATAGCAGTCTGTAAACTCTCCCAAAATCTCGGGGTAAACCTCGGATCTCGATCTGAAATAGTGGACACAGGTACCCCATGGAGTCGAACAATCTCTCTAACATATAACTGTGCCAACTGGTCGATGCTGAGAGTCATCCTAACTGGTAGAAAGTGTGCAGATTTCGTAAGTCGATCCATGATCACCCATACGGCATCATGTCCTCTCGAGGATCTCGGTAGAGCCGTCACGAAATCCATAATAATCTCCTCCCACTTCCACTCTGGTATCTCCAAGGGATTCAACAATCCCGAAGGCCTCTGATGTTCAGCTTTAACTTGCGACAAACTAAGCATCTAGCCACAACTCTCGCAATGCAACCTTTCATATTCCTCCACCAAAAGGTATCCCGTAGGTCACGATACATCTTCGTTCCACTAGGATGTGCTACACTAAGGAGTTGAGTGAGCCTCTGTCATAATCTCATCTCTTATCTGCTCATCTTTCGGTGCACGCAAGCGCCCCCTAAACACAAGTGCTTCATCTGAAGCAATCTCAAAGCCTATCCTCTTACCAGTCCCAACCTCCAATCTGATCTTTTCAAGGAACTTATCCTTCCTTTGGGCCATTACAATTCGACTTCTCAAGTCTGGTTGGACAATTAAGGTTGCTAGCTTGCTCGATCGCCAATTCGGCGGAGCTCGTACTTCGATCTTCAAATTCTGCAAATCCTGAATGATTTGATCTTGCATAGTACCCAATGCAGATAATTGTCCAACACTCTTCCTACTCAGTGCATCTACCACTTTATTAGCCTTACCTTGATGATAGAGAATGGTACAATCGTAGTCTTTCACAAGCTATAGCCAACGGTGCTGCCTCATATTCAACTCTTTCTGAGTGAAGAAGTACTTGAGGCTCTTGTGATCTGTGTAAATCTCACACTTTCTCCCATACAGGTAATGACGCCAAATCTTCAAAGCATGTACTACTGCTGCAAGTTCCAAATCATGCGTCGGATAATTCTGTTCATACGGCTTCAACTGTCTCGACACGTAGGCAATCACTTTCCCTTTCTGCATCAATACATATCCCAATCCTTCCTAAGAAGCATCACTATAAATGATAAAACCTTCAGTACCATCGGGTATAGTCAACACTGGTGTCGTAACCAATCGATTCTTCAACTCCTCAAAACTCTTCTCACACTGATCGGTCCAATGGAACTTAACACCCTTCTAACCTTTTCGAGCCAAAATTCACACTTCTTGAACTTTGCATATAGCCTATCTCTCCTCAATACGTCAAGAACAATCTTCAAATGTTCTCTATGCTGATAAGAATCGCTGGAGTAGATCAAAATATCATCGATAAACACAATGACAAATTTATCTAAATACTGGTGAAAGACTCGATTCATCAAATCCATGAACACTGCCGGTGCATTTGTGAGACCGAAAGGTGTCACTGTAAACTCGTAATGCCCATATCGTGTCCTAAATGCTGTCTTCGGTATATCTGTCGACTTGATCTTCAACTGGTGGTATCCCGAGTTCAGATAAATCTTCGAGAAAACCGAAGCACCATTCAATTGATCAAACAGATCCTCAATTCTTGGTAGAAGGTACTTATTCTTTATCGTCAACTTGTTGAACTCTCTATAATCAATGCACATCCTCATACTCCCATCCTTCTTCTTAACGAACAAAATAGGTGCTCCCCACGGAGACATACTCGACCGGATAAAACCTTTCTCAAGCAATTCTTCCAATTGAACTTTCAACTCTTGCAACTCATTTGGTGCCATCCGATAAGAGGCTTTAGACACGGGGGCAACTCCCGGTACTAGATCGATAGCAAATTCCACTTGCCTATCAGGTGGGACACTTGGCAAATCGTCGGGAAAAACATCTTTATACTCACACACAATAGGCACCGAATCCAATGCAACTTCATCTATAGATTCGCCTTGAAGGCTTACAAGATATCCCATGCTCTTTCCCTTCGCCAATGGCTTCTCCGCTTGTAGAGCCGAGACAAGGCGAGCAAGCGCCTTAATCTTCGACCCATAGAATCTAAACACTTCTTCTCCATCCTTTCGAAAAATAACTTCTTTCTCATGGCACATGATGGCGGCATGGTTGGCACTCAACCAGTCCATGCCCAAGATGATATCAAAATCCGTCATCGAAATGACATTCAGATCCGCCTCTAGCACATTCTATCAAAGCCTATAGGTACGGTCTTGGCTATTATATCAGTCTCTATAGTCTTTCCTGATGGTAGGCTAACCTCAAGTATGCTATCAATTTTCTCCACTAACAAATCCATTCTACCCAAGCCTGCATCAGAAATAAACGAGTGCGTAGCACCCGAATCTATCAACACATAAACACGAATACCAAATACAGATAGCACACCTGTGATCGTATTAAGAACAGACATTTAGGGAGGAGTGATAGGTAATTAACGATGACATATAAGTGAGCACTAGAGTAGGTGATATACCTTCAATCAAACCACACAATACAACACCACGTCACATTCCCATTACAGTCAATCGCAAATCCATTACAATCTCCCATCTCAATGCATAACACCAACTAAAGTCCCAATCACCAGCAATTACAAATCACCGTTCAATATAGGCAAGAGAGAACAACAATACCCATACACAATAGTCAATGCTTGAAAATCATGAAGTAAATTTCGAGGACTAGAAATATCATGCGATAGATTTAAAGTTATGCTTTATTAACCACTTGGAGATTTCACGCTTAGGCTCAAACTCGGTTTCTTTTCTCTCTATCCGAATACAAGTGCTTCATCTCTGTCTTATATAAAATATTTCATCTCATGCATTCGGAAAAATAAACCATAAAATCTTCATAAATAAACACTTTACCTTGGAGTTGGTGGAGAGACGATGATCATGGTAGCTCTTAGGACTTAAAACTCTTAAATTTTTCAAAATTTATTTTGAAAATACTTCAAAAATGTGCAAGTCTACAGAAATGTAGACTCGATCTGATACCAAGCTGTAACGCCCCGAGTTCGAAGAACTCAAAACGTTAGTTCTTTTTAAAATTTTTTTAAATGCGGAAATATAACAAATAATTAAAATGCGGAAATATATATATAAAAATAATGAAGATGCGGAAATTCGTTTAAAATAGCAACCACTTAGAGTATCTTGTAAATGTTTGATCTCTAGATATTCAAAACATCTAACATAAGGAACTAAATAGTTCAAAAGGTCTAAAACGATATAATCTAATACATCGGTTTCTCAAAATAACAAAAAAAATGAAATCTCATAATTAATAGCCTAGGTAGAGCTCCCATGTCTCGCCACGCCTCCGGACTCCTCAATTTGTCATAAGAATGAAAGACGTGAGTATTTAAATAATACTCAGTAGGCTCTGTGCAAGTTAATCATCTATACAAATATATAAGGCAAATATTTATGTAAACTCTATAATATAATACCCGAAGGTAACTCTGGGCCCGAAGGCAGCTCTAGGCCCGAAGGCAAGTAATTTGCCCGAAGGCAACTCTGGGCTTGAAGGCAGCTCTAGGTCCGAAGGCAAGTAATTTGCCCGAAGGCAATTCTGGGCCCAAATGCAAGTCTATTACACACTGAAGGCACTCATGTAGTACAGATCATTAACTATAAATGCGCGATAAGTAAAAGTGAGTCTTTTGGGCCTACCTGAAATATCTCTCGAGTTTTGAGTCTACTAGGCGGTGAAAATTAGTCCTCTAACTGTTCGTACGCCCCATGTAGTCAATAACGAGTTTAATTTATGTTAATAATCTTAAATATTAAGTATCTATAAGTAATATAGAAGTTTGTGGACCAAAATGGAAAGAATATAAAACTTTGGGGGCCAATTTGAAAGAATCGAATAGTTTGGGGATCTATTATGCAATAAAAGTGAACTAAAAATATTTTGGACTCAATTATAAGATTTTTAAAACATGAGGGACTAATATGCAATTAAAGTTTAAGGGCTAACTTAAATAGGAATAAGAAATTAAAGGATTAAAGGTGAAATAAAAGTTTAAGGGTCAAATTGTAACAATTGAAAGTTAGGGACTTGAATTTAAATAAAGGCTGAGGACTGATTTAAATAAAATAAATAATGGGGGATTAGATTTGCAAATAATCTTTAGGGACTAAATTATAACAATCAAAAGCTTGGGATATGAAATTAAATAAAACTTGGGGACCAACTTAAATTGAGTAACTAAATCTGGGGACTTGACTTGCAATTATTCAAATAAATAAAAAAAAAAGGAAAAAGGATTCGGATCTCTCCTTCTTCACCCGATACTCTCTCTCGCTCTCGGTTCTCTCACTCATTCTCAGCTAAAGTCATTGGTTCGCCGGTGATTTTGCCGGTGAAGGTAAAGTGGAGGGAGGTGAAGCTAGTGGTGAAGTCAATTTGAAGAAATGGTGGAGGTTGAGTTCGAAATTGGGTGTTGAAGGTTGAGGAAAATTTTGGGTATTTTCAAAATTGGATCAAATCTCTAATAATTTTCGAAATTAAACCATTCTACGATATTCTATAGAGGTAGAGGAAGGTGTAGGCATGATTTTTGTGTTTTAAAGTTGAGTTTTGGGCGTGGTGAAGTTTTGGCCGAGCTTGGTTATGGCGTGTATGTATCGTGTATGTATATGCGTGCATGTGTGCGTGTCTTTGGAGCCAAGATGATGGTGGAGATGGTGACTTCGTGGTCGGCCGGTGGAGGCACGGTGGTGGTGCAGCGGCGAGGTGGTGGTGCGGCGGTGTGTGTAAACAAAAACAATTGGACAATACAAGAAGATAATTAAGAACTTGTCTGTGATTAAGGACTTAGAACAACAAAATAAAAATGGAGATATAAATGAAAATATCAAGAAATCTTACCACTTAAAGTTAGTTTGATTTGTTGAATGAGAATGAGTGGGATGAACTTGAAGATACCAATTGCGGAAAGAGGGGAAAGTAGTGAGACTAGGGTTTCTAAAATCAACCTTAAACTGGTATAAATAGGGTAAAACTAGGGTCACCCCTCCAAATGGGCTTTCTTATAGTATAAGAATAAAATTGGGATCTTAAACGGGCTTATAATTGGGTTTAAAGTATATATATAAGGTCATGGTTGAACAAGAACTAAATTTTTAGGGATTAAAACGAATAATATCTAAAGTTTGGTCCTCAAATGTAAATTGACAATAAATAAATGTTTTATAAATTATTATTATTATTATTTTAAATAATTTAATATATTAGTAAATAATATAAAATTTAACTAGACAAGCGTACGCTGTTTAATTCTATAGGTGAAGTTGTAGCGACAAGTTTGAGATTTTACTTTAATTAAATATTTTAATTTAAGGAAATTCACGGTCATTACATAGCCAAAGTCAAACCTAAACTTAATGTCTCCTAAACCTGCAATCCTGCTGGTAACTTTGTTAGCTGAAACTATTTGCCCTTTCGAGACAGAAGTATAAGACTCAAACCAATGCCTATGTGGGGTCATATGAAATGTGCAACCAGAATCTCAGAGCCACTCACAATCCCTTAATTCCAACTAAGGAAAAAATAGAATCTGATTGTTCCACTCGAACTGCAACAAACACTTCCTATTGAATAATATTGGATCCAGAAGCTTGATTGCTTTGGTCCTGATTTCTTTGGAAAGTTTTGGGTTTGTTGCAATCCTTGTTGAAATGAGAAGGACTCCCACAGTTATAACACATTCTCTTACCTCTCGACTTGGAATTAGACCTATGTTTACCCTTTCCCTTTTTCTTAGGGTCTTTGTTATGACTCTGATTATGATGCTGAATGTGACTAGAACCTGAATTACCCTGCTCATAATGATGCTGATGCCTATACTGTGATTTGCCTCTAGTCATCAAGGCTTCTCCATTAGATTTGGAGTCCTTGTCTGACCTCAACTCATGATCCTTACTCTTGAATTCATTAACTACCACATCTAAGCCTAATTGATCTCTAACATACTTAATAGCAGACTTGACATCCTTAAAAGACTCAGGTATAGCATTAAGCAAAACAACAACAACATATTGGTCAATGGTCTTATCTCCAGTGAGTTTAATGTCCTGTAACAACTTGTTAAAGACATCTAAACTCACATCCAACTCTTTGCTAGGATCAATTTTAAAATTGAAAATTTTTTATAACAAATACAACTTGTTAGGCAAAGATTTTGGAGATGAAGCTCCTCAAGCTTTTTCCACAGACCCTTCAGTATCTTTTTGTGTTCCAACTTGCCTGATGACTGAGTCGGCCAAGTGGAGGATAATGGAAGAGTAAGCCAACTCATCCATATCCCTGATTTGTTCAGCAGTAGAATCAGCTGCAAAGGTTTTATCAATAGCCTTTGCAGCCTTTTGCGAAATCAGAAGGCTTTTCATCTTCTGTTGCCAAATGGGAAAGTCACCTTTCCCATCAAAGCACTCAGGATGGAAGCCAGAGGATGACATAACAGAGTAAAAATAGCAGGCAAATAACACCAAGTACTCAAGAAATAATCTCAGCAGAAAACAACACACAAGCACACGAATGATATAATGTATCCAAAACTGCGATCCACAGGTTTCCACTAGGCTCAGGGGCTGTGGACAAGGGTGTCACAACCAGGATACTAAAAACAGTATAAGGATGATGATGCAAAACAATCAGTAGTGCAATGTGTGGAAATGAGCAGTACAGAGGAGAAAAGCAAGCTCACAGAGAGCAAGTATATAGCAGCCGATAATGGGAACAATAGAAGGATAGCGAAAATAACAGTTAAAGTCGAGCACAAAGCATTCACAGTAGAATAGAGGACTTAAGTTCAAAACAAAGCCTAACTAATTTCTCAAAAGATTTTTAACGAAAAAATTCCACCTAAACCTAACAACAAGCTCTGATACCACTTGTTAAGTTTAGGGGGTTTTAAAGATTAACCAACAAATGGTATTCTTAAGAGAAATTAGGTTTTTAAATTTTCGAATATAACTTAAAAATCAGTGAACACTACCAAGAAACAATAATATACAAAAAATAAAAATAAAGGAAGAAGATAACACCAAGTAGTTGCCACTAAGGTAGGACGTTCACCACAACACAAAGCTATGGCTATGTCTCCCTTTGAGGATCTACAATCGTCGATTCGCCTCCCACTTCCATTAACCAAAGCCGAATAGCCAGAGTACAAATTACAACCTTCAAACGAATGATCGATATACAGATTTAATCATCCTAGTCTCACTCACAAACTTATATTCACTTAGAATACATAAACAATGCACATGAATATTTTCACTCTCCAAAAGGACTATCCTATTATGGTATAATTTCTCACTTAGTACTCAATAATCTCCAGAAAGGTAGACGATGGAGAATATTCAGTCGGCTGCGAGAAAAGGTAATGAAGGCTCTACCCTAAAAATGGCAATTGCCTTCTTTAAATACTACAAAATTGAAGGTTGTGATGGAATGAAGACAATCCAAAGGTGAACAGCAACAATTGTCATTACCTTGGGCTTTAATTTCTAGCTTGGACCAACTTTTGCTTCTGGATCACACCAAATGGGCTATATGCCCAATTTGCAACAATTTCTATTTGTTTCTATTTACTTCTTTTTATGCTCGCTTTCCTTAAAAACGCTCCTTGGTATCGAATATGCTTAGCATATGCTTTTTAGGACGTCGCAATTTTGTACTACTAATCTACTTTTAGTTGCTACTTCGAAGCTTTGTTGTTAAAGTAGTCTATGGTAATTCTATGCATTAAATATGTCGTTTAATATCTAACTTCACTTTTCCTATATAGTATCCAAATTATATACATAATAGAATGAAATCATAGACATAAATAGAATGTATACCACGTGTAATGGAATAGAATTCTAGTATTTTAAGCTTTTCGGTCTTCAGAATTAAATCTTTTTGGGTAGATCGTTAAGCCACCTTAAGTGCTGCTGACTTATGCCATTAATAGTTACAATATAGAGAATTAATCAATAGCCGAAAGCAACTTCCTTACTTTAGAAGATACTTTAGTTTGGTTGTTATGTTGGAATAATTATAAATAATTATTTAATATGTGGGGCCACACATGTGTTTTAAATATGCGCTGGCTATTTTAAGGTTTAGCAAATATTAAAAGTGATCAATAAATTTAGTTTGGCTAATTGGGTATTAAAGTGATCGTCGAATTAATGTGTAGAGACCAGTTCGTATTTTTAAATTGATGAGGAGCCAATTTAAAAATATTAAGAATAGTTGTAGCCCTAGCAACTATCTATATAAAGGGGTCACGGTCCTCAATTATGCGTATGTTTTTCTTTGCATCCCCATCAATAGAGAAGAAACGCTAAGGAACTACGCATCAATTGGTGAATCACAACCCGTGTTTTCAGATCTCAATCAGATTATGGAATCAGGTACGCTTCCGCTTTCCTGTTCTTTTTCTCTCTTTGAATCAAGATGGGCATTCAGTAATTTAGTTTGAATTTAAATTCCAACAAGTGGTATCAGAGCAACCCCATACTTGATTCATCGAGAATTGTGAATCTCAATGATTCCAAAGAATTAATTTTAGGTTTTTTCGGAGAATATGAAATTCGACTCGTTTCATCAGCTTTCGAAATATTTTTTTATTTTTGGCTTGTCTATTTGCCGACTACATCTTCTCGATTGAGTTCGGGATATAAATCTTTATCATTGGCTTTGTTATCGATTGCAATGTATTTTTTGAAATTATCGATTCCGACGCCTATGATAAAGGAATCATGAATTTATGGGGATGAGTTCACTGTTATTTGTATTGTTTCAATATTGTTTACGAAATTTTGCCAATTGAGATATTGATTATGCCATCAAATATGGAATTAAAATTGAGTGCGGTTTATAACATGGGATCAGTTCCGTTTATTTGTACGTGTCGGGTAGTGTGTTGGACATGCGCATATACATGAATGATTATAATCTATGAATTCCACCTATTAAATTTAAGAATTCATATGGCATGCATATGATTTAATATTGATCTTGTTTTTATATTAATTTAGTAATTCATGTGCTGGGAATGAATTCAACATAAACCATGGGAATTTGATGCATGTTCTCGAATAATGTGATTAGGGCTTTGGTTCAATACATAATTGCAGCTACATTTTATAGGTTTTTTCAAAGGTTTGTTCAAAATCGTTGGTGAATTTAAATCCTTCAATAGACTTTATTCTATACTTCATGACAATATATGGATTGAGATTCTGATTTTGGCCAAATTAATTGTTGTAATTTTGGGTTATGCTTATGTTGCTTTTCTTGGAATCAGTACAAAATTTTTTGAGAACGGTGCCGCATTATATTTGTATGTATTGACAATGAATTTCAATTGTTGCTTTATTTTCATTCCATTATCGATCATAATTTGGATTCTATGGTCGATTAATGGATTTGTGGGCGACATCAATCTTGTTGATGTCTTTGTTCGGAAATAACTTGGCCAAGTAGGTCAAAGTTGTTTCAAAATTTGAAAATTCAGTTTTTTTCAGGTATTAGTTTAAATAATGGTTGTCTAATATTTTATATAAATTAGTTGGTACAAGATGTCGCCAAAGTGACCTCTCATGTGAAGATTAGTTTATTATGAGATATTAGATGTTTGTGTGTGTGTCTATTCATGCGAATATTAGTCGGCCCACAGGAAGGATGATATTTGACCGAATTTCACGCATTCTTGCAGTGGTAAATGTGTGATAATTATTTGGTTTCCATACGAATAATAAGTCAATCCAAAGAGGGGCTTATTATTTGGTTAATGTTTGATCACTGTAATAAGAATACTACTTACGGTAATATTATTGTTCAAAAGACTTGATATTAATGTTGTTTTCGGTATCTTGTGATGGGTTTGCCATTATTTGAATTTATTGATTATTGATTAAGGATGTTTATGTGAGCACAAAATTTATTTGGTTACTTTTGTTCTCTTTACAGCTAATATGTCTGCTACTACTATATCTGCCAACTTAAACTCCACTCCCATGCTCCATGGGACAAACTTCAAGGATTGGAAAGAAAACATATTGATTGTTCTCAGGTGCATGGATCTAGACCTTGCACTAAGGATTAAGCAACCCGCTCCTCTTACGGATGAAAGTTCACCTAATGACAAGAGGAACTTTGAGAAGTGGGGCTGCTCAAATCGCATGAGTCTCATGATCATTAAGCGTGGCATTCTAGAAGTCTTTAGGGGCGCTGCATCTGAAGAGGTTACTAATGCTAACGATTTCCTTACCGAAATTGAGAAGAGTTTTGCGAAAAATGATAAGGCTGAAACAAGCACACTTCCGCAAAGCTTGATTTCAATGAAGTATAAAGGCAAAGGAAATATTAGGGAGTATATCATGTAGATGTCTCACATTGCTTCAGCACTCAAGGTATTAAAGCTCAACTTGTCTAATGACTTGCGCGTGCATTTAGTATTAATATCGCTTCCTGCACAATTCAGTTAATTTAAGGTCAGTTATAACTGCCAGAAGGAAAAATGGACTCTTAATGAGCTTATTTCATATTGTGTTGAGATTATTTCATATTGTGTGCAAGAGGAAGAAAGGTTGACCCATTTAAGTACCTCTAAGGGAAGCACCTCTAAGGCTAATCCCACTAAAGATAAGGGTAAGAGGAAAATGAAAGAATATGAAGCTGCTCCTGAGGGTCCAACACAAAAGAAACAGTAAAAGGACACTGAGGCTGTTTCTTTTATGAGAAGTCTGGACACATGAAGAAAGATTATGCCAAGCATCACGCTTGGCGTGCAAAGAAAGGTATAATCTTTGTTTTGGTCTATTCTGAGGTTAATTTAGCTTCAGTACCTAAAAACACTTGGTGGTTAGATTTCGATGCAACTACTCACGTAAGTGTTTCTATGAAGGGTTGCCTGAGCTACCAAAAGCCAAATGATGGTGAAAGACACATCTTTGTGGGCGATGGCAAAACGGTAGAAGTTGATGCAATAGGCACATTTAGCTTATTGTTAGGAACTTGTTATTATTTGGATTTGAAAGGCACTTTCGTTGTACCGTCTTTTAGACGGAATTTGGTTTCTGTTTCTTTATTGGATAAGCTAGGTTATTATTGTTCATTTGGAAACAATCAATTAAGCCTTTCATTAAATTCAAATATTATTGGTAATGGTTCACTATGTGCTTATGATAAGTCATATTGTGACAATAAATCAACAATTTTATATTCCAATAACAACAGGAGCTCATCTAAGTCAAAGCATATTGACGTTAAGTTCCTAGTTGTGAAAAAGGGAATGCAGAGTGGACAGATTTTCATATATAGAGCACATTGGGACAAACTCCATGATTGTGGATCCACTTACTAAGGGATTACAACCCAAGGTTCATGAGCACACTGCTCATATGGGTGTTTTGTTGTTTGATGATATCATGATTTAGTTGGCGTTTGTATTTTAAGTGCTTTATATTTGGTTTTGGTTTTGGTTTTGGTTTTCGAAACACTAGTGTATTTGGTTTTTTGGTATAGAAATAAAGTATTCAATTCATTCCACTACGTTATAGTATGTTTGGTATTGATCTCACTAAGAAATAAGGTAGGACCAGTTGGAAATAGGCATGTTAAGATCACATCACATGTAATTTTCATGCTACGCATCCATGACTGATCTGTGTCATTTGGTTGTATGGATATACGTGACCATTGATTGGTTTAGTCATGTTAAATGTGACAAAAATCATTTTGATCTGATATGATCAATGGACAAGATTGTTCAAAAATACCCTTTACAACGATAGCAAGGTTTTGAGCTCATAAGGTTATGCATGTTTGTCAGATTACATATGTGGCCCAGTGGCAGATTGTTAGAATAATTATAAATAATTATTCAATATGTGGGGCCACACGTGTTTTAAATATGTGCTGGCTGTCTTAAGGTTTAACCTATATTAAAAGTGATCAATAAAGTTTAGTGGCTAATTGGATATTAAAGTGATCATGGAATTAATGTATAAAGACCAGTTTGTATTTTTAAATTGATGAGGGGCCAATTTAAAAATATTAAGAATAGTTGCAGCCCTAGCGACTATCTATATAAAGGGGTCGTGGTCCCCAATTATGGGTATATTTTATTCTCTCTGCATCCCCATCAGCAGAAAAGAAAGCCTAAGGAACTACGCATCAATTGGTAAATCATAACCCGTGTTTTCAGATCTCAATCAGATTATGGAATAAGGTACGCTTCCGCTTTCGTGTTCTTTTTCTCTCTTTGAATCAAGATGGGTATTCAGTAGTTTAGTTTGAATTTAAATTCCAACATGTTAATATTATACTATCACATTTTATTGGCTTACTTTAAAAGGCAGAAGAAACCATTTATTCATCGAAGGAAGTGGAGAACTTAGTTGAGATTTGACAGTCGGGCTCATTATGGCAAACAAATCTATGGAGTTATGGAAAATAAGAAAGCAATCTAAATTGAGAGAACAGATATAATTCAGCAGAGGAGCAGTTACAGAGATTGTTCTAACAGTTTTTGTTGGCAAAAGATCTTAGATTGAAGATCTAACATTGCCGACTCATCCAAGGGCTCAACAGCGATGGGTGATTATACTTATACATTGGAGCTACACAAGAAGAAGCCATTGGATTTGATGAGATTTTTGCTTATGGTCCGCTGCTAGGAGTATCGTCAGCTTCCTACCCGACCGGACAAAGCTCATGGCCTTTGCTATAAGGCTAAGAAGGTACACATATTCTATCTTTAATTGTTCTTTTCCCATTAAAATTGGTGTTCCGTTATTTTAGCTCTGTATTAAAAAGACATGATTTGGTAGCTGGATTTTGATTGGTATATTTTTTTTAGTAGTTTATGTTTATTAGGCGTTATTACATAATTTGCTGCATAGTTAGTCCGTTAATCTTAACGGGGGAGAGAAGCAATGAAGTGCTCAACCATTCGTCGCCGAAAGCATAGAAGTGATGAGGAAAATGGCAATGCTTGTGATGAAATTCCAATCCAACATCAGCTATTGCCCATTGGAGAAACATATTTGTACTGTTATCCCTCAGGCACTTGAGGTGGATCTAGGGAATGCTTCCAAATGTAAGTTCCACTATGGATTTTTAGCTGTCATCACATTCTAATCGGGATTATGACATAATTCAATTTCTTGTGTTTAATGTTCTTTGTGTTCTTAAGAGAAATTGATCCCTCTCACATTTTCCCATCAGGTTCACATTGACATTATTCTCCATTTCTCCATTTCTATGATCACCGTTCTGATATTGTTATACTTATGGAAAGTGTAGTTGCACTTGGGGCAATAAGTTGTGCAACTCTTAATATCGATGCTTTGAAGTAATCTATATTCTATATATTAATAAAATAAGATCATTTTCCCGCCAAAATTTTTATTTTTATGAATTAAAAAATAAAATTTAATTATAAAAGGATAATTATAAATTTGCAACTCAATCTTTCCTTCATCTTCTAGAATTCGAACTCTTATATATCTCTTATATATCTCCCATATAATATGAGGTCATTTTTCCGTGAGAAATTTCATTTTTGAATTAAAAAATAAAATTTAATTGTAAAATCACCTTCGATAATCACAAATCTGCAACTCAATCTTTCCTTCCTCTTCTAGAATTCGAACTCTTATATATCTCCCCACTTCGTTTGTGAAACCGTTATAAGTTGCTTGAATAGCCTTAAAATTGCGCTTTTTTCATGATATGTATATATGTCCAAGATGATTATATCTTAAATATATATATCTCCCCGTACAACGCACGAGAGAAAATACTAGTAACCTATTAATTAACTGTGGGAAAATTCCATAAAAATGATGGGTGAAATTGAAATATTTATTATTATTATTACTACTACAACTTTTTGGGGGGTGAAATTGAATATTTATTTATCTATTTCATTTACATATGTTTTCCTATTACAATATTCTAGATGTGTTTGGTAATTTTAAAAGTTACCCTTTTTTTTTTTCCTTTCGGAATAATATTGTATACCATGAATGTGCTGTCAATAATTGAGGAATAATTTTGAATGGTTTACTCCATCGACAACGAACTTGAAGTAAAATAAAGCTGAAATGAACCTAACAATTCATGTTTAAATACATTTGATTTTATGTTGGCCATCTTTGATTGGTTGAGCTGAGTAAGAGGCTGTGGGACTTTATTTGGTACTTACGAGCGTATAGTCAAAGCAATTTGAAATAATATGTCATGAGACACATAAAAAGGTGATAGCGAATAGGCAAAGCCATGTAGAATTGAAATTACATTCGATATAATGTTGATCATTGATAGGGGTCGGTAATTCGGTATATTAAACTCAAATCAGTGATAAAGTGATTTTGGATTTAAATTGTTTGCTTGGTGTAGACGAAAACAATAAAACAATAGATCAAAATTGAATTTCTATGGAAAACTCTATTGGTGCATCAAACACAAGTTCAATCCTAATTAAAAGTACAGCCATCAATCCTAATTAAAAGTACAGCCATCATACGATAGAAACCATAGCTCATCCCAGGCGTTGGGTGGTCGTGGATATTTTGAGAGGAAATAGGTCCAAATGGCGTTAGCTTTTCCTAATAAATATTTGAGACCTGTATTGATACTTTTACCATTTTATTCTTGCGTGTGTTTTTTTTTTTTTTTGCTGAAATGTACCATTTTATCCTTCTATCTCCTTTAAAAAGTACATTGAACCCAAATTGCTTCATGAAATTTTTATGAAAATTCTTTCATTGCACAAAGCAATTGAGTTTAGTGTTCTCATCAGCATTCTGTTCATTTTTTTAATCATGATTTGTTGAACATAGTTTAAAAGAACATAGAATGATTAAAATTAATTAGATTACTTACCAATCCTAAAAAACTACAAATATTTTCTAGATTGCACACTAGTACACAATTGACATTGGGTGGTGGTTCTATAGAAAAACGCCACCCAAAAACAAAGGGCGGCGGTTGTTAGAAAAAACTGCCATTCGTTATGGTTTTTTTTTTTTAATTATTTAAACTTTCGGTGGCGGTTCTTGAAAAGAACCGTCACCCAAACTAGAATAAAGGGTGGTTGTTTTTACAATCACCACCCGTTCTCTACATTTAAAAATAATAATAATAATAAATATTTAGGATGGCGGTCCCGTTCTACAACCGCCGCCCTTTATTTTATTATTATTAAAAATACTCTTGAGTGGCGGTTCTTTGCTACAACCGCCACCATTTCCTTTAAATATTGCACCAATTCACCAGACAGCCATTCCCGCTTCTGAGTTTCTTCCTCTTTCGAAAATTTTTAGAAATTTCTTGCAATATTCATGACTTCAAATCAGATTTAAGTGCAATTCCTTCACAAATTGGTGCCACAATTTAAGCAAGGTAAGCTTCTTATATCTTTTGGTCACAATTTCACGTATTTTTGTGTATTTTTAGGTTATAATTTAACATCCCCAAATTGTAGGATTTGTTGAAATCGGATTTTGTTGCATTTTATTCACAAGTTGGAGCTACAACACACAACAATGTCATCTTCCTCTATCAATTGGATCCAAATTTCCCTACTTTAATTTTGAAGTTAGTAAGTTAATATCCCCAAATTCTATGGTTTTTTTTTTTTTTGGTTTTTGCTAATCTTGAGTTTATGGATTTTGTTTGTTGTAATATACTTACACATTGTGATTTCATGTTTAATGTGTTATATTTCTTATGTGTAATTTGATTGGAACTTTGTTTTTTATTGTAATTGTAAATCTATTGTTTTTGCTATATATATATGGATATTATTGAATCAAATATTCTTCATTTATTTATATGCATATATGATTTAATTAGAGGTGTAATTTTAGTGATATTATGAATTATAAATAATTTAAAAGAGCAATTAAAAAAAATAATAGTTAATATAATTTTTTTGAGTTTTTGGGCGTGCAAAGTTTAAACAGCCATAACTCTTGCATACCATATTCGTTTTTAGCCCACTACCCCATTCTGGAATCGTCGCGACGAGATATACGACAACAACTGCTATTGCTGTGACTCCATGTTTCAGGCACATCTGAAGTCGTTCGAGGCCTCAAAATGCAGTTTTTAGTTTTTCATTTTATAGTTTCGTATTTTTGTTCTTCTGTTGTTCATTTCGTTATTTCATTTCAGAGTACCTTACGGTTATATTATTTAAGAACAGGTTTTGTTGTAATTCGAGGCGACTGACTTTGAAAAAAAATTATTTCGTTCTTAGTTGTTGCAATCCTAATCCTGTGTTCATGTGTTAGTAGTCTATTGTCCCCACCCCCACCCCACCACCAAAAAAAAAAAAAACGGTGGCGGTTCTATAAAGAATCGCCGCCCTAACTAATTTTTTTAAAATTAGAACGGGTGGCGGTTGTTTAAAAAACATCCGCCACCCTTTCTTTTTTGGGTGGTGTTTTTTGAGCCGCCACCCTTTCGATGACATTAGGTGTCGTCGGTTTTTGGGTGGCGGTCAAAACACCGCCACTTGAAGTGTAAAAAAACCGCCACCTAAGCCCCTTTTTGTACTAGTGGCAAGATATCTTTTCAAATTACAAAATACCTTTAATCATACCATTCTTAAAATATCAACTATTAAGCTAATTATTTTAGGAATAATTAATTATTTTTAGAAATAATTGTCCAAAAATGAAAATTAATTAAAATTAATTATATTGTTAAGATTTAATTTGAATCGGTTTCATTCGATGAAAATTGGCATGGAGAAGCATTAGTCAAAATTATTTATTATATTGGTAAAAACAGGAACATACAGTTAATTAAAAACCAACTAAAATTAATTACTTATGTCACTAAGGGTTGCCAAGATTTTCCCTAAAAATGAAAGATATCTTTTAAATTCCAAAATATCTTTAAAATTAGATTCAAATAAAAGAAAATTTTCGCAACTTTGATCTAATTGGACATGTTTTTAGAGATGGCCTATTAAAAAAAATTAAAATCATATATATATTTCCATTTATTTATCTTATCCAAATTTATTTAAATTAGGTATAAAAATCATTCAATATTTGGCCAAGATAATATAAAATCTATGAGATTTTTTTTATCAACCATATTAAGAATCCGATATGATTTAAAATTATTTAAAATAAAAATCTAAATTGATGATTTTACAAGAAGTATGTTAATATGCCGGATATGTTAAATTGGTGAGTGTATAATAAATATGTTAATATGTTTAGTTTGTTTAGAAGTATTTATTGAAAAAATTAGATGTCATTAATGCATATTAAAAAGTACAAATAAAAGTTTTAGATTCTATGATCACGATAGGGCGCGGATGTGGATGGGAATTTTCCAGCAGGGGCGGGATGGGGAATGGAGAGTCCCCATCCTATTACAATTCTTATATCATTTTCATTCGACCTCAATTAAATGAGAATGTAGAGAGGATAGGGAGAAGTTTTCCCAGTGGGGCAGAAACACGGCGTTGGGGTCTGTCGAACTGTACCCATTACATTATCATTTCTATAATATATCTATATATTGTTTATTTTTCACAATAAAATTTTCGAAATCATTATTCGCTTGTCCATTGTTAATACCATGTAGTGCATGGGCGTGTAATTAATGTCTCCCAATTTTGTAATTAAATATAATAGAATGTGGAATAGCTTTATGCCAAAAAAGTTCTATAAAAGTTATAAATAGTCTTTTAGTGCGATTGATAACTAGAGCATTTTATTTAATTTGCATCTATATTATTACAATTTCTACCACAAATTGTTATCCCGTGCAATAAGGGAAACTCTGTCGAAAGTGTTATAGAATTCTTTCATTATTTAATTTATATTCACTAACTTTAGTGCACTAACCCATATTCAATTTTTTTGGGACATGCTATTTTCATATTATTAACATTTGTCAAAGTTGCTATTTGTTCGAAAATTAGTTTCCTGTGCAACGCATGATGCAACAGCTAGTTTTGTTGAAAAGCACAAATTGTATTTGGTTGTTATAGTTCATTTATCTGAATAATATCCAAGATACAATGCAAGGAAAATTCAAAAGTTAAAACTTAATTGATCAAACATTAAAATAAATAAATAAATATACAAAAAATTGATGGTGGGCTCATTTAATTAATATTTGGCATGCATAGATTTTTATATTATTTTTTCTATTAATTTTTTTGAGCTTTTTTAAAAGGGTTATTTTCGCAAACCACCACCCCCCCAAAACTATTGATTTTGTTATAATTTTAACCCTATTCTTTTTTTCGGCCTCAAACTCCCCAACCTATGAGAAATTATCGCTGCAGGACCCCATTAACATTTTCCATCCAATCCAACCGTTAGATTTTCATTTTTTGTCTTTTAGTGGCCCTCTTTTGTCTTTTAGTGCAATACTAAAATGGTCCTAAAGTCTTACTGAAAGAATTTGGGGGGAGGGGGGTTCCTGTGAAACGGATACTTTGGGGTCCTATTACGAAAATACCAATAATCAACTTTAATTTAATTCTATATTAGTTAAATTAGTTTAAAGTCGAAAATACCAAGTTAACTAGTCCGAAATCTTTCCAGTGTTTTGACTGCACTTCTGGTCCAAAGTAATAATAAAAAAATTGCTGAAATCGTCAAAAAAATCATTGTTAATAACAAGTGTAATTATTGTACATAAATAAAATTTTATTAAAAATATATCACTGTAAAAAAATGTGTGAAATGTAAAGAATTAATCGCAAAAAATAAAATCAAAAAATAAAATCAAAAATTAAAATCCCCCCGAAACCTGCTGTTGCTGGTGTTCATTTGCACATTTTCTTTATGATTAGATGCACGCACATTTTGATTTTAAGCAACAGTTAATAATAAATGTAGTTGTTGTACCTAAATAAAATTTTATTGGGAATATATTAGTGTAAAAAATATATCGAATACAAATAATCAATCACAAAAAGTAAAATGAAAAGAAAATCAAAAATAAAAAAAACCCACCGTGCCCCACCCCACCGCCCAAAAACCTACCTACCTACCTACCACCACCACTACCACCACTAGTGGTGGTGGTGGTGGCAACGGCGACAAAACCACCCCCAGTTGGTGGTGGTTTGGCCCCACCGGATCTCGGATTTGGTGGAACCAGCAGATCCGAGATTTGGTGGCTTCGACAACCAGCTGCTGGGGGTGGTTTTGACCACCAGCAGCAGATCGTCGCTAGATCACCGCCATGGCTTCGACCACCAGACCGCCGCCATAGCTTCGACCGCCAACAGCTGGTGGTCGAGGCTACTCGATCGTCGCCATGGCTTCGATCACCAGCCACTGCTAGTCATCGAAGCCATGGCGGCGAAACCACCACTTGGTGGTGGTTTTGTTGCCACCACCACCACCTAGTGGTGATGGGTTTTTGGGTGGGTGGAGGTAGAGTGGGTGGGGTGGGTGGGTGGGTTTTTTATTTTTATTTTTTGTGATTTTCTTATTTTTTTTCATTTTTGATTTTGTGATTTCCTTCTTCAACCACCATATTTATTTTTGGGTTTGCTGGCATGGTAGTGGTGGTGGTGGTACCCTGTCGTCGTTGTGGAGGAAATTATGGACTAATTTGTACATATTCAAAAGTTATGGATTTTGTTATTTAATTTAATTAAAATAATATAAATAAAATGGCAATATTATTTTTTGGCATAAATAGTCCATATCTTGTAATAAAATATTAGTTTGAGGACGAAAATGCTAAGACAAAGCGATAGGTCTTTACTGTGCACGGGCTAAAACGTTAGGTGCTAATAAGTCTTATTCGAGCGCATGCTACGGTATTGTAATTTTTTTGTAAAAATTATTTAACCAATAATCAATTAATTCAATAAAATTAATTACGGGTGAAATAAAAATAAAAGGTAAAATTTAATTAAAATTTGGGACCAAATATACACCAATTTTTTTGACCATTTGAGCAACTTTTTTATTATTATTTTGGACCAAAAGCGGCGCCGAAACACTGGAAAGATTTAGGGCTACTTTGCACATTATTTTAACTTGGTATTTTTGAATTTAAATTAATTTAACTAATATAGAAATAAATTAAAATTAATTATTGGTATTTTCGTAATAGGACCCCAAAATATCTGTTTCACAGGGGCCCCTCATTCTTTCAGTGAGAATTTAGGACCATTTTACCATTGCACTAAACAACAAAAAATGAAAATCTAACGATTGAACTGGATGGAAAAAGGTTAATGGGGTCCTGTGGTTACAATTTCTCATAGGGTGGGGGAGGAGGGGTTGGTGGCGAAAAAATAATAGGGTTGGAATTGTGACAAAATCGATAGGTTTTGGGGGATGGGGTTGCGAAAATAACCCTTTTTCAAAGATAAAATCTTTTATTTTTTATTTTTTTAGTTTTTCAAAGATTTTATTATTAAAGGTAAAAATGTTTCTAGAAATTTAGTTCTTAATGTAATATAATTACATTCTATTTTTTTCTTTGTTTTTCTAAAGTTCTTCAATTTCCTACAAAAATTTAAGAAATATTTATTTTCTCGGCTTTCACTTAATTTTTCTTTTATCAATTTGTCATTTTAAATCAGGCTACACAATATAATTTTGTACAAACAATCATAAAGAATAGCCAATATTTTCTTTTATTTGTGACTATTTATAAATTTAATTGACAACACCACCATTTAAAGAAGTTGTAGACAAAATGCTGAATGCTGATGCTTAATTAAAAAATTCAGAATCGAAAAACTCACAAGCAATTGTAATCACACATACATAGAAATTTAAAAGTCGTTGTAATTGAAAAAAAAAAGTCAAATATAAATAATGGATCAATAAAATGTTAAAAGATTTGTGTTTTTTTTAATATTTTGTGTAGTGTAAATGCATGTTAAGCATCTTAATAGTTATGTATTTATTGTTATATATTTTTTTATTTGTGTAAACATATGTGTCTCATGTATTGATTACGGAAGGTACATTGTAAACATGAAATCCTACTTGATTATTAAGTATGAAAAATATTAATTGGTTTAGATGCATGCTGCCACAATGTTATTCCACCTGTTCAAATACACGTCCATCTAATACGCGTTACATTATAATTATTTGAGTACAATTTTCATATAATATTGTTCAATTATATTTTTATCACTTATATGAAACACGTCTTACATATTGTACATTAATTGTCGAATAATATTTCTTTCTCATTTTAATTATAGTTGCATTTAATACATGTTAACTTAAAAAGATTTTCTTTTTCGCTCTATAAGGCATGAGTTTTAGAATATTTTCATCCCGTGTAACACACAGGTCGGATACTAGTTTCATAAATTCTCCACATTTACAATGAGAAACAGATTTGGTTTGCAAACTGATTGATTAATGTGCATGTTATACTTTTATCTCATTAATTAATTAATGTATATGCACTAGATCAAACTATGAATTAATTTATTCAAAAAGAATATTGAACTAATATGATTTTTTTATTTTCATTCATTGTTATGTATTTAATATTGAAAATGTCACAACAAAGTGTAAAGGGTGAAAAGCATGGACCCCAAGCTTCAAGCTTCGATGTGCCTCAGCGAGCCTTTTAGAATAGAGGCTACAATAAGCACCGCAATATTTTGAATTTTGTTTTATTTTGTTTTATTTTATTTTTATATGTAACTTTTGTTATTTCTTTAGAAACTATAATAAAGTAGTTATGTGATATATAATATAGAGTACAGCTTTGAGGCTGATATATAATATAAAGTTTTGAGTCATTGGTGCAAATGGTCCAAAAAAGTTGAGGTTACTACGAGATTAGTCCCAAAAAAAAAAGGAGTGTGATAGGTCAAAAAAAAAAATGGTGCATGTTTGGCCCTTTTCAATGGATGCCATCCACTTTTCCTGCTAGTTACTTGAATTTCGCTATTTTGTCCTCTTCTTAAGGGCACCTTGGTCATTTCAGCGAGGGTAAAGAACTTGTAATTGCCATTGAGTATAGAAGTTTAAAATATGTATAAATTAGTCTCAAACTTTATCTTAGTTGGATAATTTGCTCATTTCTTTTTTATTATATGTTTATTTGGTTTATAATTACTTTTAAAGGATTAATTTGCTGCCAATTAAATAGTTTTCATCGAAAATTTTAAACACCATAGTATTTGTTTGTATTAATATCTTACATTTTAAAAAAATAGCATTTAAGATGCCCACATTTTGATTTTAATCAACCATTAACAATAAATGTAATTATTATATCTCCATAAAATTTGAGTAGGAGTATATCCCTTTAAAAAATATACCAAATGAAAAACTAATACAACAAAATACATAAAAATAAAAATAAAAAAACTAAACCTAACCCACCCCAAACCCCTCACCCCATCTCTTTCTCTCTCTATCTCTCTCCACTATTTCCCAGCTGACAACGCTTCTGAAATCATTTGTCGGAAGCGGGGAGAGAGAGAGAAGAGGGGATGGGTGGGGGTGTGGTGGGGTTCAATTTTTTTATTTTTAAATTTTTCTCTTCGGATATTTAAATTTTTGTATTTTATTTTATGATTTTTCATATTCGGTATTTTTTTATAGTGATTTACTCAAACTAAAATATTATGAAAATATAATAATTATATTTATTGTTAACTATTGGTTTAAATCAAACTGAGGGCATCTTTAATGTGAAAGAAATTTTTGAAAAATTACGATAATAATATGAAAAAATACTACGGTGTTTAAAATTTTTGATGAAAAAGATTTGATTAGTATCAAATTAATCAGATAAAATTAATTATGGATGAAATAAATATATATAAAAAACTAACAGTTGAATGATGAAATTTAACTAAAGTTTTGGACTGATTTATACATATTTCAATCTTTTGTACTCTGTTGCAATTACAAGTTCTTTACTCTAATTGGAATGACAAAGGTTCCCCTTACGGAGATGACAAAGTAGCAAAAATTCAAGTAAGAGCATCTCCAATGCATGGTGTCTTCACAATGTCAAGGGTTGGAGAGATAGAGAGAGACACAGATATTTGATGGGGTCCTACTATACATTCTTTTCTTCTGTTTTTAATTTTCTACTTTCTTTAACAAATTTTCTCTCTTTTATTCTACTTTTTCTTCACTTTTTCTTCCTCGTTTCCCATGTTACTTCAAAAAAAAAGTCCATCTACGTAGCTTCCACTATTATTTAATTACTACTATTTACCCCCGTGCTATGCACAATCATTCATGTATTTTAGATAAAATTTGATAAGCTTATTATTTATTTATCAATTTACTCTACATCTGTTTGTATAAAAATATTGAAGAACATACTTTTAAAGTATAAATAATTATTTTTTCAATGCTAAATCAAATCAAGTTTTTAGGTCGGAGCTTCAAAAAAATAATATAATGATTTAGCCCCGATTGGCTTCGATTTAAAAGTGTTTTAAACACTTTTTCAAATTTTTTCTCTCTCCCAAATTAATCACATCCATATATCTCATCACATCCACAAATCTCAACCACTCAACTCCACTCGTTTTCTCTCCTCTTTTACATTAAAAATATTTAAAAACTATTATAATCTATTCCCTATCACCATTTTTACATTTGAATTTGAATTTTAGTTAACCATAGATAATATGGGAATTATATTGAAATAATTATTGTCATATATTATCATGCTATTATTAAGAAATAAAATTAAATATTTAATTAATATACAAGAATGAAATTGAAATTTCAAATAAATTGCAATTTGACAAAATTGAAAACAAATATTAAGAAATCCAGAAAGTATATCTGCATCACATTATAATACGGAATATCACCATTAAAATCACATTTTGAATTGAATTATGTATTTAATAAATAATTTAAAAATTATATAAAAAAAATAATGGGAAAAAATTTTGATTTTTTAATTCAAATATATAGTATCTTATCTTATAATTCAAATTTAAAATGAGTAATTTTCGAATTGAATGGAATTGTATCTACTAATAGCTCGAATTACATAATTAATGAATTTAAATTATAATTGTGTTCTATTTAGGATAAAGATGAATAAGTTGAGTTATATTTAATCTAATGATCTAATACGTTGAAAAAATTGAAAAATCAAATAAAGAAGAGGGACAATGAGGGCAAAATAGAGGCATTGACTGCTATTTTTATATATTTAACAGATATATTTTCAAAAATTTGAATATTATATCAATATTTATGTGATAATCTTATCCTACAATTTGAATACAAATTAAATTATTTTTGTGATAATTTTATCTCAATATTGCGAGGGAAAGCAGTGTAGAAAAAATATAATATAATAAACAAATTATATGTTCAGAAAATCGAACTAAATAAAAATTATGAATTAAAATGAAAACCTAAAAATTACAGGAATATTTTTGTGATAATGTTATCTCATGATTTGAATAAATATGATTTCTTAAATTTGAAGAAATGCAAATTTGAAGGTTATATCAATGTTTTTGTGAAAATCTTATGTTTTGGAAGAAATAATATAATAAATAAAAATATAATATAATATAATATAATATAATATAATAAATTACATTTTCCAAAACTTGAACTAAATAAAAAACACGTATAAAAATGAAAATCTAAAGATTATATGTTTTTGTGATAATGTTATCTTATAATTTGAATAAATACATTTCAAAAATTTGAATAAATGAAAATCTGAAGACTATATCAGTATTTTTGAGATAATCTTATCTTATTGAAAAATAATATAATAAATAAAAAATATAATAAAGAAGTTATATTTTCAAAAATGGAACTAAATAAAAAACTTGTACAAAAATTAAAATCTAAAGATTATCGGAATATTTTTGCGATAATATTATCTCATCGTTTGAATAAATATATTTTCAAAAATTTGAATAAATGAAAATCTGAAGATTATATCAATATCTTTGTGATAATTTTTTTGTGGAAAAACTAATATAGTAAACAAATAAATGAAAATGGGAAGATAATATCACTAGTACAGATTAAGCATAGGGTGGCGGTTGTTTTCACACAAAGGGTGGCATTTGTTTGGGTGCCACCAAAGATGGCGACACCCAAAGTCCAAAAATAGGGTGGCGGTTCAAAAAACCGCCACCCTAAACCAATCTTTTTTTTTTTTTAATTTATAACGGGTGGCGGTTGTTCCACAACCGCCACCTAAATAGGGTGGCGGTTGTGCTTAACAACCGCCACCCAAAAATCCTATAGGGTGGCGGTTGTGAGCACAACCGCCACCCTATGTTTTTTTTTTTTTTTAGAAACGGGTGGCGGTTGTTAGGGCACAACCGCCACCCGTTATCCAAATTTTTTTTTAACATATGGTGGCGGTTGTTGACAACAACCGCCACCTTTTGATTAATTTTTTTTTTTTTTTTTACAAATTATTTGGGTGGCGGTTCCTATTGACAATCGCCACCCTTTCTCAATTTTTTTTTTTAGGAATTCAGCTTTCTTAAATATTTACCCTCAAAATTAACCTGCAATATATCATATACCATTCTACACTACTTGTAATACACCATTCACCAACCACAGTACCGCATTAACGTAACCTACAACGTCCGATAGCACATTAAACTCAAGTACTTAGGCCTAATATTGAAACAAATAGAAAGCAACTAATCGCAATATCATTAACCTACAATTACAGTACTAACCATTACATCATTCATAGCCATGCCTCAACTATATAAGGCCTAATATCGAAACAAGTAGGAAGCAACTCCCATGGCATATCGCTGATGCAAAGTATATATAATCTAGCCACAGCACTAAACTAACAAATGAAATAAATACAACCTAATGAAACAAGTAGAAGCTACTCCAACACAACTGTACAAGTACACAATGCACGAGAACATAGTAAGACTAAGATAAATGAATTAAAAAAATGATCATTTCATAACTTCTCGAAAGAATTCAACCCAAATTTCTCGTACCATATCGATGTTGCTCGAGAATACTCTTCTCTGCATACACCTATAAGTGAAATAAAGATAATCAATACTATACATACCCAATAAATTATGTCTTGGATGCTTAAAATAATTAACGAGTCCACAATGTTCAGTGACACACCTTTTGTAGATCATCACCCCCGCCATATCGTATCATTATGTCATTCATATTTTTCACGACGCAAGATAACCACACTCATCACCTCCTGGTTGTTGTACACACTATAATTTGTATGTAGCATCAAAATAAAATTAGTCGATAGAAAAATCTATTTTGAAAGAAATATTCCAAATAGAAACGAACAAAGGTATTAAAAATTAACTTGTATTGTTAAAAGTTATATCTGTATGTCTAGGAAGATTTTTTCCATTGAACAGCAGCTTGTCGTACACCCTTTTGTTCCACATCACTCTGAAAGCTCTAAAATTTTAAATTACATGAATAATATTAATATATAAGAAGCGCTCTAAACTCAAACTTATCACACAAACCAATAAATGAAATGTGAGTCAATGGAAACATTCTCTTACACGCTTATGAGTGGCTTGATAACGAAATTTCTCTTCTGATTACCCAATGAATCCATTACGTATACCGTATTGGCTGAGGGCTCAATGACAAGCAATATCCAGTGATGACTAATAAATGTGACAGTTAGCTTCTTAGTAACATATGCATGAACTTCGAAGTTATAATATTGGATGTATTAAAAAGTGTGGGTGTTCTTACTCTTGGTGATACGGCGCCAAAATATATTTCTTGTCACTTAGATTGCACAACGCATCATTAATGTAGCGTGAAGCCTCCATATGCTGAGAGTGATGTGGAACCCGATATCGAATTTAGGGTGGCGGTTGTTTCACACAACCGCCACCCTTTGTTTTCAAATTTTTTTTTTCTTCAAGTAAAGGGTGGCGGATTTTTTCTATAACCGCCACCCTTTCTTCCAATGGTGGCGGTTTCAACAAAAACGCCACCATATGGGCGCCGTCTAAAGTCATTTGTGTACTAGTGTATATTTAACTATAAAAAAATGGGAAGATAAATAAATTATATTTTTGAAAGATGAAAATAAAAAAATTGTGATGAAAATGAAAATCTAAAGATCATAGGAATATTTTTTTTGTAATGTTATCTCATAATTTGAATAAACATATTTTTAACATTTTGAATAAATGAATATCTGAAGATTATATCAATAGCTTTGTGATAATTGATGGACATTTTACGCACGCAAATATTACCACAAGTGCATGGGCCGTACAAATAGCAGAATGGACTTAGGAGTCCGAGTATCGATCCCTCAAAGAGTATGCTTTGAATTCACACTAGTCAACTTAATATACATTTATGTAAAACACACATTTAAAAGATGGAAATTGTTGTGAACAAGATTTAAAATTGCAATTTAATGAGAAAGGATTGTGACTATATTGATTGATGAAAAGAGAAGAGTAGTTGGGATCATCAACTCCATTTGATCATTACGTTATTAACGCTTTGCTAGCCCTCAAATGAGTTACTTGTCAACATGTGTCAGACCCGATCTTCCATAAACAAATAGTTACCTCTCTCGAGTGTCAAACTATCTATTATAAACTAACTCAACCCACTATATTTCTATATTGGTAGAAGATCAACGTATAGCATTAAACTTGATGAAAATAACTCAAAGGGTCATCTAAGGTTTAGAGGTATGTTTCTATCCTCTACAAGAACTTAGAGTAGATACTACCCGGTCTAACATACATATTTCCTTTCGCAACCTATGCAAACCACAAAACATCAACATTTGTTGGCCAAACAAATGAAGAGCAACAAGCACCACATAGCATCCACACACAAAACAAGCAACTCAACAATATAAACTAGCTCAACTTCAATAACATAATTAAATTTTATCAATAACCCCAACTGGGGAGTGTTTAGCCCATAGTGACTAAATACAAATCAAGAAAAAAGGGATACATTGCAAACAAGTATCAAATGAGAAAGTACAAGAAGAAGAGTAAAAACCCCTTTAGAACAAAGTAGTAAAGCTTTCAATCAACCTCTTCCCTTCCTTCTCACTTTTTCTTTAATATCTTGTAAACCTAGTTTTTTCTCTTCTTTCTTTTTCATCCTCTTTTCAAGATAAAAAAAAAAAGTGGTTGAAATTTTTCCCTAAGTTGTGCCTTAGAAGGCTCATGAAGATGACCAAAAAGCCCCAAAAGTGGAGGGCAAACCAGGAAGTTATCCAATTAAATAGTAGAAAGCAGCTGGATCTCGCAAGTTGTTGATAATTTTACGGTCGTACAAAGATTTTATATGGCAGTAAAAATATGTTACGGTCGTAACATAACATTTTATGGCAATAAAAATGTCTCTACATACTTTTTTGCCATTTTTAGTTTCCCCATTATACGGCCGTAACCTACCATTTTATGGTCGTAGATTTGTGTTGTACCACGATAAAAAGGTCCCTGCATATCTTGGCTGGCTTTGCAAACCATTTTACTACCGTACCAGTTTTGTTTACCACCGTAAAAAAATTGCAGGAAAAAAGTCCTCCAACCCCAAAAATGCTTCATCTTGGTCCCTAACTTCGTTTGGCCATAAGTGTTGATAGAAGACTCGGAATTAAAATATGTTAGAAGGGTCGGACTCATCTTTCCATGGTCTTCCAAAATTTCACCCAAAGCCCTCCATCTTCCTAATAGCTGCGTTTTAGTCCTCGACTTTTGAGTTTCATGACAATTTCAGTCCTTTTCGCTTTCTCTCTCCCAAAATTGCATCGGACCCTAGAAACACAATTTTTACACACAATTAAATAGAAATCTTCTCAATCATTTAGTGAAATACTTGTTTAAAAGTATAAATAAATGTGAAAAATGCACAATTATCAATAATCTTATCTTGTGAAAAAATAATATAGTAAATAATAAATAAATAAATGAAAATGGAAAGATTATATCAATATCTTTGTGATAAATTAAAAAATAAGGGGAAAGAATAGGCTGGAAAACAGGAGGTAGATACTTCATTTTTTAAAATATATCTTTAATAGATTATTTTTAAATTTGTCTCTATCTTTCTCTTCATTTTTTTCACTTTTCCCACCGTTTTTTTCCTAGAGCTCTTTATATTCAATTTCAATTAAAATAATTACTATCTCTCTACTCCACATCATCCAAATCCACAATGCATTGGAGATGTCCTAGCTAATGGCAAAAGTGGACAGAATTCATTCGAAAGGAGGCGCCAACGCGTTTTTTTTACCAATCACACTGCTTTTTTTTTTTTTGATTTCGAACTAATCTCACAGTAACATCAACTTTTTTTGGACCATTTGGACCAATTTCCTTAAATTTTAATTAATTTATCATAAAAAAATTATTATCATTGTGACTAATATTTTGAGACCCGTGGTTATTTTGTATGGTTGAAAATTAATTTTTTTATAATTTCAGAAAAACTTTATGTATCTTGTAGGTATCGACTATAGGTATTCAAGTTTCCATTTCAATTCTGCAGACACAAAATCTGATAATAACCGTTCTTATCTTACCATAATAAACAATATAATAATAACATTCTAATCTTATCATTCAAAAATAATCATTCTAATTTTTTTTAATTAGAAATCTACATAGTCAAAATTGAATTTCTGGACACAAATGGAGAATCAACATCAATGAAATCTTCACCTTCTTCGTTAAGAAGAACTTGGCAGTTGACTTTGGAACGAGGCCTTCTTTGACAGGACTTCCGTTGTACGATGTAAGAAAACTGTTTTCTAATTTAGACTTTGTCCTTTTGGGAACAAATTTTATATGCACAGTATGCTGTGTAAAATGTATGGTTAATGTTGTATTGAAAAATGTGTGTAGTTGAAAAGAGGAGGGAGAAATTTTTTGTTGTTAAATTATGTAAAGAAAAGGGCCTTATACAGCCCAAAGTTACTGTTCTTAACGGTGACTTCCGCGTTGATTTTTATGGTGAAAGACGGCGAATTCGTGAAGTTGTACAATATTGATGCTCAGATTTTCAATATTGATGGAGTGGATTATGTATTTGGATCGTCCGATGCGCGTGACTGTTAAATCAAAGGCTGTTATGACTCGGGTTTGGAAAACGGTGAAGAGGACAATGTACAGCAACACCAATTTGATGCAGTACTTGCTGCGGAGCTCTAAAGACTCTGGAGCCCTTTGGATGAATGGACAATATATGGCTAGCATGCAAAGGTTCTTGCAAGTTGTATGTTACGAACATAAGATAGACTGATTAGAGAGTCATTTGTTTGACTTTCACTTTTCTAACTTTTTTTTCCCTCTTTTGCCCTTTTATTTTTTTTCTTGGTTTTTTCCCCTTGTTATGAATAATTGAGAATAATTTGGTGGTTATGAATTATGAGGAATAATTTGGTGGAGGAATAATTTGGTGGAGGAATAATTTGGTAAAAGATGTAATTATTATATGTGAATGACTATTATACCCTTGATGAAATTATGTAATTACGGTTGTACCATTCGAAGTTTTCCTATAAATAGGGCTTCAGTTATTAATGAAATTCATTCCTGAGAATTCCTTAGAATTCATTCTCTCTAAATTCTCTCTATTGTTTCTATACTTTTATAACACGTTATCAGCACGAGTCTCTAGCCATTTGAGTAATATGAAGGGAGTATGCTCTCTGATTGCATCTTATAGATGATCTTACAGACGTAAACTAGATTATTACAAGAAAATTATGGCCAATATTTCTTTGACGCTCCATGATTATAAACCTGATTAAGATTATGCTTAACGCCCTTTTCCTTCTTCCTTCCACTACCCTAATCACCACTTCTTGATAATTCCCTCAACCACAAATTAATCTACCTAATTACGGCGGCAAACGGTGGTAGCAATTTGGAGAGCATACATGAGGAGGAAACTAACCCTTTGGCTATCTTGCCCAATAATAATCCTCCCCTTGATCTGCCACGTCCCGTCCAACCCGTGCCAGGTAATCAAATGGAAGTGTCGGTGCAGAGTGTGAAGAAAGGAAGAGAATCAGAAAATGACGAAGGTATATATATTCCATTATAATATAATAATTATATATTATTTTATAATATAATAATATATTAAACTATAACATTCGTTTTATCGAGATATAAGGAGCATACATTATCAAAATCAAATTTTCTCGACTCCATTATACTCGATTTAACGAGAGCTTCGATTTGATACCAATATTGATAGGGTAATAACTCGTTTTGAAATATGTTATTATCAAACTTTCAAAATTTACAAATTAGTACACCAACTTTTGAAAAAGTTACAAAATAGTCCTTGAATATTTTGATATTGATAAATTGAAGTAGAAATGAGATAATTTTCCAATCGTAAAACATTGATAAAATATTTTTGACAATTTTACCTTTACGAATTGGAATGGACAATTTTACCCTTAGGGTAAAACCGACCTAATTTTGACGACAGTGAAAAATGGATAGAATATTCATGAAGAAATTCTAAATCCATTGATTATATAAAATGGCTTGAAGTCCATTTGAGTTAAAAGATCGAAATATTAATGTAACTCCCGAAGAGTTCAATTACATAATGTACTTATTCTAGAAGGATAAGTGTGCTCTTGTAGAAGTAATGAGTATTTGTTCTAGAAGAACAAATTTGCTCCCAGTAAGCAGTCAATATTTAATTCTCGCACTTTATTTATCGCAATTTAATTACTTGCAATACCTCCTACTTGATGATGGGTTCAAACCGTCACTAAAGCGGAAGGTTTTATATATTTACGCACTTTATATGCTAAGTGATGGGTAATACCTTTTACTAAGCATCCTACTCTGAAGAAGTAGTTAAATATTATGCAATTTAATTCTTGCTATTTAAATTCGTAAATTTATATTTATTGCAATAATTCCCATAAGGTAGGTTCGACCACCTATTGGAGGAAATTTAATTTCTGCAATTTAAATTTATGCACTTTATAGTTTGAGTATATTTCCAATGTGGTGGGTAATACCACGATTGGTGTGCATATTTCCAATGTGGTGGGTTATACTACCGATTAGTCAAGTTATAACTAATCCTACTCCCGAGAAGAAGTAGTTGATCAAATATTCTAATCATACTCTCGAAGAAGTAGACGATGAGAATAAAATTACTTCTCCATATATACCGAATATGAATGGAGAAAATTGAGCAAGTGGTACTTGAAGTTACCATTGGATAAATAGACGAAAGTAAAATCTTTGAATAGATCCCATGTTGATAAATCAAAGAAAATATATCGCATGGAAAGCTTATATGAAGTAATCTCATCGATGATATGAGATTGTATTAATATGAGAATAAAATGCTCTGAAGAAGCAAAATCACTAGATATCTGTATTTGAATAAAGCCAATATGATATTATTATTATTACTCCGTAAGAAGTACAAAGCGATAAGTGGAACATATTGAGAATATCAAAAGATGACATTAAACACTCGAAAATATAGAAATGCAAAAGAATATACATCTTGAATCCATAAATGAGGGATGCGTTTGAAGTATAAATACTCAGTAACTACCGCCACCCGAACATTCGGGTTCATAATGAAAGATCCAAAAGATCTCTTTTTCGCTTGACACCGATGATCTGTGATCGACGGACCTGGGCTTCCACAGATTCTTGAACATATGCATGAAATTTGATGAGTAGTTCATCAACAGTACTAGCAGAAATAAGTATTTTTCTCGCTGAATGAGAGATAAACTTATTATTTACACCCTGATCTAGAAACGCTAGTAAGCCATCAAAGAAATTATTAATATTCAACAAACCTATTGGTTTGACATGAAAGTTCCACTGTGCCAACGAGGCTATATTGAATATTTCCTCCAGTGTGTTGTAGCCGCCTGGAAGGACAATGAAAACATCACTATTATTCATCATATACATCATGCAGTTGTGGATGGATTGCGCTTGTAGCCCCAACCCTGCTGGACCCATGGTAGAACTAGCTCCAATTCGAGTATTAGATCCAACTAGATGGAAAGGTATTACGCTCGAAACTCTTATTCCCCATGATTGTGCGGCCATTATAAGTCTAGCTAAAAGTTTGTTGTTGGTTCCTCCGTATAGTATATTGATTTCTTGTCTCCCTAACTCTTTTACGAGTTGGTTTGCCATATCCACATATTGGATATGGCCTACCAGTTTAGATCCACCAAGAATACATACGGTTTTAATATGGCGAGGTAAAAGCTGACTTGTATGAGATGATTCTAAAATCTCCACATCCATCTCTACTCCTATCTCTCTTTTGCACTATATTTTCAACATGAGAGATATATGAATCCCTCTATTTAAAGAAAAATTTTAAAACCAATAATTGAGTGCACTATTTACTTTTTGACAAATATGAAAGAGAAAAAGGCAGAAATTTTTCTTTAGTGATATGACATATAGCTGTCAGTGATTGAAAAATAATATATATCTTAAAATTGAAAAACGATATTTACAAATAAAAGAAATATATTGATCTTTGTTATTACACCGAGCTTTCTTACATAAATATGGGAAAATCATTATGCTAAATTTTTCTACTAAATTTACAAACAGGATCTTCTAAAGTAAGTTTTTCAAGACTGCTTAGCGTTTGTTGATCTTTGAATTTGGCCCATAAGGCCATTAGCTCACCTTGTGCGTGTCCACTAGGATGTGTCTCAAGAGCACATTGAATATCATCCAAAGGCTCCTTACTCAATCCATCCTTAATGAATGCTATTTTATCTTCTCGATTTACGGACAAGTACCCCTGATTTACATCGAGTGTCACATGTCCACCGAGCACACTTGTAGCATCCTCCTAATCTTTTTGCTCTCCGTTTCTTTGAAAAACTACTTTTACCCATACCAGGCATGTATTTAGAAGGAATTGAAACCTGACCAGATAATCGAACCTTTGCTTCAATCAAGTATCGGATATCTTGTGGGATACCCTTATTCATTAGCATCCTTAATCTTTCCAGCCTACATCGATAAATCCTTTTTAGGATTTTGATCTGTAGTGATGGATAGTATTTTCGAAGATTTGAGAGCATATGATCCATTATAATGTATAGACCCTTGTTAGGATGAATTTTGCAATAATTTTGATGATTTATTTATAGAATAATACGACGCGTATGAAATAAGACTCCGATTTTAAATAAAGCGTAAGAGCTACGATTTCGGAATTAAATAATAGCCGGATGTGATGCGTATGAGCTGTAACTCCGTGTTTGAACAGTAGTAGACAATAATGTCACCAAAAGATGATGGAATATGTCGGTGAATTGTTTCTATGATAAATCATGTTGAGCACTATACAGATACTAGTGAAATCGATATAAGAATTTACTGAACTAGAAGTTCAATAATATTCGTTTGCAATACCGGACTGACCATCCCGGTTTAAATAATTATTGAAATCAATATTTCAAGTGAAGAATTAAAGGAATTCTTCAATGATTGTTCTCGATAAATGATGAAATCATTACTAGCCAATATTGGGAATAAATCCCAAATATATCTGGAATAAAGGATGAGAAGTATGGGCCCACTCATCCTCCATGTGGACTACTAGATATTATGATATGGATCCACTAGATAGTCACATGTGTATATGATTCGTAATTTGAAATTTCTGAAATATTTGCTCACTAGTATGAGCATGATTTTGATTTCATGATAAAGCTAGTAAATGTATATCCCAATACTTGAATAAATCCCTGAAGGATTTGAGTATGCGCATACAAGTGGGATATTATATGGCAAATTATTTAAAGTCCTCAAATAAATTGCCGATATCGAGAATAGAATGCAAACAGTCTAAATTCCCATATTAAGGCTGAATGATGAGAACATATATGATTAAAATCATACCAACTGTATGAGTTTTGGTGTTCTAAATTTTCTCAGCATGAGGGGGAGTATTAAAGGTTGAAAATAATATGTGAAATGCATCATGTTATATCGTCGAAATTGAAATACGAACTTGAAGTTCAAAGATGCATGAAAGGCTATGAACAATCACATATATCAGCCACGATGCTTTGATAAGTTAGCGCGCCAGAAGCGTTGATATTTCCCCAAACATATATATCAAAGCAAATTATAAAAGATGGTCTTAATAACGGAGGCATATGCTCTTGAAGAGTATATAGACATACCTATATTGTGTAATCCTACAAGAGGATTGATAATGAGATATCTCGATAAGTTATGTCGATATGGGGAAAGAAATGAAATTGAAAAGTGTCGACACGATATGAAAATGTAGCGCTACATATGATCAATGATAATGAAAATATTGAGATATATTGAAGATGATAAATGGTGAATGTGAAATCCTTAACTTATGAGATGATGAGATGATGATGACTAATGCTCAAGTTTAAAGATAAGCATGGTGGTCATTATATGTTGCATGCTCATGAAAGTTAAATTACCGATCGTGTGTGTAGTACCGAAAAGGAAATTAAAGGATCGGACGAGCTAAACCCGTGTTTATGAGTACCCTAAAGGGTGAGCTAAGCCCCTGGGAATGAAATAACCTATTAAGTGAGTATTAAATGTTAAATGATATATTTTAAGTGTTAGTTAGTTATGAAGGTTTACTTATATGTTTACATGTTTTTACTATGAATTTATATGCTTTAAATTGTGTGTTTGGAGACATGTGTTCATGGTGAATGTTTTGTAGTTGTGTAAGAAAATTGATGCACTCTAAATGAACGAAGAGTATAAAATCAATGTATATGATACTCATACAAATGTATGAAAGATTTTGAAATGCTTGCAGCATACTTGTATAAAATACGCGTTGCACTCTTTTTCCCTTGACTGAGGTTTTATCCCATTGGGTTTTCCTAGCAAGGTTTTTAATGAGGCAACTTTAAAGGCGTATTCACATGAATAATGTACTCTTTTTCCTTCATTGGGGTTTTTTCCCACTGGGTTTTTCCTAATAAGGTTTTAACGAGGCATATTCATGGTATATTGAGAACGATAGGAGAAATTGATACGATGTATCTATTGGATCAAGTTATAATGGTGCTAATGCTTTAGATCCAAACGATGATGATATTGAAATCATTTACCGTAGTAAAGTTATCGATTCTCAAGATATGAAATCAAAGCGGAGCATTGTACTCTTTTTCCTTCGATCAAGTTTTTTCCCACTTTGGGTTTTCTTGACAAGGTTTTAACGAGGCAAAGCACGTGAATACTCATATGCCGCTGATAGATATCAGGGGGAGCAATGTTTTGATGAAGCAGTATATAACCACTCCAAGCCATCCTGCAATCGGTTTGGAAGTTTTTTTTTCCCACTGGGTTTTTCTCCAAACAAGTCCAGAAGACATTTGTATTAATAGTCATTCAAGGGGGAGTGTTATGAATAATTGAGAATAATTTGGTGGTTATGAATTATGAGGAATAATTTGGTGGAGGAATAATTTGGTGGAGGAATAATTTGGTAAAAGATGTAATTATTATATGTGAATGACTATTATACCCTTGATGAAATTATGTAAATACGGTTGTACCATTCGAAGTTTTCCTATAAATAGGGCTTCAGTTATTAATGAAATTCATTCCTGAGAATTCCTTAGAATTCATTCTCTCTAAATTCTCTCTATTGTTTCTATACTTTTATAACACCCCTTTATTTTTTTTTAATAACAATGCATATCAGTACAAATAAACAATGGACAAAATAGAGATTTACATATGGTATATTTGGCACCGACCCGAGGATGATCAGGTGGCCGCGTAGGTTACAGCCTCAATGCAAACATAGTACAGGTCCTTAATTAGTATACTTTTTTCGGAGAGTATCTTAGTTCAATGTAATGTCAAGGAAAAGTAGTATTACTTTCTCCATCTCCTTAGTTAGAATTATTTCTGAAAAATTACATCAAGGAAAATCTTTGAAATGCATGGTGCAAGGAATACTACTCCCAAATTATTACAATCTAACATACTAAGAGAAAATAAAAGAACCTTATGCATGAGTTTTATGAATGTGGGGGATGCCTAGCTAATCTATCTTGAGGATGCCAAGAATGAGACCCTTTAATTTGTTGAAATCATATAGTCTGAGAGTCTGAGACCCAAGCGTGTGTGACCTACATTTACAAAGTAATCAGCAGCAATATTTGACTTCCTCCAAACATGCTTGATAGATCTGTTTTGCGATGTTGTGATGCTAGCCATGAACGAATGCAGCTAATTTTGTATTGGAGTTCCCAAGGCCATTACCATCTCTTCTTACTAGTGTACGTAACTACTCAAGTAGAATCAGTCTTCATAGCTATTCTATCAAAGGCACGCGGTTGGTAATTTAGCAGATAAAGAACATGAGCCTCAACCGTGAGTATATCATCAGTAGCACATATTCTTTCGCTAAAACGAAATCAAAGATCAGCTGGGAGTCCCTAGCTAATCCTTCAGTAGATAACATTCCATCCTTACAACTACTGTCTGTGTTGAGTTTAATAAAACCACTTGCGCGCTTAACGTAGTGACCGCAAATTTTTCATAAATAAAAACATTTAATTAAATAAAATTTTCAAAGCGTGTCGCTATGATTTCACCTAAAGGATTTAATAGAGTATGCTCGTCTAGTCGAAATTTTATATTATTTATTATTAAATTTAATTATTATAAGAAAAATATTTTATAAAAATATATTTATTTTTTAAATTTACATTTGAGGACCAAACTTTCAAATTTATTCATTTTAGCCTCCAAAATCTTAATTTTTATTCATTAAACCCCAATTCTACCTTCTAGACCAAATTGAGTGTAGAGGTAACACAATCCAATTGAAAGCCCATTTAAGGCCCATTTGTGTTTATTGCCTCTTAAGAACCCCTTAACGAAGTTCGTCACTATTTCAATTTTCTCTTGATGTAACATTCAAAACTCACAAAAGTTCTTAATCCTTTGTTATTTCACTTGATTTTACTGCACTTTCTTATTTTGTTTACTATGTTTGCATAACATTACAACTAGCAGTGAGCCTTAGTTACACAAGCAACACCATCGTTGATCTCACATCGCAACAAAGTCAGAGTCACATGACCCCATTAACAAAGAACGTTGTAGGAAGCTACTTCACCACCACCCATCATAAATCCTCCACCGAGCACCTCCATCACTCAGTCGCAATAACTCAAATGCACATGCACACCAAACACACACAAACACACACACCTGCATGCATACGCAGATATATACATATACAGATATACATCCACACAAACACACCAAATCGTTCATTTTCACCTTCCTGACACCCTCAAGAAACTCAATAGAATCAATAGAAACAAGGAACTTAAGAAATCCCCAAATTTCTTCTCGAGCTCCAACCATTGATTTCTCCCTAAATAACCACCGATTCCTTCAATTTCCACTGCCAATGGGACCCTCTCCACTGCCCTAACCTTCACCACCACTTCGGTCGCCGGTGCCACCGGAATTGAAGGCCAAATTTTCCACATTTTTCCTCTTCGTTTCAGATATATCATGGCCAAGAATGAAGAAAGAGAAGCCATGTCTTTATTTTATCAAATTCAATTGGTATTTTGTAGCTTCGTCCTTGATTTTTATAATATCTTTTAAATTAGTCCATATACTTTATTTAAATTATAAGTCCCTGATTTTTAGTTTTTATAATTAAACCCTAAACGATATTTGGAAATTAGGTCCTCAATTTATTTATTTTATTTAAGTAAGCCCTGAAAGTTCATTTAAATTCTAGTCCTTAACTTTTAATTTTTACAATTTGACTCTTAGAATTTTATTTCAATTTAAAGCCTTCAATTTCTCATTCTTACTTAAATTAACCCTCAAAATTTATTTGCATCTAAGTCCTCCATCTTTTAAAAATCTTCTAATTGAGTCCAAAGTATTTTTAATTCGATTTTATTGCATATTAGGTCCTCAAACTATTCAATAATTTTAAATCATCCCCAACTTTTATATTCCTTCAATTTTGGTCCATAAATTCAATATTATCTATAAATACTTAATATTTAAGTTTATTAACCTAAATTAAACTCCTTATTGACTAGAAGGGGCATACGAATAACGTAAGGACTGATTCTCGCTACTTATTAAGCTCAATACTCGGGGAAAAGTTTAGGGTAGATTCTGTTTCTAAAAATTGCTTTTCAAATGTGCGCATTTACAATTGATATTATTATAAATACTTGTATGTAAATGTTATATGACGACGTGCTTTGTTGGCACTATGATAATAGGCTTTAAGCCTAATTATGAATAGCGAGGTGTTTATTAGCACTCTGATGATAGGCTTTTAGCCTAATAAATAATAACGAAGTGCTTTTAAACACTATGATGATATGCACAATAAAGAGGGAGATGAATGAACCTGTATTATATACTTGTTCATGTTTTTATGATGGATGATGATTATGTATATTTAATTTGTAATATATATTGATTGTTGCGCGCGGGTGCAATAAAACGTGGTGGCTACCTAGGGATATTGAATAAAATAGGTTTATTTCCGTTGCTATTCTAAGTACTTTTGAACTATTGAAATTCGAATGTTTTGAACTACTTAATACTTAAATTTGGATGTCTTGAGATGTTTGTGATCAAACAATTGTAAGATGCGGTTAGCTTTTTTAATTAAGTGAACGTGACTTAATTAATTATAAGCTGTTTATCTTTTTATAATTGTCATTTTTATTTTTTGCTTATACATATGAATCTTAATTGCCATATTATTTTCTCTTACATAATTTAATTAATTTAATTATTAATGTGTGTTGTAAATTGAAATAATTAGCTGTCAACTTGTTGTATCACATGGTTTATTTTAGGATGTTCTAGAGTATTTTTGTTGCACATAATTATTTAATAAGTTGACTTGGAATCAAGTTAGGAGTCCTAGTTTAGGATTACGTGTGATACACGCCTACTAGGAGTGTTGTATTTCTTGATTCCCAAGTTATTTGCTTACCAATTGTTTTACAATTCTTATTGTTAAGATGGTAAGTAAACCAAGTTGTATAAGGAAAGTTGAACTCTTTAATATAGTATATAATTATTATCTTACCATATTTTGCCGATTCCTACACTAATAAGGATTTGTTTCTTTATAGGAATTCATGTGTTAAGGAAAGTCTTTGGTGGCAAGACATTCAATTAACACATGATTGAATAGAGGAGTCTGGGATAAGAACAAATAAGGCACATGCACGCAAGAAACCTAGAAAACGTTTGTTCAGCTTGATTGCTTGATCTATTCATCCTTTGACCTCCCCATGAACTTGTAAATTTAGATCTATGATTTGTTCATATAAAGATCGAGTGCAACGTTCTTAATAGCCTAGTACTTGATATTCATCAAGTGAAATGTTCAGGGGAAGCTGGATCTACTATACAAGAGCCTCAACAAGAGAAGATCATCACGGGAGGTAAAGATCTATTGAAGGACCATGCCGATTTGCTTTAGATTACGGTGTTGACAAGAAGTTCTGAAGAGCAACCGGATCTTGGCTCGTAGTACAAGCTAGAAGAGAGATCGGGGAGTGATCGTCATTTGCATTCTAGTTTTTTGATAGTTTTATGCATAATAACTTCTTGTAACAGGTTTAAACTCTTGGTACTAGTAGATCTGTTTGTCTGTAGGGTGCAAGGGCGTGGTTTTTCCCCTTCAGGGGTTTCCCACGTTAATTCCATGTGTTCTTTTCTTGTAACGTTTTCCACTTTATGTTAGATATATCTAAGTTCACGTAACACAGTCTAAACAATTTATGTTAAGTTGCTAAATCAGATGCATCTCATGTAAGTTCAATAGAAACAAATTTTCCTTAAGCAGAACACTATACAGATACGTATAAATAAACTACAATTTAGACCACTCCTAGTTTTCACTTGGTATCAGAGTGGGTTCACTTCTAGAAAGTGAGATCCAGTTGTCTAATAAAAATGGATTCACCTAGCCCACTTAGACCACCTTGTTGAATGGTCGGAAGATTAGGATGGAAATTTACATCCAATCTATTGACAAGCACTGTTGGACCTATTGTCAAATGTTAAATAACTCGCAAGCGCACGAATCTATTGAAATATAGATTTAATCAGCAACGAGATCGAACCCACAAGGACTGCGAATTTAAAAAGTATAATTTAACCCAAATGAACTCGTAACTAAACTAATTGAAAATGTTTGATTTTTATATTTTTAATTAACTAAAAAGACTGGTAGAGAAACTAAGGTAAACGATTAAAGTAAATATCAAGATGATTAAAATAACCAAGATTTCGGATTCCACCACTACTTAACCGAGCAATTCTCTAATCACCATTTAATTCACATTTGAGTGACAAATCGAAATCAATCTGTTGTCTACCGATAAATTTATCAACGAAACCCAATTAATAAAACCTAATGTTGGTCCCCCTCCATTTCTTCTAATAGACTCACCAAATAATTATAGTGGTAGGATTAAAGAAAACAAAGAATCTAAAAATCATATGTTCCAAGCATTCCAAGTATTACCATTGTAATCTCACGATAACTCAAAGATAATCATTATATACTTCAAGCACCAAGCATGCATTAATTAAACTATTATCCAACAATCAACAATACATGATAGAAGTGATGAAAGAAATTCACTTTAATTAGTCTATGAAGAACGAACCGTAAACTTCAAACGTGTATATGAAGAATCAAATAATAAATAGAGAATCACATGGTCAAATAGGGTTTCATCCTATCCCTTGGTTGAAGAAAATTAGAAGAACATAGTCAAATAAAAATTAATAGAAGAAATAGAACCAGCCATCAAGTGAATCACTCAAGAAAATCTTTAAAGAGCTCTTGATTCTCTAATTTTTTCATGCACCGTTTTTCCTCCTTTCTTTTCTTCCCAAGAGTCCCCTAATATAGGGTATTCTTGCCCTCAAAATCGTGAATCAGGCCCAAATGTAATGGGTCTGGAAGTCCTAATCGTATTAGATTTTCGCGGGCAAACTGGATAACCTGACAGTGTCAACTATTTGGGTCATAACTTTCTCGTCCGATGTCCGATTGAGGTGATTCAAAATCCTATAGAAACTAGACAACATTATCTACAATTCATCCACAAGTAGCCTTTCCCGAATTCCACCTGTTTCTAGGTTAAACTTCTTTCTCAATCTTGAGCACACTTTTGTTCTCGTCCCAACACTGGGAAACTTTCCTTGTCTTGATATTTCTTTCCTTCTTTTGGCACTTTTTACTCTAATTTTGCTCAACTTTGTCCCAAATATGATTTTTCTCCTAAAATAATAATAAGTTGCGAAACTTAGGCATGAAATAAATAGAAAACACAATTAATTGGAGCTTAACGACCATAAATAAGTGTGTAAAATGCATTTATCAACACCCCCAAATTTAATCTCTTGTTCACCCTCGAACAAGGAACTCGAAGAAGACATAGTAACAATCACGCACTTAACAGTAACCACAGGCAAGACTCAAACCAAGTCAAAGATTGTACCATTCACCTCAAGTAAATAAAATACTTATAGAACTCTAACCAGACCGAATAAACATTCAGTAAGTTATTCACTTATCGTGCACACGACATTCGGTGTGTGTGTGTGTGCTAGTCATTGCTCAACTCAATTCCATGTCAAAATTTAATCAAAGAATGTTCAATACAAAACCATGCCCATATCCCCATGTGACAAGATTTTTTTCTCAACCCACTCGTAGGATTCACTCCTCATGCTTTTCTCTCAATTCCGGGGTATTCTATCAATGCGGTGTTCTAAAAATATTTCAATGCATTTTTTTTACACTAGATGTTAAGTGCAAGTGACTAGATGCTAAAGGAAGTACTGCTATCCATCCATCCATTTTTGCTCAAAATTTCCGAACATCTAGCTTTTGAGTCTTTTTCTGGCACTTCAAACCCCCATCAATCTTTGTTTCCTAATTTTTCTCTTTTCTTTTTCTTTTTTGTTGGATTTTTTTTTGAATATGAAAAGAAAAATGCAGTGCAATGCCCCAACAATAATGCTTTCTCAAAGACTCATGTAGCGAGCTTTAGGTCGATGACTCCGAGCTCGTCGCTCAAGGCACCAGGTAAAATACCCTTTAGACTTAATCACTCGCGCCAATGAGGCAAGAGAATGGGGCACAAATCAAATGAATGCGAATGATGTCTCTCTCTTGTATTTTATTTTCACAGCAGAATGATAGCATTGGTCAGTGCCGGTACAATTCGCCACCCAGAAATCCTTCAACTCAAAATAAAAACATCAAACCATCAAGCTGTAGTTCCCCTGACATAAAGTTACTAATCTTACCACCCCCGAACTTAGCCTTTAAGCTAATTTGGTCCTATAATTCTGTTTTGGGAAAATTACCTATTTCTAAAGGTCAAATGGTTCATTTAAGGCACTAATAGGGACAAGCCATCTAGATCAAATTCGAACTTAAATCCAAGTCAAACAATGACCATGTGCTCATCTAAAATCAGTCGTGCACCAATAAGTGACATGAAAATATTAAAAAGATCAAGCGATGTTCTAAAGGTCCAATTGCCGTCCTATTTCAAAGGCAAACATAAAAGCAAAAAAAAATATTATGACTCACAAGTAAACCCATATGCAAAAATTAAATTGACACAAAGACATAACGACACATAACCACAAAAATAACCACCCCCAAACCTATCCTAAACATTGTCCGCAATGTTTGCAACTATGGAAACATAAAAGAAGAGAAAAATAGGGGCAAATAGTTGGAAGGAACACACCTGCATGGCTGGATTCATAATGATAGGTTCCCTGCAATCCTAGAGAGCAAAGAAAAATAAAAGACAAAATTACTAACGTAAAGAAATGACAAACAAAATTAAAAAAAAAAACTAAAGATAAAAATAGATAAAATTAGAATCAAGCTGGGTGGACTGGCCCACTCAACTCCACCTCTTCCTCCCCATCTCGAGATTGAAACTCCAAATATGGCTTTAATCGTTGACCATTCACTTTAAAAATATCAACATTTTTGGGATTCTGTATAAAAGTACTTTTTGACATGGTTCAAAAGATTTTCTCAAAATGTGCTTATCATGAAAAACCTTTATACGACTCTTGTAGATCTTTGGATTCTCATAGGCATCGTTCCTAAGTTCCTCGAATTCTGCCAATTGCAACTTCTGTTAGACCCAGCATTATGCATATCAAAATTAAACTTCTTGATAACCCAATATGCACGATACTCGAACTCTACTGGTAAGTGACATTGTGACAAGCTTTTCCATATACGAGTCTATAAGGAGACATCCCAATCGGTGTCTTGAATGTTGTTCGATATGCCCATAATGCATCAGTGAGTCCTAATGACCAATCTTTTCTATTAGGTCGAACTGTCTTTTCTAAAATCTGCTTAATCTCCCTATTTGAAATTTCCACTTGTTCACTTGTTTGAGGATGATATGGAGTAGCACCCTTGTGTGTGATTCAATACTTTGCAAAAAGAGAGTTAAATGGCCTACTGTAGGAGTGAGAACCTCCATCACTAATTATAGCCCGTGGAGTACCAAAGAGAGAGAAAATATTATTCTTCAAGAATGCCACCACAACCTTGTGATCATTGGTCCTACATGGGATTGCCTCGACCCATTTTGACACATAATCAACTCCAACCAATATGTATAAACTAGTGATGGCAGAAAAATCTGATCTGATTCAAATCTGATGGATACCCGATCCAAATGGAGTGATTTTTTGCCAATCCGACAATCCATGGATCGGCCGATCCGAAACGGATTTGGATTTGGATCGGATCAGGCTTGATCCGATCTGATCCGAATTATTTTTTATTTTTTTAATTTTACTATTTTTTATTTTTTGGGATTTTGGCGCAAATAGTCCCAAAAAACTAACCATATTGCAGATTTAGTCCCAAATAATAAAAGGTAGTGCAAATGGTCCTAAAAAAAACTTTGGTGTGCAAATGGTCCATTTGGATGGAATCCGTCAGTTAACTTAGTTAGTCAAAGTCAATCAATAAAACTTGGGTGCGCATTTGGTCCATTTCACTTGAAATAAATTGTACAAAAGGTCCTAACTTTAGATATTATTACAATCAAGTCCAAAAGTTTGAAAAATGTATACTTTAGTCCCAAATTTAGTTAAATTGTATAATTTTATATTTTATTTTTTCTATGGGTGCTCATTTAGTCCGTAATTAATTTTATTGAATTAAAATTAGTCCCAAATTTAGTTAAATTGTATAATGATTTATAATAAATATAATTATTGTACCTATATAAAATTATTATTAGGAATATAAAATTATTATATTTATTATTAGTTATTGGTTAAAATCAAAATGTGCGCATCTCTAATGCTAAAGAAAATTTTCGAAAGTTGCGATACTATATCAATACGAACAAATGCTACTGTGTTGAAATTTTTTGATAAAAGCCGTCTAATCGGTATCAAATTAATTCAATAAAATTAATTACGGACCAAATAAGTACCCATAGAAAAAATAAAATATAAAATTACACAATTTAACTAAATTTGGGACTAAAGTATACATTTTTAAAACTTTTGGACTTGATTGTAACAATATCTAAAGTTAGGACCTTTTGTGCAATTTATTTCAAGTGAAATGGACCAAATGCGCACCCAAGTTTTCAGCAGTTGACTTTGACTAACGGTGAAACGGACGGATTCCATCCAAATGGACCATTTTCGCACCAAAGTTTTTTTGGGACCATTTGCGCTACCTTTTATTATTTGGGACTAAATCTGCAATATGGCTAGTTTTTTGGGACTATTTGCGCCAAAATCCCTTATTTTTTTTATAAAAACCTATACCAATATGGATCGTATTTGAATTTTTTTTATCCGATCTGATCCGGATCCGATCCAAGGAATTTGGATTTGGATTCGGATTTGGCCGATCCGATCCTAACCCGATCCATTGCCAACACTAATAAATAGCCAAATGAGGGAGGAAAAGGTCCCATGAAATCAATACCCCACACGTCGAATATCTCAACAACAAGAATAGGATTTAAAGGCATCATGTTTCTCCTCGAAATGCTTCCCCTACGTTGGCATCTATCACATGAAGAACAATATGAATAAGTGTCACGAAAAAGAGTAGGCCAATAAAAATCACATTGTAGAATCTTTGTCGTAGTCTTTTTAGCACTAAAATGGCCTCCACAAGCCTGGTCATGGAAAAAAGATATCACACTTGAAATTTTATTTTCTGGGACACATCTCCTTATAATCTAATCAGCACAGTACTTAAACAAATGAGGATCATCCCAAAAGAAATTTTTTGCTTCAACTAAGAACTTATTTTTATCTTATTTGCTCCAATGCTCAAGTATTTTACCTGTAACTAGATAATATACAATGTCAGCATACAAAGGACAATATTAATGCTCATAAGCTGCTCATCAGGAAAAAATTCATTTAAGGCAAACTATTCTCAATAGGTTTAAGAACAATGCGGGACAAATGATTAGCAACAAAATTTTCACATCCCTTTCTATCCTTAAATTCTATATCAAATTCTTGGAACAACAAAATCCACATAATTAGCCGAGGTTTCGCATCCTTTTTAGTTAACAAGTATTTCAAGGCAGCATGATCAGAGAAAACAATCACTTTACTCCCTATAAGATAAGATCGAAATTTCTCAAGTGCAAAAACAACTGCTAGCATCTCTTTTTCAGTGGTAGAACAGTTCAATTGTGCATCATTCAGTGTTCTACTAGCATAATAAATCACATAAGGCACACGATCTACTCTCTGTCCTAAAACTGCTCCTACAACATAATCAGATGCATCATACATCAGTTCAAATGGCAATTTTCAATCAGATGGTCGAATAATGGGCGAAGTAGTCAACAAACTTTTCAATCTTTCAAAAGCTTCTAAACAAGAGTCATCAAAGACAAAATGAACATCCTTAACAAGTAAATTGCATAAGGGTCTAGAAATTTTACTAAAGTCTTTAATGAATCTCCTATAAAAACCAGCGTGCCCAAGGAAAAATCTTACTTCTTTTATAGCAATTTTGGAGGTGGAAGATTGGAAATAGATCAACCTTTTCCTTGTCAACCTCAATACCCCTGCTAGAGATTATGTGACCAAGAATAATACCTTGTTTCACCATGAAGTGACATTTTTCCCAGTTTAGAACTAAGTTCCTCTCAATGCATCTCTATAAAACCAGAGCTAGATGGCACAAATGTTCATCAAAAGAATCTCCATAAATAGAAAAATCGTCCATAAACACTTCAATAAACCTTTCAACCATATCAGAGAAAATACTAAGCATGCATTGTTGAAAGGTAGGAGGTGCATTACATAAACCAAATGGCATTCTCTTATATGCAAAAGTTCCAAAAGGAAAAGTAAAAGTAGTTTTCTCTTGATCTTCTGGGCCAATTGGAATTTGATTATAGCCTGAATAGCCATCTAGAAAGCAATAAAAATCATGTGCTGCTAGCCTATCAAGAATTTGATCAATAAATGGGAGAGGAAAGTGATCTCTTCTAGTTACAAGGTTCAGTTTTCTATAATCAATGCATACACGCCATCCTGTAGTTACTGTAGTTGGAATCAATTCATTGTTAGTGTTAGCAACTATAGTTATGCCCGACTTTTTTGGTACTACATGCACGGGACTTACCCAACTACTATCAGAAATAGGATAAATAATCCCAGCATCTAACAACTTAAGCACTTCATTTCTCACAACATCCTTCATGTTGGGATTTAACCTACGTTGCATCTCTCTAGTGGGTCTAGCATTTTCCTCAAGATGAATGCGATGCATGCGATCAACAGGATTTATACCTTTAATGTCAGCAATGGTCTATCCTAATGCTTTTTTATGCTCAGACAAAACATTTAATAATTTATCTTTTTGCTCACCATCAAGGAAGGAAGATATTATTATCGATAAATGGTCGCGTTTGTCGCAGTATGCCAAAGTTTAATTTTATTTCCTTACTCGGTTTCAAAACTACAAATTAATGTAGAAGTGGTAAGTAAGGGTCGAACCCAAGAGGAACGGTGATTAAATCTAGTTGATTTTATCAATTAATATAAAATGGGGGTTTTGTGAAGTTGAATGAAATTTGAAAATAAGATGACAAAATAAAAGAGATAAAATGATAGAGTTGAAATAAATATCTAGTTCTCGGGTTCGGTTGTGTCAACAACTCGTGTTTATCTTTCCCATGCAACGTGTTACTATTCCTTCTCCAATTTATCAACTCCAATTAATCAATATGCTCCGATTAACGAATTCTTCCTTAAGTGTATTAAATTAAAGTGAGCTCTTTAACTTAACATCTAGCTATTGGATAACCCTAAACAAGTTCTTAGGATTTAATGCAATGCTAGTGTGAAATGAACGAGAAGAATGAGTTGAATTAGATGAATAATTTCACAAGCTCGAATTAATTAATGCATCTAAGTTGATTTGTTAATAAATATGCACGATATTCATTTGCTACTTTGCATTGGAATCTAATGACAATTACGGATCAAGAGTTCCAATCCTAGCATGTAACTTGAATTTACAGATTAATTGATTCAATTGGCCAAAGTGAATGCAATAATCACATAAACTCAAACACGGGTTTACAAGCATAACAAACCAACAAATTGAAGTGGAGGAATAGATAAAACGTTACTAAAGAGTTAGAAAAGATAATAACATGTTAATTGAACACAACGTCCCCCTCGAACTAGATAGTGAAGTCTAACTACTCATATTTGTGGGTTTCATACTTTTTAGCGAGTGTTCGCCTTGTATCACCTCCACAATATAATAGATTATACTTCACAATCACAAATAATATACAAAAATATAGAAAACTAGTAAATAAATACTAAGAAATAAATAGAGAAGTTTAATCACTCATATATGCGGGATAAATACTTTTTAGCGAGTATTCACCTTGTATCACCTCCACAATATATGAGAAATTATCTTTCTCAAACATGAAAAATAAAATAAAGAGAAAAACTAGCGAAGAAATGCTCTGCTAATCATATTCACGGCCGAAGTGTCGTCGATTGATTATTCGAACCTAAATTTAGGTTTTTACTTCCGCCGGAATATGAGAAACTAAGAGCTTTCAAGTTGGAACTAAGAACAATAGATGAAGAGAATTTTATTGAGGAGAAAGTTGGAGAGAATCGCAAGCTAATTCTCTCTTCAAAGTTGTGTCTTCCTTCCTTACAAATGCCTCTATTTATAGGCAAAATTTCATAAGAAAATACAATAAAAAATTACACTCATGCACCATCATGGGTTTATTAAATTGTATCCACCAAATCATGATAATGGAATTTCATCATGGTGTAGGTAAACATCTTATCTTGCTTTGAAATTTCATCATGGTGTAGGTACGCATCTTGGCTGAATTATGCAATTGGAATTTCCTCTTTTTGATATTTTAATAGAAAGTTAGGAATTTTCTGCCAAAACATGGCCCAAAGAATCCTCCATTTAGAATAGTCACGGTTTTACCCATTTTTGTCCACCATAATGTCCGAATCATAAATCATCTGAAGATATGAACACCAAAGTTGTAGCCCTTTGAGTCTACTTTCCACAGGAACAAGAATCGGGTCAATTCGATTTTTGTAGCTCAGGTTATGGTTAAATTACTGCACTGCGCCAGTAAATCCGAGTTGCCGATTTTTTTACACTTTTAGTCATTTTTCTTCAAACGGCCATAACTTTAACTAGGAAACTCCGATTTGGGATTCGGAAGAAGTTTGGGAATCCTCTTTTGATGTTTTTAAACATTGGCACAAGAAAAATAACATGAGATAAACAACTTTAAGCATTGAAATCCAGCTACAGATAGTGACTTGCTTAATAAACATTCTCCCGAACCATGAAAATTTCACTTCTTCTCAAATACACAATGGCTTGTGAGTGTGTGCAATTGAGGTTATCATCCCATCACTAACTGGAACCAAATAAATGCTTACGATGTTTATCCAAATCCTGACCCGAAATGGTCAAATATTTCCTTTCACCTCTCGTGATCCCACTCTTATTTTACAATGATTTCCATGGATCCTAAAAATTATTCTGTTCATCAAAAATCATCAACTGTTAGCACTGCAAAGAAAAAAAAGGGCATGGCAGGTGTTTTATCGTAAATATGTCTTCAATTTAAAGAGTGTTTAGATTGGGCACTTCAAACCACTGAGGGAATTTATTTATCTAACCTCACACTTGGGTAGCTATCACATTTCTCGCGATGATTTTTTTTCTTTTTTTTTATTTTTATTTTTATGAAGAAGAAGAAGAAGAAGAAGAAGAAGAAGAAGAGTTTTGCAATTTTCTTTTCAGCTTTTACCCCACAGGTAGCTTTCACACTAACCCCTTTCATTGGAGGTAGCCTTCTTCACCCATTCGACGTGATGATCTTTCACTCTCCGAGGCAGGTAGCTCTTTCCTGTGGTCCCTCTCCTTATTTCGAATATAAAAGTAAAATTCATTCTCAGCATAGGTTAGTGGCTTTTCCAAACTTTTTTTTTAAACTCTGTCAATAAAAGACATATTCACAAAAAACAGATACCATGTGATTATAACTCCAGCTTACTAACAATTGATGTTTCCAGGTTACTTTAAGCAGGGGGAATGGATAGGAAAAAGAAAAGAAAAAGTTAGTTTACTATGGTCTAGAAAAATAAAAAAAAATCAACATTTTCAACCTTCAATTTGTGTTCCAGAGAATGATAGTAAATTACCTATAAATGTGCTCAGATAAATTTGCCAGCTGTACTTGGAGAAGATTAGAACACATTTTTTTTTCGAGATCTTGTAGTTTCAGTTAAGTCACACAAATTAAGCTCAATCATATTCAAAAGTTGCTATCTCATGGAAAATCGTCGACACAAATAAAAAAAATCACACGCAGACCACAATGTGCCACTCCCCCACACTTAAATTCTACATTGTCCCCAATGTAGAAGTATAGATAGCAAAAAAAAAAAAAGAAATAGAAACTCCCCTATGGTAAGCAGTAAGTCGTGCCAATCGGGGGATGGTGGTTGCACAATGTAGCACTTCTTAGGAACACTTCGACAATCTAAGAGCAAACGACCTGCAATCAACATATGTACAGAACAAGAAAAACAACATTTGAAATTTTTTTTTTTGTGTGTGTTTTTTTTTTTGGTTTATTTCAGAGCGTAACACAGATGTGTTTCCAGAGCTAACTCCGTATTCTACCATCTGAAGTTAGCTATTCCACATTCATGTTTATTATTATTCCACAAAAATAATAAAAATACCCAAAGAAAACTAAAAATGAGAAAAAATGCTTGGGTTGCCTCCCAAGAGCGCTTTTGTTTAAAGTCGTTAGCTCGACAAAGTTCCCATTTGTCAAGTAGGGTTTCTCAAATCCATTGCAGCTCCATTTTGTCTTTGATAGTATCTTCCAAATGTTTTGATTTCTTGACGGTCCACCTTGAATTCTTGTCCAATCTTTTGGTACTCCATTCCGATGGCTTCCTTCTTTGAGATGAGGTAATTGTGCTTTGACTCCATTTTATGTGGCACGCTAGCTTTGCAATTCAATTTACACATTTCTTGCACAAAAGGGTTAGTCGAATTAATTGCAAAGACAGAACAAACGTTATTAGGGCGCAATGAACCATTAAAAATATTAAAGCTCGCTTTTTCTCATCAAATTCCATGGATAGTGTACCCTCATAGACATCAATTTTAGTGCGAGAAGTGTAAAGAAATGGACGTCCCAATATGATAGGTGTAGGGTGAGGTGAATGTTCATAAGCCATATCAAGCACGTAAAAATCAGTAGGGAAAACTAAACCATTTATTTTGACTAGCACATCTTCTATCACTCCATCCGGGTATGCATTGGTATGATCAGCTAGTTGCACAATTACGTGAGTTTCTTTCAGTTTTCCTAAATTTAGTGAAGCATACAAGGATCTAGGCATGACATTTATGGATGCTCCTAAATCTATAAGTGCTTTGTCAATATGGTGATTGCCTATGGTGCAAGGGACAGTGAACATACCCGGGTCTTTGCATTTTGGAGGCAACTTCTTCTGGAATACCGCTGAAACGGTTTCTCCCATTTTGATTATTTCATTTCCTTTCAATTTCCTCTTGTTAGTGCAAAGATCTTTTAAAAACTTAGCATAGCGTGGGATTTTCTTGATTGCATCTAACAATGGAATGTTGATTTCTATTCTCCTAAATGTGTCCAAAATTTCTTTTTCCTTGTCATCTTTGTTGGTTTTCGCTAATCTACTCGGAAAAGGGGGAGGAATTGTTTTAGCATTGATATGAGAGTTAGGACTTACTTCCTTTTCAAGCTTTTCTTCTTTGTCTTCATGTGTGGGAATTTCTTTGTGAGGGTTTTCGATCTCTTTTCCACTCCTTAAGGTTATGGCACTAACATTCTTTGGATTTACCTCAGGTTGGGAAGGTAACTTCCCTCCAGATTGTGCTTCTAGTCGATTGATGGCAGTTGCCAACTGACTCATTTGATTTTCCAAGTTTTGAATGCTTGCCTTGGAATCCTGTTGAAATTTCACGGTGTTAGTTGCTAATGTTTTCACCATATCCTCAAGAGACATACGTGATGATTGAGGCTTTTGTTGAAATTGTCATTGGGGTTGGAAATTTCCTTGCTGTTGAAACTGGCCTTGAGGTTTGTTGGTTCCATAACTCAGATTGGGGTGATCTCGCCATCCTGGATTATAGGTGTTTGAATATGGATTGTACTGTTGCCTTGGGAATGGAAAATTGCTTGTTGAGTTTACTTGTTCATTGTTATCCACTTGCAGAACAGGACAAGCATCTGTAGGATGTCCTAGATTTTTGCAGATGCCACATGCCTTGATTTGTGGATTGTTCCCTGCAACAATTTGTTTGAGAAGATGGGTTAGTTCAGAGAGTTGGTTTTCAATATTGGAGTTACGTACCTCATTTACTCTTCGAATGTTCGTTTCCCGCTCTGTACTGAATTGTTGAGTGTTTTCAGCCATGTTTGAAATCAATGTTCTTGCTTCAGCAGGAGTTTTGTTCATCAGAGCTCCTCCACTAGCAGCATCAACCATGTTTCTATCTGATTGACATAAACCTTCATAGAAATATTGCACTAGGAGGTTTTCACTGATTTGGTGATGCGGGCAGCTTGCAATGAGCTTTTTGAAACGCTCCCAATACTCATAAAGAGTTTCTCCATTGTTTTGGCGTACTCCAGAGATATCTTTCCTAATGTTTGAGGTCTTTGAAGCGGGGAAGTATTTTTCAAGGAAAAGTTGCTTCATTTGATTCCATGTTGTGACTGATCCTGGTGATAAACTATATAACCAATCTGTGGCGGCATCTTTTAGTGAAAATGGAAAAGCTCTGAGCTTGATTTGCTCTTCAGTGATGCCTGGGGGTTTCATACTATCACACACCACATGAAACTCCTTCAAGTGTCGGTACGGATCTTCGCCGGATCGTCCATGAAAAGATGGTAGAAGATGTATCACACCGGATTTAAGCTCGAAAGTTTTACCTTCTTCTACGGTTGTAAAGGTGATACACAATGGTTGTTGAGTAACTTCAGGAGTTGCCATTCATTAAGAGTTCTTTCATTGTTGTTATCAGCCATTTCTTGTTCTTGTTTTGCTTGTCTTATTCGTCTTCCAATGGATTTCTCGATTTCTGGGTCAAAATTTTCAAGAATTCGATTAGTGGATCGAGTATTATGCATACAAGTGAATTTTTTTTTTAAAAAAAATTAATTAACAAAAGCAACAAAATTAGTTAACCGTTCCACGGCAACGGCGCCAAAAACTTGGTCGCGTTTGTCGCAGCACGCCAAAGTTTAATTTTATTTCCTTACTCGGTTTCAAAATTACAAATTAATGTAGAAGTGGTAAGTAACGGTCGAACACAAGAGGAACGGTGATTAAATCTAGTTGATTTTATCAATTAATATAAAAGGGGGGTTTTGTGAAGTTGAATGAAATTTGAAAATAAGATGACAAAATAAAAGAGATAAAATGATACAGTTGAAATAAATATCTAGTTCTCGGGTTTGGTTGTGTCAACAACTCGTGTTTATCTTTCCCATGCAACGTGTTACTATTCCTTCTCCAATTTATCAACTCCAATTAATCAATACGCTCTGATTAAAGAATTCTTCCTTAAGTGTATTAAATTAAAGTGAGCTCTTTAACTTAACATCTAGCTATTGGATAACCCTAAACAAGTTCTTAGGGTTTAATGCAATGCTAGTGTGAAATAAACGAGAAGAATGAGTTGAATTAGATGAATAATTTCACAAGCTCGAATTAATGCATCTAAGTTGATTTGTTAATAAATGTGCACGATATTCATTTGCTACTTTGGATTGGAATCTAATGACAATTACGGATCAAGAGTTCCAAACCTAGCATGCAACTTGAATTTACAGATTAATTGATTCAATTGGCCAAAGTGAATGCAATAATCACATAAACTCAAAAACGGGTTTACAAGCATAACAAACCAACAAATTGAAGTGGAAGAATAGATAAAACGTTACTAAAGAGTTAGAAAAGATAATAACATGTTAATTGAACACAACGTCCCCCTCGAACTAGATAGTGAAGTCTAACTACTCATATTTGTGGGTTTCATACTTTTTAGCGAGTGTTCGCCTTGTATCACCTCCACAATATAATAGATTATACTTCACTATCACAAAATAATATACAAAAATATAGAAAACTAGTAAATAAATACTAAGAAATAAATAGAGAAGTTTAATCACTCATATATGCGGGATAAATACTTTTTAGCGAGTGTTCGCCTTATATCACCTCCACAATATATGAGAAATTATCTTTCTCAAACATGAAAAATAAAATAAAGAGAGAAACTAGCGAAGAAATGCTCTGCTAATCATATTCACGGCGAAGTGTCGTCGATTGATTATTCGAACCTAAATTTAGGTTTTTACTTCCGGCGGAGTATGAGAAACTAAGAGCTTTCAAGCTAGAACTAAGAACAATAGATGAAGAGAATTTTATTGAGGAGAAAGTTGGAGAGAATCACAAGCTAATTCTCTCTTCAAAGTTGTGTCTTCCTTCCTTACAAATGCCTCTATTTATAGGCAAAATTTCATAAGAAAATACAATAAAAAATTACACTCATGCACCATCATGGGTTTATTAAATTGTATCCACCAAATCATGATAATGGAATTTCATCATGGTGTAGGTAAACATCTTATCTTGCTTTGGAATTTCATGATGGTATAGGTAAGCATCTTGGCTGAATTATGCAATTGAAATTTCCTCTTTTGGATATTTTAATAGAAAGTTATGAATTTTCTACCAAAACATGGCCCAAAGAATCCTCCATTCAGAATAGTCACGGTTTCACCCATTTGTGACCACCATAATGTCCGAATCATCTGAAGTCATGAACACCAAAGTTGTAGCCCTCTGCGTCTACTTTCCACAGGAACAAGAATCGGGTCAATTCGATTTTGGTAGCTCAAGTTATAGTAAAATTACTGCACTGCGCCAGTAAATCCGAGTTGCTGATTTTTTTACACTTTTAGTCATTTTTCTTCAAACGGCCATAACTTTAACTAGGAAACTCCGATTTGAGATTCGGAAGAAGTTTGGGAATCCTCTTTTGATGTTATTAAACATTGGCACAAGAAAAATTATAAAAATAACTTTTCATAAAATTGCATCGGAGGCCCTTCATCTTTGATTCGCTTGCATTTTGGTCCCGAGTTTCCGTTTTCATTCGATTTTCATCCATTTTGACTCCTTTTGATTCTTTGTGACCCTAAACACCACAATAAAATAAAAACACATAAAACGGAACATATAACACTAATAAAACACACAAAAACGTAAAATAGAAGAGTTATTTAAGTGCTTTTATAGCACTTATCAATAAAGTTTCTGACTCTCCCAAGAATGCATATTCCAAGTTATCTGGTAATGCTTTAAGCTCCAATTTTGATGGTTTTTCAGTTGATGTGATATTCTTCTTCTCCTCACTAGGTGGAAGTGGCTCAATTTTTTTTTATCTCCAATTACTCGTATCCATGATAGGCATGGAATCAAGCAATACGTTTACTTCATCAATTGCACTATCAACATCTAAATAACAACCAAAATGAGTTAAACACATTTCTAGCACATCATCACAATTATTAAAAATGAGGGAATTATCAACTAAACACTATATCACATCAACATCAACAACTTCCCCATCATCAGATGGTTACGTGTTAATGTTAAAAACGTTCAGTTCTAATGTTTCCGAAAGAAAGCTGCATCACCCCATTCCTGCAATTGACAATAGCATTAGATGTTGTTAGAAAAGGACAACCTAAAATAACAGGAATGTGTTTTGTAGAATCTTTCACAGGTTGATGTCAAGTACAATAAAATCAATAGGAAAATAAAAATTTTCAACCTATATTAAAACATCCTCTACAATACCACGAGAAACTTTGACAGATCTATCAGCAAGTTGTAAAACAACCGAAGTGGGCTTCAATTCACCTAACCCAAGTTGCACATATACAGAATAAGGTAAGAGATTAACACTAGCTCCTAAATCTAATAAAGCCTTCTCAATTTTATGGTTTCCTAGAACACATGAAATTGTAGGACAACCTGGATCTTTAAATTTAGGAGGAGTTTTGCTTTGAATGATAGAGCTTACCTGTTTAGTTAAGAATGCCTTTTTGTGCACATGCAATTGCCTCTTCTTAGTACACAGATCTTTTAAAAATTTGGCATAGGCTGGTACCTGCTTTATAGCATCAAGTAAAGGGATGTTTATACTTACCTGCTTGAAGATTTCCATCATTTCATTGATCGTGTTACCTTTCTTCCCTTTAGCTACCCTCTGTGGAAACAGAGCTTTAGGAATGTACATTGGTTGAATGTCTTCACTTGAACTCTCCTTCGATGGATCTTGATTTGACACTTCCTGATTGGAAACTTCCTTAGAGTTCTTTCTAGCTGGGGTCTCCACTTGATTGTCAAAAAATTTACCATGTCTCAATGTCATGATACCCTTAGCATCCTCTTGTTGATTCTTAAACGTAGCTTCAACATTGTGCATCCCCTTTGGTTTAGGAAGTGGTTGACTCGGGAATTTTCCTTTTTCAATGGTTTTTGCCAAGTGTTGGACAGAGGAAGCTAACTGTCCAATCATTTTCTCCATATTGTACATAGAATTGGTATTAGAGTTCTGAAATTTTGCAATTGTCTGGTTTTGTTGATCCAATGCTGCTTGTGTGGACTTAGCAAATTTCTCAAACGCCTCTTCCCATGGTTTCAGTTGTGAAAAGTTCTGATTGAATTGTCTCATATTTTGGTGAGGAACTTGACTTGGCATACCATTTTGTTGAGAACCTTGTGACCATGAGAAATTTGGGTGGTCTCTCCATCCTGGGTTATATGTGTTAGAGTAAGGATTGTAAGATGGTTTTCACATCATGTTTAGGGCGTTAGCTTGATCAAAGTATTCATCTGGCCCAGACTGATTATAGACAAGTGGTTCATTTGCGTGTGTCGTTGTCAAAGAAGCTAGTTTGCGAGAGATGCCTTCAATCATACCTTTGACTTCTCTAATCTCCAAACTAGAATCATTACTTTGGATCTCATATATTCCTCATTTTTTTCCTTTAGTTCGAGAAGAACGACTTCGTTGTTGAGAATTTTCTGCTTGTTTTTGAAAGAAATCTCAAATTTCAATTGCATTTTTAGACATAAGCTCTCCACCACTTGTAGCCATCAACCATTCTTGAATGTGTGGCAGCAATCCCTCCAAGAATATTGGCAAAGGTGCCATTTTTCATAGCCATGATGTGGACACTTGAGTAGCATGGCATTGAATCTTTCCCCAACTTCATAGAATGGCTCATCAACTCTTTGAACAAATTCTAAAATTTCCCTGGCAAAAGCATTTGTTTTATGAACAGGAAAATACTTATTCAAAAATTTAGCAACCATTTGTTCCCAAGAAGTAATACTATTAGACGACAAACTATTAAACCATGATCGAGCTTTATCTGTTACAAAAAATGGGAAAAATATCAATTTAACATTATCAGGAGTAACATTCTCATACTTAAAAGTCTCACATATAGCATAAAAATTAGTTAAATGATTATAAGGCTCCTTTCTTTTCAAACCATAAAATGATGGGAGACAATTAAGCATACTAGGTTTGAGTTCAAAAGTTCTAGCAGCTACTTGAGGATATTGAATGCATGACGTGCTCAAATTAGATAAAGGGCTAAAATAATCCTTGAAAGGCTTCTCTTCAGTTTCATCAGCCATCTCAATTTTTAATATGTTATCCTTAATGTTATCCGTGGTTATAACTTGTTTTCTTTGTTGAAAAGTTCTTTCAATCTCACTATCAAATGGTTCTAGCTCAAGATTGAGAGATCTACGACCATGCATGCAACAAATTTTTGTTCTTTTAAAAAATTTTGAATAATTTGTTTTTTAAGTAACAATCAACTAAAATAAAAATAAAGATAAAAATCACAAACTAACTACTCTACTAAAAAAAAATAAAAATAAAAGAATAAAACAAAGGAGCAAAAACACTTGATTTTCTACTTTTCCAGAAATTCTTATTGACCACGACTAAGTGTTCCTACGATAAAGCTATTCTTCAAAAAGAAAAAAATAAAATATTCAAGGCTAAATAATAATAATAAAAATATAGAATAAAATTCTAAACTAATTAACAAAATAAAAATAAAAATAAAATAAATGAAATTAACTAAGGTTAAATCAACTTTCTAATGCAGTCCCCTGCAATAACACCAAAAACTTATTGTCAGATGTTAAATACCTCGCAAGCGCACAAATCTGTTGAAATATAGATTTAATGAGCATCGAGATCGAACCCACAAGGACTGCGAATATAAAAAGTATAATTTAACCCAAATGAACTCGTAACTAAACTAATTGAAAATGTTTGATTTTTATATTTTTAATTAACTAAAAAGACTAGTAGAGAAACTAAGATAAACGATTAAAGTAAATATCAAGATGATTAAGATAACCAAGGTTTCGGAATCCACCACTAGTTAACCGCAATTATCTAATCACCATTTAATTTACATTCGACTGACAAATCGAAATCAATCTATTGCCTACCCATAAATTTATCAACGAAACCCAATTAATAAAATCTAATGTTGGTCCCCCTCCATTTCTTCTAATAGACTCACCAAACAATTATCGCAGTAGTAGAATTAAAGAAAACAAAGAATCTAAAAATCAAATGTTCCAAGCATTCCAAGTATTACCATTGTAATCTCACGATAACTCAAAGATAATCATTATATACTTCAAGCACCAAGCATGGATTAATTAAACTATTATCCAACAATCACCAATACATGATAGAAGTGATGAAAGAAATTAACTTTAATTAATCTATGAAGAACGAACCGTAAACTTCAAACGTGCATATGAAGAATCAAATAATAAATAGAGAATCACATGGTCAAATAGGGTTTCATCCTATTCCTTGGTTGAAGAAAATTAGGAGAGCATAGTCAAATAAAAATTAATAGAAGAGATAGAACCAGCCATCAAGTGAATCACTCAAGAAAATCTTTAAAGAGCTCTTGATTCTCCAATTTTTCGCTCAACGTTTTTCCTGCTTTCTTTTCTTCCCAAGATTCCCCTAATATAGGGTATTCTTGCCCTCAAAATCGTGAATTAGGACCAAATGTAATGGGTCTCCAAGTCCTGATCGTATTAGATTTCCGTGCGCAAACTGGATAACCTGACAGTGTCAACTATTCTAGTCATAACTTTCTTGTCCGATGTCCGATTGAGGTGATTCAAAATCCTATGGAAACTAGCCAAAATTATCTACAATTCATCCAGAAATAGCATTTCCTGAATTCCGTCTGTTTCTAGGTTAAAATGCATTCTCAATCTTTAACACACTTTTGTTCTCGTCCCAGCAATTAAACTTTCCTTGTCTCGATATTTCTTTCCTTCGTTTGGGTCTTGTTACTCTAATTTTGCTCAACTTTGTCCCAAATATGATTTGTCTCCTAAAATAATTATAAAATAAATTGCAAAATTTAGGCACGAAATAAATAGGAAACACAATTAATTGGAGTTTAACGACCCTAAATAAGCGCGTAAAATGCACTTATTAGGACCACTAATCTTGAAGGTTACACTGCACTCACTGTGACCACTAAGGGTGTTGTGTCTGCTAAACCTAGAAGCACCTATAACGATGTTGAACATGCTATTTCTTCTTATAACTCTAGATCTAAATGCTATTATTTCGCAGGTCGATGCAAGTCAGCTTAGGTTGATATCCTCTATGCGGATAGCCAAGGAAGCAGAGGTTGCTTTAAAGGTAGCTAATGAAGGCACTATTGCAGTAAAGACCTCTAAGCTACAAATGATCACACAAGAATTCGATCAACTCACCATGGATAATCGTGAAGAATTCAAAAGCTTCTTTGCAAGGCTAGGTGAGATTACTAACACAAGCGAATCATTGGGAATGAAGTACATTGATGAGCAAATCGTGAAGAAGATCCTTAGATCATTGCCAGATAAGTTCATTCCCAAGATAAAAGCCGTTGAAGAAAGCAATGATCTCACCACCATGAGAGTTGATGAATTGCATATGAACCATCGCAACTTTCGAGATGTATATGAACCATCGCGAAAATGACAAGAAGCTAGGAATTGTGTTCAAGGCTAGCAGTGAAATGCCAAATGCATCTGGGGTTTCTGACAAAGATGAGAGCACTACTCTTCTTACCAAACAATTCAAGAAGCTTCTAAGGAACACTCAAAAGGGCAAAATTCAAAATCCCGAGGTCAAAACCAACAATGGAGAAGAAAGGTAACTCCAATGGGAAAGGCAATTCAAGTTCCTTCAAAGGAAAGAAAGAGAATCCCATCCAAGGCAAAGAGTGTGAAGGATATGGACACATAGCCTCTTAATGTTCCAAAACTAAGAAAAAAAAGGAAAGTAAGCCATGAATATCACCTCGAGCAATGTAGTGTCAGATGCATCTGTATTAGATTTAGGTGATAGCAAATCTGAAAAATAGATAACCACCCTTACTGCTTTAGTGACACCTAATGCTGATACCGTGAACTCTCCTTCTGTAGGTGTCAACTCCGATGCATCTAGCCTGAGCAATCAAGATTTGAGAAAACAGCTCCATATGGTAGAAGAACAAATAAGGCTATTGCAAACTGTGCTTGAAGTTATGAATGAGGAACCAAAAGATGTCTTTGTCCCTTAACAAGAAGAGAATGATGAAGTAGCCAGATTGAATGATAGCTTCTGAAAGGTAAAGAAAAAATCTAGCGTCTTATGCTTGACACTACCAAGCTTGATGAAATTTTCAATTTCGGTAGGCCCGCTGGGCTAAAAAGTGAACTGGGCTAAAAAGTGGACTAGGCTATGAAGGCAAGGATAAAGGGTCCAACAACTGAAAGTGTTTTTGTGAAAGCATAAGGATATCAGCCTGAGAAACAAAACAGACTAAATCCCAATGCATCTGCCACAACCAATCGTATGCAAAATGCGCACAGAAGACCTACTGCCAACAAACCTGCTTATGCGCCCATTCAGAAAGCAAAGACAGCAGTCCAGAATCATCCACAGAGAAGACCTCAACAAACTCAAACTAGGTGAGATATATCTACTGAACAGGTATTCTACATTTTTGTTCTAAATTTGGTCATGATGTGTTTACTTGTTACGAGTATCGGATACTAATCAAACTCCATAAAAGAAGGCACGCCTTTAATCATGGCATGCTGAGCCAGTCTTCGGTAAGAAAAACCAAAGCAAACGTCTTTGTTGTTTAATTGTATTTTAGTGCTTTAGTTCCTAACACTTGGTATTTTGATAGTGGTTGTTCGAGACATATGACTGTGATTTGGCCATACTATCAAACTTTCAAAAAGGGAAATAGGTGTTGTGACCTTTGGCGATGGCCAAAAACGAAAAATAGTTGGATCGGGTATGATCAACATAGATATTTTGCCTACTCTAACCAATGTTCTTTATGTTACTGGTCTTAAAGCCAACTTTATTTGTGTAGGTTAATTGTGTGATGACAATCTTGTTGTGATGTTTGTTGAAGATTATTGCAAGGTGCTACAATGTGACATGAATTCCAATCCAATGGAGACTATTATCTTTAAGGGAATCTGATCGAGATATAGATGCTACGCATTTGATCACCCGGTCACCTGCAACTCAGTAACAGTCGAAACTGAGGAACTATGGCACAATCAGTTGGGTCACATAAATTACCACGATCTTGTGAAACTGGCAAAATCTCAAGATGCACGAGGACTGCCCAATATCAAAGACATCCCCGACGGTGTTTGTGGTGATTGGAAAATGGGTAAGCAAATTGGAAGCCAACATAAGCTAGGTAAATTTCTCACGACCTCGCATGTGCTTGAATTAATTCATATGGATCTAATGGGTCCAATTCAAAAGGAGGGTATAGGAGGAAAGAGATACATCTACGTGTGTCGACGATTTCTCCAGATATACCTAGGTTATGTTTATTCGTGAAAAAATTTGATGCCTTTGACAGTTTTGCCATTCTATTTCAGAAATTGAGCAGTGAAAAGTCCCACAAATAGGCAAGGATAAAGAGGATCAGAAACGATCATGGGAGGGAGTTCGAGAACTCGGATTTTGCAGATTTTTGTGCTCAACATGGAATTAGCCATGACTTCTTGGCTCCAAAGATCCCTGAACAAAATGGAGTTGTTGAAAGAAAGAACAAAACCTTCCAGGAGATGGCTCGTGTGATGCTAAGTAGCAAACAACTACCTTTGAAATTTTGGGCAGAAGCCATTAACGCTACATGCCATATTTCTAATTATGTTTTTCTTATATCAGGATCTAGACAAACTCCCTATGAAATTTGGAAGGGTAGAAAATCGAGGATTGATTACTTTCATGTTTCTGGAAGTAAATGGCATATTTTAAAAGATATGGAACATTTAGGGAAATTCGATTCCAAGTCAGATAAAGGCGCCTTTAGGCTATCTAGATAACAGTAGACCTTATAGAGTCTTTAATAATCGAACTCAAACTATGCTTGAATCTATCAATGTCAAAGTTGATGATACTAATGATGTGCCTCGTGATGTGCAGGGCAATGAATCTGTCTCATAGGAGATTCCACCAAAACTGACACCACAACAAGCTAATTAGGATAGATTTGTGCAAGAACAACATTTTGTGGAAACCTCGATCAATGCAAATACACCCCAGTTAGATGAATCTAACATTGGACAGGCAGAAACATATACATCTCAACTGACTATGAGGTTGTTAAACATAATTTTCAATTTGCAGATTATATGGATGCTGGAGATCCGTGTTGTAAGTCTCCATTTTGTGGGGTAGTATTTTGGTACAAAGAAAGACCTAAAAAATGATGTAATATGTAACAATTAAAGATGTCTCTGTGCTGCGACGAAGGAAAAGTTGAGTTACCTTGCATGGAAAATTTGCCTATAATGTTTAGTACCTTAATTTCCAGTAAAGATAAGAGAGACAACCAACCACTTTCAACAAAACATTCATACGTACAACACGATGTTTGCATTTACACAGAAGGAAGCACAAGCAGACTCTACTATTAATAAGGGCAGATCCCCCAGGAGTCACTGCCTTCCACAAGCGCAAATCATTATTGTCCTGGATGTTTAAATATATATGACTATTAATTGATACGTTAGCACAATGTTCGCTGACCAAGTGGTATTATCTATTATTGTATCAAATCATGATCAATTTGTATTACAAGGTCAACGACTATGGATGTATATTTCTTTCTCTTTGCAACTTCCACACAGCATTTTTGCTTTCAGACATGCTTTGACCAACTTACCATTTTCAAAGTCTATTCTCTTCATTTTTTAAACATGCTCGTGTTTAGTAGTTGTTTCATGCCATTGACATTGGAATACACGGAAATTTTGAATAGAGAGAAGCATAGTATTCAAGAGATACTATATATGGTAATAGGGAATTATATCTGGACGTCCCATTTTAAGGTTGTAGTTATAAGAATATTGAATAAATATGTGCAGTTACGCTACATTACCACATTGAATTGTTAATTTTGCCTTATGCCCTGTGTGAAATTGGAGAAAGAAAGGTAACTCCCTACTGTATGACATATGTATTAGCATTATGTAGCATTTATTTTATTATGAAACTACGATAATTTCTTAGTTCTACAATAAATACACTGTAAGGTAAAATTAATGAACTAGTAGCCATAGTGGCGTTTCATCAATTGCCAATACGTTAGAATTACACGGTAAAATATTAAAATAATAAAATAAAATAAATAAATAAAACTATAGCATGTTAGTTTTACTTAATAGAACTCAAAGCTTCCCATGGTTTGGCCAATTTTTTAAAATTGTTTTCTTTGTTTTCGGTTTCTCTTTTTTTTTTTTTTTTTTTTTTTTTTTGATTGCCTTTCACACGTGAAATATATGAAATAGCTACCTTCATTTGCTCAAATGTTAATAACTTAAATAATTCGAATCATTAACCTGCAACAACACAAAGCAATAATTTCAAAACTATACAAATACATGAAAAAATAAATAAATAACAAGCAAACCTCATTAGTTAATATGTGTATTTTATCAAATTTTATGTTACAATCGATTAATAAAAATTGTGAATCTGTTAAATAATTTTTTCAATTGATCTATACCGCAAACTTCAGCTTCTATAGTTTTACTCCCATACAACGCATGGGTGTGAAAACTAATTATCATAAAAATCTACTATTCAAGACCAATCTCTACTTTTCACCGTTGAAAAATTTAACTAGCACTACTTCTAGGATGATTGTTCAATATGCTTCAAGAGTATTAAAATTGTAACATCGAATTGATTGAAACACTAGATATGACTGTAGACATTAAAAAACTTTCAAATATATAAATTTTTTGGGCCGGGTCAATTTTAATTGATCCACCAAACCAATTAAAACCCAAATCTCTATTAAGCCCAATTTCAATTAAAAAGCCTGTAAGCCGCATCCTACTTTGCTTAACCTTTATTTGACTTTGTTAAATATAATCAAAATATTATGTTTATATAATTATATAAATAGGTTAAGATAATTAGTAATTTTTTTAAAAGAATGTTATTTAAATCATTTGGATAATTCTTAAGTGGTTACAAAGGTATCCAAATGTGCCTATAAATAACCCCCTAGGCTCATTGCAAAAGACCCTAACAAAGGTCAAGAGGAGGAAAGCTGCAGAAGTTCCAAAGCTTAGCTAAAGTCAAAAAGGAAGGAACAAGAAGAGATATAAACATCTCTTCAGTTCTTCAGTTTAAGCTCAAGCAAAGGAAGAAACGAAGAAGGCGAGGGTTAAATCCTCTTCAGTTCTTCACATCCACAGCAAAGCCAACCTCTTCTCCAAATCCAAATCAAAATCAAGCACAAATCATCAAGTCAAAGCTTCCTCCGGGAAATCAAATCCACACCATCAGCAATCAAGACTTTTGGAGCTTAGGATCAAGCCACGTGGGCCCTCATCTCCGGTTCGTGGATCGTTAATCAGGGGATTAAGCAAGTCAAGGGAACTAATCCATTACAAATTCTCAATTTAATTTGTAATAATTCTTAGTGTATTATTTTTTTAATACAAAGAGAAATTTATCGTTACAAATTTCTAGCAGGCCCGGTGGGACCCTATTGCCTCTCATCTCTCGATCTGCAACAAATTTCAAATCCCAAATTCAAAAACCACGATGGTGAAGGAAAAGTGAAGCAAACCATGGCAAACTTTGAGGTTACACTGGCTGAATTCCTCGACGCAAGCAAAGCCAAGACAAAGGCTGGAAGATCTCGACTGGTGTCACCGTTGAGGAAGTTCTCCAGAAGGGATAAAGGAAAAATCCTTAACCTCCAGAAAGTCGGTTCTCGTTCTCCTGGAAAAGAAAAGCTCTTCCAAGAGAACCTTCGATCCAGCTCTGCCTCAAATGAAGGGTCTGAAGCTGGATCAGTCAACGCTGCCTCTCCTCGAAAATGGGAAGATTATACAAGCTCAGAGGATTAGCTCGACGATGTGTTTGTTACCGAAGCGGGTCCGAACTCGGATGAAAGAATCCAACAAATGGCTTTGGCGATCAAAAAGTTGTCGAAGTCTCTAGAGGAGTCGCTGCCCTCATGAACAAGTTGGGGATGAAGGAGTCGGCAAGGGAAGACGGCTACAAGGATGAAGGCTCTTCCAAAAGTAGAGGTCCCGAAGAAGGCTCCTCTGAAGGTAAAGGTCCTAAACCTCATGAAGACTAGTAGAAAAAGGACATACACAGCTGGACGATATTGAAAAATGCATTCCAAGACTCTATATGAACCTCTGTTTGTTCTCTATCAGTCCAACAGCTGCAGCATATGATCCTTGATACCATACGTGTTCAATATGGTGGTTTGTCACAACCCTCCCTTGTTTATGCGAAGCCCTACAGTCGCCGGATTGACGAAATGAGGATCCCTTTTGGCTATCCACCTCCCAAATTCCAATGCTTCGATGGCGAAAGCAACCCAAAGCAACACGTTGCCCATTTCATTGAAATTTGCAATAATGCAAGAACCTACAATGATGTGATGACTAAGCAGTTCGTTCGCTCTCTCAAAGGTGCAGCGTTCGAATGGTACACAGATCTCCCAGCTAGATCGATTGACTATTGGGATCAACTTGAAAGCGAGTTTCTCACTCTTTTCTATAGCACTAGGCGCACGGTCAGTCTTCCATATCTTGCCAGGATAAAATAAGGCAAGGAGGAGCCGGTGGTGGAATACATTGAACAATGGAGAAATCTTGTGGTTAGCTGCAAAGAACGCACAAGTGAAGCCTCATCCATCGATATGTGCATCCAAGGCATGCACTGGGGGTTACTGTACAATCACCAAGCTAAAATGCTCTACTCATTTGAAGAGTTGGCTACCCGAGCGCACGATCTTGAAATTCAGAGCGCGAGGCATGGAAGTTATCTGCCAAGTGATCCAAGAAGACAAAAGGAGTTAAAGAAATAAGTCAAAAAAAGATAGTAGGCTAGCTAAATCAAAGGAAGCAATGGTCATTTCTACAACTCCAGCGAAAATCACCTTTAAGAAATCAAATTCGAACTAGGCCCCGAAGCCAAAACAAGAATTCAAGCCTAACAAGCCTCTAATTCAAAAGAGGGGTCTCCTCACCTTGAAGGATCTCGAAGAAAAAGAGTACCTATTTGCAGATTCTAAAGTCTCCGAAATTCTGGACCAAGTATTGGAGCAAAATGTGATTGAACTCCCCGTGCCAAAGAGGCCCGATGAGGTTGGTCAAGTTGATCATCCGTAATACTATAAGTACCACCGGATCATTAGCCATCTAGCAGAAAAGTGCTTCGTACTGAAAGATCTCATTGTTCGCTTAGGCAATGAAAACAAAATCACACTTGAAACCAGCAAGAGCTCCGCTGCAAATTGCTCAATGGTTTCATTCGGGTCGTTTGACCCAATCCCTATCCTGGCTCTTGGGAAGAAGTGTCCTCCAATCCACAATACAGGGGCGCCTTCACTAGAGCTAGTTGATTTCGGACCTCAACTGCCAGAGAGAGCGAGACAGGTGCAGTTTTGGGTAAACAAAGAAGTAATTGCTGAATACATATGCCCGGAGATGGACAAACCGCGTGCCCCCAACTGTCATTCATTCTATGAAGCCATGACAGGTGACTTGGACATTTGGGAGTCCAATGCTGATACCGAAGATGAAGTTGACGATGGCTGGACCACCTTCATAAGCAACAAGAAGAAATATCGGAAGTCAGGTAAGAAAGGTAAAACACCATTTCCTGCAACTTTTCTAGGAAAGAAACTGGGGGCGTCAATTGAAGCAGTTCAGCATATTGAAGAAGCAACACTAGACGATAGTCAGGGGACATGGACCCTCGTTACGAGACGGCCGGAAGGCTCCAAGGACCCCACGGTCTAATAGTGATAATGAAACACAAAGGAAAAAGAAGTGGTCCAGCAACCAAAGGAAAAAGCCCACGGCAAATAGACTGGCATCAAAGAAGGTGATTCCAAGAGTTACAACTGTGCAAGCTCTGGCCAAACCAAAAAGTTACTTCAGGGATCAACCCGTGGCTTCATACGTCACAAATGTTAAATGTGACAAGAAACTCAAAGCCAAAGAAAACAAATAGGCCAAAGAAAGCTTGAAGTAAAGAGACAAGGTAGAAAAGGCAGTTGCCCGCCTCAACAGCATTTCTCCAAACACAAGTCTTTTGGGATGCTTCATCTTTCCGTTCGATGATCGCTTGACCTTGATTGTAGCTTTGATCGATCCTGAAGAATACGAAGAGAAAATCTCTAAAACCATCAAGCTGGCTACTCCGGAAGATTGCATGGCTGGCATCACCTTCAGTGATGAGGATTTGCAATTGGGTTCTTGACTACACAATCGTCCATTGTACGTTAATGGATACATTCGAGAATGCAAAATTTGGTGCATCATGATCGATTGCGTCTCGGCTGTCAACATAATGCCCATCCAAACCATGATAACGATTAGGATAAGTGCTCGGGATCTTGCGAAACATCATGATCCAGGGGTTTAACCAGAAGGGTCAACGAGCTATGGGTACGATCCGGCTAAAGTTAAAAATCGGGGAGTTGGTCGCATCAGCTCTTTTCCATGTCATTGATGCCGAAACATCATACGAACTGCTCCTTGGAAGTGTTTAGTGCATGAGATTGGAGTCGTACCTTCAACTTGGCATCAATGCTTCAAGTACAGCCAAGACGGAGAGGTTAAATGTGTTGTAGCCGAAACAAAGCCATTCCTTAGTGAGGAATCCTATTTTGCTGACGCGTAGTTCTGCTTGGAGGATGATCACCAAATTGGAATTCTCAAAGTTAATGCTGACGGCAAAGGCGCAATCAAAGTTGTAGTCCCGCCTCATCAACTTTCGATTGGCAAATCAAACCTTCACCGAGGAGAATCCTCGAAAGGAAAGTAACTTGAAGCAATCTCGAAGAAGAAGTTGATCTTCCCAATCCCTAGCATCCCAAAGTTATTGCTACCTCCTGAGCTCGTGAAGGAATTCATGAAGAGTTCTGAAATTTCAAAAGCCGCAGCAGCTACATCAGGCAGTTCGAAATCACATGGCTCAAGTTTATTGAAACAAATCCTACAATTTACTGAAAGCAGTGGTGAACCAAAGAAGATCTTCAAGGGGTGTTATAACCTTCAGGCCAAGAAACTGTTGGAGAATGCCGGATTTGGAAAAGGAGAACCTCGAAAGTTGGGTGATCTTTATGTAATCCTTTCCGATGGACTTGCACCTTTAGATGGAAGTACGGATTGGGATACAACCCAAATCCCTCGAAGCCCATCAAAATCAAGAAGGCTTCATCAAATCAGATCATGATCCAAATTTGTGAAGTACTTGAAAAAGAATATCAGGAGCAATGCCGACCGTCAGTGTTCGATAGAATTCAAAACAAAGACGTTAAGGTTTTAGTATTCCAAAGACTGCAGGGATAACCATCTACAACAGCAGAGTCCAAAGGTAAGGCATCCATATTTCAAATCTAAGTGGCGAGGCTACAACCACTATTCGCACCAACGAACCAACACGAGGCTGAGTTGAGTCAGCTCAAAGGCAATCAGCCTTCTCCTGGCTTAGAGTCAAAACCTCCAATCCACTTTCCAAGTCCCAAACCTCCAAGAGAAGGCAGAAAAATAAGAGGTATCCACAACTTCAAAAGAATGGTGACGACGAGGAGATAGTGGTAGTGAACCATATCACCTTCGAAGAACAATCCGGGTCAGAATGTGAATCCGACAATTCCACCACAGAAGAAGAGCCTCAACCTGCTCCATCAACGTTTGAAGAGGGAGGTCAGGCTACTGTGGATGAATTGAAGTAACTGAACTTGGGAACTGAAGAAGATCCAAGGCCAGTGTTTATAAGTACTCTACTCAACCAGAATGAGGAGTCCAAATACTTCAGCTTGCTCAAAGAATACAAAGACGTATTTGCATGGTCTTACAAGGAAGTGCCAGGTCTCGACCCCAAAGTGGTTGTGCACCATCTCCCAGTTAAGCACGGAATACGCCCAATCAAGCAGCCTCAAACGAAGTTTCATCCAGAACTCGTCTCTCATATTGAAGTCGAGGTGGACAAGTTGATTGAAGCCGGATTCATATGAGAAGTCAAGTACCCGACTTGGGTTGCCAATGTGGTCCTAGTGAGGAAGAAGAATGGCCAGCTGCGTATCTATGTCGACTTTCGAGACTTGAGTAAAGCCTATCGAAAGGATGACTTCCGGCTTTCGATCAAGGAATTGATGGTTGATGCAATGACCGGTTATGAAGTCCTTTCCTTCATGGATGGATTTTCTAGCTCCAATCAAATTTGAATGAATCCCAAAAATGAAGAACTCACCTCATTCCGCACTCCCAAGGGCATATATTACTACAAAGTAATGCGGTTTGGATTAAAGAATGCAGGGGCGACCTACCAACAGACGATGCAGAATATATTTGATGATATGATGCATCAGCAGGTCGGGTGCTATGTGGAAGATCTCGTTGTCAAGACAAAGAAGCGGGATGACCATTTTCAAGACCTCAGGGATGTCTTCAACAGACTCTGGCGCTATCAACTGAAGATGAACCCACTAAAGTGTGCTTTCGAAGTCACTTCCGGGAAATTCCTTGGCTTCATTGTTCGACACCGTGCGATCGAGATAGACTAATCAAAGATCGATGCTATAGTCAACATGCCGGAACCAAGCCACCTGCACGAATTGAAAAGCCTCCAAGGAAAACTCGCCTACATTCGAAGGTTCATTTCCAACTTTGCGGGCCGTTGCCATCCATTTCACAAGTTGGCAATGAAGAATGTGCCATTCAAATGGGATAGTTCGTCCAGTAAAGCTTTTCAAAGCATCAAGTAGTATCTATCACATCCGCCAGTACTCATAGCTCCAATTCTTGGGAAGTCATTAACTCCTTATGTTGCGGCACAAGAATACTCATTGGGGGCATTGCTCGTCCAACTCAATGACAATGGAAAAGAGATTGCACTCTACTACCGCAACCGAACATTGGTGGGAACTGAACTAAGATACTCTCCAGTTGAAAAGATCTGCTTGGCCTTGATCTTTGCAGTAAAGAAGTTGAGGCATTACATGTTGGCACAGACGGTCAACCTCGTTTCAAGGGTCGATCCATTGAAGTACATCATATAAAGGCCAATTCTCTCTGGAAGGATTAGGAAATGGGCTCTTCTCCTATCAGAGTTCGACATAAGGTTCGTTCTACAAAAGGAGATAAAAGGACAGGCCTTAGCGAATTTGCTTGCCGATCATCCCACCCCAGCAGACTGGGAACTCCTAGAAGATCTTCCAGATGAAGAAGTAATGTTCACCAAAGTTGTGCCCGCATGGAGATTGTTCTTTGATGGAGCAGCTAGAAAGTATGCTGTAGGGATAGGGGTCATGGTCGTCACTCCTGATAATCAATTGATGCATCACGCTTTCTCCTTCACTGAGAAATGGTCAAACAATGTAGCCGACCATCGAGCCTTGCTTATCGGATTGGAGACGGCGCGGGATATGGAGATTCAACACTTGGAAGTCTATGGAGACTCTCTATTGCTAAAAAATCAACTTGCATCCGAATGGGAAGTACTGAACAAGGACTTGAAGCCATATCACGAGTATGCTTAAACGTTCATGAAACGATTTGAGTCAATCAAGATCAAATTCATTCCAAGGAGTGAAAATCGAGAAGCTGAAGCCTTAGCAAACTTGGCTGCTGTTCTCGCCCAATCAGATGAAGATTTACTGCATTCGATGTCAGTAGTTCAGAGATGGGTAATTTCTTTACTATCTCCAGAAGATCTGCAAGAGAGCAACAATGTAGAAACTAATGGCTAGCAAAAAGATGACTGGAGATATCCACTCATTGATTACCTCCAACACCAAAAATTCCCGGACGTGTATTGGAAGAAGCTCACTCTGGAATATGTGGCGCTAATCAATCGGGATCAAAACCTCACTTCTGCGTGAAAAGGATGCGGCACTACTAGCCGACCATGGTGCAAGAATCCATGGACTTCGCGAAAAAATGTGAAGCCTGCCAAGTCCATGCAAATTTCATCCACCAACCGCCATAACCACTGCATCCAACAGTAGCATCTTGGCCGTTTGATACGTGGGGACTCGACGGAGATGGGCCTATAATGCCAAAATCTTCAGTTGGATGCTCCTACATCCTTACTGCAACTGATTATTTCTCCAAGTGGACTAAAGCTGTACCACTAAGAGAAGTGAAGATAGAAAACGTAGCAGACTTCATTGGGGTGCAAATCATTTACTGCCATGGAGCCCTCGGTGTATCATCCCTGACAATGGGAAGCCATTCTGCAATGGCCACATAAGCAACTTGTGTGCAAAGTTTGGCTTCAGACAGCACAACGCTTCTATGTACTATGCACCAGCTAATGGATTGGTAGAGGCATTCAACAAGACCCTGTGAAACTTACTGAAGAAAGTTGTATTGAAATCCAAGAGAGATTGGCATGAAAGAATTGGCGAGGCATTACGGGCATATGCACCGCTTTTCTTACTCCGACGCAAGCTACACTGTATTCTTTGGTGCACGGAGGTAAAGTCGTACTTTCCTTGGAGTGTCAGATCCCGTCGCTATTGATTGCTATCCAAGAAAGGATGACCATGGAAGAAAATGCTCGTCTTCGACTTCAAGAACTGGAAGCTTTGGACGAAAAGAGATTGGAAGCCCAAACTCAGCTGGAATGCTACCAAGCACGAATGGCCAAATCATTCAACAAAAAGGTGCAACTGAGGTCCTTCCAAGTCGGTGATCTGGTGCTCTCAGTGCGAAGACCAATTATGATCACAAAGAAAACAAGAGGCAAGTTCCAACCAAAGTGGGATGGCCCGTACCTTGTCACTCAAGTTTTCAGCAATGGGGTGTACATGATCGTGGACAAAGACGAATTGCAGATCGGACCAATCAGTGGCAAGTTTCTGAAGCGCTTCTATGTGTAGAATTTGTTGGTTCCTCGTTCTATTTTCTGAAAAATTCTTTGTGTTACTCTTGCCCCGCAAGAGGACAAACTGTGAACAACAAAATTAAAAAAAAAAGACGAACTAAATAAACAAGTGAAAAGAAGTTCGTTTGTAAGAAACCACATCAGACTTGATCGCTTCCAAGGGTACATTGGCAGCTTGGATAAAAAAATTGTAAATCCAAGTTCAGTCGAAAATCAATAAACAATTTTTATAGCTATATTTTGCAAGTAAAAGAACGATAATGAATTAAAATAATCAAGAATGTCATTATAAGAAAGAAAAACTCATAAACAAGAAAATTCTTGGTATACAAGTCATACTTGTAATTTTGGCAAATTTAGCAAGCACCAATTTCTTTCCATATATTTAATTAGTTTGTTTTTCCTGTTCTCTTATGGATTTATTTTTGGCAATATCCAACAATCTCAATATAGAGCATTGTTCAGCGAAAGCTGGAAGAAAATGATGTGTTGTTTGTACCGCAGAGAGATGGAGAGTTGCTGGATATCACATTGAAATCCCAAGCTCGGTTCTCCAGCTTAAGGTTGATATGCAACCAAATAAGCAAATTGTGATGGCATTAGATGCTGAAATCAAATCTGCATAGACACTTGAGCGTTGGCTCATGCATGTAAAAGACCCTTTTACCCTTACTTTGAATTTGATCGAGATATTGTACCCTTTGCGAAGTTTTTGTTAGGGATTAAACCATTCTTGTATAGACAATCTGAGAATCCAGATGAGTATGGTTAATTGCTCCATACTTGGATCCTGATGAACTGCAAATTACTTGGTGGAATGCATACAAAAAATGATTGGTTCATAATTTGATTAATAGCCTTTCTATTCCTGGCATGTCATAGTGTAGGAGGAATTATATGAGCTCGCTTTTAATGATGGTATTTGCTCTTGTAATCATATGTCTTTTGATGACCAGCTACAGTGGGCAATTAACACTTTGAATCTTACTAAGCCCAGTGATTGGGAAAATGCACTAAAGCGCACTGATGAGCTTTATTTTAATATTATTAATAACCTTCAACTGCGAGATGAAGATCTCATGATGTGTGTGGAACTTCCACTAGGAGTTGATACGCACACTGACGATAGTCTTGGACCGCCAAATGGATATGGACCTATTTCTCCATTGTCCATTGGTAGCCAGATTAAATTTACGTGGCCGTTTGCATATAAAGAATGGTTGTTGAAACGTGTGCTTAAAGAGATGGAAAAAGAGGCTCAGACAATAGAGATGCTATAGACTTGGAATATCACCATAAGAAGATGCCTATTGACCCTTCAATTGGATTTGGGCCTAGTCACCACTAACATTGGCTACTAATGAATGCTTTGGTTGGGCCCTTGGGGCTTTTCATATTTTGAAGCTCAATCAATGGAACCAGATGGTGCAGCTTAGAATTGAAATCCTTGAGATGGTGAAAATGGATGACTTTGCTCTTCCGATGCAAGTGGACGACTCTAATTGAGTCCATGTTATATATGTTACTACCATCTGTTTGTATTTTGTCTAATGGGATAAGTTTTTGAATTTTCACAACCCCTATATGTTATGTACTTGCAATTGGGTTTCTACTACTCCTTTTGGAATGGGACTTACTTGAGTGATTGTATTTGTAAGGCTAAGTCCCCTAACACTTGAATGGGTAAGGTCTAGTCAGTCCTATCCCCTACCCCTACCCCACAAAAAAAATTTGGAGTGTTTGCAATGTTTTTATTTTGTAATGAATATATAGTATTTCGAAAATAATCTTCAAGATTACTACTAAAATTTGAACAAATCATGTTTTTCAGAAAATTACAACTCGTAGTATATGTTAGGGCTTTTCAAGAGCTAATTAGATTCTTCTAGAATATTAATTGTGAGTATTTAGGAACAAACAAATTAAAATATAAATTGCAATAATCTTTCGGGACTACTGAGAATTAAAAAATTGTGTTTCTTCAAGAAATGTTAATCGATAACATATCTCATGACTACTATGGAGTTGATCATAATGTATGCATCTATAGTCGATCTTTGCGAACAAATAGTTAGTATTTTTAATAATATGTATTAAGATGTGTGCGCTTCAGGGTTAACAACATAAGATTTATAATCCATACTCTGGAGAATAATGATATAATTTATAAAGGTTTATGTATAGTGGTTGTTCTCTTCAAACATCGATGTCATTAATTTAGATTATTATCACTTTAGAAACAATAGTTTAATATTATTTAAGATATTGACTTAATAAATAAACAAGATTTGAATAAGATTGCTCTTTAAGAGCAGGTGAAATTCTTAAAAAATATTACAATTAGTTGTGCTACTTCAGGAGCAATGATTTGGTTTGATCTAATTGAAATAGCTAACAAAATATAAATAATACAACAGTAAAGAATGAACAACACATATAACGAATAAGAAAATGCAATTGCTTCTTAAGAAGTAATATACAAATATTCTTCAAAAATATTAGTGTTGTGTTTTGCTTGAGGAAAACACAAATAGTAGATCTCATATATAGTACTATTCGAGACCACTCAATATTCAAGAGGAATATGATGAGAAAATGTTGTGTTCTTCAAGAATCACGACGAATAGTTTCAATATTTCGGATTATTAATAGAATAAGATGGCCTTTCCTAAGAAAGTTTGATAAATATACATCAAGAAAAATTATAAATTAAAGAATGATGTCAAATAGATTGCATAAATGTTCAAAGTAAACATTATGTATGAATATGGGACATAATTTCAATTCTTTGGGAATCACGAGAAACAATACCCTTATTACAATAATTTTCGGGACCGTGTTGTGTATTTAAATAGAATAGATAGCACTCATCAATAGATACTGGCTGCCACATTCATATATATAAGTTAATTGACCTCCAAAATCATATCAATAAGGAGATCAATTAAAAGAGATAACGCACCATTAAAAGCACATTCGGACGTACAAGTTGTTAAATCTATTTTGGATGTTATTTGTTTTAGTCGGATTGTTATTGCTTGCTTGGACATCCATTTATCTATTTCTTGGGTGGGTCTATTTGGCCCATTTGTTTAGTTGAGTAGGGTTTTAAGCTTCTTATAAATCGAGGCATTATATTTTTGTGAACTACTTTTGCCTATTATTGAATGAACACAAAGCTTTTCTCTTTGGCCTCAAATTCTCTGGTTCTCTCTAATCCTCTTCTCTCGTAGTTCTTGTGTGATTCTTGTGTTATTAACATTGATCGTTTGTTCCTACATCAATTTGGTATAAGGGCGCAGTCGTGTCCTTCAACCAAATTAATATCGAAAACTTATTTCTCGCCATCACGTTCGTACAATCTCAAACTTGTTTCCAAGTTTTTTCTTTTTTTGTGTAGTGTCTGAATAGTTGAAAGAAGCAGAAAAAATGAAAAGCAGAAGACTCAAGGCAAGAAAAAAAAAGACAATTGAATCCATTTTTGGGCCATACCTAGAGAATACACAAGAGCTGAGCAATCTTAGTGGAATTTAGAGAATTGGACCAACCCACCCATTATCTATTGTAACCCATATTAAGTGAAAACCGCAACAGTCCAAATAACCCCATCTAATTGACCCAACAAAAATCCATTTCCTTTACCTAATTCCTCTTGTCTCTCTTCATTCTGTCGACCTTTATCCACGCCACCAACTAGCAAACTTGACTTTTCAATAGCAGCAACCTTCACATTAGTGCACCGCCAGTCTCTGGTGTCATCCTTCACCTGTACCATCGATAACAGTCTCATTTTTCGCCACCCCACGCGTTCCTATCATCACCTTCACAGAAGATTTTCCACCGAGAGTTATCGTCACTTGAGAATTTCAGTTATAGCCGGCCTTCTTCTAGTCTTTCCCATCTCCTTTGACTATTCTCCAAGGAAATTCTTCACATCGCTACCTTCACGCACCTCTACTAGTCGTTTCAAGTAAACACTTGCAGTGCACTTCTTCCCCAGTCGCTAGACACACTTGGGTGGCCTACTGACTAGGAGAGATCCTGGTACACCAGCGCTTCTTCTTGTGTTTCGACCCGGATTTTATATATCTGCTTCATTTACTCTTTATTTTATTTAAATGCGTTATTTTCGATCAAGTTCTAGCAGTTCCCATTGTTGCATATTTTTGCAAACCCAAAAATAAATAAATTAATTAAAAAAATGGTGACTAATAAAGAACTGGAACATTCCCATGCTACTCTCTAAAAAGCATTGATACCTATCTCTTTAACTGTTGACACTAAAAGGCTGAAATGGCCGACCTTAAAATTAGTATCCAAACTTTAACTGGCCATTTGACTAAAAACAGCAGCAAATGTCCCATTGATGAGACTCTGACTCTATCACGCTCACTCAGCCTCCCACTCCTCCCCCGTATGGTGGCCTCGTCCTCACAGGCTGCGTCAATGATACCATTTTCACAATAACCCTCCTCCACCACCTTTTGATCGTGGTTGTATGTATGTTGATGACATTACTCGCAAGCTCAAGGTGGAAGCACCTGGATTTGATTATAGCTTAGACCCTGAGGTTTTTCTTGATTGAATTGATTCACTCGAGGAATCTTTCGAGTGGTACAACATTTCTGATTCCCAGTGCATTTGTTTTGCCAAAATGAAACTCTCCAAATCTGGCAAATATTATTGGCAAACTGTCACCCGTACTCCTGATAGAATTGGGCACCCTAACACTCTGCGGGATGATGTGAAAACCCGACTCACTGAAAAGTGTGTTCCCCATGTACCATCGCAGTCAATTGTACAACGGCTTCCTTAACCACCGCTAAAACTCTATGACGGTGTATGATTATCAGACCTGTTATGATGAGTTACTGCAGAGTTCTGACATTAATGAACACAAGGATCTCACTCTCACTTGATTCATTAATGGGCTACTACTTGATATACAACATCACATTCGAGTTCACTACCCTAGCTCTCTTGAGAACTCCTACACACGACGCTTGAGTTTGAATGATGTTTCACTAGTCTTTCTACTCGTTGTATATCTCGGAGCTACAACAACCCTTGCCAGGGTCGTCTCCAACCGCTTCCTCTGCTGGTGGGGCCAGCCAATCCCAACCCATTGATACTAGTGGCTCCTCATCATGCTCCCTTCCACTGCCTCGCCCCTAACAATGTTTGGTCAACTGCCGCACCGCCATCTCATCCCTCTGCTTCTCAAATTGTATGCCACCATTACCACCAAAAAGGCCACATTGCTTCTCATTGCCGCGTCACACACTTGGCATTGACCAAGCCCACTACTCCGTACTGCTGACGGTACTTAGTGATTCATGGTAGACCCCATTGACCATTCCGAAGACGATGATGATCCCATTGACACTTATAGGCCGATGATGCTGCCTTTTTGGTGATGCGATGTATCCTTTCCACACCTATTGACTCTGATTCTTGGAAACGCACCTCCATCTTCCACACTTACATCCCCTACAGTAATCGCTCTTGCAAATTAGTCATTGATGGGGATAGCACTATGAACGTGCTCTCCAAAACTGCAGTAGAAAAATTTGGCCTCACATCGGAACCTCACCCCAATCGATTTAAGGTTGCTTGGGTCAATCAAACTTCGTTGGTAGTCATACATCGGTGTCTCGTTCCCCTTAAACTTAGTCCATTTTTCTCTGAGACCATCTACTGTGATATCCTACCTATGAATATGGCCCATGTCCTCCTTGGACGCTCGTGGCTCTATGATCATGATGTCAAACACTTTGAACGCGAAAACATCTATGAGTTTGCCTCTCACGGAAAAACAATTACTCTTCTTCGTGCCACACCTACCCCAACTACTCGTCACTCTCCCCCGCCACCTACTCCTTCCAGTACCTCTACACCACAGGTCCAGGTTCTGTTTTTTAAAAACTTTGAGCGCGAAGGTGCCGAATTGGGCATCCCATTTGCTCTCGTCGCGAGACCTTCTTTGTCCCTCTTCGCTACATCGCCCCCTTCTCTTGCCCCTGCAATGTCAGCATTGTTATCGGAACTCTCTGACCTCACCCCCAATGATTTGCTGATGAGCTTCCCCCTTTACAAGATTTCCGACACACTATTGATCTCATGCTAGGCTCGCAGTTACCCAATCATCCTCACTTAAAGATGAATCCTATTGAGAGAGCCTCATTAAATCGAAAAATTGAAGTCTTACTCACTAAAAGATTTATTCGCCCTAGACTTAGCCCCTGCACGGTTCCTATTTTGGTCACACCTAAAAAAGATGTCTCTTGGCGAATATGTGTTGATTGTCGTGTTATCAACAAGATCACTGTTAAGGATCATTTTCTTATTCCACAACTCGATAATATGTTAGATGACCTCGCCGGCTCTGAATGGTTTTTTAAGATCGACAACCATAGTGGATAACATGAAATCTACATTCGTGTCGATGATGAATGGAAGACAGCTTTTAAGATTCTGGATGGTCTTTATGAATGGCAAGTCATCCTTTTGGGATGTCCAATGCTCCTAGTACTTTCTGCAAGTCATCACCCATGTCTTGCGCCCTTTCATTGGAAAATTTCTCGCAGTTTACTTTGATGACATCCTCATTTATAGTAAGTCGCAGGACGACCATTCGGCTCATCTTTGTCAAGTGTTTCGCGCCCTTCGTGCTGACAAATTGTATGTTAACCTTAAGAAATGGTCATTGCTGTAGTCATGCATTCTATTCTTGGGTTTCATCATATCTACGCAGGGCATTTCACCTAACCCAGCTAAGGTCTCTGTTATTCGTAGTTGGCTGGAGTCCAAATGCTCGCTAAAGTATGAAGCTTTCATAGGTTGACATCATTCTATTTCCGATTTATCAAGGGTTTTAGTTCTCTCACTGCCTTGATTACTACACGTGTGAAGAAAGGGGACCTTCATTGGACCCTGTCTACTCAAAAGGCCTTTTTCGAAGTTAAGCAAAAACTAATTGCAACCCCCGTCTTGCGACATCCTGACCTCACCAAGGTGTTTAAGGTTACCTGTGATGCTTCCGGTGTAGGTATAGGTGGTGTTTTAAGTCAAAATGGTCTCCAGTTGCTTACGTTAGCGCGAAACTCAATGAGATTTGACAAAAATATTATACCTATGACAAAGAATTCAAAGCCATAGTTCAATCCCTTCGTCGTTGGTGTTACTATTTGCTCCCCAATGAATTTGTGCTTTATTCTTACCATCAAGCCCTTCCGTATCCAAATTCTCATCGTAATCTAGGCGAGCCCCATCTCAACTTGGTTCAATTCCTCCAAGAGTGTATCTTTGTCCTTCATCACCATGCCGGACATGACAACAAAGTGGTTGATACACTTAGTCGTCTAACTACTGCGCTCCATTCTCTATCTACTGCTGTTGTGGCCTTTGAACATATTAAAGATGACTTTACTAGTTGTCCTACCTTTGGTCTTATCATCACTGATCTCATCACCAACTCCCCTCGGGCTCAAACTGGTTTTCTCTCAGGTGATGGGCAGCTCTTTAAAGGCCCTAAGTTATGTATTCCCTATACTTCTGTTTGCGACTTCCTTGTTTGGGAGTTAAACATGAGCAGTTTGGTAGCCACTTCAGCCGTGATAAAACCATCGCCCTGGTAACAGATTGTTTCTATTGGCCTCCTTTGAAAGACGACGTTGCCCATATAGTGGCTCAGTGTTGTAATTGCCAGTTAAGTAAAGAACATCGTCAAAATACTGGTATGAATTTTGTTTTTGGTTTACCTCTGATAGCTCGCGGTCATCATTTCATTTTTGTTGTCGCTGATTGTTTTTCTAAGATGGCCCATTTTATTCCTTGTTCTAAGACTTCAGATGCCTCCCGTACTGCTAAATTGTTCTTAAGGAGGCTGTTCATCTCCATGGTCTTCCTATTACGATCATTTCTAATCAGGATGTGAAATTTGTTAGCTATTTTTTGAAAACTTATGGAAAGTGTTTGGGACCACCCTTAAGTTCTCCTTCGCATTTCACCCCCAAACGGATGGCCAAACCAAAGTTGTTAACCATAGTCTGGGTAACTTACTTTGTTGTCTCATCGACAAGAAACTTGGAAACTGGGATTTAGTACTATCTACCGCTAAGTTTGCCTACAATAATGCTATTAATTGTTTGACAGGCCATAGTCCGGTTGAGATTGTTCATTGGTTCAAAGCCCATCAATCACAAGACTTTGTCCCTTTTCCCCTAATTTCTGCCGTGCCGCTTCGGCACAAGCCTTTGTGGACCACATTCGAACTTTATATTATCAAATTAGGCATAAACTCACGTTGAGTACTAATCGGTACAAGGCTACAGCCAACTTACACCATAGGCCTCAGGAGTTACATGTTGGAGAGTATGTTATGATTCAGATTGTTCCTAAACGTTTTCCTACAAATCCTAAAAAAAAAAACTTTGTGCTTCGACCATTGGCCCTTTTCCCACTGTCAATGGTCTTGGAACTAGTGCATACTTGCTTGATTTGCCTTCGCATTTAAATATTAGTCCAATTTTTAATGTTGTAGATCTATGTCCTTATCGATGCACCTTCCAGCCTTCGATTTTGCCTTCATCTCTTTCTACAGATCAGGCTTCTCACTCACTACCTCTGGTTCCATGTCCTTAGGTCGCCCTTCCAGACTCAGTTGCTGACGTGCTTGATCACGAGACTATTGCATCCCAACATGGCAGGTTTCATTGATTTCATGTTCGTTGGACAGATCATCCCTCCAAGTGATGCCACTTGGATTTTCGAAGATGAGTTCTGCCACTTGGATGCCCTGCTTTTGGAGGCTTACCTTGACCCTCACTTGTCGAAGTCGAGTTGGAACCATTGAAAGCACATTCGGAACATACAAGGCGTTACATCTATTTTGGATGTTATTTATTTTAGTTGGATTATTATTGCTTTCTTGGACCTCCATTTATCTATTTCTCAGTTAGGCCTATTTAGGCCATTTGGTTAGTTGAGTAGGGTTTTAAGCTTCTTATAAAAAGAAACATTATATTTGTGTCGCGAATGTTCTCTTGCCAACTAGTTGGCAGGAGAACATGCCAACAAAGTGATGTGGCGGCATCACAAGGCTTTACATCATCGTCCTTTTTAAAAAAAAAATTATATATATTTTTTAGTATCTACGTTAAATGAGATGAATAATATATAACTGTTCCTTGATAGTAGGGGCTCGTGTGGGGCCACGAATTTTTTCCCAAAAAAATGGGGAGCATTAACATGATATTTGTTGGCAGGAGAACTTCACCGATATTTGTGTGAACTACTTTTGTATATTATTGAATATATACAAAGCTTTTCTCTTTGGCCTCCAATTCTCTTGTCCTCTCTAATCCTCTTCTCTTCCAGTTCTTGTGCAATTTTTGTGCTATTGACGTCGATCGTTTGTTGCTATATCAAGAGGACTTCATGATCTCAATTGTTATATAATAAAACGAAGTTATTGTCCATACTAGAAGTTGAAAACTCATTAAAATCGAATATTGGTTATCCACGCATAAAGGCATGGAGAATCAAATTAATATTTTTACACTTAGCCATATATGCGAAAGATTCAAAATCCACCGTGATCATTAAAACTGAAATTGATCTAGACATTAGTTAATAGACAATTTTGTGATAAAATTAGAAACAATATTATCATTAAATTGAAAAACTATTTCATTTGTAAAATTTATTTCGTATTCATCATATATATTATTTATATATGATAATATGAGAAATCAAATCTAGAATATGTTTGCACAAAAATAATTAAAAGGAAATAAGGTTCTTCGAAAGAATTAAAAGGAAATATGGTTCTTCGACCCAAAATCGAAAGTGGCCAAAAGTGAATAAATCACTTCCTAAAAATAGATGTTGGAATTTATATTGAAACACATCCCACTAGGCATCTTTGAAAATTGTTATTGAATAACATGAAATCTTCACAAAGTAAATGGCCAAGAATTTGCGAACTTGAACATTTACAATGCTCGACAAATAAGAATTACTTTGGGAATTCAAGATTGTTAAAGGGAATTGATGAAAGGAAAAAAAAAGACTGTCATGCTGATAATGCATTATGAATTAGAACGAAAGAGAATAAAAATAGAGAAGTTGGAGAGAAAACCATTTAATTGTGTGTTATATTATGAGAGCCAAAAATCCTCTCTTTATAGATACAAATCTAGGGTTGCGGGGTATAATAGTCATTCACTAATTGAAAATTTATTTATCATTTTTTCGAGCCGTTAGGTAGGGATAGAAACTCCCTATACCAAAATGCCAAGATTTCGATTAAAAATCGACACCTATATAACTATTAACACATTCAACCAAATATTCTCTCCCACAAGAAGATTTATGAAGATCAAGCGACCTTATCAATAATTACCAACATCCAGTGATGAGATATTTCAATTATTATCTATCTGGACTCCATATTGAACTTACTTAGTTTCATAGTTGTAGATATATCGCGAAGATAAATCTTTTATGTAACCCATTGTAACTTCCATATATCATCCTCTCTCATGAAATCTCTCTCTCTCTCTCTCTCTCTCTCTCTCTATATATATATATATATATATATATATATCTTACCCATGAATGAAACAATCACTCACTTCAGTGTAAAATATTCAATCACTAATTCCTTTTGTGTTATGGTATCAGAGCTTTGAGACTTCTATTTCTCGAATAACCCATCATGATGAGTGAGTTTGACACACCACCATCATCTTTAGTTTCCGGTCATGAAGCCTCCACCACAGTTGCTACTTCAATCATTGATCCATACCTCATTTGTAGTGACTGAAAACTTTTCATAAATAAAAATATTGAAGTAAATAAAATTTCCTAAATGTGTCACTACGACTTCAACTAAACGAATCAACAGCTTACGCTCGTCTAGTTGAACTTTATATTATTTATTATTATAAGAAAATACTTTATAAAAATTTACTTATTTTTCAAATTTACATTTGAGGGCCAAAACTTCCAAATTTATTCGATTTAGTCCCCAAAATCTTCCCCCAAACCTTAGTTTTATTCAATTATAGTCCAATTTTGAGTGTGGAGGCAATCCAATTCAATTAGAAGCCCATTTAAGGCACATTTGTATTTCTTGCCCATTAAGAATACATTAACCAAATTCTTTACTTTGGTGTCCCATTTAAGTACTTGTAGTTGGAATTCTTTCAAACTCTAACCCCCATCATCATCCTTATTTTCTCCATTATCATTACGCATATCCTCCATTCTCATTCAACATCACGCAAGAGCAACTAAACAATTTTTCTATAGGTAATCTGTCGACCTTTCATTTTAAATCTTGGTTTCCATTATTATGTCGTAACATTAAATCACACACACAAAAGTACTTAATCAATTGCTATTTCACTTGCATTCTTTTCACTTGATGTTTGGAATGGTCAATAGAATACACTATTCATTGCATTAGTCAATGGAGGCACAAATTTCACTGCATTTCTTCTTTACCCATTAGCTCATCACCATTCCATTTCATATTCAAAGCATCTGATGTGTTTTCATTGTATTGCAAACTCACACAGTAGCAACAACAATCAGTGGCTGTACCTGCCACCACCACTTTCACCACCGCAACACCATTTCCCCTAACACATAGACACACAACTCGGCGCTGCAGCGCATACACTCATGGCCCAACTCACAATCAACAACCTCACACCAAACCTCCATCGTTACTTAACAATAACCTTCAAGAAACCTATAGAACAACTAGAAAGAAGAAAGAGGAAGAAAAATGGATTGAATATCAAGAAATCCCAACTTTTTCGCTAGGACTTCAACCTTCAATTTCGTGCCTTATCTTCTCCAATCGCTTCAACGAACACCACACCCAACGCTACCACACCCACCACCACCGTCACCGCCAGCACCGCCAACCCCATTCTTTCCCTCAGTCAAGCACCAATGAGAGAAGTTTGAGATAGAGCAGACGGAAATTGGGATTTATTTGGGAAATTCGTTTTTCCTTTTTTGGGAAATTGCAAGCATAGTCCCTCAATTTCTTTAATTGGATTAAGTTGGTCCCTAAAATTTATTTAAATAATATGTCATCAACTTTTAATTTTTACAATTTAACCCCCATGTTATATTTATAGAATTAAGTCCCCCAATTTATTCATTTTATTTAAGTAAGCCCTGAAGTTTACTCAATCTTGGGTCCCTAACTTTAAATTCTTACAATTGGCCCCTAAACTTTTAGTTCAATTTAAATCCTTCAACTTTCCTTCCTTGTTTAAGTCAACCCTCAAACTTTATTTGCAACAAGGTCCTCCATGTTGTAAAAATTCTATAATTTAGTCCAAAGTACTTTTAATTCAATTTTATTGCATATTAAGCCCTCAAACTATTTAATTCTTTCAAATCGACCCCAAACTTTTATATTCTTTCGATTTTGGTCCATAAGTTCAATATTATCTACAAATACTTAATATTTATGTGTATTAATGTAAATTAAACTCTTTATTGACAAGACGGGGAGTATGAGCAGCTAGAGGACTGACTTCCATCGCTTATTAAGCTCAATACGAAGGAAAGGTCTAAGGTGGACTCATTTTCTAAAAATTTCCTTTAAAATGTGGGCATTTTCAATTGATATTTTTTATAAATACTTGCTTGTAAATGCTATATGATGACGTGCTTATTAGCACTATGATGATGTGCTTTTAGCCTAATAAATAATAACGACGTGCTTTTAAAGATTATGATGAAGTACATGATAAAAAGGGAATGGTGAACGAACCTGTATTATATAGTTGTTCGTATGTTTATGATGAATGATGATTATGTGTATTTAATTTGTAGCATATATTGATTGTTGTTCGTGAGGTCTACCGAGTATTCAAAATACTCACGTTTTCTCTATGTAACGAACAAATTACAAATTAAGCAGTCGGAGGCACAGTGAGGCCTGGTGGGCCGGCTACCTAGCGTTGTTTAATAAGTTTTATTTCCTCTGCTATTTCAAGTACCTTGTAAACTGTTGAAGTGTTTAATTCGAATATTTTGAACTATTTGGTACTTAAATTTGGATGTTTTGAGGCATTTGTGATCAAATAGTTGTAGGATGTTTTATCGTATTTGCTAATTTAAATAAATTTCCATATTTCAAATATTTGATCTTTTTCTCACATTTATTATTATTATTATTATTATTATTATTATTATTATTATTATTATTATTATTATTATTATTATTATTATTATTACAAAAAAAAATTATGAAATATTTAAAGGAAGCACTAACATTCTTGGTTCTTAGAACTTGGGGCATTAAATCATTCATCCTTCAAAGAATCCTACAAGTGTATTTTTCTCTCCCCATTCTCACATGTTATAGCTATGCCATCTGGGGATTTGGAATCACTAAGGCTTTGAATGCAAAGTCTAAACTTGGTTTTGTGGATGGTACAATTTCTAAACCCATAGAACCACTATTGTATGCTTCGTGGAAATGATGCGATGATCGCGTTGGTAGCTAGATCTCAAATATCGAATCTTCGGATATTCAAACTAGTATAATGTACGTAGGCTCTACCTTTTCTATCTAGCAAGATTTAAAATCGAGAGATGCTAAATGAAATTCTTCAAAAATATATTCTCTCAAGCAATCCATCTCCACAATCCGTTAAGATTATATTCTTGCATCTATCCATTACACATGCCTCAAATCCTTATGGGTTGAACTTGACTAAATCCACCCCAGTGAAGCTTTTATATGTGGTGTTGGAAAGCTACGTACTGATCTTCATCATTAAGATAGCTCGATGGAGTTTCTCCACAAATGCTACATGACCGCTTCACCAGCCTTCGTAGCCAAATCTTCTTGTAGGATCAACTTCCGACTATGACAACAATATACAACCTTGTGTGCCACGAGGATGATCAACAAATGATCAACACAAATCGGGAGCCTTCTATTAAGTCTATGACTTTAAATGTTGGACGTATAGAATCCAAATCAATTGGTAAGAACAAAAGGATAAGGGCATTTTGTGACAATTGTTAGAAGCATGGTCAAATGTAATGATCCGACCCCCATCATGGCCCACTCGAATCTGGCCAGCTGTGCCTTAAGGTGGACGATATGGATTTGGGTTCTGTTCTGTAACGCCCCATTCGAATTCGTCCCTAATTTGTATATGCTTCGTATGTGATTTTGTTTACATTTTGAAATACGATTTGAAATGATACGAATGTGTCATGAGATGATGGTTATGTATGTGATATGTTTATGGTGTGTCTGGAAATGTGTCTGGTGTATTTGAACAGGTACTGTTGTCAAATTCAGGTCGTAAATTCAAAAGATGAAGAGATGTGAAAACTTTTAGTACCTGTGATACGACTGTATATCATATTGATAGGCCTTACCATCAGCAATAAAACAGTAATTTTAAGTCGGTAGAAATGAGCTTTTGTCTTCTTCTCTCCATTTCTTGATCTATATCCATCCAACTTGGTTCCAAAGTCTTCAAATCACTCCCAAGACCCCTTTCCACAATTTCTAAGATCCCTATAAACTTTGTTGGATACTATTTAACAAGATTCATCTCTATGTGTTTGTAAGTGAGCTAAGAATGTGAAGGGAAAAGGAAGAGGAAGTAAAACAAACGATCCTTATGCTTATTTTCTTCACCGAAAGGGTGGGTAATAGATGTTATTATGCATGTGAAGAAGTAAGTGATTCTTATGTGACGTTATATTGTGATTTATGAATGGTGTTATGATATGAGGCCCGGCCATATGTGAAATGTGATAAGTGGCGCCAACATAAGCACATAATTCGCAACGGGGTCCAAAGCAAGAATGTGACATGAATAGGACACGCATTTGCATCTGTATCTATCTTCCACTAAGTCTTTATAACTCATTATGTGTTCATGTATGGTTTTGAAGGTATAGAATATGATAAGTACGGAGGAGTTGGCAGGAGCCTTCAAGAACTTGATGTGTGATGGTGTGTGCGGGGAAAAGGAAAACCAGAGATTCTGCGATATGTTACGAACGAAAGATTTGTAACCTAATAAAAATGATTTAGATAACAAGACATGAAGCCAGGATTTTGATATCGTAAGTACATGAGTAACGTTGCCCTAGTTCCATATATGGGATTCGTAACAATGTAAATGAAATATTCATGCACGATATGATTTGAATGTGATGATAAACTATGTAATATTACTGTGGAGCTAGGGGGTGTTACGGGTGGTATCAGAGCCATTGCCTGCCGAAAATTTGGGAGCTAAGTGGTATACGGGGCAAAGTGCTCCACGAAGAGGTAGGAGACAACTCTTGAGCCTATAAGAGTCACCTTAGAGTCCCAATGGCCTGGCAACAATGTGCACATAAGTTGAATGATATATTAATCCAGGTTTTCCCTTATTCCCCGTAGACCAGTGGACTCCTTCACCGCCACTCCAAGAAGTGATACGTGCTAGATAATATAAAGGTCTAATATGTATTGTATACTACGAAAGAGTATGATATGATCTGTATGAAATGAATAAATGAGAAGTTCTATATATGTGAATGTAAGACGTGAATGCCATACGATGTGAATGTAAGATGTGAACGTAAGAGAAGTTCCACATAATGTGAATGTGTGTTATGTATGTGAAAATAAGATATGATATGTATGATGTGAAAGTATGATAAGTTCTATAAGATGTGACCGCATGATGTTCCGAACGATGTGAAAGTATATGTTTTGTTTGTAAGATGCTATGTAAAGACAATTTGTCTGCTTGGAATAATAGTTTGATACTCGGGATGTCTCTCTTTTCCTTTATAGTGTCCTCTTCTCTAAGTGAATGATCGTTAAGCGCTTAAGGATCATTGAATGATTGTTGTGTTGTGAGTTGAAGAGCAATAAATGCAACCAACGATGAATATACGAATGCTAAGTTTGATGTACTTGGGCATCCTTATATGATGTTGGTCAATTTGAATAAGCAAAAGAAGAGAAACGATAAGAAGCAGTAAGTGATTGGTTTCATCGTTTGAATCGGCTAACTTGAGTGCAAATGTAAGGGATTCGACTGATGTGGAGAATTGACTTCAAATGATAGAAACGAATGTTTGACGATGCCCACATTTTGAAGTCCAAGCAAGTTACTTATGAAACTGTTATTTGTTATGGCTCGGCTGAATAAGTGGTGTGATATTGTGAAACATTGGCTTGATTATGGTATGAGCTTCTATAAGAAGTAAGTTTCGAAGCAACTTAAAATGAGATCGCAGCAAGATGCTATGATTTGTTATTAGCGTGATGACGACTTAAGCCCGGAAGATTGTTTGTTTATCATGAAAGTGAAGTGAAGTTAGTTTGGAGTATTCAAATGGCAGGTGATGCCACCATTTGATATGTCGTATCAACCCTTCAACAGGTTATAAAAATGGGTTGTTGAATCAAAACCAGAAGCAAGGATTAATGAAACTCATTGAGCAACAGCTCTATTAGCTCAGCCCTCTTAAGCAGTTAGTTGTCTCAAAGTGCATTCGGCCACTATTTTATTTTGATTTTTGATAGAGAAGGCATTGAGTCTTTGTTCGCTCCGAAATCGTCAGTTTGTGCAAGAAATTATGACGGCTTATATTATTGTGTTACCGCCTCGACAAATTGGTCGAGTGTTTATTCTAGTATAATGTACAGTGTCAAGAAAGACAAATGTGATCGCGGGTACTATCTCTATTTATATCTTACCTGCACGTGTCGTATTATTTGATTCTGAAACGACGTCTGCATGTGTATTCGTATTTGACTCGGACGTTGCATCTTTTCTTATGTCTCTTTTGAATATTTAATGTGTGCACATGACCTCCAAGCCCTTATGATTTTCCTTTGACATTATTGCGCCTTCAATATGAAACTAATATGCTATGTTTTTCTATTATGCTCCAAGTTCGGGATTCTGATGTCAGATAAGCCTATAGCACTTGAATTTCGAGATTTTACTCTATTTGTAATGTGGAATGATTAGTGCTTTACGGAATTGTGTACGATTGTTTGATTCGAGTCCGAATGTTGGTTTGAGTATTACAATGTCTGTACGGTGATTCTATTATACGCCTTTAATTGGCACAATTGGCACAATCAATTGTCAAAAATGAAAAGCTAAGACTTCATTACTTAGGATGCTATGCATATGCGTCTTTGATTCGTAATGTAAGGTGAAAGCCGTTGAGTTAATTATACCATCTTTTGTCCTCGTAATATGTGACTTTGATGTCTTCTTTGATGATCATCTTGATCTATGTCTATCTCGGGAAACCGGCTATGTTATTGACTCTGTTATTCCTATTATGTCGAATATGTTCTAATCTAGTGATATCTTCCGATCTAATGGAACCTCGAGAAGTGATGGAATAAGGGATTTAGGGTATGTTTGATTGGTGATAAAGTTGATATGCACGCAATTCCATGTAAAATATTTGGTTAATATTACATTAAAAAATGTATGTGACTGCACGGAATTGCATGCATATAAATTTATGACCAAAAGAATATGGCCTTAGTAAATCTAATATATTTCTATGAGTGCTCCAATTTTGTCTATGTGAAGAAGACAGATAGGTTTATGTGGCTTCGTATTGATTTCCGGGCATTGTGTGCTGCATACATATTTGTTGTCATGTGCTGTTGATTTATTGACTATATGTTACGGCTCAATTCTATATTTGAAGATCGGTTTATATCTTAATGATCCTCTGTTGAGAATGAACGAAACTGGTATTCTCAATCATTCATCAATATGTAATATGAGCATTCTTATTTCTTTATTATGCTATGTGAGCTCATATGTACTCCGGAGTAATCTATATGGAATTCATGAACCAGGTTTTATCTGATGCATAATATAGAGCCTACAATACTTGAATTTGTTTGGACGACTTGATCATATGATCTATATGAGGTGAACTCTGACAGTTACATGAGCACAAGATTTGAAAATATTTATGTATCCAGAACAAGCTCAATATGTGACAACATCGGGATTGGAAAGTGTGAAATATTAGAAGTGCATGATTCAGTGGTATTTCGGGTAGGAAAATGTGAAAGTGTTGAAAAATAAAGCACTAAATGAAGGTTGCCTATATTATGCGAAAAGATTGAAAACTTAGATTTCGACCACTTTGAATCCAGTGAAGCTTGATAGAAATTCGTTCGATTCTTCTTCTTATGCTCTATGTATCTATGTGAATTCGGTTGGTTCCTATTCTTTATATTCAAGTAGAAGAAGAGTAAGAAAGTGCTAGGTGAAATGGGGTTAGATGAATATGTATTCCATTTGTGATGTGTACTGTACCCCGTATGTAATATGCTTGACACTAACGGTTTTTTATTGCTTAGCTTCTGAAATTCATTCTTTTGCGATCAAAATGATAGTTTGGAAGGAGCGTTTAGCTCAACTGCGTGAGGTATCTCTTCTGGTTATTCCGACTGCTATGCCAAGTATGTGTCTCAGTTTGAAACAACTTATGCATCCTAAGCAATGAGCCTTCCGTTTAGTATGGTATTGCCATTCCAGGCGAACGAATCGAACGTTGAATGATATGTTATGAGATTGTGTTTTGAAATTTTCACCAAGTCAGGATCATTATCCTTTTTGATAGAGCCATGTATATCTCTGATTGTTGTTCATCTATTTGAACTGTGGTTATCTGACGCATATTATGCACATAGATTGCAAGTTGTTTATGCTCGTCAGAAAAGTTATATTGTCCAACACCGCTGCCCACTTGAACTTGAGATTAAAAGAGACAACAAAGTGTCTTGTTTCATTGATGTCTAGTCCATGAAGAGGCTTCTTCGATTTTGATTTGGTAAACATGGGAAAGTTGGCTTCCCGATATGTCTGTTTTTGTATGCCAGTATTGAAAATAGGGAAGTTGCATGCCGGTTATTGTTACTAGGGCATCCAAATCGTATATGTGATGTGGTTTGGTTGATCTTTTTGTGAAAATATACTCTGGATGCTTTGTATAATACTGCCGTATTTGATGTTTGTCTGGATTAATTGCATGAAAAGGAGTTTATTTGAATCATGGCACGACATGTGAGCTATTTTGAAGTAAGCAATGGTTGCTAATTTGTGTATTACGTGCGACAAATAGGAAGGAAACATAGGAGAAGGAAATATGTTAAGAGAGATCGAAATCCCGAGCTAGATCCAGGTAAATTTTGGGGGCGAAATTTATTTAGGGGGGAAAATTGTAACGCCACGTCCGAATGCTTCCCAAATTCGTATATGTTTCATATGTGATTTTGTATAAGATTTGAAATACGGTTTGAAATGATACGAATGTGTTGTGAGATGATGGCTATGTATATGTTATGTTTATGCAAAGTTTGGAAATGTGTCTGGTGTATTCGAAACAGGTACGGTTGTCAAATTCATGTCGTAAGGAAAAATGCAGAAAATGGAGATTTATGACTGTAAATGTTCTGGTGACGGCCGTAATTGTGAAGTTACCACCGTAAGGTTATAGTATACGGCCGTAATTATGTGAACAAAAGAAAGATGGAAAATTTTCAAAGAGTTTGTTACGGTCGTATATATGTAAGATGTGGCCGCAAATTCGAAAGATAAAGAGATGTGAAAACTTTCACAACCTGTGATACGGCTGTATATCATATTGATACGGCAGCACTATGAGAGTTACAGAAATAAATGCAAGTTACAGCCATCATTTTTAGCCCGCAGAAATGAGCTTTTGACTGTTTCTCACCATTTCTTGATCTATATCCATCCAACTTGGTTCCAAAGTCTTCAAATCACTCCCAAGACCCCTTTCCACAATTTCTAAGATCCCTATAAACTTTGTTGGATACTATTTACCAAGATTCATCTCTATATGTTTGTAAGTGAGCTAAGAAGGTGAAGGGGAAAGGAAGAGGAAGTGAACCAAACCATCTGTATGCTTATTTGCTTCACTTAAAAGGTGGGTAAAAGATGTTATTATGTATGTGAAGAGGTAAATCATTCTTATGTGACGTTATATTGTGATTTGTGAATGGTCTTATGATTCTATGGTTTAATAGCTTAAGTTCTCATTGTTCTTGGGAGTTATACGTAACGAAGCTGAGATATTTGCAGTTATGATAGGTCTAGATATGTTTGGTACTTTATGATGTTATATGTGACGAAATCATGATATGTAAGAAGAGATGCTTTCGGCTACGATGGTTGTCCGGTGTGAAAGCTTTTTATATGCGTATGACTTGAAGTATTGGGAATGCATGCTCTGTTTTGATGAATATGACGTTATCATACGCTATAGATGATGAATTTGGCATAACTAAATGTTTGGCATAAAAGAAAAGTGTTAGACGTCTTATAAGAATACGAACGTAAATATATGGTTATGTGTCATTTGCTTGGTTTAGACGTGAATGCTAGCTTACATTACTTTATTTACAAGCTTACTGTGAATCAAAGGAATTATGTGATTGTACAACATGTGCGGATGATATTATAAGACGTTATACGTGATACGTTAGTACACTGAAAGAAGAATGCCAATGTATAAGGTATATGCTTAACACCAATGTGTAAGGTATATGATGAGAACATGCTTCGAAAGCCTTTTATATGTGAGATGAACCTTTGATGATGAATTTTGTGTCAAGGATTGAAGGTAATGTCTTTCCATATGTACAATCATGTTGTGAAAACATATGTGCGTAATGGTTGCCCATCATGTGTTTCCACCTCTGTGAAAGATAAAGAATAGCCTAAACGGGGGATCTAAGCTCCAAATGTGATATGTTGGCCTACTAGGAGATCTAAGCCCCAACTATGATATGAGGCCTGGCCATATGTGAAATGTGATAAGTGGCACCAACGTAAGCACATAATTCGCAACGGGGCCGAAAGTAAGAATGTGACATAAATATGACACGCATTTCCATCTGTATCTATCTCCCACTAAGTCTTTATGACTCATTATGTGTTCATTTATAGTTTTGAAGGTGCAGAATATGATAAGTACGTGGGAGTTGGCGGGAGTCCTTCAAGAACTTGATGTGTGATGGTGTGTGCGGGAAACGGAAAAACCAGAGATCATGCGGTATGTTTTGAATGTAAATTCGAAGTCCTTAGAGTCTTTTCTACACGAATGAAAGATTTGTAACCTAATGAAAATGATTTTGATAACAAGACATTAACTCAGGATTTCGATATCATAACTACGTGAGTAATGTTGCCCTAGCTCCATATAAGAGATTCGTAACAATGTAAATGAAATATTCGTGCACGATATGATTTGAATGTGATGATAAACTATGTAATATTACTATGGAGCTAGAGGAGGTGTTTCAATTCCGCTGGCGACCTGATCCACTTTGTCATGATATTGTCCTCTTTGGACCTAACGCGCACGGTTTTGTTCGTGGATTTACCCTAAAAGGCCTCCTGCCTAATTGGAAAGGTCTCCTAACTTATAAACTGGGCTTCACTTTTATACCCAATCGATAAGGGATTGTGGGTGTTGTAATCACCCCCTAAAAGGGCCCAACGTCCTCGTTGGCCATACTTCCAGTTGAGCTCTAGTTCTAATACTATGTATAATGATCCAAACTTCTTCATGGCCCACCTTAATCTTGCTTGCTATGCCTTGGGGTACATACAAATTTAGGTTCAGTCCACTAGGGACCCAATTCACTTTTGTATAATATTGTCAACTTTGGGCCTAACCCGCACGATTTTGTTTTTGAACTTATCCAAAAATGCCTTATGCCTAGTTACAATGGTCTCTTAACTTATAAACTAGACTCCACTCTTATGCCAAGTGATATGGCATTTGGGTACTACATCACACATGCCTCATGTGTTACCATATAATTTGATATACTCTATGTACAAATACTGCACCTCGACTTACTATTGCTACCATCGAAAATTAGCAGCCTCCGATTGGATATCCTCCACATGTGGATGCCATATTTAGTGTTGCTACTGCTACCATGGGAAATCAGCGGCCTTCTATTGCTCTACCAGATTAGGGATCATCAATTGTTGAAGTTTTTACAAGTGACAAGTGCCAACGTCTATTGGAACTCTTATCCCCACCGTCAGATAGTTAATTACGTGTTTTAGCAACTGTCAATCTTGCAAGTAGCAAAAATCCTCTTCTTTAAATTCGACATGGATCATGGATATTAGTTTCTCAAACCACATATGTTCATGTTTAAATTTACTTCAAAATTATCGTCCAGCGAACAAATGTTGCTCGATTTTTTTACTCGATGGTACCACATCATCAGTACTTTAGATTGGTGATATTTGTATTTCTCCTTTACTTATATTAAGGGATGTTCACTATATTTTAATTTTAAATTAAATCTTTTATCAATTAATCAATTAATGTGCTCTACTAATTGTTTTATTATTTTTTCTTAGCAATCCTTATATATCGGGTATCATGACGGTGAAGATTGGTCGGACTAATTTAATTGGTGGTCGGTACTATTTAAATATGTCATTCCCTTTTACTTATCTAAAGAATAAGTCATTTAATTTATGGCATTGGAAGCTAGGACATCCGAAAGTGGAGAAATTTCATTTCTTAGTTCAGTCTTTTGATTTAATTAAGTGTAGTATGAAAATAAATTGTGATGTATGCCCTCCGGGAAAAAAAACACCCAAATTAGTATTTAATAAAACTAGTTTTATTTCTTCTTATCCATTCCAACTTGTTCACTGTGACATTTGGGGTACATTTTTGGTGCCCTTAAGTAGTGGAGCATGTTATTTTCTTACTATTTTTTATGATTTCGATGGGTGCACTTGGGTGCCTTTAATGAAGGTTAAATCTGAAACATTAAAATTTCTGAGTTTTAAATTATTTTTTTATTTTGTAGTTACTCAATATTCTCGAAAAATACAAACTATATCTTCGAATTCTAGTGACATCTTTCTTCGACTACTTCAAAAATTTCTGTCTTATAATGAGACTAAGTTTTTATTAAAGGATTTCCAATCATGGTTCACCAATAATGGTGTTTTTATCATCAAATTTTTGTTTATACCCCACAACAAAATGGGATAGTTGAGCGTAAATATCGCCATTTGTTGGATGTGGCTTGCTGGTTACGATTTCAAAGTAATCTTCCTATCTCATTTTGGGGAAGAGCGTAGTCTTCACGGAGCTTATATAATTAATAAATTACAGAACACCACACTTCAACTTCAATCTCTTACGAACTTTATACTGGTCTCGAACCAGATTACCAATACCTAAAAGTCTTTCCATTTTGTGTTTTGGTCATAATCCAAACTTAAAGCATAAGTTTGACTCCCAAGCAAAACTCAGAATTTTCATTGGGTACCTTATGACCAAAACGTGAACAATGTTTATGACATTGTATCTCAAACCTTTATACTACTAAAAATGTTATATTTTATGAGGATTCATTCCCCTTTCATGGCCTTTGTTGAAAAACTAGATAACTCACATTTTAATATAAGCGGCATTTCTTCTATTGAAAGCTCACTGTTGCCAACAAATGACACTAATGTCCTTTATGATCTTGATTCGGAAAATGGGCATTGCCACTGTTAGTTAGGGTCGCCTTCCACTCACATAAGCCATCACTTGCTAAACCCACTACCATAAAAGAACGTTCCTCGGACTCACATGAGCCTTTGAGCTCACAAGCTGGACTAGCTAATACACCGGTGCGATCTTCTTCTTCTAGTTCATTCAGCACACCTCATCCGACTGATATAGGGCTCATTATCCTCTTACTGATAAAGAACATTCAATAAAGAATCAATGGCCTCTGCCATATTTAAACGATTATATTTACAATGTGGATAGTTGTACGTCTACTAATCCGTATCGCTTAACGGATTATCTTTCTTATGAGAAATTCTCTTCCTCTCATAAGATTTTCTTAGCTCTTGTTCTCAACAGAAAAACCCTCTTCTTTTACTCAAGCAATAAAATCTCCTCAATGGCGTAAAGCAATGTCCAAAGAAATTGATGCCTTAGAGCGCAACAAAACTTGGACTCTCACCAACTTACCACTGAATAAAAATCTCATTGGTTGCAAGTGGATTTTTAGAATCAAATATAAATATGATGGTACCATCGAACGATACAAGGTTCTTCTTGTTTCCAAGGGCTATGCGCAACAGGAGAGAATCGATCACACTAATACATTTTCCTTGTCACTAAACTTCATGGTTTGAATTTTAGTCTCTTCTATGGCTATTCAAGGTTGGTCTTTGCATCAACTTGACGTTAACAACGCTTTTTACAGGGAGATTTATGGCAATAAGTTTATATTTCTATCCCTCTTTCCAAACAAGTCGATTAAACAAATCTGTCTATGGCTTAAAGCAAGACTCCAGACAAGGTTTTCAACAATCTTTGTTGAATTATTCTTTATTCATTATGCATCGACTTGATTACTCTCTTTTTTGTGTTACTCTATGTCGATGATATTATTATCACCAGCTCTAGTGAAACCCGAATCAATTTACTCAAATCTCGTATGGAAAAATGATTTTCTATCAAGGATCTTGGTCATCACCAATATGTTTTAGACATTGAAGTTTCTAGATCATCTAGAGGTATTTTCTTATGTCAAAGAAAATATATACTTGATCTACTTCAATATCCTGTTTAATAGGTGGCAAAATATCAGCATTTTCAATGGACCAGCACCTCAGACTACTGCACGTTGATGGGGTTTCCCTATCAAATCCTATCCAATATCGACGGTTAATGGGACTTCTTTTATGTCTAACTGTTACAAGCCAAATATTACCTACGCTATCAACTGTCTAACCCATTTTTTGTAAAATCCACATGCAGCTCATCTCGATGCGATAAATCTGATCCTTCGTTATCTTAAAGGAACCACAGGACATTATTTGTTTTTTTCCGCACAAAATTTACTCACCCTCAAAGGTTACACTCACTATGATTGGGCCGGATGTCCTATGATTCGCCGATCGACAACTAGTTATTTTACCGTCCTTGGTGATAGTCCAATCAGTTGGAAGTCAAAGAAACAATCAATAATTTGAAGATCTTTGGCTGAGGCCGAATATCAAGCTCTCATCAACCTCACTTCCAAAAATCGACGGCTTCAGTATTTATTTAATGATTTATGAATAAATATTTCATTCCTAATAATTGTTTATTTTGACAGTCAAGCTACTATCCAAATTGCCAAAAATCCAACATTTCATGAACAAACAAAACACATCGAAATAGATTTTTATTTTGTTCATGAAAAATTATTATCCAAGTTAATTCGATAAGAATTCATTCAGTCTATTGACCAACTGGCCGACGTTTTCACTAAACACCACAGGGCCTCCCAACTTTATAGGCTTATTAGCAAGTTGAGGATTCGACCAGTTCTATCCCCCCCCCTCCAACTTGAGGGAGGTATTGATATGCATGTATTTTGTAGAGATTTTGCCTCCATTTCGTTCTCCATTTCTCTTTAAACATAGCCCGCCTATGCGTAATTATAACTTTTTATTGTTTCGAATGGGTACTACTTTTCTTTTCGTTGTTTGTGGTATGTAGACGTTTTAGGAGCTAAAAGTTAATGACTCACGGCCAACAAGAAGACTCTGACATACTAGAGTATGGAACGAAACAATGGGAGAAAAAATGTCATTTTTCCGGTCACTAGAGAATGGGTGAAATCAGATGGGTGCACGGCCCCCTTTGACACTCAGAATGGGCATGTGCGATTATACATAGCCCCTATGCCACCCCGCATGGCCCGTGTGATGGGATTTTTAGGCCTGCAGGATTTCTGGGCCTTTTGGGCTTAGAATTTTACTATAAATACAGTTTCTAAGGCCCAAAAACAAAGGGGAGACCCAGTTAGACATAGAACTTAGTTTTGAACTCTCTTGTGGAGGCTAGAAATGGTTCTTTCTGTAAATTGAATCCATCTTTTCTTAATTGAAGGTTTAAATCATTGCTCTTGAATTCGAGAGTATATTCCAATATCATCTAAGCTATTGTGGAATAGTTCTTGTCGGTAAACTTTTATTTCTCACAATTAAATTCCATTAATCAAATTTATTGTTTTCCCATATGAATTGCATTCAATAAATTGCTTTAATTATAAAAATCTGCATCATGTATGAGTAATTGAATTTTGGGGATTAGGATTCATCTACCCTAATGGCAATGAATATATGATTTGAATTGGTTGTTAGTGTGAATGATTAAATTAGAGTTTCTATGCTGAAATTCTTAATGATTGATGTCGGTATAGCACTCATCCGGTTTCAATTCATCATAAAACGAGTCAAGCATCGAGAGGTGATTTCTCTTTGCGGACCCCTACCATAGACACGGCTAGTCTTTGATCACAAGAGTAACCTAGACAACCATAGAGAACTTCTAAGCTTTGAGAAAAGTTAGAAACTAGTTTCTCAACTCTAATTTTGTCGTTCACACCCGCATTTATCTCTAGGAAAGATTGTTCATTGTGAATTAGAGTGGACAACACCCTAGCCTCTGCTTTTAACATTGAGATTTATATAACTTTATTCACTTGCGTTGTTTAATTGCTTAGCCATTTTTGTTAAGAGGAGTTTCCATTCATTCCACCATCAAAACTCGATCGATTTAGCTAATTAATTGGTGAAAAAAGAGTAGACATCCTTTAACCTCCTTATGAGACAATCCGTGGGTACAACAACACTGTATACTTGCGAATTTTCACTATCAAGTTTTTGGCGCCGTTGCCGAGGAGGTTATGGTTGATATTTTATGCTTTTGCCATAAGTTAGACTAAATCATTTTTTTGCATTATTAGTTTATTTTATTTATTCTCGTTTTACTTTGCGCTTGTTGTTGTTGGGCATTGATTTCTATTGTTGAGCACCTTAACGTTTGTTCCCGAATATCTGTTTTGGTGCATGCACAGGAGATCCCAATTTCAGGACCTAGTACCACTGGATCAACATCTTGATATCACCTTGTGTGAGGTAAGAAGGCAAATTCGGGAAAAATGAACTCAGTTTATAATGGAAGACAACAATAATGAGGCTATAATGCCTCTTAAGGACTATGCATTCCCAACGCACAAGGTCTACAATCCAGTATTTCCCGACCTGATCTAGCTCCCAACAATTTTGAGCTTAAACCATTCCTCTTTTCCATGGTGCAACAAAACCAATTCGGTGGACTTCCAACTGAGGACCCAAACCTTCATATTCAGGTATTTCTTGAATGTTATGACACTTTAAAGATTAATGGGGCCACTACCAATGCAGTCCACCTTAGCCTATTCCCATTTTCTTTGAGAGACAAAGCAAGACCTTGGCTCCATTCACTAGGCCCAGCATCTATCACTACTTGGGCTCAACTTTCACAAGCCTTTTTATCCCAATACTTCCCACCTTGTAAAATGGCCCAGTTGAGACCAACCTTTGCCCAAAGGGATGGGGAGTCCCTATATGACGCTTGGGAAAGTTTCAAGGAGCTACTTCATCTTCGTCTACACCATGGGTTTGAGAAATGGGTAATCGTGCACACATTCTACAATGGGTTGACCTACAACTCAATATGTTCATTAGATTTAGCCGCAGGTAGAGCGTTGATGAATAAAAGCCTTGATGATGCCTATGAGCTGATCGAGAACATGGCTCTCAACCACTACCAGTGGACCAATGAGCGAAACACGCCCAAGAAGGGAGGTAAGTATGTTGTTGATGTATTATCTTTATTAACAAACAAGGTTGATGCATTAGCTCAAAACTTGGATCAATTGAATACATCTAATCATGCTGCTTCTAGTGTTTCCATGTGTTGCGAGATATGTGGTGTGTAGGGTTATCAAGCTAAAGAGTGCCAACTAGCCTTACCACTCATTCCTAATTCATCAATGGAGCAAGTCAAAGCCTTCCAAGGAATGAACCCCCATCCCCTTGGCAATCTCTATTCCAACACATACAAGCTGGGATGGAGGAATCATCCCAATTTCTCTTGGAAGAACCCCAATGCTCCTCCACAACCCTACAACCCTCCTGGTTTCCAACCTAGACATAACCAACAGCAACCTACACCACAAAGGTCTAACTTGGAAAGTCTGATGGAGACCTTCATTACGACCAGATCTAAGACAAATCAAACATTCCATAACTCCATCCACCAATTGAGCACGAAACTTGAGTCCATAGACACCCATAACAACATGCTAGAAAACCAATTAGCCCAACTTGCTAGCTCTCCCACCAGGACTCCCGGTACCTTTTCTAGTCAACCTGTGAATCCTAGAGAACAATGCAATGCTATCACCTTAAGGAGTGGGAAAGAGTTAGAGGAGCCTAACAGAGGTTATAAGAAGACTAAAACTCAGGTGAATGAAACCTTTGAGAGTGAACCAAAGACTCCCACCATCGAACATGAGGGTGACAGAAAAGAATGAGGGAGACCCTAGTGTAGATGCTGGGGAAAAAGCTCGAGAACTGAACAAGAACGTGACTCCCACTACCTGTAAGCCGAAGCTTGCTTATAAACAAAGGTTTGCCAAAACAAAGCTAGATCAACAATTTGGTAAGTTCCTTGAAATTTTTAAAAAACTCCATGCCAATGCTCCTTTTACTAATCTAATTACACAAATGCCATCATATTTTAAATTTTTCGAGGACATATTGACTAGGAAGAGGAATCTTGATGAGGTGGAGATCATTGCTCTTACTGATGAGTGCAGTGCTCTTATTCAAAATAGGTCTCCTCTCAAACTCAAAGACCCTGGGAGTTTTTCAATCCCATGCACTATAGGCCAAAATGACAATTGAAATTTCCTGTATGACCTAGGTGTCAGTGTTAGCGTGATGCCCTTTTCCGTTAGCCAAAAGATCAACATGGGGGAATTGAAAAACACACATATGATACTCCAAATGGCTAACCGTTCACTTAAGTACCCTCTAGGGATTCTTGAGGATGTACCTGTAGAATAGGAAAATTCTTCATCCCCGTAGACTTTGTAGTCTTAGAGATAGAGGAGGAGTCTCAAATACAGATAATCGTCGGATGACCATTTTTAGCCACAGCAGGGGCAATCATAGATGTTAAGAACGGTAAGCTAAGTCTGAGTGTAAGGGAGGATAAGGTTGAGTTTATGCTCACTAATGCCTTGAAATATCCTATGCTGGAAAACTCTTGTTGTATGATTGATACAACTGACCGCAAATCTGGAGAACAACTCCCTGGGGCTCTGATTGAGGATGCATATGTAGACAAACACACCCGCCCCAATCCCCCCCCCCCAAGACACTCGAGGAGGAAGGCATGATTGATAAGGCCAATGATTCAACTCTTGGCCATAAGCTACAAAAAACCAAGTTAAAACTCGTTCCTTCTTCTCTGAAATATGTTTTATTGGATAAAGGTGAGTTATGTCCAATAATTGTCAATGGTAGCCTTGATGATGGACAACGTTCTAAGTTGCTCTATGTTTTAAAAGTACAAAAAAAAGCCATTGGATACAGCATTGATCTTCTTATGGGCATAAGTCCTGACCCTTGCATGCATCGTATCACATCAGAAGAGGTTTATAAAGAATGTACTATGCAATGGCATCACAAGCACATCCTCCACTGAGAGTTTTGCGAAGGTGACCTAGTGTTTTTCTTAACTTCCCAACTAAAGCCCTTTCCAGGAAAGTTGAAGCCAAGATGGTCCGGTCTGTTTGAGGTAGTCAAGGTTTTTCCTTATAGTGTTGTGGAAATCCCAAGTGAAATGGGTGACAATTTCAAGGTGAAAGGCCAAAGGCTAAAGCTCTACTTCGATGGGGAGTGCTCAGGTATGCATGAAGTAGTTTCCTCACGTGATATCCATTTGGAGGATGAACATTGAGCTATACCGGTAACATGGTCGTGTGGGACATTAAACCAGCATTTTTCGGGAGGCAACCCGTGTTTTTCCATTTATTTTCCTTAGTTTTATTTTCATTTTTCGATTTTATTTTGTTCTTTTAGATAATAAATGTCACTTGATCGGGATTGAAAGGTATTTTCGGGGTGGTTGAGGTACATCTTACAGAAGAGTGCACTTGAGCGGGATGGAGGATTAACTTAAGGAATTCATGGGCAATAAGGAAAAACAGATCATTGCACGGTGACCTATGCTGAATCTCACAACCCGTATAGGATGGAATGTTGGCCCATGCAATGTTGCATAACCCGTGAGAGCAAAAGTATAAAACGAGGACAAGAGAAACAGATCATGACATGGCCCCTTGTGTCACATTGCACAAGCCATGCTAAAAAAAAAAAAAGACCAGCCCGCAAGGCCCACTGCACCGGATTGCACAGGCTATGCAATCAACCCTAAAAAAATAGCATTTTCTTTCTTTTTTTTCCTTTTTCTTTCTTTCCTTTCTCTTCCATTCCTTTTTCTTTCTCCCACCCGCCACTCCTTCTTCTCTCTCTTTTCTTCTTATTTCTCTTCCATTCTCTCTTCCTTCTCTTTCTCTTCTCCTTCTCCCACCGCCACTACTTCTCCATGGTAAGGTCAAGCTCCAAGAAGAGCACACACCCCCCAAGCCGAAACTCTTGTTGAGGTAATCCACAAAGCCCCACTTTTCATGATGATTTGATGTGGATATTGACAAAAGTAAGGCGGTTGGATTGATGACAAATCCTTACCTAACCTACAAAGACATCATTGTGCCTTATGTCTTTCCACCTCCCTCCGCATTGAGGACAATGCTCAGTCTAAGCTTGGGGGATGTGGTAGTTTCTCTTGTATATTTGTGTTTAGGTTAGTTATGTTTAGGGTATTTTAATGTGGTAGATAGCTGAAAAGTACTTAAATGCACTTAAAAGATCTCCCAAGTATCGTGTCTTTATCACCTTTTATTTATATAAAAGTGTTGTTTTATTTCCGTTTGTTATTTGTGGTGTTTAGGATCAAGAAAAGTGAAAAGAAGTGAAAAATGGCTAAAAATTGCACATATTGTAAACATCGAGGACATGTTTTGACCCAAATAAAAGTGGAATTTGGACGTGACTATTTGAGGAAACGTTGTAGATATTTTTGTCTCGTTTCCACAGAATTTTGAATGACCTCAATCGGATATCGGACGAAGACGATATGCACAAAATACCGAACACTGCCAGGCTGTCAAGTTTTATGTGCGCGCGGACTTCTACTTTGACTAGGGTTGTGAAACCTATTTGGGTTTGGGTCCTATGCACGAAAATTGATTCTTAAAAAGGGAGAAGAAGGCAGCAAACATAGATTCCATCATAGAGAGAGCTAAGGGGAGATTGAAGAGGAGATCTGAAGAACTAATCCACAAAAGTTGAAGATCTAGATGTCGTATTCAAGACCAATCACCATGGATCTTCACACCAGCATGAGAGGCTAAATTCATTCATCTAGCTCAAAGGGGATGTCGTAGTTGAAGCTTGTTATTCAATTAATCGTTCAATAACCTTTTTTTCACTCTCTATTATTAAATTGGTTTGTTATTCAGATCTGAATTTTAAATATTTATTGAAGTTTATTTAGATATGGCCAGTTTATGTGAATTTCATTAGATCTATTGCTAGGATTAGTTTTCAATCCGTAATTGTTGATTCTCTAATTCATGCGTAGCAGCTAATGGTCGGGCATCGTTAAGATTAACAAACCCTAAGTTAAACAATTTGAGCTTGTGTGATCGTTGCTCAGTTTAGCCTATTTTCCTAGTGATAAATGCAACAATTGTCTTAAACTTAGAGAGCTTAATCTAGGTTATTCAACTGGTTAGGATTAATTGAAGAGCTTGTCTCAGTTAATTGAATTAGGAAAAATTCGGGTAGTCAGAGCTTGTTGATTGCCTAGGGTTATTAATTTGACTAGATAGTAGGAATGCGTTATAACTACTTGGATGTGCAAGTGGAGACTCGATTGAACCGATGAGCTAGGTGGTTTTCCCTTTATTGATTCTCTCTATTAATTATTCTTTGCATTGTTATTTATTTTTAAATCTAGTTTTTACTTCAATTGCCAACCACTTCCCCCCCAATCATTAGTTAGCACACTTTAACTAGTTTTACACCGTTCTCTTGGGTTCGACCATCACTTGCCGCTACTATATTTATTTTAAAATCGAGTGAGGAAAATTATATTGATTATTTGTTGGTTACGACAACCATCAAATTTTTTGCGCCGTTGCTGGGGAACGATCTAGTCAAATTAGTTATTTTGTGCTAATTCTATTTCATTTTATTTTTATTTTTATTTTTAGTTGTTTTTATTTCAGTTTTTTTATTTTTATTTTATTTTTTCTTGTGTCTATTATTTCTTGCCAAAATTCTTTTTCTAGTTTATGATTGTTACGAGATCTTCTAATCAAACTTCTCTTTTATTTGACCCAAAGATTGAAAGAACATTGGCGCAGATACGAGGAGAAGAGAGGAGTAAACGAAATTCGAATAAGCCAAGAGAACAAGAAAAGGAAATGGTGGCTGAACGAACACTCAGGCAGTTGGCCTCACCAGATGGGATCCAACAACCGTCATGCATCATATTCTCGGCACTAGAGGAAGGACGACCATTTTCACTAAAATCAAATCTGATCCATTATCTGCTAGAATTTCATGGGATGGCCAGTGAAGACCCGTTCAGACATCTAACTGCATTCCACATGGTTTGTGAGAGCATGCGACCTGCTAATGTTACTGAGGAACAGGTCAAGCTGAGAGCCTTCCCATTTTCATTAAAAGACGCCGCTACAGATTGGATGTATAGTCTGCAACCAGGATCAATCACAACATGGAACGGAATGAAGAGATTATTCTTGGAAAAGTACTTTCCCGCTTCCAAGGCCGGTATTATCAGGAAAGAGATCAATAGTATTCGTCAGAAGGCTGGGGAGAGCCTATATGAATACTGGGAGAGATTCAAGAAGTTGGTTGCAGTTGCCCACATTATGGAATCCCAAACCAACTACTGATGCAGACTTTCTACGATGGGATGACCTCAGAGGATAAGAAACTAATTGATGCATCAGCTGGAGGCTCGATAATGGACAAAACACCAAGGCAAGCAAGGGATTTGATTGCTAAAATGGCCGATACTTCTCAAGATTTCTACACAGGCCAAGCACGACGAATGAATGAGGTAAGCGATTCTGACCTTTCACATCAAGTTTCTGAACTAACAACTCTTGTGAAACAATTTATTGTAGGTCAACCTCAAGTGAAGGCATGTGGAATTTGTGCGCAGCCAAGGCACCCAACCGACGCCTGTCCCACATTGCAAGAAGGGAATACTGAAGGGGCGTACGCTGTAGGGAACTTCCCTTTTCAAGGGAAACCATATGATCCCTTTGTACCCACGTACAATCAGGGTTGGAGAGATCATCCGAATCTCAGCTATGCAAATAGGCCACCGAGTTTCTTCCCACATAATGGGCAATTTCAATCGAAACCCCAACCCTCAGGTACGTCTATGGAAGACATGTTAAAGGCTTTGACTGCTAACACTCTACAATTTCAACAGGATACAAAGGCTAACATTCGAAACCTAGATAATCAAGTTGGCCAAATGGCCACTGCCATTAGTAAGCTTGAGGCTCGAGTTGGAGGAAAACTGCCATCTCAGCCAGAGATAAACCCGCGAAAGGAAAATGTGAGTGCCATCATACTGAGAAGTGGAAAAGAACTTGAGACCCCGCCAAAGAAACCCCCTACACCAGAGATTGAGAAGGAAGAAAAGGGAATTGAGAAAGAAACAATGGCAATACCTACTACCCCAAAGGTAAACTCTGGCCCTGCTTTGATTATTAATTCCACCCCTCCCCTTTTTCCTACCAGGCTAGCCAAAGCAAATAAGGACGAGACGGAGAAGGACATTCTAGACATATTTAGAAAGGTGGGGGTAAACATTCCCCTCTTGGACGTGATAAACCAAATCCCAAAGTATGCCAAGTTCCTCAGGGAGTTGTGCACCAATAAGAGAAAGCTAATGGGGAATGAAAGGGTTAGAATGGGAGAAAATGTTTTAGTGGTGTTCCAGCGCAAAATTCCCCAGAAGTGTAAAGACCCAGGTATGTTTACCATTCCTTGCACCATAGGGAACACTAGGTTCGGTAGAGCTCTCATTGACTCAGGTGCATCTATAAATGTTATGCCACGATCTATGTATAATTCACTTCACCTAAGTAAACTAAAACCAACTAGTGTGATAGTACAACTAGCGGACCGAACTAATGCTTATCCAGATGGGGTAGTTGAGGATGTGTTGGTGCAGGTGGATGGGTTAGTATTTCCTGCAGACTTCTACGTGATTGATATGAATGATGAAGATTTCCCAACCCGCACACCTCTCCTTCTCGGTCGGCCCTTTCTCTATACCTCTAAGACAAAAATTGATGTGTTTGAGGGTAAACTTAGTATGGAGTTCGATGGGGAAAGTATTCATTTTAACATTTTTAAGTCTGCTAATAATCCGGATGAGCACGAGCTATAACTCTAATCCCTTTGCTGCAGAAACTTTCTAAGCTAACATGCAGGGAGAAGCACGAGCCGAGTGATGTGAAAATTAGTTGGCCTGAACTGAAAAGGCAAGAATTCGAGAAGGGCTAAAATGCTTAATACACAGCCTAGTCGAGCCAACAGCGTTAGACCAGGGCGCTTCTTGGGAGGCAACCCAAGCAAAGGGAGCATCTTTGCTCTCTCCCTTGCATTTTTTTTCTTTTCTTTTCTCTTCTTTTTATTTTTAGCACGTTTACTTTTGTTGCGTATTGTTTAAAAAATATTGGAATTGACACACGTCTTTTTAGGAGGCTAAGTGAGATTTTCATTGGAAAAGCTATAATGTTTGGACGTGGGCGCGCTTTATGAGAGTAGAACTTCAACCAATTTTCATCCGAAGAGGTCTAAGAGGTTGGCCCTGTCACGCCTTATGGAATGAAAACTCCAACTGATATGAGATACAACGAAATGGAGGCGCTGAGATAGATTAACATGATTTATTATGAGTGGCGCACTCCAAATACCCCCAGGGAGTCCTTCACCCCTTCTTGTTTTTATTTTATGTCGTTCCACGTTGGGGACAATGTGGACATTAAGTGTGGGGGAGGGAGGATTCTCCTTTGTTTGCTTGATCCTATTCGTTTGTTTCATTCTTGTAACGCCCCGAGTTCGAAGAACTCGGAACGCTAGATTTTTCTTTAAAACTAACCATTTTTTTTTCTTCTAATATTAAATGCGGAAATAAAATAAATAATTAAAAGCGGAAATTCTTTTGATATAACAACCATCTAAAGTGTTTAAAGAAAATTATTGAACACCAAACGTCCAAAACATCCAAAACGAGTTACTAAATAGTTCAAAGGTTTGAAAACGACATAATCCCATACATCGGGTTATCAAAACAACAACGGAAGTAAAGTCATTTATTTAATAGGCCTAAATAGAACTCTCATGCCTCGTCACGCCCCCCGAACTCCTCAATCTGTAAAAGAATGAAAGGCGTGAGTATTTAAACAATACTCAGTAGGCTCTGCGCAAGTTAATCATCTATACAAGTATATAAGGCAAATAGTCATGTAAACACTGTAATATAATACCCGAAGGTAACTCTGGGCCCGAAGGCATCTCTAGGCCCGAAGGCAAGTAATTTGCCCGAAGGCAACTCTCGGCCCGAAGGCAATTCTCTTACCCGAAGGTAACTCTGGCCCGGAAGGCAATTCTTTTACCCGAAGGTAACTCTGGGCCCGAAGGCAAGTCTAGGCCCGAAGGCAAGCAATCACATCAATTACATACATTTGCACACTCATATAGTACAGATAATTAACAATAAATGCGCGATAAGTAAAAATGAGTCTTTTGAGCCTACCTGAAGTGTCTCTCGAGTTTTGAGCCTACTGAGCGGTGAAAATCAGTCCTCTAGCTGTTGGTACGCCTCGTCTAGTCAATAACGAGTTTAATTTATGTTAATATTCTTAAATATTAAGTATCTATAAGTAATATAGATGTTTGTGGACCAAAATAGAAAGAATATAAAACTTTGGGGGTCAATTTGAAAGAATTTAATAGTTTGAGGACCTAATATGCAATAAAATTGAAGTAGAAATATTTTGGACTCAATTATAAGGTTTTTAAAACATGAGAGACTAATATACAATTAAAGTTTAAGGGCTAACTCGAATGGGAATAAGAAATTAAATGATTAAAAGTGAAATAAAAGTTGAGGGGTCAAATTGCAACAATTGAAAGTTAGGGACTAGAATTTAAATAAAATTTCAGGGCTCATTTAAATAAAATAAATAAAGTAGGGGATTAGAGCTGCAAATAATATTTAGGGATTAAATTGTATCAATTAAAAGTTGGGGACTTGAAAATTAAATAAACTTTAGGGACCAACTTAAACTAACTTAGAAACTTGAGGGAATGAAGCGCAAAATCCGAAAAGTTAAATGGGTTGGGCTTGGAACTCGGATCTATCTCTCTCTTTCACCCGACATCTCGCTCTCTCGACCCGCACGCTACTCGCTCGGTCTCTCTCTCTCTCTCTCGACTTTCCGGTGGTTTTCGGCCGGCGAAAATGGCGGTGAACGTGGAGTGAGGTGTGGTGAATCTAGTGGTGGTGTTTGATTGGAATGATATGGAGTATAGAGGGAGAAATCGTTGGTTGAAGATTGATGAAGAAATTTGGGTATTTTCAAAATTGGATAGATTCGTTGAAAATTTTTGAAATTAAACTATACCAGGATGTTCTAGGGACGTAGAAGAAGGTGTAGGTGTGATTTTTGTGATTTGAAGTTGAGTTTTGGGCGTGGTTGTGTTCTTGGCCGAGCTCGTGCGATCGTGTAAGTATATATGCGTGTATATATGCGATTGTGTGTGTGTGTTTGAGTTGAGATGATGATGATGATGGTGTTCTAGGTGGTGGAAATGGTGGTGGTGCGGCGGTGGTGGCGGTGAAGGTGGTGGCCGGTGGTGGTGCGTGTAAGTGTGTATATACGTATATATATATTTTGTGTGTATAAATTAAATGAAAGAAAATACAAATAGATGTCTAAAAATTTAAAACAACAAAAATAAATAAAAACAAATGGAGATATGAATCAAATATCAAGAAATCTTACCTCTTGAAGATAGTTGATGTGTTGAATAAGAATGGATAGAATGATCTTGAGGAATGACAATGGAGGAGAATGAGGCTAGGGTTTAGGCATACTCAAAAGAGTGTTTAAAGGTAAAAGTTAGAATAGCATTTGCAAATGGGCCTCTAGATGGGTTTCAAATTGGATTGGACTGTATTTGGACTTTAAATTTGGCCTTTAACAATTAAAAATCTTTGGGGACTAAAATAAATAAATTTCCAGGTTTGGTCCTCAAATGTATATTTTGAAAATAAATGAATTTTTATAAATAATTAAATATAATAATAAATGATATGAATTTCGACTAGACGAGCGTACACTATTTAAATTTTTTTTTTTATAAGTAAGGTTGTAGTGACACGTTCTAAATTTTATTTAATTAAGTATATTTTATTTAAGAAGAATTTTCCGGTCACTACAATTCTTATGTGTTCTTTGTTTCGTTTTTCCGCTATATTTGTTGTTTGTGTGCTGTTGGCTGAAGAAACAACCTACTTTTTTTTGTTGTTTTTATGCCTGCGTAACTGGTAAAATTGAGCACAACGAGATAAATTTTCTAATAATTTCTGAACAATTGAGAAAATTGGGGACATTTAAAATCTTTTAGCCCTAGTTTACCCAAATTGAAATCCAAAAGACCATAAATCTTCTCAAAATATGCCAAAGTAGCCCAATTCATGATGTGGTTAGCAGGGTGATCTGAGTAATCATGGTTTGAATTTTCTAGTAGGATATCCTTTGCTTATATGATGATAGTTTTGAACCAGGATTAAGCAATGGCCTTTACTTCATTAATGGATGGGAAATATACACATGAACCATAATTTTTGAGCTATTGAGCCTTATGAGCATATTTTATTTGTTATCGCTCTTATCTCTTTGATTGTGTGACCTGTGTGGTTGATCTCTTCCAAGATTTGCTTTGTTGTGCATACTGTTGTAGCTTCTCTACTCAAATCCAAAAGAAAGTAAAGGCACTAGGATAGCCAAGTTTAGCTTTCTTAAAGGGCCCACCATAATAAATTTACCAATAGAAGCCCGTTTGAGCCTTGGCCTTTTTTTTTGAAATTTGAGCCACATTACATACTATATACCCCTTCTTTGATATTATCCATGTTTTCAACCTTTATTGAAGGGTTTCACAAGCTTGTTTCAACAAATATTTGAATGAATGAAGGATGTGTAGAGAAGTGTGTTATCATGTGAAGAGAACCATCTTGTTGTAGTGGGAGTGAGATTGAAAGAAAAAAAGAGCTTGGGATGGAGTTGTAGTCGGTTTGAAAAAAAAAAAGGGAAGAAAGAAAAAAAAATGTGAAAAGATTGAGAAAAAATGAAAAAACAGAGAAAAAGAAGTCAAAAAAGAAAGAAAGAAAACCTAAGAATGAGGATTGAAAAGGATGATTTGAAAAATGAAGGGAAAGTGTAGTGTTGAAATACATCTTGCTTGTGAATTCCTTCGTTAATTGAACCTAAATGTTCCTTTTTATCCTACCTAACCCGAAACCCCATTACAACCCAATGAAGACCTTTACTTGCATTTGTGTATTTGTTTGCTCCTGTTTGACATATGGGCAGTATGTGGTAATGAGTCATCCACACAATGAATTGAGTAAAATTGTACCCTTAAACACTTTTGAGTGAATTGAGCGAAAACTTTGTGAGGGTATTTTCCCATTACATGCGCTTATGAGTGGTGAGAGGATTGGATATGAAAAGTGAATCTACGAGAGGTGAGAGGATAAATACCATGTTTGGTAAGGGATTGAACACGGGGATGCGCATTTTCTTTTATGTTCAAAGCGCACTGGAAACTACATCCCTAGCACACACTAACACACTCCAATTATGTAGAGAAACTTTTTGAGCTGAATAGAAATGGGCTGTAACTTTAATGTTTGTGTTGTTCTTTTTTGTTTTTGTGTGTTGTGTTTTGTGCCGTTGTTCGAGGACAAACAATGGTTCAAGTGTGGAGGAATTTGATAAATACTTAAATGAATTTAAAAGATCTCCCAAGTATCGTGTCTTTATCGCTTTTTATTTATATAGAAGTGTTGTTTTATTTCCTTTTGTTATTTGTGGTGTTTATGATCAAGAAAAGTGAAAAGAAGTGAAAAATGGATAAAAAGTGCACATATGGTAAACATTGAGGGGGTGTTTTGACCCAGATAAAAGTGGAATTTGGACGTGACTATTTGAGGCAAAGTTGTAGATATTTTTGTCTAGTTTCCGCAGAATGAATGACCTCAATCGGATATCGGACGAAGAAGTTATGAAAAAAATACCAAACACTCCCAGGCTGTCCAGTTTTATGCGCGCGCGGACTTCTACTTTGACTAGGGTTGTGAAACCTACTTGGGTTTGGGTCCTATGCACGAAAATTGATTCTTAAAAAGGGAGAAGATGGCAGAAAACATAGATTCCATCATAGAGAGAGCTAAGGGGAGATTGAAGATGAGATCTGAAGAACTAATCCACAGAAGTTGAAGATCTAGATGCCGTATTCAAGACCAATCAACATGGATCTTCACACCAGCATGAGAGGCTAAATTCATTCATCTAGCTCAAAGGGGATGCCGTATTTGAAGCTTGTTATTCAATTAATCGTACAGTAACGTTGTTTTTTACTCTCTATTATTAAATTGGTTTGTTATTCGGATCTGAATTTTAAAGATTTATTAAAGTTTATTTAGATCTGGACAATTTATGTGAATTTCATTAGATCTATTGCTAGGATTAGTTTTCAATCCGTAATTGTTGATTCTCTAATTCATGTGTAGCAGCTAACGGTCGGGTATCGTTAGGATTAACAAACCCTCAGTTAAACAATTCGAGCTTGTGTGATTGTTGCTTAGTTTAGCTTATTTTCCTAGTGATAAATGCAACAATTGTCTTAAACTTAAAGAACTTCATCTAGGTTATTCAATTGGTTAGGATTAATTGAAGAGCTTGTCTCAGTTAATTGAATTAAGAAAAATTCGGGTAGTCAGAGCTTGTTGATTGCCCAGGGTTATTTATTTGACTAGAGAGTAGGAATGCATTATGATTAATTGGATGTGCAAGTGAAGACTCGATTGAACCGATGAGCTAGGTGATTTTCTCTTTATTGATTCTCTCTATTAATTATTCTTTGCATTGTTATTTATTTTTAAATCTAGTTTTTACTTCAATTGCCTACCACTTCTCCCCAATTATTAGTTAGCACACTTTAACTAGTTTTGCACCGTTCTCTTGGGTTCGACCCTCACTTGCCGCTACTATATTTATTTTAAAATCGAGTGAGGAAAATTATATTTATTATTTGTTGGTTACGACATCCATCAATAGTTTACTTTTAATATCGTGTTTCTTGCTTTCTAGTGTTCTATTTCTTTCTTTTGTTTTAGTTCATTTCATATTGCTTTCATTTCAAAAAAAATTTTAAAAACAAAAAAATGTTTGAATTTGAACATGCCATCATGCCATACCTCTATCCTTGCATTGCATTCATCTTAGCATCATCTCTAAGACACCATGGAACGATATGTTAATGTTTTGAAATGCTTTGGATTCTTCTACTTGATATACAGAATTTGTGAATGTGGCTAAATTTTTCATTGTGCCAAGGAGTTCTTGATTGTGCACACAATGGTTAAGTCGAAAAGGCATCATTTTGAATCTTGAGCAATGATAGGCATAACCCAGCAAGGAATGTTGAGCCTTTGCGATCGACATCATGTTAACTGTCCTTATTTCCTTTCATGAGTGGGCTCTCTGTTTATTGTTACCCTATAGAACTTGGTTGCATTCTTTTTGAAGGCTGCATTGATGCATAATCATTTGTGAGCACGATAGAGGCATTGATTTGAAACAACCACATAGCCAGATAGCTACCCCGTGCATAATTGACCTATTTGATGGCCCTGTTGTGCCTATAAGCCAATTTTCTTTGTCTCACCCGCATAATAACCCCATACCCATTGTTATCCCCTTTGGCCTAGAAGAGAATTGTGAAGCATAAAGGAGTCATGATCGGGTATGTAAATGGTTAAGGGTTCTTCCCCTTTTTAAGATTGTTTGAGCTCTCACTCTCGCTTTCCTTCTTCTTGGTTTCTTATTTCCTTCTTGCAAAAAAAAAAAAAAGAAGAAAAAAGTTGAAAAACAAACAAAAGAAAAAGAAAAAGAGAAAACAATGCAAAAATAAATAAATAAATAAAGCAAGAATACATGGTTTTTCACTGAAGGAAAAAGAGAAGTTTTTGTAATAATGAGAAGGGAAAACTCTTCATTTTGATACATTAAGGTTGTCCTTGCTTGAGTTATGTGGCCTTTGATTTAGTGCATTGATTTATGCTTTACTTTTCCTTTCTTTAAGCACCACATATTCCACAAATTTCCACACCTATTACCTTAGCCTCCATTACAACCCGAAAAAGACTTCTTGATTCATGATGCATTTGTAATCGCAAGTAGTGGAGATTGAGAACATTTGCAAGCCTGTGGTAGGGAACGATAACAGATTGAACCTGAGCGAACAATACCTACACCAAACACATGAGAGACTGAGCAAAAATGGTGACTTTCGGTATGGGTCTATTTCGTTGCTCTTGATTCAACATACATCCATTGCACACTAAACTTTTGATGTACACAAGTGAGTTCTTCTTTGTATGGCGAAGTTTTAATACGTCAACATTCTCTTATTGCTAGCTTAGGATCAACTTGTTGTTTTAGGAACTTGTCCTTAATGGTGTTTTTGTGGGGTAGTGAGAAATGTTTGCGACACTACATCTATTGGATGGTGTTTTGTTTAAATGATGTTTCTACGAGTCCATTTTGATTGGCTTTTGCTTCCTCGAGGTCCTTGCGTTCATAGTTAGATTTGTTAGGACCAATTTTCATATATGCTTTCTCGGTGAGTTTCTTGGGGACAAGCAAAGTTCTTAGCTTGGGGGAGTTTGATATGCATGTATTTTATAGGGATTTTGCCTCCATTTTGTTCTCCGTTTCGCTTTGAATATAGCCCGTCTATGCGTAATTATAACTTTTTTTTGTTTCAAATGGATATTGCTTTTCTTTTCTTTGTTTGTGGTATGTAGGTGTTTTCGGAGCTAAAAGTTGATGAATCACTGCCAACGAGAAGACCCCGAGTCACTAGAGTATGGAACGAAACAATGGGAGAAAAAAATTCACTTTTCAAATCATTAGAGAATGGGAAAAATTAGATGGGTGCATGGCCCCCTATGCCACTCAGAACTGGCTTGTACGATTCTGCACGACCCCTATGCCACCCCGCACTGCCCGTGTAATGGGATTTTTAGGCCTATGCTATTTCTGGGCCTTTTTGGCTTAGAATTTCACTATACCGATCCGGCCCCCGTCATGGCCCACTCAGATCTGGCCTACTACGCCATGGGGAGAACCATACGAATTTGGGTTCGATCAACTTTGGTATGATATTGTCCACTTTTGGCTTTAGCTCTCAAGGTTTTATTGTTGTGCTTACCCCAAAAGGTGTCATGCCTAGTTGGATGGATCTCTTAACTTATAAACAGAACTCCTCTTTTATGCCCAAGCGATGTGGGATTGTGAGTGTTACAATCACCCCTCCTAAAGGGACCCAACGTCCTCGTTGGTCACGCTTTCGGTTGAGCTCTAGCTCTGATACCATCTATAACGATCCGACCCCCATCGCGGCCCTCCCGGATCTGGCCTACTATGCCATTGGGAGAACCAAACTGATTTGGGTTCGGTCTGGTAGCGGCCGCATCCACTTTGGCATGATATTGTCCACTTTGGGCCTAGCCCTCACGGTTTTGTTGTTGGGCTTACCCCAAAAGACCTCATGCCTAGTTGGATGGGTTTCTTAACTTATAAACTAGACTCCTCTCTTATGCCCAAGCAATGTGGGATTGTGGGTGTTACATTCACTATAAATAAAGTCCTAAGGCCCAGAAACAAATGGTCGACCTAGTTAGACATAGAACTTAGTTTAGAACTCTCTTATGGAGGCTAGAAACATTTCTTTCTATAAATTTAATCCAACTTTTCTTAATTGAAGATTTAAATCATTGCTCTTGAATTCGAGATTATATTCCAACATCATCCAAGTTATTGTCGGATAGTTCTTGTCGGTAAACTTTTATTTTTCGCAATTAAATTCCATTAATCAAGGTTATTGTTTTCCCATATAAATTGCATTCAATCAATTGCTTCAATTATAAAAATCTACATCATGTATGAGTAACTGAATTTTTGGGATTAGGGTTCATCAGCCCTAATTGTAATGAATATGTGATTTGAATTGGTTGTTAGTGTGAATGATTAAATTAGGGTTTCTATGCTAGAATTCTTAATGATTGATGTCGGTATAGCGATCATCCGATTTCAACTCATCGTACAACGAGTAAAGCATCAAGAGGTGATTTCTCCTTGTGGACCCCCTGGCATAGACACGGCTAGTCTTTGATCATGAGAGTGACCTAAACAACCATGGAGACCTTCCAAGCTTTGAGAAAAGTTAGAAACTAGTTTCTCAACTCTAATTTTGTCATTCACACCGCATTTATCTCTAGGAAAAATTTTTCATTGTCAATTAGAGTAAACAACACCCTAATCTCAATTTTTAACATTGAGATTTATATGACTTTATTCACTCGCGCTGTTTAATTGCTTAGCCATTTTTGTTAAGAGTAATTTCCATTCATTCCACCAAGAAACTTGATCGATTTAGCTAATTAATTAGTGAAAGAAGAGTAGACACCCTTTAACCTCCCTGTGAGATGACCCATGAGTACAACGACATCGTATACTTGCAAATATTCGCTATCAGGTATTGATGTATTCAACCAAATACTCTCTCTCACAAGAAGACATGTGGAGACCAAGTGGTTTTATCAATAATTACTAACATCCAACGAGAAGATATTTCAATTATTATGTGTGTAGACTCCATATTGCACTTAGTTTCATAGTTGTAGATAAGTCATATGGATAAATCTTGTGTAACCAATTGTAACTTCCCTATGTCATTCTCTCTCATGAAATCTTTGTATATATATTTTATACATGAATGAAACAATCAATAACTGGAGTGTAAAGTATTCAATCAAAGCTTCCTTTTGTTTTAATAACATTAAAAACTCACCACAATTGATTTTTTTTTTTTTGTTTTGGTTTGAAATAAAAATTGTCCACTTGTCTATTAAAAGTGTAGGATGAGTCCTAATCAAAGGAATTTCGATAAGTATAGGAATAGTACTTTTTGTCCTAAGATTAATAATTTGTATTTGAATTATTATTAATCTCTTATTAGTTGCTCCATGACACCATTAAAATTCATTAATGACATGCATGTATTTTATAAGGATTTTGCCCCCATTTTATTCTCTATTTCATTTTGAATATTGCCGATCTGTGCGTAATTATAGCTTTTTGCTACTTTGAACGGGTATTATTCCTCTTTTTCTTGTTTGTGGTGTGTATGTGTTTTTTGAGCTAAAAGTTGATGAATCATGGCACAACGAGATGAGCTCGAGTGGCAAAAGTTGTAGGATGAGGCAATGGAATCATAGAGACACCTGAAAAATGTGAAGCTGACCAGCCAGAGGACTGCACGGCTCCCTATGCGAGAAGGCATGGCCCGTGCACGCATCCAGAATGGGCCTGTTCGAATTTTGAAGAGTTTTTTACTAGGCAGACCACATAAGCCAGTATAAAAAAACCTCAACATGCAAAGATGGTGGCGAGACCTAGTTTCATATTATTTCCACTTTCTAGATCAAGAAAACATAACTCTTTAGAGACATTAGACCATTAAATTAGATTATTGCCTTTCAACTCAAGATCTTTAATTCTTGCACAACTCAAGATTTTTGTGGATTAATCCTTTTGGTATCGGTAACTCTTTATCCTTCTGCAATTCAATTTCATAAATCAGGTTTTACTTTTTGCTTCATGAATCTCTGTGAATTAATTGCTTTAGTCATGTCAATTTACATTATGCAAGAGTAATCCCCTTTTTGGGAATTGAGGTTCATCTACCTAATTGAAATGAACGCTATGTGATTTAATATTGTTGTTGGTGTGGGCAGTCGAAATAGGAATTTTAGGCTAGAATATTTAATGATTGATATATTAGTATAACGTTCGTATAACCTCAATCCATCATACAACGAATCAAACATCGATAGGTTGATTTCTCCTTGTGGACCCCCTAGCATAGACATGAGTAATCTTTGATCATGAGAATGATCTGGACAATTATGAAGACCCTCTAAGCTTTGAGAAAAGTTAGAAACTAGTTTCTTAATCCTAATTCCACTATCGAGGTCTACATTTACCCCTAGGTAACGTGTTCATTGTCAATTAGCACAGATGACTTCCTAATTCCCGCTTTAATCATTGAAATTTGTATCAATTTGTTGCATTATTCTATTACTTAGTTAATATTGTCAGGAGTAGTCTACATTGATTCGACCACATAAACGGTCAATTTAGCTAGTTAATTGGCGAAAGAGAAACAAACAACTTTGACCTCCACATGAGACGACCCGTGAGTACAACGATACCATATACTTCTGGATTTTTATTATCAAGGTTTTGGTGCTATTGCTAGGGAGGCTACGGTTGATATTTTATGCTTTTGCCATAAGTTAGGTTAAGTCATTTTTTAATTATTATTTTATTTATTCCCATTTTATTTTGCTGTTATTGTTGTTGGGCGTTGCTTTCTATTGTTGTGCAACTTAGCGTTTGTTTTCCCAAATAACTGTTTTTGTGTATGCACTGGAGATCCCAATCTCAAGGGATGGTAGCTCTAGATCACGAGATTGATATCACCTTGAGTGAGCTAAGAAGGAAAATTCGGGAAAGAAGCTCATTTTCAAATGGCTGGTACCGACAATACGGGTAATAAGCCTCTTAAGGACTATGCATCTCCCAACACAAATGGTCTGTAATCTAGTATTGCCCGACCTAATGTAACCGCCAACAATTTCGAAATCAAACCATCCCTCGTTTCCATGGGGCAACAAAATCAGTTTCGTGGACTTCCAACCGAGGACCCAAACCTTCATATTCAAGTGTTCCTTGAATATTGTGACACTCTAAAGATCAAAGGGGCCACTACCAATGTCATCTGTTTAAGGCTTTCCGCATTTTCTGTAAGAGACAGGCAAGAGCCTGGCTGCACTCACTTGTCGGGTTCTATCACTACTTGGACTCAACTTTCACAAACCTTTTTATCCAAATATTTCCCCACCTTCTAAAATAGCCGAGTTGAGACACCAGAGCACAACCTTTGCTTAAAAGGAGGGTGAGTCCTTATACGAGGCTTGGGAAAGGTTCAAGGAGCTGCTCTGCCTTTGTCCACATCATGGTTTGGAGAAATGGTTAATTGTGCACACTTTCTACAATGGGTTGACCAACAGTTCAAGAAGTTCGGTAGATTCATCTCCACGTGGGGCATCGTTGAACAAAAACCTTGAAGAGGCCTATGAACTGATTGAAAACATGGCTCTCAACCATTATCAATGGTCCAGCGAGCGAAACACGCCCAAGAGAGGAGATAAGTATGATTTTGATGTATTATCTATGATTGCTAATAAAGTTGATGCATTAGCTAATAAATTTGACCAATTGAATACATCTTCTAACCATGTTGCTAGAGTGTTTCCATGTTTTGTGAGATTTGTGGTGTATAGGGTCATCAAGCTAATGAGTGCCAGCTAGCCTTACCGCTCACTCCCAATTCATCAATGGAGCAAGTAAACTCCTTCCAAGCAATAAATTTAAATTACCCCTGTCACCTTGGCAATCCCTATTCTAACACATACAACTCGGGATGGAGGAATCATCCCAATTTCTCTCGAAAGAACCCCATGCCCTCCACAACCCTACAGTGCTCCTAGTTTCCAACCTAGACCTAACCAAAGTAGGCCCACCACAAAGGTCTAACTTGGAAAGTTTGATGGAAACTTTCGTTGCCACCCATTCTAAGATAAACATAACAGTTCATAACTCCATCCAACAATTGAGCACGAGAATTGACTCCCTAGCCACCCATAACAAGATGCTAGAAAGCCAATTGGCCCACCTTGCTAGCTTTTCCACCAGGACTCCGGGTACTTTACCAAGTCAACAAGTGAATCCTAGAGAATAATGCAATGCTATCACCTTAAGGAGTGGAAAAGAGCTAGAGGAGCTTAACAAGGGTTATGCGAAGACTAAGACTCAGGTGACTAAAACCTCTAAGCGTGAACCAAAGCCTCCCACCACCGAACATGAGGGTGATAGAGAAAACAATGAGGAAGAGACTAGCGAGCAAATAAGGAAAGAAGTGGGAGATTTGAACAAGAATGTGACCCCCACCGCCCACAAGCGGCAGTTCGATAAATTCCTTAATGTCTTGAAAAACTACATGTCAATGTTCCTTTTACTGATCTAATGGCACAAATGCCATCTTATTCTAAATTTTTAAAGGACATTCCGACTAAAAAACGGGTGTTAATGAGGTGGACACCATTGCTCTTACTAAAGAGTGTAGTGCCCTTATTCAAAATATGTCTCCTCCCAAACTCAAAGACCGTAGGAGTTTTTCAATCCCAAGCACAATAGGCCAAATGACAATTGAAAAAGCGTTATGTGACCTAGGTGCCAGTGTTAGCATAATGCCCCTTTCCATTAGCCAAAAACTCAACATGGGGAAATTCAAAAACACACATATGACACTCCAAATGGCTGGCCGTTCACTTAATGACCCTGTAGGAATTCTTTCGGATGTACCTGTGACAATAGGAAAATTCCATAAACTTTGTAGTCTTAGAGATAGGAGAGGACTCTCAAATGCCAATCATCTTTGAGCCCATTCTTAGCCACAGCGGGGGCAGTCATAGATCTTAAGAACAGTAAACGAAGTCTGAATGTGGGGGAGGATAAGGTAGAGTTTATGCTAACTAATGCTTTGAAATATCCTATGCTTGGAAACTCTTGTTATATGATTGATACAGTCGATAGCATATCTGGGGAACAGCTCCCTGGAGCTCTGATTGAGGATGTAGGTAGAGAAGAACCCCGCCAGACACTCAAGGAGGGAGGCTTGATTGCTAGGGCCAATAATTAGACTCTTGGCCATGAGGTACAAAAACTCGAGTTAAAACTCACTCCTCCTTCTTTGAAATATGCATTATTAGATAAAGGTGAGTTATGTCCTGTAATTGTCAATGGTAGCCCTGATGATGGACAACTTTCTAAGTTGCTCTATATTTTAAAAGCACATAAAAAAGCCATTGGATAGAGCATTGATGTTCCGCATGCATAAGTCCTTACCTTTGCATGCATCGTGTCACATTAGAAGAGGTTTATAAAAAATGCACTGAGCAATGGCATGACAAACGTATCCGCCACCGAGAGTTTTGCACAGGTTACCTAGTGCTTCTCCTAAATTCCAGGCTGAAGCTCTTTTCGAGAAAGTTGAAGTCAAGATGGTCCAGTCCGTCCGAGGTAGTCAAGGTCTTTCCTTATAGTGCTGTGGAAATCCAAGGTTAAAACGGTGACAATTTCAAGGTGAATGGCCAAAGCCTAAAGCTCTACTTGGATGAAAAGTGCTCAGGTATGCATGAAATAGTTTTCTTACATGAGATCCATTTAGGGCATGAACATTGAGCTATACAGGTAACACGGTCGTGCTGGATGTTAAACCAGTGTTTTTTGGGAGGCAACCCATGTTTTTCCATTTATTTTCCTTATTTTTATTTTCATTTTTTTCTTTTATTTTTTTCTTTTCAATGATAAATGTCACTTGATCGAGATTAAAAGGTGTTTTATGTGGTGCGTCTCACGAAAGAGTGCTCTTGAGAAGGATGGAGGGCCTATTTAAGGCACTCATGGGTAACAACAAGAAACAAATCGTTGTACGGTGGCCCATGCTGAATTGTACAACCCGTGTAGGAAGGCATGGTGGCCCATACAATATTGCATAACCCCTGTGAGCAAAAGAACAAAAAAAGAAGACAAGAGAAATAGATCACGGCATGGCCTCCCATGTCACATTGCACAAGCCATGCAAAACAAACCATATGCCCCACCGTGCCGGATTGCACAAGCCGTCCGATCAACCCTAAAAAAAAATCAAAATTTTCTTTCTTTTTCCTGTTTTTTCTTTTCTTTCTTTCCTTTCTTTTCCCTTCCTTCTCCTTCTTTCTTCTCTCTCCCAACCACCACCGTTCTTTCTCACACCACCACCGTGCGCCTCTCACTAATATTGACCACCACCTTCGTCGTCCACCTCCCCTTACCACTGCATACCAACCACTACCATAGCAACTGCAGTACCGCCGCTACCAACCCTCTTTCTATCTCTTCCTTTCTCTTTCTCAACCATGCGCGCCAACTCCTCTCCTCGCAGATGCCAGCTGCCAACCACCTCCGATCTGCCGCAGACACTATTTGCCACCTCCTTCCGTTGGCACCACACACCGCCATCTCTTTCTTTTCTCTCCTCTCTGCCCTTCTCTTTTTGTTTTCTTTCTCCAACCATCCACACCTCCACCCCCTCGCCACTCTCTTTCCTTTTTATTTTTTTCTTTCTCTTTGTTCGATTTTTCACTTTTTTTTTGGCGATCTATGTATGAATATGCATGAATTGTGATTCTATTATGGACTTGTGGTAATTTTTTTCTTGTTTTCTTTCTGAACCCAGGTCTAACCCTACCACAATGGTCAGATCAAGCTCCAAGAAAAGGACTAGACGTCTCTAGCTACTCAAGGTAATCCCCAACCCGAAGCTTTTTATGATGAAGATTTTCCTCAATTAATATTTGGAGATACTGAGCACTGCACTAGATTCCAACACTTGAAAACCAAAACAATCAACCCTTCTAGGTTTATAAATGAGGACACCACAATTTCATTGGGGATTAAGGAGGATTTGCTTTAGTTGTTTACAAAGGTAGGGTGGACAAATTTGATGATGTCTCCTAGTTTAACATACAAGGATATCACCCTCGAGTTCCTTAGTTCTTTTAATCAAAACACCATTAGGGTACCCCCGAGGACAAGAGACCGGAGTGTCATTTCATTTGTTTAACAAAGAATTTGCTTTTCATTTGAATCAATTTGGCACATTTTTTGGCCTGCCCCCTAGTGGCAATTTCGATTTGCCTCGATATAGTACTAAGTATAGTACTAGTTTTTTTGGAGCTCAATTACTGGGTGTGAGCAGTTCAACCCCCGAACAGACCTTTAGATACCTACAAAGACTAATGGGGTCCACCATTTTTGGTCCAAACGAGAGTAAGGGTACCGTTCAGGATTGGGAATTAGCGATGAGCATGCTTTTACCTGATTTGCACCTATACACTCAGAGCTTTATTGCTCACCATTTTCACGTAGTGAGAAAATCCCCCAACAATAGCCCGATCATCATCGGTGGGCTCAGCACACCTATCGCCTTGACCTTAGGATTTTCCCTATCAAGTAGTGAGCCAGTTGAATCAATAATAATGTGGGATATGACTAGATACCACAGACGAGTTGGCTACATGCCAAAGGGGGTCGATACCGGTGGCTAGTCGATGACCAACCCCATTTCTTTCTCCCCGATCCCGACCGTACCACAATCAAAAACCCCAACAATTGGTGCTTCTTAGATATTTATTCTGTCCAGGATGACACTCACCTCTTCGCATCTAGATAGTCTCCACCCCGCAGCCCTATCCCGGCCATTCAAAGCCCAAACCCCCTCACTCTTGCCAGCACCCTCCTCTCAATTTTAACTTTCAAACCTTCTAAAGGTCACTTGACTTTCTCACAGATAGTTTCATTGGGCTCCGCACGGATGTGCGTGACATAATTGCCAACCAAGGCCAAATGAGCACCCGCCTAGACAATGTTGACCAACTCTTCTATTCCATGTATGACTGGCATGCCCCTCCCCTATCCTGGTTCTCATTACCCCTATCCTCTGCATTGAGGACAATACTTCATTCAAGCTTGGGAGAGGTAGTGGTAGTTGAGATGTACATAGGGTATTTTTAAAGTAGGTTACTTTTAGGCGGTTTTTATAATATTTTTAGGAGGTAGGAAACTGACATTGTCTTACTTTTATTTCTCTTTCCTTTGATTTTCGTTGCTTCCTTGCTTTTATTTCTCCTTCTAATTTAAAAATAAAATAAAATAAAATAAAAGAGAGAAAAATTGGGCAGACCACTGCATGGCCTCCTGTGACATTCCGCATGGGCCGTGAAGAACATGCTATCATTTCCACACCTCTATCCTTGCATTGCACTCGTTTTAACATTATCTTCTGGGCCCCGTGGAGCAATATTTCAATATTTTGAAATGTTTTGGATTCTTTTGCTTGGTATATGGAGTTTGAGAGTGCAGGAGAATTTTTACCTCACTAAGGAATTCTTCCTCGTGTACTCGATTGTCAAGTCAAATATTCGTGATTTTGAGTCATGAGCAATGGTAGGAATTTAACCCGATGAGGAATTTTGAGCCTAGTGACCGACATCATATCACCGGTCTGTTATTTTCTTTTATGAGTGAGTTCTATATTTGACTGTTAACCTCTAGAACTTTCTTGCATTCTTTTTCAAGGCTACATTGATGCATACCCATTTGTGAACATGATAGTGGTATTCATTTGAAACAACCACATAGCCAGATAGCCACCCGTGCATAATTGACCTATTTGATAGCCCCGTTGAACCTATAAGCCTATTTTCTTTGTCTCACTTGCATAATAACCCCATACCCTTTGTTATCCCCTTTGGCCTAGAAGAGAATTGAGAAGCATAATGGAGTCATGATCAAATATGTGAATGGTTAAGGGTGCTTCCCTTTTTTGAGATTGTTTGAGCTCCCGCTCTCGTTTTCCCTCTTTCTTGTTCCTTATTTCTTTCCTGCAAAAAAAGAAAAAGGAAAAAAATGGTAAAAGAAAAAGAAAAAAAACAAACAAAAGAAACAAAAGAAAGGAGAAAAAGAATAAATGTGTTTTCACTAAGGGGCAGAGAGAAGTTTTTGTAATAATGCGAGGGGAAGACTTTTTATTTTGGTGCATCAAGGTTGTTTTTACTCGATTGTGTGGACTTTGATTTGGTGTGTTGATTTATGCTTCACTTCTCCCTTCTTTAAGCACCACAGATTCCACAAATTTCCACACCTATCACCCTAGCCTTCATTACAACCTGAATAAGACCTCTTGATTCAAGATGCATTTGTAATCGCAAGTAGTGGAGATTTATAACTCTTGCAAGCCTATGGTAGGGAATGGTAATGGATTGAACATGAGCGAAATAGATGCCCATGCAAACACATGAGAGATTGAGCGAAAATGATAACCTTTTGGTAAGGGTGTATTCCATTGCTCATTGACCCGGGTGATATGCACGACTAGCGAGACTTAGGTTGTGCACAGGTAAGTTTTTCCGGGTATAGTGAAATTCCAATACGCTAGATATCTTTTATCGACACCTCAGAATTCATTAGATTATTTAGAAACTGTTTTTAAAGGTGTTCCTATGGGGCAGTGTGAAATGTCTATGATGTAGTTGCATATGCTGTGAATGGTTTTGGTATGATTAGTCTTTCCATGAATCAGGATTGATTGTGCTTGTTTGACAAGTGTGGTTTGCTTGGGGACAAGCAAATTTGTTAGCTTATGGGAGTTTGATATGCACGTATTTTATAGGGATTTTGCCCCTCTTTTGTACTTTATGTCGTTTTGAATATAGCCCGTCCATGCGCAATTATAGCTTTTTCTACTTTGAATTGGTATTGCTCCTCTTTTTCTTGTTTGTTGTGTATAGGTGTTTTTGCAGCTAAGTTGATGAATCATGGCACAACGAGATGAGCTCGAGTGGCAAGAGTTGTAGGACGACGCAACCAAAGCATTGAGCCTCCCTGAAAAATGTGAAGCTGATAGACCAACCAGAGGACTGCACGCCCCCTGTGTGAGATGGCATGGCCTGTGGACGAGTCCAGAATGGGCTTGTGCGAATTTTGAAGAGTTTCTGATTGGGCAAACCACGTGGGCCAGTATAAAAAGAACCTGAACACCTAGAGATGGGGGCTAGACCTAGTTTCATATTATTTCCACTTTCTAGATTAAGAAAATACAACTCCTCAGAGAGATTAGACCATTAAATAAGATTATTTCCTTTCAATTCAAGATCTTTAATTCCTACACAACTCAAGATTTTTGCGGATTAGTCCTTTTGGTATTGGTAACTCTTTATTCTTCTACAATTCAATTTCATAAGTGAGGTTTTACTTTTCACTTCATGAATCTCTATGAATTAATTGGTTTAGTCATGTCAATTTACAGTATGCACCTTTTTGGGAATTAGGGTTCATCTACCTAATTGAAATGAACGCTATATGATTTAATATTGTTGTTGTTGTGGGCAATTGAAATAGGAATTTTATGCTGGAATATTTAACGATTGATGTTGGTATAACGTTCATCTAACATCAATTCATCATATAGCGAGTCAAGCACCAATAGGGGATTTCTGTTTGTAGACCCCTTGCATAGACATGATTAGTCTTTGATCATGACAATGACTAAAACCATTATGAAGACCCTATAAGCTTTGAGAAATGTTGGAAACTAGTTTCCTAATCCTAATTCCACTATCCAGGTCGACCTTTATCCCTAGGTAATGTGTTCATTGTCAATCAGCATAGATGACATCGTAATTCTCGCGTTAATCATTGAAATTTATATCAATTTGTTGCATTATTCTATTACTTAGTTAATATTGTCAGGAGTAGTCGACATTGATTCCACCACATAAACTATCGATTTAGCTAGTTAATTGGTGAAAGAGAAATAAACAACTTTGACCTCCATATGAAACAACTCGTGAGACAACCTGTAACACCCCAAATCTAAAAACCTAGACCTGAAAGCATTATTGGTTACTTCACTTTAAAATGCGGAATAGATAAATTAACTTATGACATATGTATTTTCTTGTTTAATAAAACCTACAGAAATTTTGATAGCCTTTTTTTCCTACAAATTTAACATAACTGACCAGTTAGAAGAATCACCATCCTCATAGAAGTTTTCAAAAAAGGAATAAAATAGTTTTCCAAAATCCTCAAATTGAGAAATTAAAAGAATCATAAATACAAATCTTTTATCCAAAAATGAAAATACTTCCATCTGGTCGATTAGTTTAAAATGATGAGCAACTCATCTCAACTAATAAACATGTTTGCTAACTTTCAGATTTAAAAAAAACAAAAAAAAAAACGAGTACTGTCTGTCTCTGCCTCCAAGCGATCTCCTCAACCATTTAGCTTTCATCACCTATAAAGTAGGAAAAAGTATACGTGTGAGCTAAAGCTCAGTAAGTAAACCCCATGCACATGATGTATGCTTATGATGTGCAATGCATTGAATGCATTTTCAATTTATTGTATCCCACTTTCTTTAATACTTCGAAAATCATTCAAATCCTTCCATTTCCTTTGAAAATATTTCACTTCTTTCAAAAATACTTCATTTCAATCGTGAGCTCACTTGGTGTATCCTCTAGCCAATTAGGCCTTGATGGGCCATTCTTAGTTGGAACCAGAAAAATATTCTACGTAGGTACCGCAAAGTGGTAAAACTTTCATTACTTTCACTTTCACGTTTCTTCGCTTTCACATTACTTTCGGTCGGGTACGCGGGTCCCCCGCACCCCATTTCCCACTCACCCCTTTCATGACGTAGAGGTACACCCATTCTTTCTTAAAACTTGAGATAACTTTCTTTCAAAACTTGCACTTTTCAACCGAAACGTTATTCTTTCAAACCATTGACCAAACGTGCTCATGGATGCAATGGTTTAATGTTTATGCATGTTTGATCATTGCTTAGCATGTATAGTGCTTATACAACATAAAACAAATAGTGCTAAAATCATACATCATTGCAAAGAGGTCACATAAGCACATCAACTTACCTTAACCCATTCATCTTACGTGCAACTACGTAAAGTTTACTTACCTGAAATCCATAGCAATTTACTTTGAGAAGCAAGTGAAGGTGTCCTTAGCCGCTCACGAATCAACGTGCCAACGATCCTAATTCGTCATCATTTAGTTTAACGTCATTGATTCCTAGGACTTTATCTTATAACTGCGACACATTACTATACCATCTTAGGTTATTCGTCACCACTCCACATACATGTATTTACACACGTAATAAGTCCTAGAAGAATAATAAGAACATTAACGATATGCTTTCTAAAGAATTACCACATTGAATTCAAGTTAATCCGTCAATCCCAACAATAATTGGCATACCCCACAAATTAAAGCATGAAGTCACATAATTCCAATTTGGTTCAATAACTAACTCATAGAGATACCTCAATTATTAAAATCACCTCTAAATTCTAATTGTAGAAGCCATAGTAAGTTTTCAACTCTAACCACAGAAACTATGAAAGATATTATGGTTTATAGAATTATTTAAAATAGTAAACGATATCATAAAATTCTAAAATTTATGCAGACGTTAGAAAACTCATGTATATTCATCATACTTAAAAATTAGCTCATGGGAATTACGTTTACAGCATCAAAAAATTTTTGATCCGGGAAAAAACCCTGTTCTCGGGTACAACCGGCCCATGCTTACTAAAAGTGTGATAAAGACCTCTACAGGTCACCAAATGATGTCAAACCAGTTCTAGATGATATATAACTCATAGGGGGTCGTTTTCCAATTTAAATCATCCATAAAATCAACTTAGAGCAAAAGCTATGGGATTTCAAAGAAAAGGGCAGAAGCTGGAAAAATCACAGTTTTAATAACACATTGGTTTTTCTTTCACAAAATTCATCAAACACCTTGATGGCTTAATGAGTATACATATATCTAGCTTGAAGAATCAAATAACTTACCTTTCTCCAATCGTCAAAGTTTCAATTAATCCATAAATTTCAAGTATTAACCCTAACAAAACTATTCTAGAGCAGAATTAGACAATAAGAGGATATTACCTTAGTGGAAGCAAATTGAGGACACAAGAAGAGAGAAGATGCGAGGTTGTTCGAGGAACCAGTGAGATGGACGAAGTTGAGGCGTGAGAGAGATTGTGAGATAGAGGGCAAACGTGATTCATAATATGAGTCTTTGGGTTGTTTAGTTGGGTTTTATATCATGAACTCTAATTGGGCCTCCACCCTTAGGTCTTTAGGTGTATTTGGGTCCAATAAGAAAATTTTATCTTGGGCTAAGAATACTAGATGTAATATTGGATGTTAAAATTTAGGACTCAGGAATAGGGTTAAATAAATTAACCCTGAAATTAAAATGTACCACTCTAACTTATCATTATTGTTTTCTTTTGTTCAATCATAAACAAGTAGTAAAACATTTAAATTGCAAATAATTTAAACAAAAACGTAATAACATAACACTTAAGCTCATTCTCATTAAATCAAACATTCTAATTGGCACATTGAGTATGATGGCGTTCGAGTCCCTCCACTGCAAAACAAAACTCAATAATTGTCAATAATAAGTATTGATTACAATTTAAAATATTCAATTCACTTATTGTGGAGTAAAATAAATAATTTTATAAAATAATTCATAAATACATGTAAGTTGGCATGCAGTGTTACAATTCCTTACCACCTAAAAAAAATTTCGTCCTCGAAATTGAACTTACTCGAAAGTCCTTGATACTTTAGATAAAATATCTTACTCTCCTTTTCATAATAACTTCCGTGTTGGTAATTGCACCTGGACTGGACTTTAACCAGTTGAACTTCTCACCTTCCTCGAGAGGAGCTTTGCTACTCGAAGATAATTATAAATCATCTCTTACATCTTATCCTTTTATGCGTTTAATAAAGAAACCTCAAAGACAATGTCCATGTCGCAACATATATAACAATGTCCATTAGCTTATCTCTTGCTTAGTCCTTGATAGTTGGTAGAACACTGCTCTAATCCATGGTTGCTTGAAAATGTCATCATATACATAAAGTCTCTCTCTTTTCCCACACCCTCTGACCATTGAGTCAAAACCAATGATACCTCATCTAAAATTTATGGGATTTCTTCCTACTTCTCGAGCCGTGCAACCTTCGCATAATTTACCCTTTTTCATTCTCATCGACCCTTTGAGGTTCCAAATATCACCCAATGAAATAATAATAATAATAATTTTTTTTTTGAAAGAGAAAAATGCAAATGGAGAAGAAATTTGTGTCAAGAATCCCAAAATTTATTTTCTTTTTCTTTCAAATAAGTAAATTCGTATTTAAATTTTATCTCCTTAATACATGGCCATTTCCATGTTCACATACTAAATCAAATGTTCAAAGAATTTTCAAAATACAATTTTCATTCCTTTCATAATGAGGATGTCATAATCATATCATGTGGTTTAATAAATTTTGAAAATCGATCACCAATCAAATGTGGAACATGAAGTAAAAGTCACATTAGAAGTATTGTAAATAATCATGTACCTCGTGTTAAAATGTTCTCATTTGAATCGTGTAAGGTTCGAGTTCTCTCAAAATCAGGTCTTACTCATTCATAAAGATAAACTTATGCATAGATTCAAATCTTTTCCTTACTTTCCTTACTTTCCCACTATTCAACCTAAATGTCAAACCTCCAAATCCTCAGTATACCTTAAAATATCATTACTTCCTCAACGTCCAAATCATAACTCCTAAAATTTGCATTACATTCTCATAACCTAAAGTCATCCACCCCAAAGTCACATTTCATGTAGTTAATCCTCAAAATCATAACCATGTAGCCTAAAAGTCCATTTTCCTAAAATCATATATTTTTTTCCCTTCAAATCACTATTGCACATCTTCCTCTAAACTTTTTCATTCGGACATTATCACACATACATATATGAAATGCCAACCGGATTTCGAGATAAACTTCTAACTTCAATTCATATGATTTGAACTTATTCACTACTCATCGAATTTTTCAACTTCGTTGACAATATAAGATATTGAAATCAAGGACCTTATCATTTGCTGACCATCCGTAACCGAATAATCTCATTATGCAGCCTTCATTGATTATCTTTAATCTATGACCTTTAGTCTTCAATTAGGTTCCCTTGAAGATACTATATCCCACCAATATAAAATTGACGAATTTCGCTGTGAGGATAAAACAACATATTCACGACTCCCAAAAATGTAGTCAATAATGCTAATTCACACATTTCTCCTTAAGAATCAAACAGCATTCGTGAATTAGAAGAATATAGTCGATAAGATATCGATTTCCTATGGCGATACAACTGCATAATCTTACGAATCATCAATCTCGTCATAAGTGCACAATATTCAATCAACCCACAATACCAATGGTTTGTCCTAATTGTACACTAGAATCATTCCCAAGATATCTAATATGATACACCCTTAATTCCATCTTGTTCATAACCATCAACCATTGATACAAAGTCCAGTTTAGGGATTTTTAATATCTTTCAGTTAATTTTGAGGATAGAAAATAAAATTTCAAAAGAAGACAAGTGCAAGTCACAACACAAGCTCATACATGTACCCCATCTCATTCTCTTTGAAACCATTAAATTCTCAAATCCCACCAGTCAAAATTTCTTCAACATATTTGGGTATAAATCTCACTGAAACTTATTCAAATACAAGCAATTGTAAAAAAAAAAAAAAACATTCTAATGCAGTATCCAAAACCATAATTCTTTCCAAAATTCTTTGCGAAAGTCTTTCAAACTTTAAACAGACACAATCATCTACAAATGTTTTGAATATCGCACTTGCAATAAACTTTAAAAAAATGATAATAATCGCGGCATTCTTAAATACTCCCCTGTCTTTTTTTTTTTTTGTGTATGGATACAAAATCTTCTCAAAAACTTCTTTGCTTTCTATTTAAAAAAAGCTCCTTAAAATATTTTTAAAACCTACTAACTCATTCAGAATCTCGTTATTCTTAATTAGAAATTCGATCACGGACTAACCAAGTGACGATAATCCAATTAAGAGAGCAACTTATAAACTGACCGGATGATCGAGGAAGAACCACCAGCGGCATGACTCAGTACCCGTATAGTTTTCAAAATAATTTTTTCTTTAAACACAGAATCGCTTTTAGAACTCTTAGCTCTGATACCATAACTGTAACACCCCAAATCTAGAAACCTAGACCTGAAAGCATTATCAGTTACTTCACTTTAAAATGCCGAATAGATAAATTAACTTACGACATATTTATTTTCTTGTTTAATAAAACCTATAGAAATTTTGATAGCCTTTTTTTTCTACAAATTTAACATAACCGGCCTACTAGAAGAATCACAATCCTCATAGAACTTTTCAAGAAAGGAATAAAATAGTTTTCCAAAATCCCCAAATTGAGAAATCAAAAGAATCATAAATACAAATCTTTTGTCCAAAAATGAAAATACTTCCATCTGGTCGATTAGTTTAAAATGATGAGCAACTCATCTCAACCAATAAACATGTTTGCTAACTTTCAGATTTTTAAAAAAAAACCGACTACTGTCTGTGTCTGCCTCCAAGCGATCTCCTCGACCATTTAGCTTTCATCACCTATAAAGTAGGAAAAAGTATACGTGTGAGCTAAAGTTCAGTAAGTAAACCCCATGCACATGATGTATGCTTATGATGTGCAATGCATTGAATGCATTTTCAATTTATTGTATCCCACTTTCTTTAATACTTCGAAAATCATTCAAATCCTTCCATTTCCTTTGAAAATATTTCACTTCTTTCAAAAATACTTCATTTCAATCGTGAGCTCACTTGGTGTATCCTCTAGCCAATTAGACGCAGTGGGCCATTCTTAGTTGGAACCAGAAAATATTCTACAGGTAGGTACCGCAAAGTGGTAAAACTTTCATTACTTTCACTTTCACATTTCTTTCGCTTTCACATTACTTTCGGTCGGGTACGCGGGTCCCCCGCGCCCCATTTCCCACTCACCCCTTTCATGACGTAGAGGTACACCCATTCTTTCTTAAAACTTGAGATAATTTTCTTTCAAAACTTGCACTTTTCAACCGAAACGTTATTCTTTCAAACCATTGACCAAACGTGCTCATGGATGCAATGGTTTAATGTTTATGCATGTTTGATCATTGCTTAGCATGTATAGTGCTTATACAACATAAAACAAATAGTGCTAAAATCATACATCATTGCAAAGAGGCCACATAAGCACATCAACTTACCTTAACCCATTCATCTTACGTGCAACTACGTAAAGTTTACTTACCTGAAATCCATAGCAATTTACTTTGAGAAGCAAGTGAAGGTGTCCTTAGCCGCTCACGAATCAACATGCCAACGATCCTAATTCGTCATCATTTAGTTTAACGTCATTGATTCCTAGGACTTTATCTTATAACTGCGATACATTACTATACCATTTTAGGTTATTCGTCACCACTCCACATACATGAAATTTACACACGTAATAAGTCCTAGAAGAATAATAAGAATATTAACGATATGCTTTCTAAAGAATTACCACATTGAATTCAAGTTAATCCGTCAATCCCAACAATAATTGGCATACCCCACAAATTAAAGCATGAAGTCACATAATTCCAATTTGGTTCAATAACTAACTCATAGAGATACCTCAATTATTAAAATCACCTCTAAATTCTGATTGTAGAAGCCATAGTAAGTTTTCAACTCTAACCACAGAAACTATGAAAGATATTATGGTTTATAGAATTATTTAAAATAGTAAACGATATCATAAAATTCTAAAATTTATGCAGACGTTAGAAAACTCATGTATATTCATCATACTTAAAAATTAGCTCATGGGAATTACGTTTACAGCATCAAAAAATTTTTGATCCGGGGAAAAACCCTGTTCTCGGGTACAACCGGCCCATGCTTACTAAAAGTGTGATAAAGACCTCTACAGGTCACCAAATGATGTCAAACCAGTTCTAGATGATATATAACTCATAGGGGGTCGTTTTCCAATTTGAATCATCCATAAAATCAACTTAGAGCAAAAGTTATGGGATTTCAAAGAAAAGGGCAGAAGCTGGAAAAATCACAGTTTTAATAACACATTGGTTTTTCTTTCACAAAATTCATCAAACACCTTGATGGCTTAATGAGTATACATATATCTAGCTTGAAGAATCAAATAACTTACCTTTCTCCAATCGTCAAAGTTTCAATTAATCCATAAATTTCAAGTATTAACCCTAACAAAACTATTCTAGAGCAGAATTAGACAATAAGAGGATATTACCTTAGTGGAAGCAAATTGAGGACACAAGAAGAGAGAAGATGCGAGGTTGTTCGAGGAACCAGTGAGATGGACGAAGTTGAGGCGTGAGAGAGATTGTGAGATAGAGGGCAAACGTGATTCATAATATGAGTCTTTGGGTTGTTTAGTTGGGTTTTATATCATGAACTCTAATTGGGCCTCCACCCTTAGGTCTTTAGGTGTATTTGGGTCCAATAAGAAAATTTTATCTTGGGCTAAGAATACTAGATGTAATATTGGATTTTAAAATTTAGGACTCAGGAATGGGGTTAAATAAATTAACCCTGAAATTAAAATGTACCACTCTAAGTTATCATTATTTTTTTCTTTTGTTCAATCATAAGCAAGTAGTAAAACATTTAAATTGCAAATAATTTAAACAAAAATGTAATAACATAACACTAAGCTCATTCTCATTAAATCAAACATTCTAATTGGCACATTGAGCATGATGGCGTTCGAGTCCCTCCACTGCAAAACAAAACTCAATAATTGTCAATAATAAGTATTGATTACAATTTAAAATATTCAATTCACTTATTGTGGAGTAAAATAAATAATTTTATAAAATAATTCATAAATACATGTATGTTGACATGCAGTGTTACACAACCCGTGAGTACAACGACACTGTATACTTGCGGATTTTTACTATCAATTATATATATAGTAGTTTTTTAGTGTGAAATCTCAAGCACCTCCAATGCAATAATAAACATGGTATACATGTGGTATGAGAGAGATGGACACATAAAAACCTGTACATCAATTTCCTCTTTCTTGTTTTTCACATTTTTCTCTATCTTTGTTAAATTTTTTTCCACATGGTAGTAGACATTTTTTGGAACTAGACATTTCTCTTGACAATGTAGAGAAAAAATTACAAAAAGGGAGAAAAATGTAGACAAGAAAAGGGAGAAAATTAATGCTTTAGTTTTTATGTGTTTATCTGTCTCATGCCATACGTGCACTGTATATACTGTTGTATTTAGTGTATGTTTAAGAGATACTATGAGAAAATGATTTTTAAAACATGAGGCTAAAATGTAAATAAAAACTTTAAATAAGATGAAAGACCTGTCACATTATTAAATAAGTGGCTATGTTGTTGTATACTCTAATGTTAATACAAAAATGCTTCAAAGAAAATGAATAAATAACTGTAACCAAGTAAGCTGTTACGTGGATATATATTTCATTCTCTTTAAAGAGATTCAAATCCTCTGCGGTTTTGAAAATACGTCAAAAGAAAATATGTAACTTACACCCCTCAAGGATATAACAGCCCAATTTAAAAAGTTGTGTTGTTGATTCATTCTTTGCACTAAAGAAATGACCAAAGCTCTCACTACAGCAACACCTTCTTTTAGTCAAAAAATAAATATTTGACTTGTGGGTCTTTTGATTATTTATTCAAACTATCTTATCTCCAAGTCATCGCCAAGAATCCAATTTGCAGTGGAAATTAATTATGCACTCATGAATTAATGGTCATAATAAAAAAGTGTGATGTAACTTGAGTACTTAACTCATTAATTCAAAAGTTATTCCTAATAAGCTTCACTTCATTAATACAGGTTATAACGCAATTAATTAACTCGAGAGTTATGACCACTTTCACTAACGTAAATTATAATTTCTTATTAATTCACCAATCTATCATAACGTAAAAGTTTTAAAACACCAAAAAAAAAAAAATGTCCGACAAGTTAAAAATGATATTTAAAAAAAATAATTTTTACAAAGAGGTAAGACAAACAAATTGACACAATTTATTCACTTTTTTTATTTCTCTTTAGTTTTTGTGTGTAATTAATCTCCACCAAACACAGTGTGTTTGAGAACACAGTTTCTCTTATTATATTATTATTATTTTCTTTATTGGTTAACAGAGAATACCAATAAACACAAAGTGGCACACTGGCACTCTTCTAAAATGAGTATTGACTAAAAAGGGAGGGCAACATCTACGTCATTGTCTTGATCTCTTAATATTTTTTAATTTTAAATTTAGTTTTAGTTTTCCGTTTTCTGTAAAGTGGAGATTGAATAATAGTTCAATTTCTTAATATTTTCATATTTTTTCATTAAAATGTTTAAACCAACAAAAAGTCGCATTGATTTTTAAAATTTTCTTTGCTTTTTGAAGAAACTACATTTTTGAAAAACTATGCTGCAAGTGACAAATTGTAAGAAATTAAAAACAATAGACAATGTAGAAACAACATAAAGAAATGGCTAATATTCTTGTTGGTTCACTGTCCAAACCATTTTGCTAGATGTAATAATTAACATCTTACTAACTGTCTAACTTACTAATATGCCATATTTTTAGAATAAGTCACATAGTAAGATATAGAATATTAATAACTTGTGAGGTATTTTTAAAATATAACTTATTAATACAGAGATATTACATTATTTCCAATAATAATAATGATAAAGAGATGTTACATCTACAATATATAAAAGGACAAGTATATCAACACCACGAAAAGTTCTTGGTACACCACTACTTTTAATAATTTCATCGTTTACTAAATTAGACAATTAAAATTGCTTAAACATCCTTTTAATCAACTCTTCTAATATGTTCAAGAAAAAAATAATAATAATAACTCTTCTAATATTTATGTACACCACTATAAATCCCAATCTCTCAATTATGTTTATGTACACCATAATGTTTCATAAATCCTAATCCCTCAATTAAAATTCATACACCCCATTATAAACCATAATCTCCTAATTATGATCCTTATCAACGTCTCATGAATAAAATTGCACAATAATTGGGCTCGAATCCTTTTGAAGATAGATCAGTGCTTACTTTGAAAAAGGTGAAACGTAAATGATTGAAGCCACAGCCAATGGTCCACCCTGAAATTCGAAGGCAATCGACTAATCTTTTTTCTTTTCTTCCCCTTTTTGAAGCGTACTAATCTTATTTTCAATAGAACGATTTGACAGGTTAAAAACAAAGCCGCAGTACTCAAGAACGGAATAAAAGCAAAGCCGTAGTACTCAAGAATGGGATATGGACCGCGTGGGGGAGGGGATCGGAGGAGCTACTGTTGCATAACACACACAAAAATAAATAAATTAATTAAATAAAATAATAATAATAATAATAATAATAATAATAATAATAATACTGTCGGTGCCTGGGAGAGATCTCAAACATCAAGAACACGAGAGAAGAGTAATATGGTGATCGGTGAATGTTAATGTGGTATACATATATTCAGAAATGATCTCCTGCCCACTATGTGGGCAGGAGATCGGGCCCACACATGGAAATTTGGGGGGAAAAAAATGTTCGGGGCTACATGAGCCCCCGCCATCAGGGGCTGTTATGCGTTATTCATCTTACTTAACGTAGATTCCAAAAAAAAAAAAAAAATTTTTTTAATTTTTTTTTGCGCGACGTGGTACCCCCACGGCACGCCACGTCGCACAGTTGGCAGATCACCTGCCCACGCAGTGGGCAGGTGATCATTTACCTACATATATTATTCAATTTTTCCACATCTTTAACATTTTTTTAATGATTAATTATTTGTAAATTTAGTTTGGTGTATATATTAAAAATTAATTAAAAGGTTACGGTCATGTTTGTAATTTGTTGTGATGCTATTAGAAAATATCTATTTTTAAGTGCGGTGTGCTTAAAATGTGGTGTCAAAAGATATTAATATGGTAACAATACAATTGTTCTATATAAAAAGGGTGATTGGTAAATATTTTTCAGGCCAAAAATTGTATTAAAAGTGTAGCGACCGCAAACTTTTACAAATAAAAATTTAAATATCTTATAACGAGTCGTTGTGCCGTTACTTAATCTATTTAAAATTTCGCCGATCGTCTACAATTAATATAATTTATCGAATAAATTATTTAACAGCAATTTAAAATATTATTCAAATTATTATTATCATTCATAAACCTCATTTAATTACTCTACCCATCTCAAATCTACTAATGAGGATTCAATTTTATCACCCAAATCTTTATCCTCATTACTATTATTATTTTCATTATTATTTTTTCTTTTTCTAATTTAATCCTCTCCTTCATTTACCAAACTTGGGAAATATTCGATGTTAACCAACATCATCAACTCCACTCAATCCACACTTCAAATTTAAATAAGATTTCACTAACACCTCCATGTCCATTTCAAACGTGATCTTCTCAACCAAGCATACTATCAGTTAATTTTATCCATATCTTCAATTTAAGTTGAATAGATCATTGCCATCTTCATTTGATTTTCAAACAAAACAACTTCATCTCTTTTCAAATTTTGTATGGATTTCAACATCATACTACCTCATCCCATATCATCTTCATCCTTATTTCAATCAACAAAATCACAATTTAAATTTCAAATGAAGATTCAAACATCATCCAATCCCACCTTTCCACCCCTATAAATTCACGCCAAAACTATAGCTACTCCTCACCCATTCTACAACCTGCAAACAACACCTTCAAACGATTCAAAAGAACCCATGATCTAAAAAATAAAAAATAATAATAATAAAAAAAAAGGAAGAAGAAGAACTCGAGCCAAGACGCCAACCCCGGCAACGAGTTGAACGATCGGTAAATCACCTCTCACTTTCACCTTCACCTTCACCGTCTCAACACCGCAGCACCGCCATCATCACCACCATACACCCACAACTCACCACCCAAGTCCCCACACTCCTCAAATAAGTTTAAGTTAGTCCCTATGTTGGTGATTTGCACTAGTGACCCTCAAAATCTTACCTCTTGCACGAATTTATCCCCAAAACTTTTATTTCTTTGCACCAATAATCCTTAAGCTTCGAATTTACTTTAAGTATACCCCCTATAATTTTATACCTAATTTGTTTATTTTAGTGTTCGAACTAATTATAATGTTTTTACTTAATTGTAGACGGCACGCGTGATCTAAGCACATAAAGGAACTCCCAAATTTAAACTCGAACCCAAGAAGAGAGGTAGGCTCCCAAACTAAAAATCCTTTATTTTTATAATGTGCACGTATTTTATTAGTGTACTGCATAATCGTATGTAATTAACATTAAATGATGAAGATCCAGAAATTTTTTTAAAAAAAAGAAAAAGAAAACGAAACAGCAATAGTACTGTTCATCACAATTACCAATAACATTCTTTCAGATGATAAAGTGGTGGTGGTGGCGGAAGAGTCTAGGTGACATATTTGGGGGCAAGTCTAGGCTTATTGCCTACTAAAGAGAAATGATAGGCTTCCACCTAGTTCTAAGAACCGACGTACTATTAAGCACTATAATGACGTGCACGATAAGAGAAGTAAACAAACTTGTTATTATTTGTTCGTAACTATGCGAAGTTTAATGTTTACATGCTATGTGAACATTATGTAAGTTAATATCATATGCGCATGGGATCTATTGAGTATATTCCTGCTCATGTTTTCCACTATTAACCATCTTTACAGGCTGAGGTGCTGGCGAAGCAGCAAATGGCAATGGCTACCGATCGAAAGAGTTTTAAATAAATGTTGATCTTTCATTGTTTTATAAATTTTTCCTTTCAAGATTTTTATACGATGTAACTGAAATAATTGACTGTAATAAAGTTTAAATTTTATTATTCCGCATAATTTACTTTTAAAATCAAACATGATAGCAATGACGTGGCGTCTTTGGATCTCAAATCAGGGCGTTGCAAAAGTCAACGATTACTTTCAAAAATGAAAAATGACTCGCATTCCAAACTAACCGCATCAAACATGCAGAGCCAGTCCTATTCTTGAGGCGAGTGAGATCGTCGCCTCAGGCGCAAAATCGGAGGGGCGACTTTTTTTTTTTTTTTTCATACACAACAATTTACGTTATATATGGAAACGATGCCAATATTATTGAACATTGCATAGGGCACAGCGGGTGGGTACAAAGTTTTTGTTTTGTATTGCCCTCCAACCAAGTTCGAGTCCTCCATTGTGCACTTTTCATATTATTATTTATTATTATGTTTTTTACTTAAAATTTTATAAAACTAATATTAATTCTTTATTAGTGAGCATCATCTAATTAAGTTTGCTCAAACTTAATTATAAATAGAATTTGAAATAGTTCGTTTAGTTTTACATGTCTGTGAGTGTGTGTGTGTATATATATATATATATATATATATATATATATATATATAAAATTTTAAAATTTCATATTATCAAACAAATTGTATGCCGAATAATTCAATCGTGTTGCTTTAGAATATAAATAAATTATAAAAGATTTTAAAAATGACATACTAAAGTGCATTTTCTAATCGTAAAAGTACTCCTTTATCAATATATATAATCGATCTCAATTCGATTTGTCATCTTCATCTTCACCTTTTACTAAAATGAAGAATGAAAAACATTTAAAAGAGATTGTATAAATTTCATGACATTTATTTAACAACAAAAATATAATTTTTATACATATCAATAATATCATCTATGAACAAAATGTGATAAACTATAGAGATCAAACAACACTTTATGAATTTTAAAATTTTATTTTAGAATTATGAGTTGTAAGGTAAAAAGGCTAAAATTATTGAAAATTTGATTAATATTTTTCCTTCTTTATCAAAATAACATATATTAAATTTTGAAATTGTTATAAGATTATAATTTAAAATATGGCATGATAAAGATTTTTTCTATTGTTGTACTATTTTTAGTTAATATTAATTTTCGTAAAGCACTTACAAATTTTAGTAATTATTATTATATTTTAAGGGGCGCATTGTAATGCCCCGCCCAAATTCGTCCCGAGAGATAGGAGAGGTTATGATAATGCTTATACGGGTAGATGATATGTTCACGATATGAGTTGACATATAGGAGGTACCCCGGAATCCGAAACGGCATCCCGGACGAGAAAGGAAACGAAAAGAGGAAAATTCGGCAGTTTGGATAGTTACGGCTGTACGTTTATGGTTTACGGTCGTAATTATAGGGTTACGGCCGTAAGTAATGTTGTTACGGCCGTAAGTGATGAAGGGTGCCAAATTTACAGAGAGTTTATTACGGCCGTACAACTTGAGGATACGGCCATAATGTTTGAAGGATGAGATGTATGGATTTACAGAGGCTTCATTACGGGCGTATAACATTTGGGGTACGGCCGTATCGTATGGGTTACAGCCGTAAGGTTATGGGTTACGGCCGTAAATTTGGGAGTTACGGCCGTAACATGGAAATTTACGGCCGTAAATATAAGTCGGCAGAAACTGTTAGATAGGGTTTATACACGTTTGCTCGGCCATTTACCCTCATTTTTCACCCCAACCTCCCCAAAACTCTAGAGAACACTCTCAAATGTGATTCTAAGGATTTTATAGGAGTTTTGGCTTGTGGATCATTTAATCACTTCTAGTTGCCATCTTAGATTCAACAAGATGAAGGGAAGAAGAAAGGCAAGGGAGAAGAAGAAGTATCCAACCAATTCATTAGCTTGCTTTCTTGTCTTTTGAGGTAGGTAGTAGATGAGTAAATACATGTGTTATCATACATGCTATATGTTAGCTAATGATATGATATGCTCTGGTATGATATGTTATGTGAAGAGATAGGGTATGTTATGGTAGGGTTTGCTATGCTATGTTATGTTAGGGTATGTTAGATGATGTTATGTATATTATGCTATGTTACAATGATAGATGCAAGATGAGCTATGATATGATGACGAGCATACGAGGCTAAATGGTAAGAGGATGAAGTATGTAAGACATGAAAGTATGATCATGCATATGTGGGGTGTAGATTGTGTGCTTACAATATGTATGATGTTACGGGCGGTCTAAAGCGTAAAGAACCTTTGATCGATTTGGCAAGACTACGCCTCAAAGCGTAAAAAGAACCTTTGGGGACAGCCATTACGATGGCGCCGCAAAGCGTAAAAAGAACCTTTGCGGACGGCCAATGATATGATGATGTTACTACGCCTTGTAAGCACATGATCTATAACCGCCCAAAGCATGAACATGACATGCATTAGCATTTGCATCTATTGCCCTAACCGAGTCCCCAGTGGCTCATTATGTTGTATATTGATGTTTTATGTGCGTGCGGTGGTGGAGAATCCTCCCGGGCGTGATGTGGGATGTGAGGAAGAAGGGGGAAACCTAAACATCCTGCGGCCGCGTTTTGTTCTGTTATGTTGTACTAGTTTAAATGAACGAGCAAAATATGTTTTTGATATGTATATAAATGCTTCCGCTTTTGAAAGTATAAATGAAATGTGTTTCGTTCGGGTAAGAAAAAGACGGGCCATTACACGCATTCTATGACTTTCGCCTCAGGCTCCGAAAATCACAGGACCGGCACTGCAAACATGGAATATTTTCTCATTTTATTCTACTAGTGGAGTACAGTTCTGACCGAATTCAGGCATTCGGAGTTGATTACAAAATATTGGCGAGGACATAGTCATCAAAAAATATTCTTTAACTCATGCAATCCATATAGATTAGATTGTAGATTATAGATTATAAATATAGATTTTATAAGTAATAATATAGTCAAAATCCAATTTTAACACGCTTCCCAAAAAAATCCGATCTTAATATTTATTACATTCATAATTATTTCTCATTTATTATTCACCTATTCATGAATTACCAAAATCAAAATATTAATTACGTGATTGGTGCAATGCAGTGGCGTAACCAGAAATTGGCGCGGGAGAGGGGTTTAAAATACAATAAATTTTACTTTAATAATACATGTTGGCACCCTAGTGACGTGGCACGGGCCCAGCCCAGGTCCACCGCGCGATGTGGATCTCCTGCTGACGTGTAGTAGTGCCAGGTCGGCTGATGACGTGTCTAGTGTCCCAGTTCGGATCGACACCGGAATTCTACCACAAGAGGATAGGTTAGGTGTCCCAGTTCAGCTCGGATGGACCGTCTAGCTCGGTCTGTGGCCCAGGTCAGCCGAAGCACAGAGGACTGTCACATCGTCACAGTTTCTGACAGAGGGTCCGAGGTCAGCTCGGTCATGGTGTGCGCCCAGCCTTTCTTGCTATAGTTGCTGACAACAAGGACAATCCACGTATCATCTGACACCCTGACACCACCTGCAACCGACAGAGCATCTTTTCCCCATAAATGCAATGACGGCTACACCCAAGTTCCGAGGTCAACGCCATAAATGCAAGGCGGCTTGCAGGTACAGCAGGTGCATTCATTATGTCTACCCTAGCGCCGGTACAGCCGTCTCATGATGACCTACTACCTCCTCCTACATTTTGCACTATAAATAGAACACTTGGTGATCATTCGTACACACGAAAAATCCTCTGTAATCAAGGACTAGCTCGGACATAAATACACTTACATTCTTTACTTCTTTACTTCTTCAGTTACTACTAACCAGGTCCTTACACTCACCTCAGTTGATAATTAATTGGTCCTTACTGATTTCGACATCAACAATTGGCGCTAGAAGGAGGGCCTCCCCCTATCATTTCAGCAGCACATCCCAGCTCTACCGGATATTCCTCCCTCGAAACATGAGCCGCAATGGCGCTGGCTCTAGGCCTCTACTGGCGGAACACTTCCGATCCCAAAGACGGAGCACGCCCTAAGAGAACCGCTTCTCAAAGCGCTGGGCAAGACTCCACCCTCGATGTGACCCGCCCAGATTCTAAAGCGATCGGATGACCTCGCCAGGCCGTTACCACGCTTAAGAACCCCCACAAGCGCCGGCCGAGTCCAACAATATATCTCCTAGAAAGGACGCTCATCTCGGCGTCGCGATTCGGCGCCGCTGGCGCTTCGCCGCCTCGCGCCCCAACACGGACCACAGCCGCCGAGACCCCAACCTTTCTGAGGCCAGTGTCGTCCGGAAGAACTCACAGCGTCGATCGGCTCGGCCCCATCACGACCGTGGCGGCGACCGAGGCGGCGAAAATGTGAACGACCCACCACCGCAGTCCGAGCTCCAGCGGAAAAGGGTGGCCGAGCTAGAAGCGAGGGAGGCAGCCCTCACCTCGACCCGGTGGAAAGGCCTCCCCGCCGAGCCTCAAGATCAGCCGAGCCCATGCCTGCCAAATTGAAGCTACCTCAACAAGGGAACTACGACGGAGTCAGTGATCCGACGGGCCACGTCGATAGGTACGCCGCCTTCATGGAGTTACAGAGGGCGAGTGACATGCTCATGTGCAAGGCCTTCCCTCTTACATAGAGATTGGCAGCGTGTCGGACGAAACGGCCCTGGTGGCAGCCTTTGGCCGCCTCGGTGCCCGATTCGATCGGTGGTCGGTCCATGAGAACAGTCCAGAGACATACCATGAGTTCTCACCAGCCGAGTACCATATCGGCGAGGAGGCGTCCGGAGACCCCGAGACGAAGCCTCAGGAACCCCGACCCGAGAAGGGCAAGGAGAAAGACACCAACTTCGACCCAGCGCCACGCGCCAAAGACCAGCACCAGCTGCGGCGAGGCGGCTGGACCACCCCCCAGAGGTTCCAGACCTTCCACGTTCTCAACACCAGCCTCGAGGGCATACTAATGCACGTAAAGGATCGAGGGGTCTTGCCACCCCGACTGGCGAGAACCCCTCTTTGACCCGTAACCGGAGAGGTACCGCTGCTACCATAGGTCACCGACATGACACCGACGATCGTCGGACTAAAACGGTCGAGGGCACGATCCGCGAGGGCAAAGGCGAGTTTGTGGCCCCGCCACCCGACCACGGCCGACCTCAGCCGGGGGCTTCCCACCAGCCTCAACCCCCTACGGGGCCACGGAACGAGGTCCACACGTTGGTCATGGGTAACCAACACTTTGTCGGGTCGCGGAACCAGCGCAAGAGGTTGGCGAGAGAGACCTACACTAACTACCAGTACTCCGCGCAGAGGACCAAGACCAGCTCTACTCCGTCTGAACCTCAGGAAGGGATCACCTTTGCGGAGGCGGACGAAGCCCACGCCCGCCACCCTCACCAGGACGCCCTTGTCATCAGTATGGTCCTCAACGGTACGCACGTACACCGGACACTTATTGACAATGGGAGCAGGGTCCACTTGCTGTACCTCCGGACCTTAATCCACATGGGCCTCGAGGAGCGGCACCTGAGCCCGTGCCCCCTTGGCCCTGTGGTTGGAGTGACCGGTCATGCTACTGAGCCAGTCGGGCAAATATCGATGTTGGCAGAGCTAGGGGAAAAGCCTTGCGTGCGGCCCGTCATGGCCACCTTCATCGTGGTAGACCTCCCAGGCAATTACAATGCCCTTCTAGGTCGGCCCCTCCTATACAAACTCAGGGCCTTGACCTCCATTTACCGCTACGCCATGAAGTTCCCCAAGCCAGCGGGGGTAGCGACAGTCCGGGGGGATCAGGCCGCAGCCCGTTAGTGCGACGTCACCCAACCCGCCGTCCGCGAACGACCCCGGGGGCTGACTGTCGCCATGGCCGAGCTCGACGACCCTCGAAACCGACCTAAGGACCAAAGTGCATAGCTGATGGAAGAGCTGGACACCATCGAGGTCGATGCCGAGCACCCAGAAAAGGGTCCTGAAGATCAGGAAGGGATTGGCTGAGCCTACGCGCTCCACCCTGGTCGAATTCCTCCGCGGCAGTTCTGACGTCTTTGCTTGGGAGCCCTCGCATATGGTCGACATACCTGCATCAGTAGCTTGCCACCAGCTAAACATCAACCCCGCGGTGAGACCTCGGCAACAGCGACGACGTCCGCTGAACCAAGAGCGCTATGAGGCCCTGGCGAAGGAAGTGGATAAGCTACTTCAAATTGGATTCATCAGGAAAGCCAAATACCCCACCTGGGTTGCGAACCCAATCCTCTTCAAGAAGAACAACGGTAGCTGGAAAGTCTGCATAGATTTTACCGACCGCAACAAGGCCAGCCCCAAGGACTCGTTCCCCCTACCTCGAATAGATCAAATGGTAGACGCAACGGCTGGGCACGAGCTCCTCAGTATGATGGACGCTTACTCGGGCTATAACCAGATCCCTATGTATCCCCCAGATCAAGAGCACACGGCCTTTATAACAGACCGAGGTCTTTACTGTTACCAGGTCATGCCCTTCGGGTTGAAGAACGCTGGGGCAACCTACCAGCGCCTGGTCAACAAGATGTTTGCCTCCCAAATCGGGATTACCATGGAAGTATATGTCGACGACATGTTGGTGAAAAGCGTGAGGGCCGCTGACCACATCCAGCACCTGGGCAACATGTTCCAGGTCCTGAGAGAGTATCGAATGAAGCTGAACCCGGCAAAGTGCGCCTTCGGGGTTGAGTCAAGAAAATTCCTCGGCTATGTGGTGAGCTCGAGAGGCATTGAGGCAAATCCCGAGAAGATTAGGGCCGTGCTGAACCTGAGACCTCCCACCAGGGTTAAAGAGGTCCCGAGTCTCACCGGCCGGATAGCGGCCCTGAACCGATTTGTGTCCAATGCCACGGACAGGCGCCGCCCCTTTCTCGAGGCCCTGAAGAAAGGGAAGGACTTTGGATGGACCCCCGAGTGCCAAAAAGCTTTCGAGGAGCTCAAGAGACACCTAGCTAAACCTCCTCTCACCTGCCGAAGCCCAAAGGCGAGAAGATGTCCTCTCCATTTACCTCGCGTCTCGAACATGCCGCGAAGTTCGGCCTCTACTGCGTGTCGAGGGGACATCCAAGATCTGCCTATTACATGAGCCACCTTCGTCGACCTCGAGCGTTACACGCCGATGGAGAAGTTAGCCCGTGCTCGTCACCGATTCAAAGCCGACCTTACTTCCTCGAGCACCCTATCGGCGGTGACTAACTACCCCTTGCGGCAGTGCTCCGTGGCGGACTCATCAGTCGGTGGTCAAATGGGCGATGGAGCTCGGACGATTCGACATCTCGCACCGACCTAGACTTCGCGATAAGGGGTCGCCCTGGCAGATTTCATAGCCGAAGTTCAAGACACCCGTTGTCGAGTCCCGATACCAAGGTCGAGCCTGGGCGCTCTATGTAGACGGCTCATCGACGGACGTACACTCGGAGCCGCTCGCGCCCGAGCCCTCCTTGGAATCTTTCTGCCCCCTGCGGTTCGTTTCCGGCCTCCAATAATGAAGTGAATACGCAGGCCACGATCGCAGCCTCAGTGCGCACGCCATGGGCGTCTCCCACCTCCAAGTCCGGAGCGACTCCCAGCTCGTCGTCAACCAACTCAATGGCACCTACCTTGCTAAGGACGAGTGGATGACTAGCTACGCCGACTGCTCTTGCCGGGCGCTCTAAATCGAATTTCGAGGAAGTCATCCTTCGGCTGCATCCCTGACTCGTAACAACCTCACTGATGCCCTGGCACGCCTCGCTACCAGCGAAGGGATAGAGGAGCTGGAATTTGTACCGATCAACCGACTGCCGAGGTCGGCCATAGCCCAGCCCTCCCACGTGGCGGCCGTAGACCAAGGCCCCCCTTCGTGGATGGACGAAACCTTCTCCTTTTTAAAGGATGGTAGGGTCCCGGAGGACCCCAGGCTTGCCAGACAATTGCGCATCAGGGCCGCTCGTTACACTGTCATCGACAACACACTCTACAAACGCAGCTTCTCAGGCCCTCTGTTGCGGTGCTTGACTGAGAGAGAAGCGGCCTTTTTACTCGACGAGGTCCACTCTAGAACGTGTGGAAACCACTGTGGTGGTCAGGCCCTGGCACACAAGGTCCTGAGGCAAGGCTACTTCTGGCCAACCCTCAAGAAAGATTCCATCGCCTCGCCAGCGTTCAGGACAGTGCTGGCCGCCACGCCCGGTCGGCGTGGCTCCTCCATGAACTAACTCATGTGCTCAGCCCATGGCCCTTCTGCAAATGGGGAATTGACCTCATAGGACCTATGCCAACTGGCCGTGGAGGAGTGAAATATGCGATAGTAGCCGTGGACTACTTCACCAAGTGGGTGGAGGCAGAGGCACTGGCTCAGATTACGGAACAGAAACGACCGACTTCATCTGGAGGGCAATCATTCGGGATACCCGAGTCCATCGTAACAGACAATGGCCGGCAATTCGACAACCGTCGGTTGAGGTCCTTCTGCGAGGACCTGGGGATCAAGAAGCACTACTCCACGCCGAACCACCCCCAGTCCAACGGTCAGGTGGAGGCCGTGAACAAGATCATCAAACACACACTCAAGACCAGACTGGAGGACCTAAAAGGAGGGCGGGCAGATGAGCTCCCGGCCATCCTATGGTCCTACCAAACGACATGCAGGACAAGCACGGGAGAGACCCCCTTCGCACTTGCATATGGCGTGGATGCTATTATACCGGCCGAGGTCGAGTTACCCTCCTTCCGAACTCGGTACTTCTCTGAGCACACAAATGACCAGGAACTTATGCTCGAGGTCGACCTGCTGGAAGAGAAGCGAATTGAAGCCGACCTGCGCACTGAGCTATACAAGCGCCGCAGTGCTCGGTACTTCAACCAGAAAGTCAAGAACGAAGCTTCCAGGTCGGAGACCTGGTACTCAGAAAGGTCTTCCTTGCGACCCGAGATCAAGCAGCAGGAGCCCTAGCCGAGAAGTGGGAGGGACCCTTCGTAGTCCTAAGAGCCCTCTGCAACGGCTCTTACTGCCTCGGGACAACCGAAGGAGTTGAGCTCCCCCACCCCTGGAACGTTGAGCACTTGAAGAAATATTTCCAGTAGCTATGAAGTTGTAAATGTTGAAAATCAGTTGTAATATCTCTACTTCAGTAATGAATGGAAGTTTTTGAATCAAGTTGTTTTAAATCGGTGTTCAAGCATTTAATCGTCATATTTAGGTCACCACGCGACCGACCCTAAAATGGCCGACCTAAGTGGTCCGGCCTGGGGACAGATCCGCCAAGGTGGCATCCAAACAAAATAAAAAATAATAAAAAAAAAGACCTAGGTCCGCCACGGCGGACCCACCCCCTGAAATGGCCGACCTAGGTGGTCCGGCCTGGGGACAGATCCACCAAGGTGGCATCCAAAAAAAAAGACCTAGGTCCGCCACGGCGGACCCGCCCCCTGAAATGGCCGACCTAAGTGGTCCGGCCTGGGGCCGATCCACCAAGGTGGCATCCAAACAAAATAAAAAAAAGACCTAGGTTCGTCACGGCGAACCCACCCCCCGAAATGGCCGACCTAAGTGGTCCGGCCTGGGACAGATCGACACCAGTAGCACCCGCGCGCCGAACCAGCCATCGCAATCAAGCGGACCTAACTCATTTTTATCAGCCAACCTGGAACCATGTCTTCCTTACCGAAGGCCGACCCTGGTGGATCCGTCGCCAATGTAGGCCGACCTACGAGGTACGGTCTGGATACGAATCCACAGGGGCGGGAACAAATACTTGTTAAATTATTGGGTTCTAAAGTTTTTCCTATGACCCCAGCGCGGGACGACCTAGCGAGATGAGCCGACATCGAGTACAGTTGTATAAAATTGCAATTGAAACACGATAAGGGAAGAACTGAGCTGAAACAATTTCATTCATCATATGGAAAGTTACAAAGTGGACCCAGCTCGGCACATCCGATCTGGGTCATGTCCAATACATTACAAAAAAAAAAAAAAAACAAGATTACAAGTTACAAAGAAAGCAAGCACGAGGCTACTGGCAGGTCTAGGGCTCGATCTCCGGCAGGCCGTACTCAGCCCTGAGCTGTTTGACTTCATCCCTGAGGAAGCCGATGTCCCACTCTGGGTGCTTCTCCACGATGTCTCCAATGATGTCCTCGGCAGCACCGACAAAGGTGGAGTTCAACTCGGTAGTGTACTCGTTGATCGCTTGAAGGTGCCGATCACCTCCTCGCGGATCTCGGGCGGATCCGATCGAGCGGCCTTCGCCGCCGAGCTCGGAGGGACTCGACATCTGCTGAGTGAGCCCTCTTGGCGTCCTCGAGCTCCTTTGCCGCCTCTCTGGCCTTCCTTTGGGCTTCCTTGAGGTCGGATCGAGCCTTGCTTGCGTTGGCCCGTGCCTCCACTAGGGCCGAGTCGCTCTCCCTCAGGCTCCTTTGTAGCTCTCGCACAGAGGCCCTGCTCCCCAGCTTGGATGAGGTGGATCAGAGCACGACTGCAGTGGACGGCCGCACTGAGAGTGTTGTCCTCCGCGTCCATCTTGGAGAGGTACTCCTCCTGGGCTGGAGTCCAGGACCTCTCCACAGCGAAGTGGGCATTGGCCCCCGAGATCGGCAGAACCGAGGAGCTCTGCGACCTGACCGGAGAATTGGAACGGTAGAAGTCCCGAAGCGGCTTCGGGAGGATCCCCTTACTCCCGGCATAGGTGGCCTCCTTGGACTCCGAAGTCCCGAGGTAGGGCAGGTTCCCCCTCTGAGGGCCAAGGTCGGCACGTGCTCGACTCAAGACTCGCCATCGCCCCTTCCGTGCCGTGCTTTGGTGGACGCATAAATTTGGCGGTGCCATTTGGGGTTGGAAGCGAGGGTTGCAGGTCTGGCGCCTCGGCGAGGCCTCTTGGTGGGCTGAGGCCGGTGACGCCCCTCATGACCGGTTGAGATGAGGAGTGAGCTACAAGTCCGGAAACAGTTAGCTTGTGAGGAATAAACGAGGACAGCAACAAGTGGTGTAGGAAGGTTTCGACGATTACCTGAGGAAGAAGATCGTTGAGGATGAGCTCGCGAGAGCCGTGAGTTGAACAAGTTCTCCTCGGTCAGTATGGAACGCTAATCGCGATCTGAGATCGACCTCGCGATGGCAGCATGTTCAGCCCAGCCTTCAAGCGGTCTGACCTCCTTGAAATCTGCATAGGAAAACGAGTTGGCTCAGTTCGAAATAAAATAACGTTGAGGTCGGAAGAGTACTTACCGAGCTCGTGATAGTTCACTGGGATCGCGACCTCCCCCTCCCAGTTGTCCGGACTGACCAGGCACCCCTCTACCCAGAATCAGTTCTACTTCCAGGCCTTTACTGAGTCTGGAAGTCCGGTAATGAAGGCACCCCCGGAGTTCGGTCGGATTGAGCAGTAGTACCAGCCCGACTGCTGCCCGTCCGACTTGAAGGTATACAGGTGGTTGAACTCCCACACCGTCAACTCGCTTAGCCCGGCTCTGTGCCACAACACCATCATTCCTAGGACGGTCTTTCACGTGTTGGGGGTTAGCTGAGTAGGTGCTATCCCCCAAGCACTGAGGAAATGGTTCACCGCCCTGGGAAACAGCAGTCTCACCCCGGACTCGAGCATGGCCTGGTTCACAGCCACACGCCCCGCTGATGGATAATCAGCCCACTCGTCCGCCTCAGGTACCACGAACTTTACCCGAAGTGAGACCAGGTACTGAGAGTGCCACGAGCTCAGCAACTCCTCGGTCACCACCGATGGGAACTGGAAACATCCCCACGGCCTCGACCGACCGCGCTTGGCCGACTTCTTTTTCCTCCTCCTGAGGAAGGTCGGTGGGGATGAGACCGGTTCGGATGGGTATGAGGTGTCCACCTCGGACGCCAGCTCGGCGGACTCCACCGTAGCCCTGACAGTCTACAGAGGTACGGCTTCCAAGATTTCCTCGACGCTCGGGGAGTCTTCTCGGTGCAGAGAGGGGGAGGGTCCTGGAGATCGGTCTCCCATGTCATAGTCATACGCCTCCTCTGAACACGACGACATTTTCGAAAATTGTAAAGTGTTTAGTTCAGAAATCTACCTGAATACGAGGTCGGTAACGAACTTCGGGCGCACGGTCCGAACTGGGTCTGAGTTCGAGAGTGAAATTTTCACAAATGGAGAGAGCGGAAAAGTGGAAACTAAAGGAATGAGGGGGCATACATAGGCAATGGCAGTGGGAGACGAAAAGACGTGACCTCCCCCAACGATCGACTGGCACGTGTCCCTGGCTCACGCCCACGTTCCACGCGCGTGCCAGCCCAGGCCGGTTAAGCGTCAACCCCGACGTAGGTCGGCATTCACGCTGGGGACAATTGTTGGCACCCTAGTGACGTGGCACGGGCCCAGGCCAGGTCCACCGCGCGATGTGGATCTCCTGCTGACGTGTAGTAATGCCAGGTCAGCTGATGACGTGTCTAGTGTCCCAGTTCGGATTGACACCGGAATTCTACCACAAGAGGATAGGTCAGGTGTCCCAGTTCAGCTCGGATGGACCGTCTAGCTCGGTCCGTGGCCCAGGTCGGCCAAAGCACAGAGGACTGTCCCATCGTCACAGTTTCTGACAGAGGGTCCGAGGTCGGCTCGGTCATGGTGTGCGCCCAGCCCTTCTTGCTACAGTGGCCGACAACAAGGACAATCCACGTATCATCTGACACCCTGACACCACCTGCAACCGACAGAGCATCTTTTCCCCATAAATGCAATGACGGCTACACCCAAGTTCCGAGGTCAACGCCATAAATGCAAGGCGGCTTGCAGGTACAGTAGGTGCAATCATGATGTCTACCCTAGCGCCGGTACAGCCGTCTCATGATGACCTACTACCTCCTCCTACATTTTGCACTATAAATAGAACACTTAGTGATCATTTGTACACATGAAAACCCCTCTGTAATCAAGGACTAGCTCGGACATAAATACACTTACATTCATTACTTCTTTACTTCTTCAGTTACTACTAACAAGGTCCTAACACTCATCTCAGTTGATAATTAATTGGTCCTTACTGATTTCGACATCAACAATACAGTATACCTATTAGTATGGGCCCCGCCGATTGCCCCTAACTTAAAATTTAAGAATTATCTATAAGAGAGCTTCTATCTAAACTCATTACATAACACGTCTTTAAGTTTGTCGAGAACAAACATCAACGTCAACTGCTGCCGTAAAAAGAAATAATATTAATACCATATCGGAAAATAACAATAATATAATAATCTTTTTCATTTATTCAGGAATACTAGCAAGAAAACAACTTGAAAATGAAAACTTCCCCGTAAATTTCCTATATAACATTTTTTCGTTTGATGTTACTCTTCTCGTCAGATGTGGTTGATTAATGGATGAAGCAATTGAAAACAAACTACAAACCAGTAAACGAAAATAATCAAATCAATAAAAAAAAAAGAGTAAATACAAAATATGATACACATGTAAGTTGATTTCAAAACAATATAATTCATAAACTAATTTACCGATATACTTTTGCAAACTACAATAGTTCCAGATTTCAAAAGTTAGAGCAATGAATTCACTGAAATATGGAACTTGATTTTCTAGCTTGAAGAGAGAAAAATGTAACCAATGAGTTTAATTTTATCAATAATTGAGAAGAAAAGATACATTATTTCATATTACCTAAATTTACATTATCAAAAATATATTGTATAAATGAAAAAGAATGGCAAAAAAAACCAAAAGTAAGCATAAAAGAAAAGGGATAAAAACATAACAGAAAAAAGGAAAAAAAGCATCAGGTTGGTGGACATGAGGAAGAGGCACACACACTACCAATCAAACACAGGGTCCTTTGTTGATGGAATCAAACTTACATAGATATAAAGTATTTTTCTGGGGGTAGGATTGGGTTACAGCACAATCCCACCCCCCCCCTTTCCCCCCGATCTACGCGAATGGTGCAATGTGCTAATCTCGTTGGACATGTGATGTCATTGTGGTAAAAATGAGGAATTATATTGAGACCACAAAAATCACGAACCACACCCCATTTTTATACTAGCTATGATAAATGTGCTTTACTCGTTATTTTGGAACTTTTTTACAAAGTTAATAATCAAGAAAGTGGGGAATTTTCAGAAACGCTCGAACGCTCCTTAATTAAGGAACGCTCGAGCCATTTTGGGAGCTCGTCCGACTTCTATTTTGAAATTCGGGACCAAATCTAAAATCAGTACGGTGAGGGGGAGCTTCAGCAATTTTGAAAATTTTTCGGAGATACCATACCGCCGGTAGTGGCCAGTCAAAGTTTGGTAATACTTTTGGGCAAAAATATTGCTAAAACTTTGATCGGTCACCACGGCCCGTACGGTGTCATCAGAAAATTTTAAAATTGCTGGAGCTTCTCCTCATTGTGTTGATTCTAGATCTAGTCCCGAATTTCAAAACGCGGATCGAACGAACCCCTCAAAATGGCCCGAGCGTTCCTAAACAATCTTGAACCTATAAATAGGGTATAAAGTGCTAACAAAAAGTAGTATAAAAGAAAGTCAAATTTCTCAATATAAAACAAATTTATATACTACATATTTTTAATTAAGTTCAATGAATTTATTATAAATTGAAATTACCATGGAAAGCTAGCGGTATAGCAACGAATAAAATAGAAGGATTGAAAATTGAAAGAGAATATGGGAGATTACTAAATGTTTTTCTGCCTTTTAATATACTCTCTTGTCCAACAAAGATAAGCTTAGTTTGACTTTCACATAATTTAAGAAATTATAATTAATATTATTGGAAAAGTAATCCTTGATTTTTCAAATATATCATTGCATTAAATAGCACTAATTAATGCATTTTTATTAATACGTCCTCCGTCCCACTAAGATAGGCAAGTATTCATATTTTGTTCGTCCCAAATTATAGTCCAATTTTCTTATTGAATGTATAATTTATTTTCCATGTACTAAAATACCCCTATTTAAGATAATTGGAATACTAAACATCAAGATAGATATTTCATCTCCCAAAATAATTAAACATGTTCACATTACTTTTTGATCATTCAATATAGTGGTAAAATTGAAAGAATATATGAATATCTTATAATTCAAAGAACATTTAAGATGTTTTCTTAATATGTGTGAAAAATGGTGGGTGTCTATCTTAGTGGGACGAAGGGAGTAACAAGTATATTAAATAAATAAATCTATACACAAAATGATTCTCATGTCTTGTGGCTTTTGTAGATTATATATAGATATACATGTGCTATTACATTAATAAATTTTAATAACTTTTAAGAAATTCAACGATCATTTAAATTCATTATAATATGGTCAATCCATAATTGTAAGAGATCATGTACATTTTACATTGAATCTTGATTGTCATTTTCATTAATAATCAAATTTTAGGTGTATAAAGTAACCATCTTTTTATAAAGATATTGTGCGTCGAATTTGATTACTATCATAATTTTTAATGACAGGTTAAGTTTTTTTTTTAATTGTCATTTTTAAATATTGAATTCACACTGCGCACTATACAAAATTGTAATTAATTATTTAAAATTTTGTTTGTCATGTATTCTAATACATGACTAATTTGCTTGAGTGATATCTTATATATGTCATACAAATTTTTACACAATACATTGTAAAAAATGTTGCAAATCATTCAAATTTGTATTTGTAATGCAAATACTTATTTTTCTGATATATTATTATACCCCGAAAATCTTGACAAAGTGCATTGAGTTATACCAAATAAATTTAAAATAAGAAATGCTAACAAAATTTAAAATAATGTAATTTCACCAATTTTCCAGCGAATCTCAAAAGAACAAACAGAAAGAACGAGCAGGATACAATTGCACATATACAAATGCGGTAACACCTACATACTAAATTAAATAGTAAAGAATACATCTTTTTATAAACGTTCAATTTATCCATTATTCAAGTTGAACATATTTACTATCCGCCAAGTTAAAAATCTTAATAAAGAATCTTTCATCGTGATGTTCACAACAAACTTGATTGCATGAGTTGCTCCAAAAAGAAGAAGAAGAAAGAAAGAAGAAAAACAAACAAACAAGCAAACAAACTAATCACAAAGTCATCATTGTGCAATATATATCACTACATATCACGTGGTAGTCCCTTTCCCTTACCTATCTATGTAACTGTTAAAGAAGCCAATTATGATCATTCTACATTATATATATATATATATAAACCCTGGGTTATTCACAATTGGAACCGCAATGTTGATGGCAAGAGAGAACGGCCAGAGTTTATATCAATTTCAAAGAGTATATGAACAATTTATAGTGATAATGAAATATGATTCAAAGCTTCATTAATTCCATTCACTTTTTTCTTCCTTGCATACATGGCTATCCTTCATTAGATTAATGTATACATGCTTTGTATGGTCTATATATGATGACCGAAATAATTTATTGGGAAAAAGGTTACAATAATGTATCTTGTTAACTATATGTACGTTAGTGAATGAATGAGTGTAAAACATTGCATCTTATTTATTAAACTTAAGTTTTATTTTCATAAATATACAAGTAATTTAATAAAGTTAAAATTAAAAGGGCATTATTAGAATTGTAAAAATACAGTAAGGTTATAATGGCTCATAAAACGATTTCCATCCCATGTGACTTTTATTATTATTATTATTATTATTATTATTATTATTATTATTATTATTATTATTATTATTATTATAGATAGTTTCTATCTATCATTAACATGTCACTATACGTTGGGATTTTTGTTTATTTTAATTTTTTTCTTCATAGTCCAAAAGCTACAATTTTTTATTGAGCACTTCAAAATTTTAATTAACTTTTAAAAGTCTCAATCGAATACACCCTCCTTAGTGTATATTTGAGGGAAACTATAAAAAAAATGATTTTTAAAACATGAGGCTGAAATGTAAATAAAAACTTTAAATAAAATGAAAGAGTTGTGATATCAATAAATAAATAGTTAAAAATAATATTTAAAAAAGTAATTTGTTGAAAAAGGTAAACAAATCGATACAATTTATTCATTTTTTTATTATTATTGGCTGACTGAGAATACATATAAACCCCAAGTGGCACCCTCCTAAAATGAGTTTCGCCACAAAAGGAGAGCAATATATATGTGGTTGTCTTTACCTCTTAATATTTTAAATTTTAAATTTCTTCCCGTTTTCTAAGAAATGGAGATTGACGATAATAGTTTATTTTTCTAATATTTTATTAATTTTTCATTAAAATGTTTTTAAGAAAATTCGAATTAATTTTTAAAATTTTATTTGCTTTTTTAAATGTACAAATATATTTTCAAAAGTATGCATTTGACAAATTTTAAGAAACTAAAAACAGTAGACAATGTTGAAACAACATAAAGAAATGCTGTCTTGGCCTGGTGATTAAAAAAAATAATTAATATCTTCTTACTAAATTACTGGAAAGTTCTGACTTTGGAATAACTCACATCTTACGATATAGAATAGCAAGAGTTAGTGAGATATTTTGAAAATATATATATATATATATATATATATATATATATATATATATAACTTGTTGGTAAGACAATGAATACATTTTGCAAAGCTAATTTTCAAAATATGACTTATTAATTAATGAAGAGATGTCACATCTAACAAAATTTATGGCCCAACAAATTACACACCAACTTTGGAATTTAGTCCTCAGTTGAGTGCTATTGCTTGTTGAGTGACTATGACAATGAAGCAATAACGATCAGGTGCGCCCGGTTGTTTTATATTATCAAGCCAGCCCACGTGTCACCAGTCCATGGAGGTGCAAACCAACGTTGAAATCCCATGCTTTTTTTATATTGCCGGTGCCACTTTTAAATGGTTGAAAATTGTTCAAGGACCTGAAGTGCAAATTGTAATTGTATATTCTTCCCTTTTCACTCCCAGCGTAAACCAAGTCGCACTTGCACCCTTCGTCTCCTCCATTCTCGTCCAAACCCGAGAACCTTTCGCCACCGTAGAACTAGGTAGTGGTTTTTATGCATTGAGTTTTGTCGTTTTTCCTGCGCCACCGCCTTCGCCGTTATGATGCTCGGCCAATCAAGTCAAGCAATGCACGAGACCACGGATTATGATGAGAACTCGAGTGGGAACTCTGAAGAAGGGGAGGACGAAGAGAATATGGAGAATGCCACTCTAGTTCAAGAAGATGTGATACCAGAAAATTTCATAAATGTGGAACCAGGTCAGGCTTCGGAATTACTTGTTACATGGGTTTATTCATGGGTTTTGCTTGTAATAATCAAGAAATAGATACACACAATTGAAATAGATAGCCACAATTTCTGCAAATGGCGAGCGAAAGTATATGTATATTCAGTTATGGACATGTGTTATTGCAATTGTTAAGAAAGTATAGCTTCCATTTTTGTACAAAAGTATGACCATTGGTACTGCAATTGTTAAGAATGTATAGATTCCATTTTTATGTAAAACTCTATTCTTGTGTTTGTTCGTTGACATCTCACAGTTGGTTGTTTGTTCTGTGTCCTGTGGATGATTTTAAATGGCAATGGAAAGAGAATTAAGTGTACTGATAATAAAGAGAAATGAATGGAAACGAAGGGAAAATAGGGTAATTAGATCAAATATCTATACAACTATTTACCAGTTATATATCAAGAATAAATGGAAATGATAACATCTATGTAACTAGTTGCAAATTGTAGTGCGAGGGTGAAGGGAAATGCCACGGTTAGAAATTGAAATACATTCTCTTATAACACGATAAGATTGTCATCTTTAATGAGTTGTGTGAGCCAATAATGGTGCAAACGAGATATTTGCAATGTCATCCTTAATGAGTTGTGAATATTGGTATGCTCTTACGTAGTTGTCAATATTGGTGCTCTCTTACACAAAATAATTTTCTGCTTGTTTTATGTATTTATTTATTTTTCCTTTCCCCCAGATAGCGTCACATACATTCCTGACGTTCGTTCCGCTGAACAACCATTTGTTGGGAAGACATTTAATTCATCGGATGAGGCATTTGCATCCTACAATAATTATGCACGCTAGTCGGTTTTAGCACGCTGTGACACACTAGCGCATCTAAAAGAAGGAGGTACATGCACGTCGATCGAGAACATTTACTTGCTCGAAGCAAGGTAAGACTAATTTGAGGTATCAAGAGAAGGACAAGCATACAAAACCGCGCTCCGGAGAGCGGAAACGTGGACGTACTAGATGCCTTTGTATGGCTAGTCTGACTGTGAGAAAGGCAAAAATAGGTGACGCGTGGGTTGTTTCAAAGTTCACGCCCGAGCATAGTCATCCGCTAACTAGCCCAGGGAAAGTGCGCTTTTTTGCCTTCAAGATAGAAAGGTTACGCCACAAAGAGCCTTTGGATCGCTTATCACAGTAAACATTCCTACATGCCGCCAGCTGCTTTTTAGCGATGACGGAGTGGCGATCCCTCTTCTGCGGTGTCAAGAAAGGGACATTAGGAATGTGGAGAGAGATAAGAGGCAAAAGAAGCTAGGACATGATGCAAAGACGCTGTTGAATTTTTTTGAGTGTGAGAAAGAGGTAGATGAAAATTATTACTACAGCATCAAGACAGAGGAAGGGGTATTTGACCGGTGCTTTTGGGCAGATTCTACATCTCGTAGTGCTTATGCATACTTTGGTGATGTTTTAGTTTTTGATACAACCTACAACACGAACACATATGGCATGATTTTAGCGCCTTTCGTAGGTGTAAATCATCACAAAGTGCACTGCTATGTTTGGATGTGGATTGCTCAAAGAATGAAAGGATGTACTCATTTATCCTGGTTGTTCTCACAGCTTTCTAGAAGCTATGCCGCCGAGTCGCCCCAAAGTTATCATTATAGACCAAGATCAAGCAATCGCGGCGGCAATCGCTAAGGTACTTCTATCTTCCATAATGTTTTCATCCAAATTAAGCAATAATCGCTGCCATGCTATCATAAGTATTCAACATACATTAACTATTTGACTAATGAATAATTACATATTACAGGTGTTTCCCCCGACTGTACACCGACTATGCTTGTGGCACATTACAAATAAGTTCTCTGAGAAATTGGGTCCAACGGTTTACACTAGTTACAAGGATGTCCTCTCAGCCGTCGTCTATAGGTCTGAGACGCCCGAAGAGTTTGAGAAGAAGTGGGGTGATTTGATGAGCACTACCGTGTTGGGGGGGAATGAATGGCTACGTAACATGTATGCTATTCGAGAACGATGGGTCCTAGCTTATGTGAAGCACTTGTTTGCGGCCGGGATGACAAGTAGTCAGCGTGTTGAGTCTAATCATTCGTTTTTGAAAACGTACGTGATTAGGAAAAATTGCCTTTCGGATTTCATTATACGCTATAAGATTGCATCGAGGCACCAGAGACATGTAGAGACACAGGCAGACCACATTGACAAATCGGAAGTGCCTATTACACTGACAAATAATCATATAGAGACCCAAATGAAGAGTGTGTACACAAAGGCAATTTTTTTGCTCTTCCAGGAGGAATTAGTACAGAGTTCGTCGTATGATTACTTGAAAATCTCTTCCACGGTGGATGCAAAGGTTTACCAGGTGTCAAGGTTCGAAGCAGACTCAGATCACCCACGCCATGTTACTTGGAACACCGGCTCTGATATCGTCATATCCTGTACTTGCAAACTTTTTGAATTCAGTGGATATTTGTGTCGTCACATCTTGTGTTTGCTATATAGGAAAGGAGTTAGGGCCTTACCGGATCAGTATATCCTTAATAGGTGGACGAAAAAGGCAAAATTAGTCCCAATATTCACCTCGTGTTCGGAGTCTTTAGTTATGCCCGATCCTTCCATTTCTGCACGTGACAAGATGATTACAGATTTCGTGGACTGGGCGAACGAAGTATATATGTTGCCAGATGTTAGGAATTTTGTTGTGCAAGGGATGAGTGAGCTTAAAAGACAATCAAGAGATATGATAGCTAGGATGGGACCATTAGATGCAACCAGTGAGAGGGGTATTATTTTTAAATGTGCCTATCTTATAATTGTCAACTACACTAAATATAGTCATGCCCGACCCTTCCATTTTTGCAATCAAAATTGATGCATTGCTAATTTGTCTATGATTCTAATTTTTTGGGAGAAGAGGGCATGCATGGCGAGAAGGCTTGGTTATCCATGATCCAGCTTTGCAGTGCGTGCTAAGGGTTCCGGAAGCGCCTCAAGTCACAAAGGAAAAGGGGATGAATCAAAGTAAGAGGAAATGCGGGTCGTGTCACCAACCAGGACATAATAGGCAAAAATGTCCACAAAATAATTCACGGACGCTAACTTTTCCTCATTACATTTCTTCAAGATCGCCTTACGCCTCTTCGGGTTGTAGTTGCCAGATGGGATTTTCATGTTAAGAATTATTTGTAGATTTAGGAGATGGGATTTTCATGTTAAGAATTTGTGGTAGATTTAGGAGATGGGATTTTCATGTTTGCATGGCTTGGTGGTAGATTTATGGGATTTTCATGTTAAGCATTTGTGGTAGATTTAAGCGATGGGATTTTCATGTCAAGAATGTGTGGTAGAGTTAGGAGATGGGATTTTCATGTTTGCATGGCATTAGTAGGGATTTGACCATGGCTATTGTCAATTTTTATACTAATTATCAATGTGGGAACTATTGGCAGGGTTATTTTGATAGATGAGGATTATCATCCAGATATGGCATCTATACCCGATGGGGCTGGAGATGCGGTAGTCGCTGATACTTGTGTTTCCCATGGAGCTGATAACTACTCCGGTTACCCGATCAGTCTACCGGGAGACCCATTCCTAGGGTAGTCATGATGTTGTGTCTCAAGAATTAAGTTGACGCTTTTATCACTTGTTTTGTAATTGATTAGCTACTTCTTACACTATTAAAATCGTTCACTAAATATCTTCGTCTTACATTTGGGTTTGAAGGGCTGTCGGTTGGAGTACTTGTTTGATATTTGTTGGAGTTGTTGAACTACGATTTTGGTTTGATGGTTTTGTTTGGAATTGTTGTGATCACTGTTTTTAAATATTGCAATGTGTATGCGACAATCTTTTGATTTTAGATCCATATGCAAGACGAACATACAATAGACATGTGACATTCTTTGGGAGATGTAAAAGCGAGCTCACAACAATTTATTCTTTTTTTTTCCCAACAGCAAGACATTTCAATCCAATAAGTTGTAATTTAAAACAAACTCAAAAGTTCCAACATAGAAAATTTTTAAAGAAGCATAACTATCCGCCAAACGAGAAAAGTAAAGTAAACTACAAGATCGAACAACATGATGGTCGAGTTTGTATGTCACGTCTCGAAGACAACATTTCGTATAGCTTGTCCAGCTTGTCTAGCTTCTCCAGGTTATCTAGTTTATCTAACTTGTCCAGTTTGTTCATTTTCTCTACGATGCGTGCAAGATAGTAATGGTTGTCAACATGAGCTTTATCCATGGACTCGTCCGGATAACGCATAGTTGAGGCATCCTTATGCTCATGAACTCGAGCATTACCTGTTACCTCGTCGTCCCAAAAGAATCCTTTACAGATCTTCCCATCCTAGACAAGAACAAGTATGATTAAACAACAATTTAACATATAGTATGGTTAAACAACAATTGTTTAATACTAAAGGATCAATAACTTACCTTCACGTTCTGACATTTCCAAAAATCACGCTCGGATTGGCCTCGTTAGTTGACGTTCTCAAAACCATCGTTGCACCGCAGCGACATTTTAAGGCTGATCGTGTGCTATTTGAACTTGATGAAGCCATAGGTTTGAAACCTAAATGTTGTTTGATATTACATTAAAAAAATAGTGCACCATATTGTTCTGTTGAGGCTATACGTTAATCAAATCGTAACAGCTTGGTATGTTGGTTCCTAAAACTTAAATCTTCAAAGTGAAAGACAAGAGCGTTGGTCTTCTAAACTGCCTATCTTTTCTTTTTGATGCATATAATTTCAAACCTCAATTTGTGCAAAGAGACGCAAGAATACTTTGCTCAAACACATTTCACGTTTTACTCTGCTCAAACACATGATAGAATACTGTGCTCAAATACATGCTGGAATAGGCAGTGGCTGTCGGAATAAATGCAACAAAAAAATGCATAAAAGTATCCCCAATAAACGATTAATTCACTTAAAACCCATAAAATGATTAATTCACTTAAACCCATTCAATGATTAAGATAAGAATGACATAAAGAAGGATAAACGGAAAGGAGACGGCAATTAAAACGTGAAAAATGGATATCCATTAATCAAGCCTAACGATTAAGAGAGAAATGCGATGGAAAACCGATGGCCCGCTTGATTTGGACCACACTACCAGAAGACAAGCATGCCATAGTTCGTGACCCAGACAACTTTTCGTTGTCCTTCATTTTCTTAAAGCTCGAAAAGAATTAAGTGGCGCAGAAAACGCAACAAACTCAATGCATAAAAACCCCTTTCTAGTTCTAAATTAAAGCACAACAACGGCCAAGAATCAATTTGCTCAATGAAGGTAGATTTTATTTCTTTATCCTACTCATCGGAAGAAACAACAAAATCTAACATCTCGAAATGAATTCAAAATTGAAAACCTCGTATAATTGGCGAGCAAGACAACGTCGGATGGAAAATGGAGCTTACAAAGGGCGTAAAGCGGTAGCGTGGGTCCTCGACGGCACGATGGTGGAGCTAAAGGTTCTCGGTTTGGACGAGAATGGAGGAGACGAAGGGTGCAAGTGCAATTTTGGTTTCGCTAGGGAAAAGGGGAAGAATATACAATTACAATTTGCACTTCAGGTCCTTGAACAATTTTCAACCATTTAAAAGTGGCACCGGCAATATAAAAAAGCATGGGATTTCAACGTTGGCTGCACCTCCATGGACTGGCTGACACGTGGTCAGCCTGGCTTGATAATATAAAACAACCGGGCGCACCTGATCGTTATTGGACAATGAAGCCCCATTTTTCGCTCACGTGTCTCATGGTTTATTATTACATCATTTTTGAATATTTTCAAAAAGCCACGGACTAAGATTAAAGATTTTCATAGAATTTGCGAAGCAAATTTAGGGTATATTTGATTGGTGATAAAATTTTTATACACGGTATTCCGTGTAAAATATGTGGTTAAGATTATTTTGAAAAATATTTGTGTGGTTGAAAATGTGTGTGAAGTTATACGGAATTGCATGCATATAAATTTATGTGCAAAAAAAAAAGGCCTTAATACTTGTATGACATAGTTAATTTGATAAAAAATGGAGTAATTGACTGATGTGACAAGAAAGACCATCCTTCACACACGTGTTTCTGATCAATTGTTTTACTCTCAAAATAATAGATTCACTTTTGCCTTCTTTTCTTTTTGGTCTCAAAATGTAGTCCACTTATTAAATCGCCCTTGATGAATTTTATCAATTTAATGAATAACTTTTAAAATTTTCAATTATTTTTATTGAGAATGTAATATATATTTATTTTTTCATAAATTAGCCCATAAAAATTTAGAATTATGTTGGAGCATATTAAAAGTGTTACGTAAATATTTTTTTTCTCCAATATCATTAATTAACATTTTTTAAACTATAATATATAAAAAAGGAAGAGAGTTTATTATCTTGGGACGGAAGGAGTATGATTTTTGGATATTTTCAAAAAAAACCATGGATAGCTCCGAATAATAAAATATTTTCATGGAATTTTGCAAAGAAAATTTAATATTTTATTTGTATGGCACAGTTAATTTGACAAAAAGTAACTTTTTAATATTTAAAATGATAGAACAACCTGTGATTTCAAGCCAAAAACTGTGTGAAAAGTCAACGATTACTTTCAAAAATCACTTGTATTTCAAACTGATCTCATCAAACACGGAACATCTTCTCATTTGATTCTATAGTTTCTGTCTGTCATTAAAATGTCACTTTACAATGGGATTTTTTATTTTAACTTTTTATTTTTTTTATCATAGTCCAAAAGCTACAATTTTTTATCGAACATCTTAAAATTTTAATTGACCTTTAAAAGTCTCAATTGAATACACCCAATTTTTAGATCTATAATATTCATTAAAAGTCTTTTAAACTCCTTTAAAATCCCAATTGAATACACCCTCCTTTGTGTATATACGTGAGATACTATAAAAACGATTTTTAAAGCATGATGTTGAAATGTAAATAAAAAATTTAAATAAAATGAAAGAGTTGTGACATTAATAAATAAGTGGTTAAAAATAATATTTGAAAAATCGTTTTTTTACGAAAAGTAAGACAAACAAATTGATACAATTTATTCATCTTTTATTTTTTCTTGCAAGCTTTTTGTGCGTAACCTCCACAAGACTTATTATTATTATTATTTTGGACTAGGGGGGGTTTTGGGGGGGGCGTTGTTTGGCTTTAGGGAAGGGGCAATTGGTGGTGATTGGAACCTGAACTATTGTGTTAATCCCTTGAACCTACGCCATACACCATTAAAAGCATTTGAGAACACGATTTCTTTATTATTATTATTATTATTATTATTATTATTATTATTGGCTAACCGAGAATACCAATAAACACCAAGTGGCACCCGCCTAAAATGAGTTTTGACTCAAAACGAGCACGATATGGATATCGCTGCCTTTACCTCCTGATATTTTTTAATGCTAATTTTTTTCCATTTTCTGTAAGATGGAGATTGAAGTTAATAGTTTATTTTTCTAATATTTTATTATTTTTTCATTCAAATGTTTATAAAACAAACGTCGCATTGACTTTTAAAATTTTCTTTACTTTTTTAAATGTACAAATACATTTTCAACAATATGCAATTGACAAATTTTAAGAAACTAAAAAAACAGACATGTTGAAACAACATAAAGAAATGCCTAAGGTTCTTGGTTCATTTTCCAACCAATTTTGCTAGATCTAATAATTAATATCTTCTGACTTGTTATAAATCATTAAGTAACTAGCAAATGATTATTGTATCCCACAACTTTAGATTTGTATCTATTCACTAAGATCCAACAAATCACAAAATTTTGAAAAATTAATGAGATCCGTCTTGGCGTGATGAATCTAGATCCGTCCTGGATTTCAAATCTGGAGTCGGACGGAGCTAGAACGGCCCGGTAGCGCCAGAGTTATGGCGCTACCGCTAGTGTTTGAACACTATTCATAGCAGTAGTTAAACACTGGCGGTAGCGCCAGCCGCACGCCGCTATGTCAGCTCGTCGACTCCATTTGAAATCCGAGACTGATTCAAATATCACGCTAAAGATGACTCCATTTTTTTCAGACATCGTTGTGTACGTCAAACTTTTTAGCCAATTTTTAGGCTAAAAATTAGCTAAAAAGTTTGACCTACCTACGGCATCCAACAAGATCACAAAAATTTTGAAAAAATTACCAGGAGATCCGTCTTGGCGTGATGAATCTAGATCCCGTCCCGATTTCAAATCGGAGGTTGGGCCTGAGAACGCGTCCCAAAGTAGTTATGGCGTCTACCGCTAGTGTTTGAACACTATTCATATGAAGTGTTCAAACACTAGCGGTATGCCAGCCAGAATTACGCGCCATCGCCGACTCGTCGACTGATTGATCCCAGACTAGATTCACGCAAAGATCTCCGGTATTTCAAATTTCTTGACATCGTTGATGCCGTGGCCAAACTTTTTAGCCAATTTTTGACTAAAAATTAGCTAAAAAGTTTGACCGGCCCCACGGCATCCAACAGTGTCACAAAAATTTTGAAAAAATTACCGGAGATCCGTCTTGGCGTGATGAATTTAGATCCGGTCCCGGATTTCAAATCGGAGGTCGAACGGAGCTAGAAACGGCCCCGGTAGCGCCGTAGTTATGGCACTACCGCTAGTGTTTGAACACTATTCCTATTTATAAATAGAGACATTTGGCCTTCATAATAATAATACATCTAATTCCACAGTTTTCTCTCCAACTTTTTTTTTCTATTTTTTATTTAATTTATAAATACATTATCAGTACGGGTGTCTAAACTTTCTTCTTTTTTTTTTCTTTTTCCAACATGAATCGTTTATTTTCTCTTCACACATTATGGCGTACGAGTTACCACAACCTCCTACAAATTGTGCGGTCATTGTTGGTCGAATATTCACTTATTCAGTAGCTTGCTGTTTAATGTCAAGCGTAGAATCACCATCTCCAATTGTATTTACTTTTCTGCACGCCTCACATATATCATTGACTTTTTTATGCGAAAACCGTATGGTTCCTACGTAACTACGTTACCTACTGATGATTGGAGCTATAAAATTGCTTCTTCTTTTTTTTTTCATGTATTTTAAACATACATCTTTAAACATGTATTTTGTAATCTTTGGTTGTGTTTTTTCAAATATATCACTGCATTAAATAGTACTAATTAATGCATTTTTATTAATAACAATATATATTAAATAAATAAATCTATACACAAAATGATTCTCATGTCTTGTAGATTTTATATATATATATATATATATATATATATATATACATGTGCTATTACATTAATAAATTTTAATACCTTTTAAGAAATTCAACGATCATTTAAATTCATTATAATATGGTCAATCCATAATTATAAGAGATCATGTACATTTTACATTGAATCTTAATTGATTATTTTCATTAATAATCAAATTTTAGGTGTATAAAGTAACCATCTTTTTATAAAAATATTGTGCATCGAATTTGAGTACTATTATAATTTTTAATGACAGGTTAAGATTTTTTTTAATTGTCATTTTTAAATACTGAATTCACACTGCGCACTATACAAAATCGTAATTAATTATTTAAAATTTTGTTTGTCATGTATTCTAATGCATGACAAATTTGCTTGAGTGATATCTTATATATGTCATACAAATTTTTACACAATACGTTGTAGAAAATGTTGCAAATCATTCAAATTTGTATTTTAAATGCAAATACTTATTTTTCTGATATATTATTATATCCCGAAAATCTTGACAAAGTGCATTGAGTTATACCAAATAAATTTAAAATAAGAAATGCTAACAAAATTTAAAATCATTTAATTTCACCAATTTTCCAGCAAATCTCAAAAGAACAAACAGAAAGAACGAGCAAGATACAATTGCACATATACAAATGCGGTAACACCTACATACTAAATTAAATAGTAAAGAATACATCTTTTTATAAACGTTCAATTTATCCATTATTCAAGTTGAACATATTTACTATCCGGCCAAGTTAAAATTCTTAATAAAGAATCTTTCTCGTGATGTTCACAACAAACTTGATCGCAACGGAGTTGCTCCAAAAGAAGAAGAAGAAAGAAAGAAGAAAACAAACAAACAAGCAAACTAACGAATCACAAAGTCATCATTGTGCAATATATATCACTACATATCACGTGGTAGTCCCTTTCCCTTACCTATCTATGTAACTGTTAAAGAAGCCAATTATGATGATTCTATATATATATATATATATATAAACCCTGGGTTATTCACAATTGGAACCGCAATGTTGATGGCAAGAGAGAACGGCCAGAGTTTATATCAATTTCAAAGAGTATATGAACAATTTATAGCGATAATGAAATATGATTCAAAGCTTCATTAATTCCATTCACATTTTTCTTCCTTGCATACATGGCTCTCCTTCATTAGATTAATGTATACATGCTTTGTATGGTCTCTATATGATGGACGAAATAATTTATTGGGAAAAAGGTTACAATAATGTATCTTGTTAAACACATGTACATTATTGAGTGAATGAGTGTAAAACATTGCATCTTATTTATTAAACTTAAGTTTTATTTTCATAAATGCACAAGTCAATTAATAAAGTTAAAATAAAAAGGGCATTATAAGAATTGTAGAAATACAGTAAGGTTATAATGGTTCATAAAATGATTTCCATCTCATGTGACTTTTATTATCGTTATAGATAGTTTCTATCAATCATTAACATGTCACTACGTTGGGATTTTTGTTTATTTTAATTTTTTTTAATCATAGTCCAAAAGCTACAATTTTTTATTGAGCACTTCAAAATTTTAATTGGCTTTTAAAAGTGTCAATCGAACACACCCTCCTTAGTGTATATTTGAGAGATACAATAAAAAAAAATTATTTTTAATATATGGGGCTGAAATGTAAATAAAAACTTTAAATAAAATGAAAGAGTTGTGACATTAATCAATAAATCAATAGTTAAAAATAATATTTAAAAAAGTAATTTGTTGAAAAAGGTGAGGCAAACAAATTGATACAATTTATTCATTTTTTATTATTATTGGCCGACTGAGAATACATATAAACCCCAAGTGGCACCCTCCTAAAATGAGTTTCGCCACAAAAGGAGAGCAATATATATGTGGTTGTCTTTACCTCTTAATATTTTAAATTTTAAATTTCTTCCCGTTTTCTGTGAAATGGAGATTGACGGTAATAGTTTATTTTTCTAATATTTTATTAATTTTTCATTAAAATGTTTTTTAAAAAATTTGAATTAATTTTTAAAATTTTATTTGCTTTTTTAAATGTACAAATATATTTTCAAAAGTATGCACTTGACAATTTTTAAGAAACTAAAAACAGTAGACAATGTTGAAACAACATAAAGAAATGTTGTATTGACCTGGTGATTAAAAAAAAATAATTAATATCTTCTTACTAAATTACTGGAAAGTTTTGACTTTAGAATAACTCACATCGTACGATATAGAATAGCAAGAGTTAGTGAGATATTTTGAAAATATATATATATATATATATATATATATATATATATATATATATATAACTTGTTGGTAAGACAATGAATACATTTTGCAAAGCTAATTTTCAAAATATGACTTATTAATTAATGAAGAGATGTCACATCTAATAAAATTTATGGCCCAACAAATTACACAACAACTTTGGAACTTAGTCCTCAGTTGAGTATTATTGCTTGTTGACTGACTATGACAATAAAGTCCCATTTTTCGCTCACGTGACTCATGGTTTATTATTACATCATTTTTTAATATTTTCATAAAGCCACGGACTAAGATTAAATATTTTCATAGACTTTGCGGAGCAAATTTAATACTTGTATGACATAGTTAATTTGATAAAAAGTGGAGTAATTGACTGTTGTGACAAGAAAGACCATTCTTCACTCACGTGTTTCTGATCAATTGTTTTACTCCCAAAATAATAGATTCACTTTTGCCTTTTTTTTTGTTTCAAAATGTAGTCCACTTATTAAATCAAAAGTATTTTTAATTTTCTATATTCCTATTACGCCCTTGGTGAATTTTATCAATTTAATGAATAACTTTTAAAATTTTCAATTATTTTTATTGAGAATGTAATATATATTTATTTTTTCATAAATTAGCCCATAAAAATTTAGAATTATGTTTGAGCATATTAAAAGTGTTATGTAAATATTTTTTTTCTCCAATATCATTAATTAATATTTTTTAAACTATATAAAAAAAGAAGAAGAGAGTTTATTATCTTGGGACGGAAGGAGTATGATTTTTGGATATTTTCAAAAAAAACCATGGGCAGCTCCGAATAATAAAATATTTTCATAGAATTTTGCAAAGCATATTTAATATTTTATTTGTATGGCATAGTTAATTTGATAAAAAGTAACTTTTTAATATTTAAAATGATAGAACAACCTGTGATTTCAAGCCAAAAACTGTGCGAAAAGTCAACGATTACTTTCAAAAATCACTTGTATTTCAAACTGATCTCATCAAACACGGAACATCTTCTCATTTTATTCTATAGTTTCTGTCTGTCATTAAAATGTCACTTTACAATGGGATTTTTTATTTTAACTTTTTATTTTTTTTATCACAGTCCAAAAGCTACAATTTTTTATCGAACATCTTAAAATTTTAATTGACCTTTAAAAGTCTCAATTGAATACACCCAACTTTTTTAGATCTCTAATATTCATTAAAAGTTTTTTAAACTCCTTTAAAATCCCAATTGAATACACCCTCCTTTGTGTATGTACGTGAGATACTATAAAAACAATTTTTAAAGCATGATGTTGAAATGTAAATAAAATGAAAGAGTTGTGACATTAATAAATAAGTGGTTAAAAATAATATTTGAAAAATCGTTTTTTAAAGAAAAGTAAGACAAACAAATTGATACAATTTATTCATCTTTTATTTTTTCTTGCAAGCTTTTTGTGCGTAACCTCCACAAGACTTATTATTATTATAATTTTGGACTAGGGGGTTTTGGGGGCGGGGGTTGTTCGGCTTTAGGAAGGGGCAATTGGTGGTGATTGAACCTGAACTATTGTGTTAATCCCTTGATCCTACGCCATACAACCGCTCAAAGCATTTGAGAACACGATTTCTTTATTATTATTATTATTATTATTATTATTATTATTATTGGCTAACCGAGAATACCAATAAACACCAAGTGGCACCCGCCTAAAATGAGTTTTGACTCAAAACGAGGACGATATGGATATCGCCTTTACCTCGATATTTTTTAATGCTAATTTTTTCCATTTTCTGAAGACGGAGATTGAAGTTAATAGTTTATTTTTCTAATATTTTATTATTTTTTCATTCAAATGTTTATAAAACAAAAGTCGCATTGACTTTTAAATTTTTCTTTACTTTTTTAAGTGTACAAATACATTTTCAACAATATGCAATTGACAAATTTTAAGAAACTAAAAAAACAGACATGTTGAAACAACATAAAGAAATGCCTAAGGTTCTTGGTTCATTTTCCAACCAATTTTGCTAGATCTAATAATTAATATCTTCTGACTTGTTATAAATCATTAAGTAACTAGCAAATGATTATTGTATCCCACAACTTTAGATTTGTCTCTATTTATAAATAGAGACATTTGGCCTTCATAATAATAACACATCTAATTCCACAGTTTTCTCTCCAACTTTTTTTTTCTATTTTTTATTTAATTTGTAAATACATTATCAGTACGGGTGTCTAAACTTTCTTCTTTTTTTTTTCTTTTTCCAACATGAATCGTTTATTTTCTCTTCACACATTATGGCGTACGAGTTACCACAACCTCCTACAAATTGTGGGGTCATTGTTGGTCGAATATTCACTTATTCAGTAGCTTGCTGTTTAATGTCAAGCGTAGAATCACCATCTCCAATTGTATTTACTTTTCTGCACGCCTCACATATATCATTGACTTTTTTATGCGAAAATCGTATGGTTCCTACGTAACTACTACCTACTGATGATTGGAGCTATAAAATTGCTTCTTCTTTTTTTTTTTCATGTATTTTAAACATACATCTTTAAACATGTATTTTGTAATCTTTGGTTGTGTTTTTTCAAATATATCACTGCATTAAATAGTACTAATTAATGCATTTTTATTAATAACAATATATATTAAATAAATAAATCTATACACAAAATGATTCTCATGTCTTGTGGCTTTTGTAGATTTTATATATATACATGTGCTATTACATTAATAAATTTTAATACCTTTTAAGAAATTCAACGATCATTTAAATTCATTATAATATGGTCAATCCATAATTATAAGAGATCATGTACATTTTACATTGAATCTTGATTTTCATTTTCATTAATAATGAAATTTTAGGTGTATAAAGTAACCATATTTTTACAAAAATATTGTGCATCGTATTTGATTACTATTATAATTTTTAATGACAGGTTAAGTTTTTTTTAATTGTCATTTTTAAATATTGAATTCACATTGCGCACTATACAAAATCGTAATTAATTATTTAAAATTTTGTTTGTCATGTATTCTAATACATGACAAATTTGCTTGAGTGATATCTTATATATGTCATACAAATTTTTACACAATACATTGTAAAAAATGTTGCAAATCATTCAAATTTGTATTTGTAATGCAAATAGTTATTTTTCTGATATATTATTATACCCCGAAAATCTTGACAAAGTGCATTGAGTTATACCAAATAAATTTAAAATAAGAAATGCTAACAAAATTTAAAATAATGTAATCTCACCAATTTTCCAGCGAATCTCAAAAGAACAAACAGAAAGAACGAGCAGGATACAATTGCACATATACAAATGCGGTAACACCTACATACTAAATTAAATAGTAAAGAATACATCTTTTTATAAACGTTCAATTTATCCATTATTCAAGTTGAACATATTTACTATCCGGCCAAGTTAAAAATCTTAATAAAGAATCTTTCGCGTGATGTTCACAACAAACTTGATTGCAGTGGAGTTGCTCCAAAAGAAGAAGAAGAAAGAAAGAAGAAAACAAACAAACAAGCAAACAAACTAATCACAAAGTCATCATTGTGCAATATATATCACTACATATCACGTGGTAGTCCCTTTCCCTTACCTATCTATGTAACTGTTAAAGAAGCCAATTATGATCATTCTACATTATATATATATATATATATATATATATATATATATATAAACCCTGGGTTATTCACAATTGGAACCGCAATGTTGATGGCAAGAGAGAACGGCCAGAGTTTATATCAATTTCAAAGAGTATATGAACAATTTATAGTGATAATGAAATATGATTCAAAGCTTCATTAATTCCATTCACTTTTTTCTTCCTTGCATACATGGCTCTCCTTCATTAGATTAATGTATACATGCTTTGTATGGTCTATATATGATGGACGAAATAATTTATTGGGAAAAAGGTTACAATAATGTATCTTGTTAAACACATGTACATTATTGAGTGAATGAGTGTAAAACATTGCATCTTATTTATTAAACTTAAGTTTTATTTTCATAAATGCACAAGTCAATTAACAAAGTTAAAATAAAAAGGGCATTATAAGAATTGTAAAAATACAGTAAGGTTATAATAGTTCATAAAATGATTTCCATCTCATGTGACTTTTATTATCGTTATAGATAGTTTCTATCTATCATTAACATGTCACTACGTTGGGATTTTTGTTTATTTTAATTTTTTTTAATCATAGTCCAGAAGCTACAATTTTTTATTGAGCACTTCAAAATTTTAATTGACTTTTAAAAGTCTCAATCGAATACACCCTCCTTAGTGTATATTTGAGAGATACAACAACAACAACAAACTAAGCCTTATTCCCTATAGATAGGGGTCGGCTGTATGGAACCATATGAGAACTACGTCGGATCGTGGGTATGAGTTTTGCTATACCACGCCTTCCTATCCAAAGCTAGTTGCCCATCTACCAGTTTAATAAGCATATCTGTACGAATGACTTGCATCCACGCTTGTAAATCGGTCTTCCTCTACCTTTCCTTATATTTCCTACCCTAATACTCTCACTCTTTCTCACGGGTGCATTCTCAGGTCTCCGCAGTATGTGTCCAAACCATCTCAATCGGTTCTCCCTCATCTTATCCTCAATCGGGGCGACTCCTAATCTACCACGAATATCTTCATTGGTAATTTTATCCTTCCTAGTCTTACCACATCCACCTCAAGATACGCATTTCCGCAACATTCAATTTGTGTTCATCTACCTTCTTAATCGCCCAACACTCGCTACCATATAGTAATGCCGGTCTTACAACTGTTTCTATAAATTTTCCCTTTTAATTTTAAAGGCATAGTACGATCACATAGAATCCCGAAGCACCTCTCCACTTCATCCATCCAACATTAATCCGTGATTTACATCACCTTTTATGTCAAAGATTGGTTTGAACCACAGATCCTAAATAACTAAAGCTATCTCTCTTGGCACTACCTCACTACCTAGTTTCACCACAAGAGGATCCACTCTATGCTTACCACTAAACAAACACTCCATATATTCTGCTTTTGATCTCGCTAACCTAAAACCACGAGCCTCTAAAGTATGTCTCCATAGTTCTAATCGATCATTTATACCGCCTGGTTTCATCCACTAAGACTATATCGTCGCAAATAACATACACCATGGTACCTCATTTTGAATATGTCTCGTAAGCTCATCCATAACTATAGCAAACAAAAAGGACTGAGTGCGAGCCCTCGATGTAATCCTATCGTAATTGGAAAGCTATCAGTCATCCCATCGCTTTGTCCTAATATTCGTAACAACTCCCTCGCATATATCCTTGACTATATTTATGTACTTAAGAGGTACATTCTTCTTTATCGTAACCCACCGAGCACATCCTAGGTACTCTATCATAAGCTTTTTCAAGATCGATAAAAACCATATGTAAATCTTTTTTTGCTAGCCCTATACTTCTCCATTAATTGTCGCAATAGGTGAATTGCTTCAGTAGTCGATCGACCCGGCATAAACCCGAATTGATTATCCTGAAATAGGGATAATGCGCTCTCAACCTACGCTCAATTACTCTCTCCCATAACTTCATAGTATGACTCATAAGTTTTATTCCTCTATAATTGGAGCAGTCTTGGATATCACCCTTATTCTTATATAATGGTATCACCGCATTTTTCCTCCATTCCTCGAGCATTTGGCCACTACGCCAGATCTTGTTAAAGAGTTTGGTTATCCACCTTATACCCAACTCCCCATACACTTCCAAACCTCAATTGGTATACCATCCGACCGACCTTCTTAACTTTCATTCTTCTTAAAGCCTCTCTAACCTCGCCTTCACTTCGATCCTTGAGCGAACACCGGTTGGTATCATGTAAGGGGACTGTAATATCACCAAGGTCGCTAGTATTATCCCCATTAAACAGCTTTATCAAAAATAATTTCTCCACCGTTGTTTAATCTCCCCGTCTTTTACCAACACATTTCCCATCCATATCCTTAATACACCCTACACCATTCAAATCTCTACTCTTTCTCTCCCTCATTTTCGCAATGTTAAAAATGGCATTTTCTCCCTCTTTGTATCCAGTTCCGATATAACTCTTCATGGACCTTGGCTCGAGCATCTCGTATGACTTTCTTCGCTTGTCTTTTAGCATCTTTATACCTATCATACACCGACTATCCCCGCATTTCGTGAAGCTCTCTATAACTCTCCTCTTCGCCGAACCGCTACCTTTACTTCCTCGGTCCACCACCAAGATTCCTTTCCGGGGTGCACTACGCTTTGACACCCAAGTATCTCTGTAGCCACCCTCTTTACACTATGTGATATCGACTCCCATCTTTGTATTAGCATTTTCATCTTGTCCCAATTGACCTCCTTAGCCAACCTATCTTTAAAAACCGACAATTCAGCCCCCTTTAACCTCCACCACCTAATTCTTGGCTCCTCGGCTTTCACCAATCTCTTCGCACCTCCTTTCGTGAATATCCAAGACTAGGAGCCTATGTTGGCGTGGCAACACTCTCTCAGGAATAACTTTGCAATCCTTACAAATATTTTTATCTGCGTTTGAGTCAAGAAATAGTCAATCTGGGCGCACATGTCCCACTCCTATATGTCACCAAATGAGTTTCCCTTTTATCAACCAAGTATTCACTACCCTTAAATCATACGCCATGGCAAAATCTAAAATAATATCTCCCATGATATTCCTATCCCCAAATCCATAACCCCCATGCACACTATCAAATCCATCTCGAGCTCTTACCTACATGTCCATTAAGGTCCCCACCGATAAATAATTTCTCTCCAATAGGTATACGTTTGCACTTCCTCATCTAAATCTTCCTGCATTTCTTCTTAGTAGCATCATCCAAGCCTATTTGCGGTGCGTATACACTAAATATATTTATAATCTCGTCTCCTACTACCATTTTAATCAAGAAAATCCCTATCGCCATTACGCCTCACTTGGACCACGTCTTTTACCAAATCCTTAGAAACAACGACGCCCACCCTGCTCTGCTCCTATCCATACCAAGATACCATAATTTATATCCCCAAGGCACTACCTCTCTGGCTTTTTCTCCTACCCATTTAGTCTCCTGTAGACATAAAATATCAACTTTTCTCCTATTCATCACCTCTCCGATCTCTCGCTAGTCTACCTGGTCAAAGATCCTATGTTCCAAGAGGCTAAACGAACCTTATCTTTACTGACTAACTTCTTTACCCGCGCCCGCCCATGAAAACGCGAGAACCTCTTGGCTATTTTTCGCCACACCGGCGCCGATGTGACGCTGCCGATAAGCCACGATGCGCTTGCAGACTCCTTGCTAATTTATCACTACACCCGTGGTCCTGTGCCGCCAAATGAGGAACGCCCCAACGCTTTTCTCATTGAGCCCATCTCATAGATTTGGCAAAGTTTTACTGTTGCCGCTAACCTCACCGCAACCCTCCTCCTTTACCGGGCTTGGGACCGTGCAATCACGATACTGCATTAGGCGGAGTTAGTGTATATTTGAGAGATACTATAAAAAAAAAATTTTTATTATATGGGGCTGAAATGTAAATAAAAACTTTAAATAAAATGAAAGAGTTGTGACATTAATCAATAAATCAATAGTTAAAAATAATATTTAAAAAAGTAATTTGTTGAAAAAGGTGAGGCAAACAAATTGATACAATTTATTCATTTTTTATTATTATTGGCCGACTAAGAATACATACCCCAAGTGGCACCCTCCTAAAATGAGTTTCGCCACAAAAGGAGAGCAATATATATGTGGTTGTCTTTACCTCTTAATATTTTAAATTTTAAATTTCTTCCCGTTTTCTGTGAAATGGAGATTGACGGTAATAGTTTATTTTTCTAATATTTTATTAATTTTTCATTAAAATGTTTTTTAAAAAATTCGAATTAATTTTTAAAATTTTATTTGCTTTTTTGAATGTACAAATATATTTTCAAAAGTATGCATTTGACAAATTTTAAGAAACTAAAAACAGTAGACAATGTTGAAACAACATAAAGAAATGCTATATTGGCCCGGTGATTAAAAAAAATAATTAATATCTTCTTACTAAATTACTGGAAAGTTCTAACTTTAGAATAACTCACATCGTACGATATAGAATAGCAAGAGTTAGTGAGATATTTTTACTATATATATATATATAAAACTTGTTGGTAAGACAATGAATACATTTTGCAAAGCTAATTTTCAAAATATGACTTATTAATTAATGAAGAGATGTCACATCTAATAAAATTTATGGCCCAACAAATTACACAACAACTTTGGAACTTAGTCCTCAGTTGATTACTATTGCTTGTTGACTGACTATGACAATAAAGTCCCATTTTTCGCTCACGTGTTTCATGGTTTATTATTACAGGTGTGTTTGATTGGAATTGGTTTTGCATGTAAATGTCAAATCGTGTAAAATATTTTACACTTTCGCTGTTTGATTACAAGTTGTAAAAGGAAATGGTTTTACAAGGTATAACCGTTTTAGGCACGATTTCGATCAAAAGCATGAAAATGTTTTCTTAAGGGGGTAGGTGATATTTCGTTTACCACGCAAATATTTTCCCGCTTTTCTTTTGCAACCCGTCAATCAAACACACCCGACACCCGTAAGATTAAATATTTTCATAGAATTTGCGGAGCAAATTTAATACTTGTATGACATATTAAAAGTGGAGTAATTGACTGATGTGACATCAAAGGCCATTCTTCACTCACGTGTTTTTGATCAATTGTTTTACTCCCAAAATAATAGATTCACTTTTGCCTTTTTTTTTTTTTATTTTAAAATATAGTGCACTTATTAAATCGAAAGTGTTTTTAATTTTCTATATTCCTATTATGCCCTTGATGAATTTCATCAATTTAATGAATAATTTTTAGAATTTTGAATTATTTTTATTGAGAATGTAAAATATATTTATTTTTTTTTATAAATTTGCCCATAAAAATTTAGAATTATATTGGAGTATATTAAAAGTGTTATGTAAATATTTTATTTCTCCAATATCATTAATTAATATTTTTTAAACTATATATATATAAAAAAAAGAAGAGAGTCTATTATCTTCAGACGGAAGGAGTATGATTTTTGGACATTTTCAAAAAAAACCCTGGACAGCTCCGAATAATAAAATATTTTCATAGAATTTTGCAAAGCAAATTTAATATTTTATTTGTATGAGATAGTTAATTTGACAAAAAGTAACTTTTTAATATTTAAAATGATAGAACAACTTTGTGATTTCAAGCCAAAAACTATGGGAAAAGTCAACGATTACTTTTAAAAATCACTTGTATTTCAAACTGACCTCATCAAACACGGAACATTTTCTCATTTTATTCTATAGTTTCTATCTGTCATTAAAATGTCACTGTACAATGGGATTTTTATTTTAACTTTTTATTTTTTTATCATAGTCCAAAAGCTATAATTTTTTATTGAATACCTTAAAATTTTAATTGACTTTTAAAAGTCTCAATTGAATACACCCAATTTTTTTAGATCTATAAAATTCATTAAAAGTCTATTAAACTCCTGTAAGAGCATCTCCAGCAATCTCTCTATTTTTAAAGAGCATATTCCATTAAATAAAGAGCATCTTTAAATTTAAAGTGCGAAAATTTTTAAATGCTCCAACAAGCTCTCAAATTTTAACTCTTTATTTTACTCTTTTCAAGAAAAATTATTGTTTTATCTCAAATTTAATTAATAATAATATTTTTAAGTATAAATGACCAATAGAATTAATTATGGATTACATTGTTCAAGAAGTAGGACCTTGAAACTTGTAACCATTCAATTATAAAGAGTGAGTTTGACTCTCCAAATTTGGAGAGTCAAATTCACTCTCTAAACTAAATTGTTAATTTAAAGAGCTTGTTGTAGTAAAATTTTAGAACTTAACTCTTTAAATTATAAAGAATCTCATATTTAAAGTGCTTGTTAGAGATGCTCTAAAATTCCAATTGAATACACCCTTCTTTATGTATATACGTGAGATACTATAAAAACGATTTTTAAAGCATGAGGTTGAAATGTAAATAAAAACTTTAAATAAAATGAAAGAGTTGTGACATCAATACATGAGTGGATAAAAGTAATATTTAAAAAATCATTTTTTAAGAAAAGTAAGATAAACAAATTGATACAAGTTATTCATTTTTTATTTTTTCTTGCAAGCTTTTTGTGCGTAACCTCCACAAGACTTATTATTATTATTATTATTATTATTTTGGACTAGGGAGGGTTTTGGTTGGGGTTGGGTTTGGCTTTAGGAAGGGGCACTTGGTGGTGATTGGAGCCTGAACTACTGTGTTAATCCCTTGATCCTAAACCATACACCATTAGAGCATTTGAGAACACGATTTCTTTATTATTATTATTATTATTATTATTATTATTATTATTATTATTATTGTTATTATTATTGGCTAACCGAGATTACCAATAAACACTAGGTGGCACCCGCCTAAAATGAGTTTTGACTCAAAACGAGGGCGATATGGATGTCGCTGTCTTTACTTCTTGATATTTTTTAATGCTAATTTTTTTCCATTTTCTATAAAATGGAGATTGAAGTTAATAGTTTATTTTTCTAATATTTTATTATTTTTTCATTCAAATGTTTAAAAAACAAAAGTCGCATTGACTTTTAAAATTTTCTTTACTTTTTAAATGTACAAATACCATTTTCAACAATATGCAATTGACAAATTTTAAGAAACTAAAAACAATGGACATGTTGAAACAACATAAAGAAATGTCTAAGGTTCTTGGATCATTTTCCAACCAATTTTGCTAGATCTAATAATTAATATCTTCTTACTTGTTCTAAATCATTAACTAGGAAATGATTATTGTATCCCATAATTTTAGATCTGTATCTATCTATAAATAGAAGCATTTGACATTCATAATAATAATACATGTAATTCCATCATTTCTCTCCAACTTTTTTTTTCTTCTATTTTTTATTTAATTTATAAATACATTATCAGTATGGGTGTCTAAACTTTCATTTTTTTATTTTTTTTCTTTTTCCAACATGAGTCGTTTATTTTCCCTTCACACATTACGACTTACCAGTCACCACAACCTCCTACAAATTGTGGGGTCATTGTTGGTCAAATATTCACTTATTCAGTAGCTCGGTGTTTAATGTTTAGTGTAGAATCACCATCTCGAGTTGTATTTACTTTTCTGCACGCCTCACATATATCATTGACTCTTTTATACGAAAATCGTATGGTTCCTACGTAACTACGTTACCTATTGATGATTGGAGTTATAAAATTGCTTCTTCTTTTTTTTTTTTAATGTATTTTAAACATGCATCTTTTTTTTTTCGATTTCTAATATTATCATATATATAAATAATATATATATGATGAATATGAAATCATTTTGATATGTGAAATTGTTTTTTTATTAATTTAATGACATTATTGTTTCTAATTTTATAGCGAAATTTTTTATCAATTAATGGTTAGATCAATTCCAATTTTTTGGTTACGGTGGATTTTATTTAATTCTTTCCAGTATATGACTTGGTCTCAAAATATTAATTTGATTCTCAGATCTTTATGTGTGTAAATGATTGGATAGCTAGTATTCGATTTTAATGTATTTTCGGCTTCCAATTCTTTGTGCGATGCGGACAATCACATTATTTTACTATATGAAGGGGATCGTGGAATTTTTTCTTGATTGATTCTCCTTTTATGATAATTGTGGCAATCAATTACATAATGAATGTAAATATGACAATCATATTATCTTGTTTTTATCAAGCTGTTCAATGATAGTCTTTAATACACAAGCGATTGATCCTCATACATTATGATTCATATGATGTCTACGTGATCAAGTTGTTTATTACAATTTATCATTCTTGGAAGAAACCCAATATCTAAATTTTTAATAGTCTGGAACATTATTAAGAGATATGATTTGTTGATTACTAAATAATAAAAAATTCATCCCCTGTAATTTTGTTGCGGTTCCTAAAGAAACAAAACTCTTTCTAGTCATATGTTGTCCTTCACGAGATCACAATATCTGAAGTTAACCATTTGTGTTTTCTTGAAGAAAACACAATATAACTATTCTAAAATAATATTTTGATATTGCTGTTTAAGAAGCAATTTTATTTTTTCAATTTTTACTTAATTACAAGCATTAATTAATTTTTACTATTGTATTATTTACATTCAGTTAGTTATTTTAGTTAAATCAAAGCAAGCCATACTAATTATTATATTCTTGAAGAATATCTAGCGTGTTTAATAACTCAATATTCTTGAAGAATATTAAACTATTGCTCCTTATATGACTATGGTCTAAATTAATATTATCTACTTTTGAAGAAAATAAGCATTGTACATATCTTTATAAATTATATATCATTGCTCTTGAAGAACATGAATTATAAATTTCATGTTGTTGGTCCTAAAGATCACACATTCACACATGTCAATCCATATTATTGAAGACTATTGTTTAGTTGTTCATGAAAATCAATTATAGATGCATAAATTATGATTGACTCTAGAAAATTCATGAGATATGTTATCTGTTAAGGTTTCCTATAGAAATGTGATTTTCAAATTCTCAACATTCCTGAAATATTATTGCAATTTATATGTTAGTTTGTCTATTCTTGAATAATAAAAATTAATATTTTAGAAAAAATTTGATTGGCTCCTGAAGTGCCCTAGCATTTACTATTAATTATGATTTTCTGAAGAAACACAATATGTTCAAATTATAATAGTAATCTTGAAGATTATTATTGAACATAATTTGATCTTTAAGCCTACCAACTATGATTGATTTTCCAATTAAACATGATTCGTTGAATTTTATTAATAATCAGAAAGATTAATTCATTGTGGTTCTTGAAGAACACAACTTAATCTCATTGTATTCCAATTGAATATTGTGTGCTCTTAAAGAGCCCGATAATGAAAGTTGTGATTTGAGTTCTTTTTTGAAGAAAGATAAAATAAATTAATATTCTTGGAGAATATTTGTATATTACTCCTTGAGAAACAAAACTTTTTCTCAAGTTGTGCTCTTCAAAATTTTTCTACTTGTCCTGTTAGGATGAAAAGCCGTTTGTGTGGAAACACGTTTTCTTCAATGAAGACTTAGAGTCACTATTGGACTGGTTGGTGGTAGACTTAAGCGAAGTTAGGGCTCTAGTCAGGAGATTCATCTTTTTATCTAATAAGAAGAAATTGCAGCCAACTTTTATTGAGGTAATATTTATACGTTATTTTTTATTATCTTTATATCATAAAATATTACTCTATAGTCACAAATCTCACGCTGTTGTTCTGAAGTCCATAATAGTTATATTTATCGTTGTTCTTGATGAAGTGCACCATTGTCTCAACATTCTAGTAGAATATTAATGTTAATTGTTCACTTAGAGTTTATAATCTGAGTATTTTATGAAGATCACAATCAAATATCACATTTTAGAAGAATATGATTGGCTCTAGAAGAGGCTTGAGATATTAATTATAGTTTCAAAAAAAAAAAACAAATTATACCATAATCCAGAACATTATTACAAATAGAATAAAATTTTATTGTTGTTCTTGAGGAATTACAATCTTATCTCATATATTCTTGAAAAATACAATTGCTCTCGAAAAGCAAGTATATAGGGTTTATTATTCATTGTGATTGCTTGAATAAGACATGATGTTTGATATTCTAGAAGAATATCTTGTTATTGATCCTGATGAAGAATAAATTATTTTATTGCAATTGCTATTTTTTCGCATGTTGAATATTATTGTTTACTAACGAAATAATTCTGTAAAAATTCCATATTGTAAATGCGCAAGAAACAACCCCCGAAAATCCATACAATTAAGGGGGGTGTATTCAATTGAGATTTTAAAGGAGTTTTAAAGACTTTTAAGGAATTTGATGGATTTTGAAAAATTTGGGTGTATTCAATTGAGATTTATAAAAGTCAATTAAAATATTGGGATATTCAATATAAATTTTTATGGACTTTTTAAAAGTCCATCAAAGTCATGAGGTATTAAATGATGACTTTTAAGAATCCAATGAAATTATGAGGTATTCAATATTGTCTTGGATTTTTAAAGACTTTAATGGAATCCGTTAGGTACTCATCTTTTAACATAAAGTACAAACACAATTTGTCTTATGAAATCTATCACTCACCCCTAAGATTTTGATGGACTTTTATTTATCACCACCGCCACTATCGCTGCCGCATCCACCACTACCATATCACCGCCACCACCGCATCACCACTGCCACCATCCCGCCACTGGCGCTACCATTGCCGCCGCCACCACCACCACCATCTTTCATTAATTACTTTTTCTTCTTTATTTTTTTTGTTTTTTTTTGAATTTCACAATAAGAAAGATATAAAAATATTCTTATAATATTTTTGTCTTCTTTTTGTGTAACTTTTCATGAAAAAAAATTATTTACAAAAGTTTGTAAAAAGTTTTAAAATTTATAATTAAATATTTTATATCTACTCATTACTTTAATAATTTGATATATACTTTGACATATTGATTAAACATGTGATAGTTTTTAATTTTTTTTGTTAAATTATATCAAAATATTGAGAAATCTCTATTTGCAATAGTCATATATTTTTGTAGTTAAAAAATTATTATTTTTTTATCAAAATATTTTATAGACAATAATTAATTATTACTAATTTCAACTTTTGAAACGATAATAATTTAATGAGAACAGATAATAAAAGTCTAATCTCATTATGTTTAATAATATTTATTTTATGAAATGAAAATGTATATTGTCAAATGAATTCCAAAGAAATCCAGTAAAAGATTTGAAAGAAAAGTCCTTCCAAATCCATGGAAGATTTCTATGGATTCTGTGGAAATCCATGGAAGTCTATTAAAAGTCAATAAAAGTCCATTAAATTCCATGAAAATCATTCAATTTAAAAGTTTATTAAAATCCTTACAAATTCAAATTAAATACAGCCCCCTTAGTTTACTATTCTCCATAGAGTAATAACTTAATTAGCATTTACACTCGTGTCTTGCATGAGATGATAATTTGGGGTAAAATTTGTGATAATATATTGCATTTCGCTCATTGCAAGATTAATCTACTAATGTGAACCCAAAATAAAACAACATTAAATATCATAGTCATCAAAATAATCATGCAAAAATAACTTTACTAACATTTGTAGAGCTCATAGTTTTTTCTTTAAAATTATTTTACGTTCTATTATATGCAATTATACATTTTGGAAGATGTTCATTATACATCAGTATGATGTACGTTATTAACAATTAATATGTAAATAATGATTTTTAAATTTTGATTATGAAATATAATCAATAGAGATGCATATTATAAAAATGGCAATGCAGTGCGTACAGTTCGACAGACCCTAGCACCTCGTTCTTGCCCTATTAGGAAATACTTATCCTTGTTCCTTGCCCATCCTCATTTAGCGCCTATTCTCCTACCCATTTTTACACATTTTTACACATTTTTATACTATCCATTTCGTGGGACCTACTTATACTACACAAATCTCCACCATTCAATTCCACTTTTTCTCTCTCCTATATCACATCAAAACACATAAAAATACATAAAAATACACACTCTAGCACGCTTAATCTATAGGTCGATCAAGGCTGACATAAGAATTATAATAGGATGGGAACTTCCCTTCCCCATCATCGTCCCGTTAGTAAATTCTCATTCCCGTTCACACCCCATTATTTCTACTTTTTAATATATGTGTTACTAACATTTTATTTTTCAATACATATCTTCTAAATATACTACACTTATATTAATAGGTATAAACTCACTAATTTGACATATTCAACATATTAAATATTGAACGATTCGATATAAAATTTAAATTAATTTAGATAAGATAAATAAATTGAAACATATATAACTAATACTTAGAATACAAACTAATCGATGATACTTAAAAAATTAATTAAAATATCAAGTTACTAAAATTGGTATAAAATAAATAATTCAAAGTAGTTAGGATTTTTAATATTTATTTAGGAGATAGAAACTTAGATAAATATTTAACACAGTCGAAAGCAAGTTAAAATATTATAATTGAGTCATATAATTCTAATAATTGATTCAGTTGATAGCTAATTATTTAGTAAGAACCTAGAGAGAGCAATAGATTGCACCAAAGAAGAATCATTATATAATTGTTGATTCGAGTAATGTCGAAATAAAAAATATATATTACTATTTGAAGACCCAATTTTGAAGCTTTTTACTTTTAAAAAAAGGAATAGATCCTTTCAAACACCCTTAATTACACAATAAGAAATATTAATGTTTTTCCACCAACTGTAATTCAAAAGAAATATTATAGAAAATACCAAAATATATGAGAATCAAATGAAAATCATATGTTTTGAAAAAAGAGTGATAGTGAAAAATAAATGAAGTTAATCAGGGACTAATGATTAGTTGACTTGCTCTATAATAAGATATAGCACCCCAATTCTAGGAATCTAAAATCTTATAGGTGTTCAGTTAGTTTATTTAAAAATAACAAAAAGAGATAAATCAATTTCAAAGCTACATTTTTTGCTCCGGCGCAAACCAATTAATTTTAATTATTTTCCATTTTTTGGAATTCTCATATCTCCCCCCCTTTTAGCCATTGAACTAATTTTGATTAATTTTTGTCCAATAGAACTTTGTCGATTTAAGTCCAATCAAAATGTATCCAATTATATCAAAGAAATATAATTAATTGCAATTAATTGTAATATAATTAGTTCTAATTAATTATTTTTACAGGAAATTATTTATAAAAATAATTTATTATCTTGAAAATAATTAGTTTTTTAGCCACAGTTTTAAGAATTGTTTGAATATAGTTTTAAAGATATTTTATAATTAAAAAAATATGTTGCGAGTCAAAAGATATCGTTTATTTTTTAGAAGAAATCTTGTCACCCATAGCAATCTAATTAATTTCAATTATTATTTATTTTTAATTAATACATTTTTATCCTAACAATATAATTAATTTTGATTAATTTTCGTTGAACGAAACGTATCAATTTTCATCCAATGAAACCAAATCCAATTAAATCTTAGCTGTATTATTAATTTTAATCAATTGTAACATAATTAGTATTAGTTAATTTTAATTTTTAGCTAATTATGTATGAAAAAGAATTAATTATTTTTGAAATAATTGGCTCAATATATGCGGCTTTAAAAATTGTATGAATCTAATTTTGAAAAGATCTTATAATTTAAAAGATATATTGCAATTTAAATTTTATTTTTCATTTTTTCGCCAAAACTCGTAGCAATCTAATGATTTTTTCTATTTTTAAAATTAATTATATTTTTATTTTTCAACAATTTAATTAATTTTTATTAATATTTATCCACTGAACCTATGTCCAACTAAATGTTAGAAATAAAATTTATTATTTTAATTAATTATAGTATAAATAATTTTAGTTAATTTTCATGTTAAGCTAATTATTTCTAAAAAGCATTAATTATTCCCAAAATAATTTGCCTGATAGCCATAATTTTAAGAACTATATAAATTTAATTTTAAAGATATCTTATAATTGAAAGGATATCTTCCAATTTAAAAGATACAGATACAGATTCAATTAATTAAAAAATTGATTAACATTACATTTGAATGATTAATTAAACAAAATTGATGTTACATGTTTCTTTTAGTTTTTGTGTAAAAATTAAATGAATTGTAATTTTTATCACACCAAAATTAAATATTAGCAAAATTGCTAATTTTATTTAATTTTCATTTATTAGCTAATTGTTATTTTTAAAAATAATGAATTCTTTCAAAAATTAATTAAAGGGTCCAAGCCAAGTTTTTAATTTTCATGTTACACATTTATTTTAGTCTTTACGTAACAATTTTATTAATTGTAATTTTGTATCACGCAAAAATCAAACCTTAGAGAAATTTTTAATTTTAATTTATTTTGGTTTCTTAGCTAATTATTTATGAAAATGGTTGAATATTTCTAAAATTAATTAATGGTACAACCTAATTTTTAAATGTTTTTAAGTGCAACCTAATTTTTATTGAATGGTAATTTTGTATTGCACAAAAACTAAATCTTAGCGGGACTATTAATTTTAAGTAATTTAGAAAAAATATTAATTATTTGTAAAATTAAGCATTGGGCCCGATTTTATTTTTTAATTTTAACTAACTGTTTCACTCGTGTGTTGCACGTGGGATATATTTTTTAACTAATAACGGCATTGATATATATTAATAATATTGTCATAACACCTAAAAAAATAATTCAAGCAGAGAATGAGTTACAACAACAAACTTAATTAATATACCTAATGAAATAATTCTATAAAAATTTCGATAGAATTTCTCCTATATTTCTCACTAATCCAACCTATAAATATGCAATAAACAATTCACAAAAATCCGCAGAACTTTATTTCCTATTCTCTATAGAATCGAAACTTAATTAGCATTTACACCTGTAATTTGCATAGGATGACAATTCATGATAGAGATTATGATAATATATATCACATTTTGCTCATTGTAAGATTAATCTATTAATATAAACCTAAAATAAAATAGCATTAAATGTTGTAATTATCAAAATAACCGTACTAAAACAACTCTACTAACATTCGTAGAGATCATGGTTTTCTCTTTAAAATTATTTTATGTTCTATTATATTATATTATAAATTTTTGGAGATATTAATTATATATCAGTGTGATGCATGTTATTGACAATTAATATGGAAATAATGATTTGTAAATTTTAACTATGAAATACAATCAACATAGACATATATTATAAAAAATGTCAATGCAGTGGATACAGTTCGACATACCATGATATCCCATTCTTGCTTCTCTAGGAAACACTTATCCTCGTTCCCAACCCATTCTCATTCAATTTAGACCGAGCGAGGATAATATAAAAATTACAATAGGACGGGAGGTTCCATTCCTCATCCCTGCCCTGCTAGAAAGTTCTCATCCCCGTCCAAGCCCCACCATGATGGTCTAACCGAAGACTTTTATCTCTACTTTTTAATATGTGTATTACTAACATTTTATTTTTTCAATAAACACCTTCTTAACATACTAAACATATATATTAACATATTAGGTATAAACTCACTAATTTAACATATTTGGTATATTAAATATTGAATGATTCGATATAAAATTTAAATTAATTTAGAAAAGATAAATAAATTGAAATATATGTGAGTAATACTTAAAATATACAACCTAATCGATCATACTTAAAAATGATATAAAATCTCAAATAGCTAAAATTGGTATAAAATAAATAATTCAAAGTAGTTAGGATTCTTAATGTTTACTTAGGAGATAGAAACATAGATAAATAATAAATATTTAACATACTTGAAAGAAAGTTAAAATATTTTTATATGGAGTTGTATAAGTCCAATAATTGAGTGATTCGATAGCCAATTGTTTAGTAAGAAATCTTGGACTTATTCCGTAGCGAAAGAAATAGATTGCACAATAAAATAATAATCATATAATTGTTGGTTCGAGTAGTGTCCAAAAAAAAATCATTACTATTTGAAGACCTAGTTTTGAGGCTTGTTACTTAAAAAAAAAAAAAAGGAAAGAAAGAAAGAAATAGATCCTTTGAAACACCCTTAATTATACAAAAAATATTAAGGTTTTGCCACAAATTATAACTTAGAAGAAATATCATGGAAAATACAAAAACATATGGGAAGCAAAAGAAAAGCATGTTTCGAAAAATGAATGATAGTGAAAAAGTAAATAAATTTTATTAGGGACAAATCATCAGTTGATTCACTTTACAATAAGATTTAACACCCCAATTTTAGAAATCCAAAATCTTATAGGTGTTAACTTAACTTTTCTTTTTTAAATATGAAAAAAGATAAATTAATTTCAAAAGTACATTTTTATTCTCCGTAGCAATCTAATTAATTTTAATTATTTTTTAAATAATTATATCTCCCCTATTTTAACAATTTAATTAATTTTGATTAATTTTCATCCAATAAAACTTGTCAATTTTTGTCCAATGAAAATATATACAATTAAATCTAAGAAATATGATTAAAATTAATTGTAATATAGTTAATTCTAATTAATTCTTATTTTTAGCTAGTTATCTAAAAAAATAATTTATTATTTCTATAATAATTAGTTTTTTAATTGCAGTTTTAAGAATTGCATTAATCTAATTTTAAAAATATCTTATAATTAAAAATATATCTTGGAAGTCAAAAGATATCTTTTATCTCTAGAGGAAATCTTGTAAATCACTACAATCTAATTAATTTTAGTTATTATTTGTTTTTTTAATTAAAACTATTTTTCTATTTTAGCAATATAATTAATTATAATTAATTTTCGTCCAATGAAACCGTGTCAATTTTTGTCCAAGGCAACCAAGTCCAATTAAATCTTAACAGTATTATTAATTTTAGTTGATCCTAATATAAGTATTTTAATTCGTTTTTCATTTTTAGCTAATTATTTATGAAAAGAATTAATTATTTCTAAAATAACTAGTCTAATATCAACACTTTTTAAGAATTGTATGAATATAATTTTGAAGAGATCTTGTAATTTAAATGATATATTTCAATTAATTTTTTTTTTCATTTTTTAGGAAAAAACCATAACAATCTAATGTTACAATTTAAAAGATATTGCACAAAAATTTTATAATGTTACAATTTAAAAGATTTTTGTGTAAAACTTCAATGAATGGTAATTTTATATTGCACAAAAATTAAATCTTAGCGGTATTGTTAATTTTAATTAATTTATTATAAAAATAATTATTTATTTCTAAAATTAACTAATGGGGGCGATGGATGCAATCTTATTTTCCAATTTTAATGTTACACCTTTATTTAAATTTTTGTGTGAATTTAAAATTTAATGAATGGTAATTTTGTATTATATAAAAATTAAATATTAGCGAAAATTTTTAATTTTAACTAATTTTAATCTAATTCTTGGAACACTCTTATATTGCTCAACACATAAACCTCTTCATTGAAGATTTGAAAAGAAAAAAAAAATCTTATCGGCTAAAAAAAAAATTGAAATTTAGCGCAAATATATAATGTTTGTCTAGGTTAACTAAATTACAACTAATAATAATATAAAATAAGCAAATGAGGTAAAGAAAACTTAAATTAAGAATTTGTTATTGATGTGTGTATGTAAAAGTACAAATATAATGAGATTTATTTTAAGTACAAGTTGTTAAAATATAATGAGATTTATTTTATGTATAAGTTATTTTAGCTTAATTGGTTTTATTCCATATTTGATTTGCCTCAAGAATAATTGAAGTGAAAATTTCTACTATAAAAAATTATTTCGTTATAAATTAAGTCTATTTTGTGTTATTACATGAGAGTTTCGATTTAAATATCATATTAATATATCTTGTCTTCTTCTTTATTCTTTATATTACTCATAATTTTAAAAGAATTTGAGTCTATTTTGTGTAATTATATAAGAACTTCTGCTTAATTACCATATTAATAGATAAATTATTATTTCTGTAAATTAAAAATTGATTAGAAAAAATTTATTCAACTTTAAACATAAAAATAAACTGGCATGAACATATATTTGTGAGATAAAAAATTTTTAAGCGTTAGTTTTCATTTAATTTATTTTTAAAACCTAAAACAATTTATGCATCTCATTATATTTTAATTTTACACACAAATATCAATTAACTTTCATGAAAAATTATCAAAATTTTTTTAATCTTATTACTTCATTAACCATTAATCCATATTAATATAAATTTTTGTTTAAGTTGGACACTAATTTATACATCTGCAAGAAATTTTTATATTTAGAAAATAAAAATTTATACATTGATACTATGTTTTAAGGCTCTCATCATCTTGTTGAACAAAATGGAGTCATGAATTTTTTATTTATAGTTAGAATTTTTTTTAAAAAGCAACAAAATGAGAGAGTGTATTTATATATGATGAGATTGGGTAAAGTAGGGTAAAAATAATCAAAGAAAATCTGTATACATTAATATTAATATATTATTTTTAAAGGAGTTGGATATGGATTAGGAAAGAAAAAAAGAGTGGGTTTTAAATGGAAAAACAGGTTTAATGCAACAAAAAAATAATAAGAAAAAAACCTTCATTATATATATATATATACACATATACATATATATATACATATAAAATTATATAAGGAAAATTTAATAAATGGGAAATTTGACAGTGTGGAATAAAAAATAATTAAAAAATTATGGAAAATAATGCTTCTATGAGGGAAAAAATATTATATATATAGATGTTACACATTTATTTTAATTTTTCTATAAGAATTTAATGAACGGTAATTTTTATCGCATAAAAATTAAACGTTAACAAAAATTGTTAATTTTATGTAATTTTATTTTTTTAACATGAAAATTATGAAAAAAATGATCAATCAAAAATTCATTCTAATTCTCGGAACATCCTTATATTGTTCAACACATAAACCTAAAAATTTAAGACTTGAAGGAAAAAAAGAAAAGGAAATTCATCTATTTAAAAAAAATTGAAATTTATCGCAAATGTGCAATGTTTGTACAGGTTAATTAAAGTACAACTAATAATAAGAGAACATAAGCTAATGTGGAAAAAATGTTAATTAAATTCCAAGTAATAATAAGAGAACATAAGATAATGAGGCAAAAAATTAAATTAAGAATTTTTTATTGATGTTTGTATGTAACAATACAAATATAATGAGATTTATTTTATGTGTAAGTTAATAAAATACAACAAGATTTATTTCATGTGTAAGTTATTTTAGCTTAGTTGGCTTTATTTTGTGTTTGATTTACCTTAGTAATAAATGAAATGAAATTTTTTTACTTCAAAAATTATTATTATTATATAAATTGAGTCTATTTTGTGTAATTCCACGAGAGTTTCGATCTAAGTACCATATTAATACATCTTTCCTTCTTCTTTGTTCTTTATATTATTCATATAAATTCTAAAGAATTTGAGCCTATTTTGTGTAACTACATGAGAACTTTTACTTGAGCACCATATTAATACATAAATTATTATTTCTGTTAATTAATATTTAGTAGGAAAAATTTATTCATTTTTGAAAATAAAATAAAGCTAGCTTTAACAGATGTTTGTGAGATAAAAAATTTAAGCATCAGTTTTCATTTAATTTATTCTTAGGACAAATCAAACACAGAGTAGAACTAAAAGTTAAAACAATTTATGCATCTCATTATATTTTAATTTTACGCACAAATATTAATCCAGTTTCATAACAAAATGTCAATTTTTTTATCTCACTATATCACTAGTCATTAATCTATATTAATGTGAATTTATGTTTAAGTTAGACACTAATTTATATATTTGTGGTAAATTTTAATATTTAAAAAATAAAAATTTATATATTATACTATGCTTGTTTTAAAACTCTCATCAAGTTGAACAAAATGGAGTCACGGTGTTTTTTATTTATAGTTAGAAAGTTGAAGAGAGAGAGAGAGAAGATGAGAGAATATTTAGATATTAGGAGATTGGGTATAGTAGGGTAGAAATAATCAAATAAAATCTATATACATTAACATTGAATATTACTATTAAAGGAGTTGGATATAGAATAGGAAACGAGAGAGAGAGAGAGAGTTGATTTTAAATGGGAAAACGAATTTAGGGCAATAAAAAAAGCTTCATTTTCTATATATATATATCTATATAGGTTATTCTATATATAAATAGAAAATTATATTAGTCAAATTCAATAAATCGGAAAAATTGATGATGTGGAATAAAAAAATAATTAAAAAATTATGGAAACTAATGTGTGCTGACAGGAAAAAATATTGTTTTTATATATATTGACATTTTCTCCCCGTGCGTTACACGATGAGACCTATGTTCAAGATATAATTTAGAACTCGAGGGCGGATTTTTGAACCTGTCCATATTAAGCACAAATATAATTATATTTTTAAAATTAAAAAGTTTAATTTTGATATAAGTAAAATATAAGTCAACGATAAAATGTCTCACCATTTGCTAAAGAAAAAATTGATGTGAAAAAAAAAATTGCTTCTTGGATCAAATCGCAGGTCTAAAGTCTAGCCCGACCAGAATAATTGTTATTATTAATATTTATTATAATTTTTTGATTAATTTAATGTTTTTATTTTTGCATACTAACAAAAATAATGAAGACATGAGTAGAATTTATTAAAAAAAGATATGGGTAGAATTGAATATTTAATTTATTTATATATTACAAAGATAAACGAAAACGTTGTTCTCAATAAGAATAAAATAATAATAAATAAATAAATAAGAGAGTGAAGATTGATATTGTTTTGACATTCGGTTTTACAAAATTATCCACGTAAGAGTATCCTACAGGCCTCCTCACCGCTTATCACAATCTTCTTGTTGAGACGATCATGTTTCATCGATGATAGTGGTATTGATTCCAATCGAACTCTAGAAAAATTATAATCTGCTACTAAAAATTGAATGAAACCAAAACTAGAAAAATTAAGATAGTTACATTATTAAGTTGCTTCTTCACCTTCTTGGTACGCATTATCAAGACATAGCAGGTGTAGATCCTAGCATCCTGCAATTTAGACCAAACAATTTATCACTATCTAAATAGTAGATGCCATTCCCCTAGGCTCGGGCAGAAGAAGGACTAATACTTGTTTCGTCTAGCTACTAATAACTCCACTTTCCTCTAAACTCACAGATGGTCTCTCACTTTTCCTACACTTTTCCTATCAATAAAAAAATGCTTCAAGAGCCACCAAATTGAAAATGCTACTGAAAACATAAAAGGGGATGAAGTAGAGACTTTACCAACAACAACACAATTCTGTCATTATAAGGAAAGCATCATCAATCTCCTGAAATGCATCAACAACCTTTTAATTCTAGAAGCAAGAACTTGCTGCTTATAGCATCGCTCAAGTGTCCACATTACTCATCAAGATATTTAGTTTCTACCAAACTTAAATGCAGTTACACAATACAAAAGTAACGGAATACAATTACACAAGAACCTACAACAATTACATTAACTAAACTATGTTGTTTCAGCTTCAAAACGTCCTCCGTATCAAGCATACAAAGATGTATGGAGCAATGTTAACAGAAAAAATACCTGTTTCTTTGTAACTGGATTCCATAAGCCATATTAGTCTTTTTTCCTCCGCCTGAGCGTAGGGGAATTCCAGGAAGTTTAAACATTAATGATTCAGCGATGAGATTTCAATAGGATGGAAACATTAGAATGAAAAACAGGGTGCTTAGAAGTACCTAACCAACAATATTGAACCTGGAAGCAAACACAGAGAAATAAAAATCACCGAACATCAACACATGTATGTTTGAGAAATTGAGTCGCAAAAGGATCAAATGGACAACAATGCCTAAAGAATTCAAAGAAAAAATTAGTTACTCACTCCGTCAACTTCTTCAGCTCCAACAGAAAACATCACAAATACCTGGTAGGGGTTTTCCTTCAGGGTACGATTCTAAACCCCTCAGCAATTGATCATGCCTTCTCGATAGCTGGAATTGATGCTGCTATAGTTTTCCATACTCTACAAAGTGGGGATTCGATATAATGCGTGAGAAAGAATGGGCTAGAATTTCTCTTAATTGAGATCCCTTCAAGCCATGAAATACGGGTGAAAATTAGGGATAAGGAAAGCCGGCGCAAATTGGATGCGATCAACCCAAGAAATAATGGACTTGATTAGGCCATGAATTGAGGCCATGAAAATTTCTACGTACTTTAAAAATACAATTTCTATATAAACTGAGTTTATTTTGTATAATTACACTAGAGTTTCGATTTAATTATCATATTAATATATCTAGTCTTCTTCTTTATTCTTTATAATATTCATATAAATTTCAAAAGACTTTGAGTCAATTTTAATTTTTGTAATTGCTCGAGAACTTCTACTTTAAGTACCATATTAATACATAAATTGCTATTTCTGTAAGTTAAATATTTATTAGGAAAAAAATTATTAGTTTTAAAAATAAAATAAAGCTGGTTTTTAACGAACTTTAAGCTTTAGTTTTCATTTAATTTATTCTTAAGGTAAATCAAATACGGAATATAAATAAAAGCCAAAACAATTTATACATCTCACTATATTTGAATTTTATGCACAAATATCAATTAAGTTTCATAAAAAGTTATCCTTTTTTTTTTTTATCTCATTACGTCCTTAGTTATTAATCTATATTGATATCAATTTATGTTTAAGTTGGACGCTAATTTATATATTTGTGTAAATTTTAATTATTTCAAAAAGAAAAATTTACATATTAATACTATGTTTATTTTAAAGTTCTCACCGAGTCAAACAAAATGGAGTCACAGTTTTTTTTACTTGTAGTTAGAAAATGAAGACAGAGAGAGAGAGAGAGAGTATTTAGATATTATGAGATTGGGTAAAGTAGGGTAGAAATAATAAAATAAAATCTATATACATTAATATTAATATATTATTATTAAAGGAACTGGATATTGGATTAGTAAAGAAAAAAGAGAGCTGCTTTTATATGGGAAAACAGATTTAAGGCAAAAATAATAATCATAATAAGAAAAAAGCTTCATATTCTCTCTCTCTCTCTCTATATATATATAGGTTATTCTATATATATAGATTGAAAATTATATTAGGCAAATTCAATAGGCGAAAAAAATTAATTAATGATGTCGAATAGAATAACGATTAAAAAATTAGGATAAATGGTGTGTTTAGGTGGAAAAAAATAATGTTTTATATAGATAGATTCTATTAGTGGTATTTGGATTACTAAATAATTTCTTAGATCTAACGAGTTGCTACTCCTGAAACAGCACAATTTATTAAAGTACTTCAATTGAATATTACGCATTCTCAAAGAGCAAGATTATCTCAGATTTAGTATTTCAATCAAGTTACATATTACAATTTCAATACTTCAGAAGCATATTGAACAATCACTCCAGGAGTAGTACTAGTTAGATCATTTAATATTGAAAAATAGAGATTGCTTCTGACGAGTAAATCTCTACAATAATTTGTTCCCTTTTGAAGAAGCACAATATTATTAATATTCCACATTAACACTAATTGTTCCAAAAGAACAATATATTAAACTTTTCAATGTTTACCCTCTGAGAGTATTGAAATATTTGCTCTAGAAGAAGCACTTATATGGAATCCTAATCATTTATATATCTATATATACATAAAAGTAGCAATTTTTCCTGCCTAAACACATTATTTTTATAATTTTTAATCATTTTTTATTCCACACCATCAATTTGTCCCACTTATTGAATTTTCTTAATATAATCTTCTATCTATATATAGAATAATCAATATCTATATATGTAGAAAATGAAGATTTTTTTATTATTTTTTATTGCCTTAAATCCATTTTTCTATCTAAAACCAACTCTCCTCTTATTTTTTTCCTTTCGTAATCCATATCCAACTCCTTTAATAATAATATATTAATATTACTGTATATAGATTTGATTTGATTATTTTTACCTTATTTTACCCAATCTCATAATATCTATATGCTCTCCTCTCTCTTTCTCTCTCTCTCTCTTTCTCTCTCTCTTTCTCTCTCTCCCACTCTCTTTCATTGTCTAACTACAAAAAAAAAAAAAAGCGTGACTCCATTTTGTCGAACTCGATGAGAGATTAAAAATAAGTATATTATCAATATATAAATTTTTCTTTCTACAAAAATTAAAATTTAATGCAAATACATAAAATTAGTGTCCAATTTAAACATAAATTGATATTAAAATAGATTAATGACTGATGATGTAATGAGATGAAAAATTGACAGTTTGCTATAAACTTAATTGATATTTGTACGTAAAATTCAAACATAATGAGATATATAAATTGTTTTAGCTTTTATTTATACTCTGTGTTTGGTTTACCTTAAAAGCAAATTAAATGAAAACTAATGCTTAAATTTTTTGATCTTGCAAATATATATTAAATCTAACTTTATTTTATGTTTAAAATAGAATAATTTTTTTCCAAATAAATATTTAATTTACAGAAATAATAATTTATGTATTAATATGGTACTTAAAGTTGAAGTTCCTATGTAATTGCACAATATAGATAAAATTCTTTAAAAATTTATATGAATAATGTAAAGACCAAAGAAGTACACAAGATATATTAACATGGTACTTAAATTGAAACCCTCGTGTAATTACACAAAATAGACTTAATTTATATAGAAATAATATTTTTAAAGAAAAAATTTTCATTTCATTTATTCTTACGGAAAATCAAATACGGAATAAAACCAACTAAACTAAAACAACTTATATTTGCGATAAATTTAGTTTATGTTATGTTATGTTATTATTAGTTGTAATTTAGCTAGCCTAGAGAAACTTTATATACTAGCAATAAATTTCAAAAAAAAAAATTTTAATCAATTTTTTTTTTAATCTTCAATTTATAGGTTTATGTGTTGAACAATATGAGGGTGCTCAAAAAATTAGAATGAATTTTTGACGGACTATTTTTTCATAATTTTCATATTTAACAAAAATTAATTAAAATTAACAATTTTAATGAGGATTTAATTTTTATGTGATACAAAATTATCATTCATTAAATTTTTCCACAAAAATTAAAATAAAGATGTAACATTAAAATTAAATAATAAAATTAGAAATAATTAATTATTTTTATAAATAACTAATAAGAAACAAAAATTAATAAAAATTAACAATTTTGTTAAGATTTAATTTATGTGAGATACAAAATTATCATTCATAAAAGTTTTACACAAAATTTAAAAGAAATTTACCAGCAGTTGGCCCGGATTCGAAACACCACTCCACCATTGTGATTCCCAATTTGTACTAAAATTTAAAAATCAAGTTGGACCCATTAATTAATTTTAGAACTAATCAATTATTTTATAAAGAATTCTCTAATAAAATTAATTAAAATTAATAATTTTTCTAATATTTAATTTTTGTGTTAAACAAAATTATAATTTTTTTTTCAAATTTTACATAAAAATTAAAACAAATGCGTAACATGAATATTAAAAACTTAACTTGGACCCCTTTAATTAATTTTAGAAAGAATGAGTTATTTTTAAAAATAACAATATCAATAAAAATTAATTAAAATTATAAATTTAGCTGAGATTTAATTTTTGTGGGATAAAAAATTACAATTCATTAAATTTTATTCAAAAATTAAAAGAAACGTGTAACACCAATTTTGTTTAATTAATCTTTTAATTATAATTAGATTCATAAAATTCTTAAAATGATGGCCATCAAGTTAATGATTTTGGAAATAATTAATTCCGTTTAGAAATAATTAGCTTAAAAACGAAAATCAACTAAAATTAATTTGTAATATAATTAATTAAAATAATATATTCTATTGCTAATATTTAGTTGAAAATGGGTCAGTGGATAAATATTAATCAAAATTAATTATATTGCTAAAAGTGGGAAATATAATTAATTTAAAAATAGAAAAATTAAAAGTAATTAGAATGCAGCGGTTTTCCCCTAAAACGTGAAAAAAAAGTCTTTTACATTGCAATATATCGTTTAAGTAACAAGATCTCTTCAAAATTAGATTGATACAATTTTTAAAACTGTAGATATTAAGCTGATTATTTGTAAAATAATTGATTCATTAATAAATAATAATCTAAGAATAAAAATTAATTAAAACTAATTGCATTACGATTAATAAAAATTAATAATACTATTAAGATTCAATTGTACTTGGTTTAGTTGGATGAAAATTGACATGGCGAAAATTAATCGAAATTAATTATATTACAAAAATAAAAAAATGGTGGTAATTAAAAAATAAATAATATTTAAAATTAATTAAATTTCTATGGTCTACAAGATTCCTCTTAAAAATGGAAGATATCTTTTGACTTGTAAGACTTTTTTAATTATAAGATACCTTTAAAATTACGTTCATACAATTCTTAAAATTATTACTAAAAAACTAATTATTTTAGAAATAATAAATTCTTTTAGTAAATAATAAGCTAAAACCAAAAATTAATTAGAATTAATTATATTACAATTAATTATAATTAATTACATTTCTTAGATTTAATTAGATATATTTTCATTGGATGAAAATTGACACAGTTTTATTTGTCGAAAATTAGTCAAAATTAATTAAATTACTAAAAGAGGGAAAATGTTATTATTTTAAAAATAGAAAATAATTAAAATTGATTAGATTGCTATGTGGAAGAAAAGTGTTATTCTAAAATTAGTGTATCTTTTCCATTGTTTAAATATAGTTAATTACACGTATAATATTTTAGATTCCTAGAATTGGGGTATTGCATCTTATTTTAGAGTGAGTCGACTAATCATTAACCCCTAATTAACTTCATTTACATTTTCACTATCATTTTTTTTAAATAGGCTTTCTTTTGACTTTCATATATTTTTATATTTTGATAATAGTCCTTTTGAATTACAGTTGGTGGAAAAATATTAATATTTCTTATTGTATAATTAAGGGTGTTTCAAAGGTCCATTCCTATTTCCCCCAACTAACAAGCTCCAAAACTAGGTCTTCAAATAGTGATGATTTTAATATTTCCACAATATATACTCGAACCTGACCGGTTTATTTCAAGTGTGATGGGATTAGAACTTTCAATTGATTCATTTTTGTTTTCTATTTTTCACCTTGAATGTATTTATATTAGTATATATCGCTTCTTTCCATTAAAATTTGACTGTAGGCGGCCACTTTTGTAAGGATTTCACAACAAACTAGGGATGGATTAATGATCAAAATTGTACAACAATTAGTAGTAATTAAATAATAATATTAGATAATAATTCTTTGGTGCAATCTATCGCTCTCCAAGGAATAAGTCCAAGAATTCTTACCAACTAATTGGCTATCGACTCAATCAATTATCGGAATTATACAACTCAATTAGAATATTTTAACTGGCATTCAACTATATTAAATATTTATCTACTTTTTTATCTCCTAAATAAATATTAAGAATCCTAACTATTTGAATTATTTATTTTATACCCGATTTTAGTCACTGAGATTTTATTTAATTTTTAAGTATCATCAATTAGGTTTTCTGTTTTAAATATTAATAATACATATATTTCAATTTATTTTTCTTATCCAAATTAGTTTAAATTTTATATTGAATCATTCAACATTTAATTTACCGATATGTTAAATTAGTTAGTTTATACCTAATATATTAATATACATATATTTAGAAGGCTTTTAATTATTGAAAAATAAAATGTTAGTAACAATATTTTAAAAATTAGAAATAAAGTCTTCGATTAAACTATCATGATGGATCATGGATGAGGATATGAGAATTTTCTAGCGGGGCGAGGATGGACAATGACAGTTTCCATCCTATTGTAGTTCTTATATAATCCTTGCTCGGCCTAAATTAAATGAGGATATTCTGGGGACAAGATAACCATTTCCTGGCAGGCTTGAAATGGGTGTTATGGTCTATCGAACTATACCCACTATATTCCCTTTTTTATAATATATCTCTCTATTGATTATATTTCATAATCAAAATTTAAAAATAATTATTTACATATTAATTGTTAATAACATGCGTCACACTGATGTATAATTAATACCTTCCAAAATGTGATATATATATATATATATATATATATATAATCACAATCTCTATCACGAATTGTCATCTCGTAAAATGCACGGGTGTAAATGCTAATTAAATTACTATTCTTGGAAAAATAGTAAATTAAGTTGTGTGTATTTTGATGAGTTGTTCCTTACATATTTGTAGAATGGATTAGTTCGAAATATATGGGAAACTCTGGCAAAATTTTTATAGAATTATTTTGTTAGTTATCTTTATCTTATAAGAAGAAAAGTGCCATGTTGGCAGCAGTGCTAATATGACACTTTTTAATATTTTTAAAAAATTATAAAAATCAGTTTTGTAGCTAAACAAGGGAAATTCTATTTTTGAAAATAAACCAACATTAATTGGTAGTTTTAAATAGGAATTTTTTTTAAATATAATTATTATATTAATTTTTTTAATGAAACATAAATTTATCATTAGTTAAGCACGAGGTTCATTATGTAGTCACTAGTCACTGTATAGCATAAATTTGTTAATTCTTAAATTAAGGGAAATGTTTAGTAAGAAAAAGCACTAGTACAAAAATGAGCTTAGGTGGCGGTTATTTTAGACTTAGGGTGGTATTTTTTTGATCACCACCCAAACCAGCGACACCCAAAGTCGTCAAAAGGGTGGCGGTTGAAAAAACGCCACCCAAAATAGATTTAGGGTGGCGGTTGTTAAAAACAACCGCCACCCTTTATTATTATTATTTTTTTAAAAAGGACTTAGGGTGGCGGTTGTGTCCAACAACTGCCGCCCTAAGTTTTTTTTTTTTTTTTTTTTTAAAAAGCACTTAGGGTGGCGGTTCTAGTGCAAAACCGCCACCCAAAGTCCACTTTTTATTTTTTTTATTTTTATGATATGAGCGATGGAAAACACACGAAATAATTTTTATTTAAAACCAATCGCATTTAATTACAACAAAATGAACAATCTAAGAAAAAAAACACAAAATTATAAGATGAAAAACTAAAAATAGCGTTTTGAGGCATTAGATGACCTCAGATTGGCCTGAAACATGGGGTCATAGCGATAGTAGTGAGTGTCGTAGATCTCGTCGCGACGATTCCGGAATGTACTCGTGGGCTGAAAACGGACATCGTATGCAAAAGTTATGGCCATTTAAAGTTTGCATGCTCAAAAACTCGAAAAAAATTATATTAACTATTATACAAAAATAAACGAGACTGACATGACCAAAAGATCAAAGATGCTTACCCATGATCAATTTGTGAAGAAATTGCACTTAAAAATATTTCAAGAAATTTCGAAAAATTTTCAAAAGAAGGGAATACCAGATCTGGTGATTTGGTGGAATATTTAAAGGGAAAGGGTGGCGGTTGTAGCAAAAAACCGTCACCCAAAAGTATTTTAATAATAAAAAAATAAAAAAACGGGTGGTGGTTGTTAGCTTACAACCGCCACCCTATTAACTAATTTTTTTTTTAACGTTCGTTTAGGGTGGCGGTTGTTTTACACAACCGCCATCCTATGTTCTTAATTTTTTTTTTTTTTTTTTTTAAGTTGGTTTAGGGTGGCGGTTGTTAACACAACCGCCACCCTAAACGAGCTTAGGGTGGCGGTTGTTTTACACAACCGCGGTTGTTTTACTTAAATTTTTTTTTTAACGTTAGTTTAGGGTGGCGGATTTTTGCTATAACCGCCACCCTTTCTTAATTTCGAGCATCAATAGTGGCGGTTTCAATGAAAACGCCACCTAATGCGCGTCACCTAATGTCACTTGTGTACTGGTGAAGTCCAATTGTAGGAACAAACTATACAAATATTTTTATAGTATAAATCTTACATTGCCAATTAGGCATTGTGCCAGGCTGACAGTGCCTAGCTGGCACTCACAATGTTGAAAAAAAATCTTTATATTAGTTAATTAATTATGAGATTCCAAGTTACCAGATTTGTTAATTAAACAATGCTCTTAATGGTTAATTCCTTCTATAATTAGAAAAGGAATATATAAATGGTAATTGATTATTTTGATTATTTAATTTATTCTACTTTTCTTATATTTATTTTATTTTTTATGTTTATTTTGATTTTCTAATTAATTTATATAATTATTTTAAAAATATTTTTGGTATTTAGTATTGCACGCATTAATAAAATGTGTTAAAAGATCAACGTAACACTTTACAATACATATTAAATTAATTTTGGAAATGACAATTAATATTTTCTATATACAATTTAATTTTCTGATATTATATTTTAATTATTTTATATATTTATTAATTTTAGAATTACATATATATATATATATATATATATATATTGAAAAAGGTCGAACTGCCAACTTTGCATAGCCCCATGATTGGCAGTGTTTTTCCGTTTCAAAAAAAAAATTATTTACATATTCAAATAGTGAGTATAATGAACAATTAATTAATTAGAAAAAATAGAAAATGACAACTATCATGTCTCTTTTCACCGTTTCGCAAGTTGTTTGAAAAATAATTATTACAAATTATCATTTAGTCATCCCTTTATTTTTTTGTCAAAAATTACAATATCAAACATTAATTTTTTATATATGTTTTGTATAATCTTACATACATTGATGAAAATATGATAAGAGGTCAATATTATAACTTGCAATACCAATTAAAATGGGAATTGACTTTTTTTATATACATTTTGTATAATATGACTGTCAATAGTAAAAAAAACCACATTGAACAGTGGCAATGTGGCACGCGTATGTTAAACAAAATAAAATAATAATTTTTAGAAAATGCGTTAAGTTAATTTCCATTTAAGAGTGCATAATTTAGAGAAATCATAATGATTAATGTGTTTATTAATAAGTAATGAGACATTAAATATTCATGTATATGAAGTATGTGACAAAGGAAAATCAAACTGCTATTATTATATAACTATGAAACACAAATTTGGAAAAAAATGTAATTTTTACGAAAAATTGGGCATGAAATTATGCATTTATACCAGCTGAAATTCATGGGTTTTTGGAAAGGATATAAAATTATTTATTGTTAGTTGCCGCAATTACTCAAAGGTAAAATATACTGATGGGAGCCAATTACTGAAATATTTATTAAATAAACGCATATATTTAATTAAAAGAAAATCAAACAAGAGAAAATTTCTCAATTATTTTGGAAAACTGTCCATTACCAAAAAGTAAATACTTAGACTTTCAACAATAAATATTTTGTATCAAGATTTGATCATTCCATACAATATATAATTCACATCGCATAAACTCTCCAAACCTTAATATTCAAAAATCCAAGTTCAAAAATATCATCGCGACTTAAATTTTTATTAATACTAATGCAGATCAAAAAGTATTTATAACATGAGTGTCTTTGACTCTGTCTAATGCCAAATTACCTTTCAAGTTTCAGGGACAACAATTACAATTAATTGTACCGCGTGATATGACTATCAACAAAAGTCAAGAGCAGTCATTTTCATAAGTCGGCATTGTTCTTAAAAAAACCAGTATTAAGTCATGGCAGTTATACATGGCAACATCCACAATTACAAGTCATGCAACATTGAATGTTATTATAGAGAGCAAACATGAAATGCTAACAGACTTGACAATGAATATTGATTTCAAAGAATTATTTCAAGATTTGTAATATTTACGTAGTTTAAATTGGGGACATATTTTTATATTTATTCATTTCCATTATCTAATAAATAGTTTTATTGTTGCACGGGTTTAGTACTAGTATTAATTAAGTTTATTGTTGTAACTCATTCTTTACTTTAATTTTGATGAAATCCTGAATACTTCATTATAAAAGGAATCTATTATTGCACTCTTGAAGTGGTACAAATCTTGAAACATATCATAAGGGATATTCCATCGTTACTAGACCGATACTTTAGAATAGTTGTGAAAAGAAATTTCAAATCGACTATTTGTTCAACTAAAGTACTATCTTGAACTAGAAGTTCAATGATTGATTGAAAGATTTTGGAGAACTAGAAACTAATTGAACCAAAAGTCTAATATTGTGAAAAAATTTATTGTTTGGCATGGCCGATTATACCATCCCGTTTTTATTAATAGTGAAAGATATTGAGAATAATACAAAAAACTAGAAGTTTCTTCAATATATTGAGTTCTCACATGCTACTTATCCACAAGGCAATATGGTTATTAAACTATCACCAGCTCAAATTGGGGTTAAAATCCCAATACATTCTGAACAAAAATTAAGGGTGAATCTTCTGAGCTCACTCACCCTTTATGTTGACCACTAGAAGTTTATGATATGGGTCCACTAGTTGGTCACATAAGTGTTTATTGCAATCTCGTAACCTGAAGTTATAGAGGCTATTTGCTATAATTATAAAATTATAAGCACAACTTCCGAATTACACAATTAAGGCAATGCGTCTCATTTCTAGTGTTAATATCCTAAAATTATTGATAGGGACGATTTGAAACATTTTATCACCAGTGGCTCAATAAAATTATTTTATGCCTCTAATTATTTGTTATGTCATTAGTATGAGAATAATTAATGTGAGAATGTTATCTCACATGCAGTAGCAAATTATACAACATGCCAATATTATATTACATGATATCCCCAATATAATTGGTGTATGGTCAGAAACCCTTCTGATTTCCATTTCAAAAGTTTCAATAACTGTTCTCACCATACGCACCACAATGGATGTTTAAAGAATGCTGAGAATATAAAACCTAACTTGGATTCCCATCTCAGCATGTATTCTATCCCCAAAGGATGATATATCATGACACAGTTTCTCTTTTCAGCATTAGGAGTAGGAATTAAGTAGTTGGTAAATATAATTAAGACACATAATTGTTATACACTCGCATATATGATTAGTCATTTTGATGTTATTACTGACCAAATACATTCCAACTGTAAATGCTTCAAATTAGATTATTTAGCAACTCTATGTCACATTTGGAAAGTGATGGTAATTGATTCGAAAAATTCCTAAGATAATTGGAGCAAATAATCGAGGCAAATACTTGTACGAAGTATATAGACATAATTCATTATAGACCTTCAGAAGAGGAACAAGTACCGGAAATTAGTGAAAATAAAGAAATCTCAATAGCTATGTCTATAGCGGGAAATATGGAACCGAATGCCGACTTTTATAGAGCTCTATTATGAAAGCGGGGTTGTAGAATAAAATTCAACAAATTGATGACATATTGGCCAAAAATAACAATCCAGGAGGTTGTCAAAGTATAGGACTTGTAATCCAAAAACCAAGAAATACCATGGGGTATTTGTGCAAAGGGATATAGAAATATAGTCATAAAAGTATGACTTATTGCATGATGAACTTTTTAAATCACTGGCATATAACATGAAATATTCTTATGTGGTGAATGCTATTTTAACTATTAGTTTGCAGTCTTTGATTTATCAATGAGTGAGATCAAAGTGTAAGACTCAACTCGATATTTTTGGAACATTTCTTTGATGTACCAATGAGTGAGATCAAAAGAGCGATTAAAGTCTTTGTACGTTTGGAAATCAATCGACGTGGTTAATTAGTAGTATATATGAAAATATTATGCCTGTACCACATAGTGCTACAAGCTATATAATCCTTGAAGGGTTAATTATGCTTCAAGCATATAATTTTAAATGTCTTACTGTGCTTGAAGCACATACGTTGCACTCTTTTTCCGTTGATTGAGGCTTTGTCCCAATGGGTTTTTTTCAAAAAGTTTTTAATGGGCTAACTTTTGTAGCGTATTCAAAAGAATAGTGTATTCTTTTTTCTTCACTTGGCTTTTTTCCCACTAGGGTTTTTTTTCTTGTAAGATTTTAACGAGGCATATTCTATGTGTAATAAATAGCGTACAAGATATTAACTCTCAATACAAGATTCCTGAAGAATTGATACAACTTGAAGCAGAATATATTTCAAAGTATTGAATATATTAGAGAGACATGGATAACTAAACACGAGAACCATTGTTGATTGAAGTAAGGGGATCAGTTGTACTCTTTTTCCTTTGAACAGTTTTTTATCCCACTGCGTTTTTGTAACAAGGTTTCAATGAGGTAGTACTTTGACACTCCGAATTTGTTCAGAATTAGTTGTATTCTTTTTTTCCTTAGTTGGGTAGATTTTCTCCATTGGATTTTTCCCAAATAAGGTTTTCGATGAGATAATTGTTTGTATATAATAGTCATTCAAGGAAGAGTGTTATAAATAATTAAGTAATTAGTGAATGCTTATTGTTCTCCATAGTTCTAGATCTGTATGCATAAATAAAAGCTTTTGACTCTCATAGTAATAATACATATAATTCCATGGTTTTTTTTATTAAAGTTTTCTCTATTTAATTTCTTCTTTTTTTCATTTAATTTATAACATTACCAACTTCCTAGTAAGCTACATCTTTATAATAACTCGCATCTTACGGTATAGAATATCAAAATTTAGTTATCACTACAAGAACTTTTATCTTTCATTACAAATTAAATTTTCTACAAATAAATTAAAATTTGTAACGAAAAACTATCTTTCCACACAAAGGAAACAATTTTGGTAAGCATATGATTTTGGTTATAAATATTTCGTAGACAAATTAAAATTTGTAGTCGAAGAATATCTTTCTCCACAAAAAATGAATTTTGTAGGCATATAATTTTTCCTACAAATTAAAATTTGTAACCAAAGATTAACTTTTCCCATAAAGAAAATGATTTTGTAAGCATATGATTTTTGTTAAAAATTTTTGGTAGACAAATTAAATTTTGTAGCTAAAGGATATCTTTCCCCACAAAAGGTGGATTTTGTAGGCATATGATGTTTCGTACAAATTAATATTTGTAGCCAAATATTACATTTTCCCACAAATTATAATTTGTAACTAAATGATATCTTTCCCCGCAAAAAATAAATTTCATAAATATTTGATTTTTTTTACAATTGTTCGATATATGTAGACAAATGTTAAATTTTCCTGGAAAAAAGAATTGTAGCCATATGATTTTCTATACAATTTTTTGGCAGACAAATTGAACTTTGCAGTTAAGTAAGTGCAAGATTTACACTCATAACTTACATATTATATCAATGAGAATGAGAATGAATAATAAGAAATCAAAATAGCCTAGTGGTTTAGATCTTAGCCTCTCAATCATGAGTTCTAAGGTTCAATTCCTACACACTACATATTCTTGAAGCCAATTAAGTAATTAGTAGGTTGGGCTGGGTTGGGTTGAGTTAAAGAGATTGTTATTGGGTAGCGTAAAAAATTAATTTTTATTAATTTTTGAAATATATAATTTGTGAGGAGAGACATTAGGAGATAAACATATTTGTTGACGCTACCATTTCCATACGAACTGCATTTGTTTCCAAAAGGCTTGTAGAGATAAAATTCACCTCACAATTTCAAAGTTTTGTCAACTCTAACCTTTTCTTACAAATTTTATTTGTCTCCAAAAGATTTGTAGTGCCAAATATTAATTAGCACTCAAAATTTCCACAATTTCTGGCCTATTACCTTTCCTTTTAAGGTTTAGCCCAGAAATCTGGCTACAATTTTTTTTTTTTTTTTGTCTCCTTTGCCACTTTGCCGCAAATAAAGATCTTTCGCTATAAAGGTATTTTGTTGGAAATTCGCTATAAAGGTATTTTGTTGGAAAAGGTAAAAAGTTTTGTAGTGTTTATATTTTGAAAATATAACTTGTTAGTAATTACATATCGCATTGCAATTTAGTCCCCAATTGATTGGCATTGCTTGTTGACTAACTATGGCAATCAAGTCCATTTTCCGTTCACGTGTTTTATAGCTTATTACTATCATTTTTGGATATTTTCAAACAAAACCATGAAGAGCTCTGAAGAATCAATATTTTCATAGATTTTTGCAAAGCAGACTTAATATTTACTTGTGTGACGTAGTTAATTTGATAAAAAGTAATTTTTTAATATTTAAAATAACAAAATAATTTTGTGATTTCAAGCCAAAAATTGTATGAAAAGTCAACGATTACTTTCCAAAATCACTTGTATCCAAACTAACCTTCTCAAAACCCGAATATTTTCTCATTTTATTATATAGTTTCTATCGGTCATTAATATGACACTATACGTTGGGATTTTGTTTTATTTTAATTTTTTTTAATCACAATCAAAGCTACAATTTTTTACTTAAAAAATACGAAACAAAAGAACGTGAGCTTGGGAAAAAATTATAGTGCTCTTAGAGTACTCAACTCGATATTCCAAATTAATAAAATTATCCACCTATATATAGGAGGCCACGATTTAATAAATAATATGGCTCCTATATATAAGTGAAGAGTTGCTATTGACCTAAAGTACTGAATATTTGATGCTACAAGAGTACTATAATTTTTTCGGTCAACTTGGCTAAAATATGCACATGAAGCAAACACTGACGACAGCGATCTAATGTCACAGTGGTACACTGGTACTAGTCAAGAATGGCCACTAAGCTGCCACTTACGAGAATGGTAATACATTACAACAGTCTACTTTTACCATTTTGCCCCATGCATATTTCTACTATAAATACAGTTAGCTCTAAGTATCTGATCATCACCATTGTCAAGTTATAATCTGCTTAACTTGATAGTTTCAACAGCATAAATCTATTTGTTCTCATCTTTTCTACTTCCAAAATCAAGAATGGCACTGTCTTTTGCCGGAAATGGTAACACAGCCCAAAAGGAGATCGTTCGTTCAGTTGCAAACTTCTCTCCCAGTTTGTGGGGCAACCAATTTATCAATTTTTCTTATGATACTGAGGTATATACACGGATGCACCGAGCTCAAATCTGCTATCTCATTTGTCATCCATTAGCTCGCAGTTGATATATAGTTATGCTGTTAATTAGCTCTTACGGAAAAATTACTTAAGTTATGTAAATGTGCTATACGTGTTAAATTGTGCAGTTAGCCGAAACGTATGCCAGTGAGATTGAAAAGTTGAAAGCTCAAGTGAAAACTATGCTGAAAGCTCGAGAAAATGACATGATGGGGACGATGGCTTTGATCAACACACTCGAGCGCTTGGGTGTTTCATATCACTTTGAAGATGAGATTGAACAATTATTAGAACATTTCTTCAATCTTGACCCAAATTATGCAGATGAATCGTATGATCTGTACACTATTGCCCTTCATTTTCGCCTTTTTAGACAACATGGTTATCGTATATCTTGTGATGTTTTTAAGAAGTTCACAGATGAGAATGGAAAATTCAAAGAGAATGTTAAGAGTGACGCAAAGGGTTTGCTAAGCCTATATGAAGCATCATATTTAAGAGTGCATGGCGAAGATGTATTAGAAGAGGCCCTCAGCTTTACAACAGCTAGTCTGAAATCCATGGCACCACTTCTAAGCAACGTACTTGGGAAACAAGTAAATCATGCCCTTGTTCAATGAATTCATTTTGGGAACCCTAGAATCGAGGCGCGTAATTTTATCTCCATCTATGAAGAAGACGAGTCAAAGAATGAAATGTTGCTAAAGTTTGCCAAGTTAGACTATAATTCGTTACAAATGCTGCATAAACAAGAGCTCTATGAAGCCTCAAGGTTATATTATGATTTTACATATAAATGTCAATTCCTCTATCACGCGCGTAACCATCAAGATTAAAATTTTGTGATGTTATGGCAGGTGGTGGAAGGAGTTGGATCTTGTTACTAAACTTCCTTATGCAAGAAACAGACTGGTGGAATGTTTTTTCTGGGCTATGGGAGTTTATCATGAACCTCAATATTCGATTGCTCGAATTATGCTCACAAAAATTATTGCAATGATATCAATAATAGACGATACATATGATGCCTATGGTGTCCTTGATGAATTAGAAGTTTTTACCGAGGCCATTCAAAAGTATATATTTTCTTAGCTGTAATTAGCATGGTCTATAATACTAAAAGAAGTTAAAATCTATTGTTTATTAATCATGATTATGCTAAAAAAAGCTTCTTGTATTTCAGGTGGGATATTAGTGAAATTGATCGTTTACCCGAGTACATGAAGCCGATCTACAATGCTCTTCTCCATCTCAATGAGCAATTTGATGAAGAATTATCAAAAGAAGGAAGATCGTATGCAGTCTATTATGCAAAAGAAGCAGTAAGTACTATATTTTACTTGTACTCACTGATTGTTCACTACACCTATTGTTTTTGCTGCTTATTACTATTTTTAACTCTAAATCAATGTTTGTGAACTTTATGAAATATCAACTAATTTTTATGCAGTTGAAAGAATTGGCGAGAGCTTACTATGTGGAAGCCAAATGGTTCATCGACGGGCACTTGCCACCATTCTCCGAGTATTTGGACAATGCACTAATCACATCCAGTTACGTTTATCTTACGATTACATCCCTATTCGGTGTGAAATCTGTCACCAAGGAACAATTTGAATGGTTAAGCAAGAAACCAAAAGTGCTCCTTGCTAGCCTCATAATATCTCGACTCGTTGATGACATTGCAACCTTTGAGGTATGATATTCATGCTGAAACTTTGTTATGTACACATCACTTCTAAAAATAAGAAACTTTATTATTTAATTGCTTGCTATAATAATTATTAATATGAATGTTTTTTATTTTTTTGGTTATTAATTGAAGGTTGAGAAAGGACGAGACCAGATTGCTACAGGGATTGACTCGTATATGAAAGATTATGGTGTATCCAAAGAAGAGGCAGAGGCTAAGTTGTTTGAAATGGTTAATAATGCATGGAAGGATACCAACGAAGAGTGTTTTAGACCAAGTTCCTCTCCTAGGGAAGTTTTGATGCGAATTCTCAACTTTGAACGCACTGTAGATGTCACATATAAAGGAAATGAAGACGGGTACACACAGCCACAAAAAGTTCTAAAACCTCTCATTGTTAATTTGTTTATTGATCCTGTCGAAGTCTAAGTTTTATTTCATTCGGATCAAGTTGAGGACGATATATTGGTGTTAACAATCTGTTTTTTTCTTTTTCTTTTTTAAGTTTCATTTCTGTCATATGTCGTAGAGGCGAGTTAAATACCTTAAATGCCATTGTACTTTGTCGAGTGTTTGAGATGTCATCAAATTTTAAAATGCCTTTAAAATACTATTGTAGTTTATTAAATGTAATCATATACTTGTCGTTGAACTTTAAAACTTTTTTTTTTTTTTTTTGACAATAGTTTAAAACGTTTCTAGTATGCCACTAAACTATATATAAACATTGTATTACGTATACCACTTTGTTGAGGACCATTTGGAAATCTAAAAGAATTATTAAGTGGGTGATACATGAATAAATAATTTTAAATGTAGAATAAATCTACAGGAAAAATAAATAAAGATAATTTTTAAAATAAAAATAAATTGTGGGTAAAAAAATATAGATTTAAAACTAATGATGTGACTTTTTCTTATATATATATATATATATATATATATATATATATACATACACATACTTTTTAATGTTAACTAGGATTTTCTTCCGTGCGTTGCATGAGAAAATACACTACTAGAAAAAGTGACTTAGAGATCAGTTATTAACTGATGTAAAAAAAAAAAAAAATCCGATGTGTTAGTGGGTGATGTTAAAGATCTGAAACTCTAGACATCGGTTTCTAACTGATGTCTAAAATGATTATACAAATCACATCAATTATGTAAACCGATGACTTTACAGCAAGAGACATTAGGTTTTAGCTGATGTTAAACACATGGGTAGAACAGGTGTCATTACTACAACACACATTAGTTAAGATAGGGTGTTAAACGAATAGAACTGATGTCTCAAGCGCATTCACTCATCAATTTTGTTATTTATAACTGATGTCTTAAACAACACTAAAAGTCGAATTGTTATCAATAAACGATGTCTAGAATAATCCTGATATCTGCTTTATTTTTATGTTTTACATCAATTATTACTGATACATGTAACATCATTTCGTAATAGCTATCGAAGCATTATGAAACACATCAAAAATCCAAAATTTGAGTACCAAAAAATTGCAACAAACATCTAAATACCCAATATTCATAAATCACAGTGCTCAGTAGTAATACAATCTGTTAAAAGTTGCAATTGACATCGTCGTCATCCCAAATGCAAAATATCGAACACTAATGTACATAAACAAGCAAATGTCATACAGAGTGGTTCATTAACAAACACTATACACTAACAACGATGTTCCCAACCACAATATCTACGTCAATGCTTGGAGGTAGTCGGCCACTTCAACAGGCACCTCATCGATCTCTCTAGTAAATTTTTAGTTTCACTTTGTAAAAACTATTAACATACAAATCAAAATCCTTACAGTAAGTTGTTCAATTCTTTATTACTTGAATTGAATGTTAGCATCATTGATCTAGAAAGTCTAACATAAGTTGCTTATTTGACAAGATGTGCATGAAAACAGATATTCAAGCGTTTGAAGCCAAAATTACACAACTTACATGGTGCAGATTAGTTTTCCTCTTGTACTAGCAATTTGTTATTGTGTTGCCACCATCATCTCTGAGAAAACCGACATGCAAAGTGGGTCGCCAAGAAATTGTTACAAGCATTATACCGAGAAATGACTTTAGCTTCAATTCCTTGGTTTTGCATAAAGTCCATCTCCTCTCCACCCTTCCAAATACCGATGACCGTAAATCGATAATTTCACAATCATAAACCGATTAAAGATGTACTCACAACACTAAACTATTTCGGTTGAATAATATGATTTTGACTTGTTACCGTTAAAACTTAATAGTGGATCTCCGCCTTTCAGCCTCACGACATTCACCCCAGCTTCAGCAAAGCTCGAGGCGATTCATGGATTTCCTCCTGCAGAATTGGCAAGAAACAGTTATTTCGCTAATAATCACTTGGTCCAATTGTACAATTTTTTTTCCAATTGTACATTCACTACACACTAATCTTGATATTGCATCTAATATGATAAATACCAATAACATTGTTCATTTCTTAGCTGAAATTACCCATGTTTTGACAAAATACGACAAAGCGTAATTGCACTTTGTACTCGTCTCGATTACTCAAGTTTAACTTTGTTAGATTCTATCTTAAACTAATACAGGCATGACCCCAAAGATAGTAACACTAAAGTTCTAAACTTCGTGAAAAACCCACTTCGAAACTCAAATTTTCATCAGACCCAATTCTTAAAATCAGCAAAACAACTTAAAGAAGCCTGGAGCAGATACTAAAATAAACCTACATGCCGCTATGGTACCCAAAGCAGCTTTGCCAACATAGAGAAATCTAGAATTGGGACCTACTAAATTCAACACATCATTAGAAACCAACCTATCATACAACAATAGATCATAACTCTATATAACCCTCATTGTCTTCACAATTTGTTGGATTTCTTCTTCTTTTGTATAGAGGATGGAATTGATAATTGAACAAAAGGGTTCGCTTTGCTATAAGTAGTATTGACATGGTACTTTTATCTACTAATCTCAACCTTCCATTTCAAAGAAAGTTACATTGTCACGTTATAAACACAATAAGCCTATACAACAAACACAATATCTTCTCGCAAAGTTAGGATAAAGATATGCAATAATAGATATTACGCTTTACGCACCTTCTCTAGACGTTAGTCGATCGCTTTCTATTACTTGACTTACAAATTGTCACAAAGGAAGTAAAGCAAAGGAAGCAAAAATAAGACATACCAAAAAAAGGCAAATCAAACAAGGTAGATCGGAGAGTTCTTGGACTAAGAAGTCGACAAAAAAATGAACATTTAAACCGAAATGATGCAACTAGAAAGCTGTATTAGAAGTCAAGAAGATCAACATACATCTACATCTACCTTATTGGGTAAAGAAAGAAAGTACCTTTCTTCCTTTGCAACAACAAACGTCAGTACACCAAATTTAGGAGAAGATGAAGCTAAATCTTACGCAGATCTACCTCTGCTCGACTTGTAGTTGGTGGATTCAAAGATTGACCAAGTAGAGTGCATGAGCAGTCACATCGGGGCAAACGAGTGCTCGACACTCGGAATTAGGGAAAGATTCCACATATAGAAATCAAATGAAGTCACCATCTGGCACCATGTAAAATTGCACAAGATTGTAATTCTCAATAAGATGAAATCGTCTAATCATTACATACTTACCCGCAAAAACAATACAAGCACGAGTATGTACAAGTGGACCTTCTTTGCCAAGGGCTAGGCCACTTCCCACGGAACCTATGCTTCCAAAATGTAGGTAAGAACGTAAAGAACATTACAATGATTATATAATGATATCAAATCCATGTGCAATACTCAAGTGATTGAAATACACCATCATACCTTCCCTATCAAAGTTACATGCAGTATACCATGTGTGTCGAGTGAAAAAGCATTCATCGTTATACATTGCATTGAAAACAAAACTAATTCACAATCATCATTTCTAAAGGCTTGTTCTAGTTGAGAGTCAAAATACTTTGTTTTGAGGACACATAATAAAATTTTAAAACTAATAAAGAAGAATTAATTTCTTCTATATTTAAAGTCATGTAATGGTCTACATAACTATTAAACAATGAAGAAATTGATGAATAAAGCTAAATCCATGCTATGGAGATTAGATTTTACAATGTATATAAACATAGTACATAATAAACCATGTTCTCCGGAGAAACTCAATTTTAAAAGCTATATGGAAAATCAAAATTTTACCTGTAATTTTGAAACCCATTTCTTTGTTAGGTGTGAAATCTAAAATTCGACAAACTCATTAATTGCAAGAACGATACGGATGAATACAAGTGGTAGTGAATAGCACATAAGAGAGGAAATAGTAAGCAGGCCTTTTCAATCCCGTGCACAATCAAATGAACCTACAGTTAAGTGCGGAAATGAAGAACAATTATTTGGAAATTATAAGGAAGAAAACAAGTGCCAAAAATTAGATAAATAAATCGATTGCAAATGGCAGTCACCAAACATTGGCCCACATAAATCGAATTCTTAAACTCGGTATATGCAAAAATTAACATTGAAATGAAGCATAAAACATTTAAAACACCATAAACTCCTTATACCTTTACATACTCACGAATATAGATTAGGTTTCATCAATATTGATGAATATGGTCCAAGTTCCATTGTCGTTGATCCATCAAAACCCACAATCATAGTAAGAGAAAGCGAAACAAGCATACGTAATTATAATTAGCAAATTTATCAAAAACAGAACAAATGGCTAGAAAGATCACTGCGGCTAACATTTTTTAAGAGACAAACATCCGAGTTTAGAAGAAGCAAAATACTTCAACTCATGATTTTTCGTACTCTATTTGATAAAATATTAAATAAATAACATGGAAGTTAAGGGCCCAACGAAATTAAAGTAACCTAGAAGTAAAACCGTCAAGATTTTGCATTCGTACAAGTGTTAGACTTGAGTACCTCGACCGTAAATCCCTTCAAGGCGGGCATCTCGTGCAGAAAAGGAGATTTATAGAAGAAACTAAGCTCAATCAAAAAAGTTGAGAGAAGGCGATGGTTAAACTAAGAAAATTTGACAATAAAGTATCTTTGAAATAACAAAATCAAATAAGGAAATTTGAAGGTAAGAATCAAACCCTAAATCTCTTCCCTGCAAAGTAAAATAACACCACGAATCAACAAATTAGAAGGTCGTCATGAATGCGGATCTAGCCTCGAGAAGCTTCCATGGCCGATCGAAAAGCAAGCCGTAAATCTCACGTCTGCGAGACAAAGTAACAACTCGAATAATTAGAAGCTCAAAATGTGTCGGGGAACGCGGATATAGGCCGAAGAAGCTCCAATTGTCAATGGGAAGCGGATCTAGAGAAGAAAAAGTATCAACAGATGAGAGCAACATGTGGAGAGGAAAGGGAAATGCAGTCGAGGCAGAAGGAAAAGTAAGGACAAAAGGAGTTGTTGGGTCGCCTTTTAAGTTATTTCCTCCTTTAGAACCTTACACGTAGTTTTTGTACAATATTATTAATATTGGTTGTTAACAAAATTGATGTTAAAAATTTGCAATAAAAATTTGAAAGTATATAATTAACATCAGTTGTTAAAATATGCGATGTTAAAAATGCATATAACACCGCTATTTTTACTACTGGTGTTATAATTTTATTTTACATCAACTGCCAAAGCAACTGATGTAAATAAAGTGATGTCTAAGTCACTTTTTCTAGTAGTGATATATGTTTAAGATATAATTATCTTAGACAAATACACGCATAATCATATTGCGACAGTATTGTAATGTACTAATGTATAACCATCCCACTAAACACCGATTTTTCCCATATATAACACTATTTAAAAGTAATTGGCATTACTCTTGTATTATACATAGCTTCAATTGGTCCTAAACAAAGCAAGACAACTTAAAACTGAATATCCATATACATAGACTATAGGTATATGGCCATATAAGAATTCGGCTGTCACATCTAATCACCAACACAAAATCCAAAGATTTATGCCTGTAAATCGCAAAATGAAAATGGAAAAATGAGGAAGGATAATTAATCAAAAAGGCAAAGGTATTCAAGAGATATAATAAAGAAAATGTTGTTTACTTCTTTTTACTCAAACAAGAATATTTTTACCAAAATAGATATTAAAAATATAATTCTACATGTTAACATATCCCTTATTTGTATAGAATATCTGCTTATAGAGAATGAAAAATTCTCACGGCTGTCAAAGTGACTTCTACTTATTGCAATCACAAGTTATAGAGACTGAGCAAAAAGGATTAATAGAAATAAAAAACGAAAAGTGTAGGAAGGCTAACCATTCAACTCAAGGGAGAACCGTAGCAAGTCACCCTCCACAACTTCTTTTTACAGTATATTCATTAAGTCGCTCAATGATTCCTGCCACTCAAGGGAGAACCCTAACAAGTCACCCTCCACAACTTCTTTTTACAGTATATTCATTAACTCGCTCAATGATTCCTGCCATTCCAAAGAATTTGGATCATCAAATTAGGATACTTAGGATAACACATTTTCTAAATAGAGCTCACTAAACTTTTGGTTACCAAAAACAAAAAAATAAAATAAAATAAAATAAAAGTCTCATAATTTGGTAGTGGCTACTAATCCAATTACACTTGATAGAAAGTTGGTTCTAAGGACAAATAGAAAACCACACACAATTAAATGATAACTGATTTTTGAAGGAAAGAAATTTTGCACGATATTGGATTATTGGAAACATGGATTACAAGGAAGAACCTACATGAGGAATTCAAAGAGTCAAAATGGAGGCAGATATCACTGAGCTGAAGGCTCAGAGTGCGAGGCAGATGTATCTGATTGAGTTGTTAGTAGCAGACAGAGCAGTGCAGGTACATCTACTACAAATTTGAAGAGGAAGGACGGATCCAAGCTTAATTTACAGCCTCAGTCAAAGAAGAAGAAGTGACTCACTTGAGATATACCTGGATGTGTCTTATTTATTCTATCTCTCTAGACCTTTTTTTTTTACTACTTTCAACACTTTTATTTCAGATCTGTAGCTAAATATTGGAATCACTTTTCTTTGCTCTAATCTTGATTAGCAGGTTACAGATGACGCTCTAGTGGAGATTTTGACTTTCCTTTTTCCAAAAAGGGGGAACAGTAAAAATTTTAACGTTACTCTCTCATTTGATCTTTACGGGAAGTAAACTATTTTTTTTTTATGTTTATGTGCTTACATGCTACTAGTTACTTCATTTGATTTGTCTAAGGGGGACAACTTTTTTACAGGGAGTTCTTTATATCCTCGTTGTGTAGACTCTGCAAAAATTTTTAGAAAACAAGATTTTGGAAAAATAAAAAAGCCAAAGGGGGCGATTATTAGTTTTTTAAATTAATTGAATGTGGCTTAATTAATTATAAGCTATTTATTTTAATTGTCATTTCTATTTTTCCTATACATGTGGGTTTTTTTTTTGGAGAAGCATCTCTGCTCGAAAATCCAAGCTCGAGATACAATTTTATTGGATAAAAAACTTATGAAATGAGAGGGGGACATCATGAGCCTTACCGCTCCCAAAAGATCATACAAAGGACTTAAAATGCATTAAGGGTAGGAGTACTACTCCATCTTTATTACAATATGCAAAGCAATTAATCAAACTATGATGCTAAGAATGACTCTTTCTAATGCTGGGAATGCCCTCTTGATCAGTCTTGAGAATGCTAGAAATCAAACCATTAAGGGATGAAGCTTCAAAAATAGTAAGCCCCATTCTTCCATGTCCAAGCCTCGCAAACCAATCTGCTGCACGGTTAGCCTCTCTCCAAATGTGCCTCATAGACCATCCCTCCTATTGTAGTTGGGCTCTAAGAAATCCAATCTTGTACAATATTTTCCATGGACCGTGTCTAGTACTCTCCATTAGTTGTATAGCATTGAGTGAATCAGTTTCCACATAAACACTATTGAAACCATGAGCTACACAGAGTTTTACGCCAATAACTAGTGCATGCACTTCAGCCTCAATAATTGTGGAACCTTCAAGTAAACTCTCAGCAAATCCCAATATAACTATGCCAGAGGAGTTTTGAATCACGCCTCCAGCCGCCAATTGGCAATCGATGCAACTTCCATCGGTATTGAGTTTGACAGACCCTGTGGGAGGTTTATCCCATTTAACAGCCATAAATTGGGAGCAGCTAGGTGTAGGTGGTAAAAAGGATATGCGCATCAGACTAAGCAAGCCATTCACAGTATAATAACCTTCATAGAACTCATCTTCACAGCGTAATACTTAGAATGATTACGTTCCTATACATGTGATTTTAATTGTTGTAATATTTTTGTCATGCATATTCTAATTAATTTGGTTATTAAAATTGTTTTAATGATTAAATTAATTAATTGGCAACTTATTATGTCACATGGATTATTTCTGATATTCTATAATATTTTTATTGTATGTGATTAATTAATAAGTTGTGTCGGAATCAAGTTGGGAGTCCTTTTTAGGACTACACGCCTGTAGGCATGTCTTATGCTAGATGGACAAGTTATTTACTTACCTACTATGCTATGATTCTTATTTTTTAGGATGGTAGGTAAATAATAAAAGCTTAAGGTAAGAAGGACTTTTATTTATAGTATTTAATTATTTTCTTACATTATTATGATTATCCTACATTAATTTGTTTTCCATCTTTTGGAAGAATCTAGATACAAGAAAAAACAGAACCAATCTCGTGTTGAACAGGACAGCCTGCACAGTTGTGGCAAAAGTGAGATATCTCAATATGTCATAGTCCATCTGCGTGAAATTTTGACAAAGTCTTTAGGACTTGTGGTTCTTCAAATTCAATGGTTAAGATCAAGATCCAAAGGTCCAAGTTGTAGATATCATTATCAGAATAGAGACAATTTTTGTAGGAGTCCTTATACAAGGAATTTTCTTTTGTGCCAAAGTCAAACTTGTATAAGAGTACAGGAGGAGTCAAGAGGATATAGAACGCACACTCACATGTAGAGAAGCCAGAAAAAGACCCATAGAGCAGTTTGTGCTTCACTATTCATCCTTTGACTTTTCCATGCTCTTGTAAATTTAGAGCTATGATTTATTTATGGAAAGATCAAGTGCAACGTCCCTAAAAGGCCACAACTTGAATTTATTCAAGTGAAATCTTCAGGAGAAGTCGAATTCACCATACAAGCGCCTTAACAAGAAAAGATCATTACGGGAGTTGAAGATCAGTTAGAGGACCGTGCAGATCTAGGTTAGATTGTAGAGTTACAAGGATGTTCTGAAGAGCAATGGGACGTTGGGTCACATTACAAGCTAGAAGCGATCAGGGAGTGATCGTTGCTTGCATTCTAGTTGTTTGATAGATTTATGCGTATTTCTATCCTTAACTTCTTGTAACCTGTTTAAACTATTGGCAACTAGTGGATCTGCTTGTCTGCAGATGTAGGCACTTGGTTTTTTAACCCCTTAGGGATTTTCCACATTAATTTCTCGTGTTCTTTACTTGTTACGTTTTTTTTATTTACGCTCTAGAGAGTTTTTGTTAAGGTGCTAAGTCAGATACATCTCAGTCAAATTAAACAGAAATAGTTTTTTCTGAAGCAGAATACAATCCAGACACATCTAAGTAAACTATAAGTTAGACAACACATAAACTTTCACATATTTATCCATATTATTGACAACTATTTTTTTGTTGTTCTTGAAAATCAATTATAGATGCATAAATTATGATTGACTCTAGAAAATTCATGAGATATGTTATCTATTAAGGTTTCCTATAGAAATGTGATTTTCGAATTCTCAAGAGTCGTGAAATATTATTATAATTTATATATTAGTTTGTGTGTTCCTCAAAAATCAAAATTAATATTTTATAAAAAATGTGTTTACCTCCTAAAGAGTCCTACCATGTACTATGAATTGTGATTTTCTGAAGAAACAAGATTTGTTCAAATTATAATAGCAATCTCGAAGATTATTATCGAATATAATTTGATCTTTAAGCCTACCAACTATGATTCGTTTTCTATTGAAATGTGATTCGTTGAATTTTATTAATAATCATAATGATTAACTCGTTATGGTTCTTGAAGAACACAGCTTGATCTCATCATATTCCAATTGAATATTGTGTGCTCTTCTTTTTTTTTTTTTTGAATAGTTGTGTGCTCTTAAAGAGTCCAATATTGTGTGCTCTTTAAAATTTTTCTTTTTGTCCTATTAGGATGAAGAGCTGTTTGTATGAAGCACATTTCCTTCAACAAAGACTTAGAGTCACTATTTGTTTGGTTGGCTGTAGACTTAAGCGGAGACTGGGCTCTAGTCAGGAGATTCATCTTTCGTTTAAAAAAAGGTTGTAGCCAACTTTTATTGAGTTAGCATTTATATGTTTTTTTATTATGTTTATATCATTGAATATTATGCTATAATAAAAAATCTCATGTTGTTGTCCTAAAGTACATAATAGTCATATTTACCGTTGCTCTTGATGAAGTGCACCATTGTCTCAAAATTCTAGTAGAATATTAATGTTACTTACTGTCTAGTATTTAGCTAGAATGCAGCGAAGGGGGTGGAGCGCTGCGCCTTCATGCATCGGCATGCTCACCTAAATAATGAAAGATATAGTCAAGGAGCAAGGTGTCGCGCCTTCATGCGTGGGCCTGGTTGCCCAAAATAATTGGAGTGCAGTGAAGGGGCTCGAATGCCGCGCCTCCATACTTGGGCCTGCTCACCCATAGTAACGAATAACGCAGTGAAGGAGCAAGGTGTCCACTACACCATAACAAGCAATTTGTCACGCCTAGGATCTCAAAGGGGTCACGGTTTTAAACCGTGACCCCTAGCGGCGGTGATGGTCACGGTTAAAAACCGTGACCACCAAAAAAAAAAAAAAATATTTAAAAATTCCTAGGATGGTCACGGTTTTAAACCGTGACCATCAGCGAGCTGGGGGTCACGGTTATGAACCGTGACCCCCATTGAATATTTAAAAAAATAAAAAGTGAGAAATGGTGACGGTTTAGAAACCGTGACTATCATCGATTTTGGGGTCACGGTTTTGAACCGTGACCCCAGCTTAAAAAAAAAAAAAAACCTTACCTCAATTGAGACGCAATTGGTTTCATTTTTCACCCACCCGCGATAAACCCTAAATCCACCCCCAAAATTCGAAAATTCATCAATTCCTTTCAACCAAAAAAGCTTCTCATTTTCGTGCACCCTCTCCTCTTGTTGAAGTGTAGTGTAAATATTGAACTAAAGCTTGACAAGAAGGTACTATTATTGCTCCAAGTGTCATAAATGGCGATTGGCACCTAAAAGGTCGTCTTCTCCGCCCAAAACTCGTGTTCTCCGGTTGTTTGGAAGCTAGAAGTTGTCTTCTCCGCAATACGTTGGTTTATTGGAACATCAATTGGTAATTTTTTCAGTTTTTCGTTTTTTTTCCAGATTTTTTTCGTTTTTTTCACATTGGTTTCGTTGTTTTCATCTTGGTTTCCTTTTTTCTTCCATTTTTATGTGCATGAGATATAAATGTTTGTTGTGATTTTTTCAGTTTTTTATTTTTAATGTCATTTTTCACAATTACCATCTCTTCACTTGAAATTTTAGTATTTCTTAGAATGAGCTTGGTATTTTAAGTTAATTTGGTACTCAATATACAAATTACCACGATTAATGAGTATATTTAGTTGATAGATAATTGAGGCATAGATTTGGAATGTGACTTTGCCACTATGGTCATGTTTTAGTGTAAATGTATAGTTTAGTAATGATAAATTTGCCACTATTGTCAATGTAACGAAACGTGAAGTTGGATCTCAAATATTAACTCCATTTGTTTTTGAAACCAAATGCGACATTTCTGATAATGGATAGATCAAATGGCGATGTATGCAAAATGTCGAGAATTATAGTGTAAAAGGAGTTAAACCTTTTGGCCCACATGAAGCAATCCAAGACCCAAAAAAACCATCTCAGATCCGACTTGAAAAGCCAATTGTTTGATTAAATAAACATATATTCTTTGCATGAACACTACGTGCGTGAATAACAATAACTTGAAACGAATAAAAATATGCAAAAATACAAAGAAACGATACAAAAGAGAATTAGTGCCAAAATCCCATGAATTACAAGTAATGGATACTAGGCTGCATAATAAACATTTGAGTGAAGAAAATGGTTCATGCCACCTTAAGTGGTACCTGCCTCAAACAATCACAAATTAACATCTAGTATGCTCATAGCTATTTAGTTTGTATATAATCATAAAGTTAATAAAGTGATTTTTTTTTAATAAATAAGTCAAAGTGGGGTTAATTACAGAAATTAAAATCGACTGATGTGGGGCACCTCAACCTAGTTTCATTTGCTAACAAAGAGGAAACAGATTCGTCAGGCTGTCGAATTCAACTCGGTCCGTGAGTTATATTGAGATATTCTCTTTGATCCAATTAAATTTGATTAATTTTTAAAATTCAGTACTTTCAAACTGAAAACACACCCTTCAACATTCATATATTAATATAATAATCATTTTTATTTAAAAAAATTCCAAGAAGCTCTAATTGCAATGGAAATTATCATTCCACCGTATATTTCGAATCATTTTAGGAGAGAACCATAGAAATAAAAAAAAATTACATGACATTAAAAAAAATAAAATAAAATTTTTATGCTATAGGGCACGATAGAACCACATGTGTCCTTATCACACACGAAATGTGACTATGTGAGTGCATATTTGACAAATGCTAAATTTTTATTATTACTATATTTTTCTAGGATAATTAATTTAGCGGGAATATGTACTTGAAAACCTCAAATATATATATATATATATATATATATATATATAAATGAAAATAATATATTATTGTTCTTTCCTACTTAATATTCGTAGTTTTGTAATGGTTATATGAGAAAACTTGATCCTTTAACAAAAAATAATAAATAAATAATCAAACAATCGCCATATCTAAACTTGAATACCATATTTCACAAATAGTTTTAAATTTCAAAATGTTTGTTTTTATATAAGAAGTTATATATAGGAAAAAATTTTATTGAAAGTTATAAAAAGAAATTAGAAGTTATAAAAGGGGGATGGCCTACCGTCCTGTTCCCCGTAGTTATATTGCAATGAATCTTACATTACAAATACAAATATTTTTTCCCATTGGTTGTTGAATATTATGTAACTTCCCAACAATAAATTTCTCTATTCTTGTTAACAATGATTTTTTCCCAATTTGTTCAGGGTTTTTGAAGATTCACGTTGTCACATTTGGGAAATCCCTATCTTTCACCGAATCATTTAACCTAATTTGTCACGATAATGTAAGTCTTCATTGTTTCCTTTACCCTCTATCTCCCCATAGCGTTATTCATCTCTATTTGACACCGTTAATCTAAGTGGTCATACAACCATTGACTTTGTATGTTATTCGTTTAAATCGTTTATTTTACTTAGTCTTTATATTATTTACATGTCACTAGAATCATCATTGAGCTTAGAGTACCGCTTGAAGATTAGTTTATAATTTACAAACTTCCATATAATTGGATAGTTTGAAATTTATAAAATAATCTTTGAATTGTCCCATTTTTGGACAGTTTGTCATTTATTTGTGAATAATGCTATATGTTATCAAAATATATTATATAGTCAGTCATAATCTCGTGTGTAACGGTTTGATCGTGTCTCCTTGTTATTCTCCGCGTGTACACTACGGGTGATGTAGATCGTACATTGTGGAGAATACGGGGAGATGCTGTCGAAATTTACACATGATATTATAGATGACTATATAATATATTTTGATAGCATAACAAGCGTAAATCACAAATCAATGATGAATGGGTTAGGGCCCTAACCAGTTAGTGTTGGACTTATAAGATGCATTAGGACATTATGAAGAGAAATGTGATTAATTTTTTTTTCCTTATAGTATCTTTTGTTGTACATTAATTTCTTATTCGACGTACTCGGCTCATTAACTCGTGAATTATAAACTGAAGCTTTTTCGATGGATTTACCAATTTCTAAAGAATGGATGACTGTGCTTCCAAGAACTAGTCGTGTTTATGTACAAGGTGTTAGGGACTTTATTAAGTTTGCACAGAGCAAAATCTACAACGATATTATACATTGTCCGTGCATCTATTGTCGGAATAGTAAACGGCTTCGTGTTGAAGATGTTGAGTTTCACTTAATCAAGTGGGGTATGGAAGGTAGCTACAAGACTTGGGTCTACCATGGGGAAAATGATTCGATTTCGACCTTACAGCAACCACATACCACCGAAAATTTGAGTGTGGACGAGTCTCTTCGGCACATCCTATGTTAGATAATTTGGTCGATGATGCCTTTGACATTCATCGCTTTCATGAAAATGAAAGTACGGGATTCAAAGTCGAAATAATATTGATGCTGAAGCCCATGATGATCAGGAGTATATTCGTTTAAAATTAGATGCTTCAAAGCCTTTGTATCCCAACTGCAACAAGGATCACACTACTTTGTTTGCAATGATTGGTTTGCAGAATGTGAAAAGCCAATTTGGTTTATCTGAAATGCAGACCGCAATCTTGCTATGGATGAAAGAATTGCCGTCATGGAAAATTTGTTGCCCACAAGTTACCCATCTATGAAAAGTAGCTTAAGGGGGTTAGGGATGAAGTACAAGTCCATTCATGCTTGTAAGTATGACTGCATTTTGTATCGCAAAGAGTATGAATTTGAGGATAAATGCCGGTATCAAAGTGAACCGCGGTTTGTTGTGAAAAAGAATCCGAATAAGAAGGGTTTAAGAATGCACAAAGAACCGCAGAAGGTATTGAAATATTTTCCCGTAGGGCCGAGGTTGAAGCGACTTTACACTGCGTGGATATCAGAAGCTATGACTTGGCATGCACGAGCAGAGCGGGGGGGCAATCTCATGAGACATCCTATCGACTCTACTATTTGGAAAGCTGCTGATGTTGCATACCCAGAGTTTGCTAGTGAATCTCGCAATGTTCGGCTTGGATTAGCCACTGATGGTTTCAATCCATTTGGTAGTTTAAGTACCAATCAAAGTATTTGGCCGGTGATTCTCGTGCCGTATAATCTCCCTCCCTCGTTATGCATGCGAAAAGAGTTTTCTATGTTGTCACTCTTAATCCCTGGCCCAAAAGCTCCAAGTGATGATATTGATGTATTTCTAGCCCCGTTGGTTGAAGAGTTGAATGAGTTATGGCTCGAAGGAGTGCAAGCATTCGATTCGAACAAGCATGAGCATTTCACGCTGAAAGCTATGTTATTGTGGGCAATTCACGACTTGCCAGCTTATGGGACTTTATCTGGCTGTAATGTTCATGGTTATTTTGGATGCCCCATCTGTGCCGAGGAGACCGGATCTGATTGGTTACCAATCAGTCATAAGATTTGCTACCATAGTCATCGTAGATGGCTACCTCGCGATCACAAGTTTAGGAAGGACAAGAGCAATTTTATTCCCGATGGTGTGGAGGAAAGGTCAGCTCCGAAGAGGATAACGGGGTCTGAAATTGAACTGAAGGCTGCAAGTGCTGCTCATAATTTAACTGGTAAACATCCTAAGACATTGACCTTGAAACGCAAAAGTAGAGTTGATCCGAAAGATCCTAGCAAAGTAAAGCCTTGGTCGAGAAGGTCACTAATGTACGATTTGCCATATTGGAAATCTCATTCGGTAAGACATGTGATCGACATCATGCATCACGAGGAAAGAATATCGTAGAACACATTGTGAGTACATGCTTACATGGAGTTCATTCAAAGGATGGTGAGAAGGCACGTGAGGATCTTCGGGTAATGAAACTAAAAAAGAGCTTATGGATGCAGAAAGATTTGGAAAGTGGGAAAACTGTAATGCCCAATGCAAATTTTCACGTTAACTAAAGAAGAAAGAGATGTGTTTCTTAAAACATTACGTGATCTAAAGACGCCCGATGAACTACTCTTCTAATTTACGCCGGGTTGTGAATTTCAAAGGTGCATGATCTAAGGCAATGTAAGTCGCACGATTGGCACGCCATTATGCAATTGCTCCCATTACTATTCGTGCATTGCTTTTCCAAGCGAAGGAGCTTGAAGGGCTATTATGCGATAAGTCTATGTTTCACCCTTCGTGTTCAAAAGTTGTTAATCGAAAGCATATCGTGGCGACCAAAGCGGCGATTTTTGAAGCAACTTGTGTCGGAGAAGTATTTTCCACTGACTTTTTTGACATTAGCATCCACATGTTGGTGCATTTATGCGATGAAGCTCTTATGTGTGGACACTGTCGGTATCATTTGGATGTACCCATTCGAGAGACTAATGAAATCTTTCAAAGATTACGTGAAAAATACTAGATACATTGGTGGATCAATTGCAGAGGCGTACATTACGAATGAAGCTTCTTTGTTCGCGAGAGAGTATATGCCAAATCCCGGTATTGGTAGTTTTAATCCTCATCGTGAACGCTTTGTTGACGATTTTGGCGAGTATGCCGATGAAGAGGCCTTGGGGAAAGGTAATAAAGTGAAACTTTCAAATCTTCAATACGAGCCGGTGGCTCGTTATGTTTTCAAAACTCACGAAGACGTAGATGAATGGCGAGAGTAAGTATTTACAATTAAAGTACCTTCAACGAATGAAACTTAACATTACAGTTACATGACAGTAATATGTTTGACCAAATGACAAATTGTAGGAAGTACAATTCTTTTCCACAATCCAAAAGAAGAAAAGGTGTTTCAAATTCAAATTCGGATTTCAGGCTTTGGGTATCGAACGAGGTAATTATTCCAGTTACACTTCGAATTTTAACCTAGTAGTTAGAAAAATTCCATTATATGCTACTAATGTCTTGTTTTCAATATATCTCACCGTTAAAATTGGGTGATGTTACCTCAAGGCTCGCCCATCTAGCTAAAGGCCCTAGTTTTGTTGCTAAACAGTTTGATAGATATCGAGTGAAGGGCTATGTATTCTCTGAATATGGTCGCGAGCAACGTCGCATGCGGAATCAAAATAGCGGTATCGCAATTAAAGCAATTACAACTTGTGTGTCTAGTGCTAAAGACAAAAATCCAAAGCAAGTGGAGATGGTATATTATGGAGTTGTTCAACATATATATGAACTAGATTATTCAAGCTTCAGGGAGATAGTATTTGATTGTGATTGGGTACGAGTAGAGGACAAAAACGCTTGCACAGTGGACCCTGCCACGAAGATGGTTATGGTTGATCTGTCAAAATTGAAGAGCAAGGGAAGCATTAAGGATGAACCGTTTGTTTGTGCTTTTCAAAACATAAAGCAAGTGTTTTATTCAAAGTGTGCTGACAACAGTCAATGGTCGGTTGTTCTTCATGCGCCAAAGCGGTTAACTGATCAAGTTGATGCTTTGGAAGCCCCTACTGATTACCAATCTGCTTTGGATGACAACCCGAATTTGTGTGATTTCTTAGATTATTTGGATGTGTAGATCTACTTATATTGTTTATGTTTTGATGTAAACAATGTTATTCTTATAAATGTAAGAGTTAATGTTTCCTTGTAATTCATTCTCATTCTGAAATTTTGCATATTGGCTCACAATATCACTAGCTGCATTTTTGTGACATCCTATACATGTACAATAGAAACACAATAATACATCATATCTACTAATTGCACTTGTGTTGACTTATATATTAATTTAGTTTCATGTGAGTAATCCTTATTTTTGTATTGGCTGCAGATAATGGCCAGTCCATCGACACCTGCTATGCGTAAAAAGGAGATTGGGTTTGACATGTTGGGAAATCCTGTTGGTAATAAGAAGTTGCTAGTGGCACGTATTCGGGCACTGTTGAAGTGTAACGTTGGGCTTCTTTATGACGACTGGAGGCATGTGCCTTCCGAGGTGAAAGATAGCTTGTGGAATTCTCTCTGTTGGATTTTGATATCGCGATACCACAAGAACCGTGATATTTCGTCAGGCAATTCTAACATTATCAATCTAATTTTTAATTTAGCGAAGCACATATGCTGTTATTATGTTGAAGTACTGAATTATCATATGTTTAGTTTGTGCAATATATATTGCTGTTTGATTAGGCTCAACTATTGTTGTTCGGTTTAGGCTGGAGAACAATATAAGAGTTGGAAGACTCACCTCCGATCCAGCACTCACGGGAGAATGCAACAACTCCAGAAGAAATTCTCAAATTCAAAGATAATCCTCCGGAGAATGAGTATGTTCCGATTGCCGAATGGAACCAATTCATCGAACACGAGTCTACTGAGAAGAAGCTGAAACAAAGGGCTCAAGGCAAAGCAAATAGGGCGAAGAAGACGGATGTGCATTTCCTTGGTTCTAAGTCATATGCCGAGGTATCTGCAGAGTGGACGGTATGCCTATGCCTTTGCCAATCACCTATTTAGCCTAACCTCGACTTGATTCACCTTTAAAGTACATTGTCAATCAAAATAGTATACATATTAAACATGCCATGTTTGTGCTTTTTATTTTACATTTAAATCTTCTATTAACTTGTAGGAGCGATTACAAGGTACTGATGATGAGGGCCAACCTCCCACTCATGATAATCTCTACCTTCATGCTCGAAAAACAAAAAGATGGATATCGCCTGAGTTTGTTGAAAGCTAGTGAGTAAATTTCTAAGCTTATAATTTGAAAATTGCCTATAAATTGTGAAATTGTATACTTGATGCATTTACTATTAAATGGGGATGAAGTTGCTGAACTTGGTCATTTATTGGTTTCCTAGTTTTTAAGGCCGGCCAAGAGATCTCATTTTAATGGTTTGACTGTTTATTGTTATATCATTTTATTGATGCCAAGAATATCGTAGTGACTTCAATTGACACGCCTGAATGATCTATTGCAAAGAAAACTATACGCCAAAGGAATCTAGGGAATTTCACTAACATTGTATTCTTATCAACTTCGACATTTCTGAGGGTATTTTGATTGAATTATCTTATTTGTAGAAAGTTATAACATTATAGGATTATTCAAAGAATTTTGTGAGAATTATCGATGCCATTCTATTATTTACCCTTTCACAGGCCAAAATTCTTTGGAATTCTGAGGCGATCGAGGAGGAGATTCAAGCTCAACAGATATCGATAATGACCCTTGACTCAAGTGTTCGGGAAGGACAAAAGTGGCCGTGACTCGTGGAGTTGGGTCGAAGGTGCCGATGACTAAGATTAAAGCCACACAACCTCGTAGTGTCCGAGATTGGTAGACTCAGGCGTGAAGTACTGAGACCACGGTTCCTTTATTCTGACGCTGCGTCTGTCAAATGAAGGACCAAAGCATGTTGTTACAAACCTTGGTTAAGGGCCGATCCAGTTCAAATCCTATTGAACATTACTTTGGTAGTGGTCACAGTGCTTCCAAGAAAGGTAATTTGGAGAAGGTTCATCAAGCGATCTATGAATGCAGATTACTCTCCAATCCCTGCGCACAAAGGGTATTATCATCTTAGAGATTTACGCAATGAAAATAATATTGCAATGGTAAGAATTGAGTCCGTTCGCCCGGTACTCTTGTTCATGGTCGTAAACTTCAATGCCCTGAAGCAAAGGTAAATATCGAGTATATCTATCCAGGTTTGAGAATGAGCCTGTGTATCTTGGTAAACAAGGGGGTGCAGAGTGTTTGGCGATTTTGGTAGCAGTTCATTCATTGCGTGGTCGACATACTTGTTGAAGGAGATGGTGTAATTCTCTCCTTTTGATTAGTAGTTATGTTTGTTAACTTATATGACAATGGTTGTGCTTGTGTTTTGAGTATTTTGTTTGATACTTAGTAATATTCGTTATGCTTCATAGTACGGTATTTGATACTTGATTTTAATTAGTGAATGTTGTTTTCAATGATTGTTCTACTTTGTAATATATGGATGGTGGTACTTGATATTTGGTGGTGTAATTTATTTGTGATGAATTGATAATTTGAAACTTGATAGCTTGCAATGGATGGTGAAGCTATTTGTTTTAACTCATTGTTCTAATTTGTAATCGAAAATATTTTAATTGTGTAGTGTGGTGATGGATTTAGTAATGGATTTAGTGAATGACTTTGTATTATGGTGTGTATATATATGGATATGGTACTTTTATGTGAATGAATTAGTGTTATGGTGTGATGGATTTTGTGTTGTGGTGAATGAATTAGTGATGGATTTAGTGAATGAATTAGTGTTATGGTGTGATGGATTTTGTGTTGTGGTGAATGAATTAGTGATGGTATTAGTGAATGAATTTGTGTTATGGTGTGATGGATTTTGTGTTGTGGTGAATGAATTAGTGATGGATTTAGTGATGGATTTAGTGAATGAATTAGTGTTATGGTGTGATGGATTTTGTGTTGTGGTGAATGAATTAGTGATGGATTTAGTGAATGAATTTGTGTTATGGTGTGTATATATATGGATATGGTACTTTTATGTGAATGAATTAGTGTTATGGTGTGATGGATTTTGTGTTGTGGTGAATGAATTAGTGATGAATTTAGTGATGGATATGGTGATAAAGATGGGTTTGGTCGTACCAAGCTACAATCAATTTACAAATTGCAATTAGGCTGGTCGATCAATTCGTCCGCTTTTAAACCGCGTAATTTTAAAATTTAACTATTATCCGTCAATTGGTCACGGTTTAAAACCGTGACCAATTGGTCACGCGGTTTTAAATCATGATCGATTGTCACGCGGTTGAACCGTGACCAATTGGTCACGGTTCAATCCGTGACCTGGTCAATCGCGTCAACCGTGACCAACCGTCCGCGTTTTGTCACGGTTTAAAACCGTGACCAATTGGTCACGGTTCTGAACCGTGACAATCCAGTTGCGACGGTGATTTTGGTCACGGTTCAAAACCGTGACAAATTGATTTTGTCACGGTTTAAAACCGTGACCATTCGCGAGTTATGGTGTAGTGGTCGCGCCACCAGGTGTGGGCGTGCTTCACCTTGATTTATGAGAGATGCAGGGAAGGGACAAGCTGCCGCGTACCTTCATGCGTGGGCCTGCTCGCCCAACAATAATTGAAATGCAGTGAAGGGATTGGATCGCTGCGTCTTCATGCATGGGCATAATCGCCCAAATAATGAAAGATACAGTGAAGGGCCCAAGGTTCCACACTTTCACACGTGGGCGTGCTTCGCATAGATTAATGAGAGATACAGTTAAGGGGCAAGGTGCCACGCCTTCACGCGTAATGCAGTAAAGGGGCCGGATCGCCGGTCCTTCATGCGTGGGCATGTAACACCCGCCCCAGTACGTCCAGCGGTATCGTACTAGGAAGGGCGTTACCTGCGTGACGTCACCGAGCTAACACATTTACAAATGTTTTACGAAAACCCCAAAACGATAATTTGCATATATATATCTAACGTGATAGCTCCAAAAGTTATATTACAAAAGAGATTGCAAAAGAGTGCTTTTATATACACATGACCCCAAAATCTTTTTTTTCCCTTCCCATTTCTACACGTCGACAAGCTCACGCATGAGAGGATCCTGCGCCACCTCCAGCTTGCCTCCTACTCGCAGCATCATCTAAAACATAGAAAAGAACACACGTGAGTCATAAAGACTTCGATGGGAAGAGACACAAGGCACATGAACATCACATATCAGGCCCATTGCGAATCATGTGTTAGCATTGGCGCCATTTTAAACATTTGGCGGCCTCGTAACATCATCGGGGCGTAGGTCCCCCGTGACGCCATACTATCGGTTATTGGGGCGTAGGTTCCCCATTCGACCGGCGTATCATTCGTTGGGCGTAGGTCCCCATATTTGGCGAAAAACATAACATTAACGCAACACATGATAGGCAATCCAATCCAATCACGCATGACATATGAGTACACATGGGACGAAACATTCATAGCATAGCATTTGGCAACAACATAAGCATATCATGAACCAAGGTTAGGAAGCACCTAACCCTAGAAAATCGCCATAACAAGCTAACCATGTCCTACTTTTCCAAAACTAGGAAAGTAGCCAAAGAAACTTGCATACATAACTATCTAAGGATCATTCAGGTTTCCACTTACCTCCTACATAGATATTCTATCTCAAACCTACCTCAAAAGGCAAGAAACCAAGCTAGGAGATTGGTTGGATGATTCCTCTTCTCCCTTCCCTCTTCTCTTCCTTCTTTCCTCTTGCTTCCAAGATTGCAACTAGGATTGGAGCAATGATTCACAAGCCAAATACCAAGCCAAAGTCTTAAAATCACCCTTGAACTTGTTCTCTAGGGTTTTGGGGAGTTGGGGGTCGAAAATGATGGAAAAACCCCAAGCCAACGTGTTAAAACCCAATCCAATAGTTTACGACTTAAAATTACGTAGTAACTCTATCTTTCTGTAGTAACTCCCAAATTTACGGCCGTAACCCAGGAATCTTACGGCCGTAACCTTACGATACGGCAGTACTCAAAGAACATACGACCGTAATAAAGTCTCTGTAAATCCATGCATCTCACCCTTCAATAATTACGGCCGTAATCCATAACCCTTACGGCCGTAACCCATATAATACGGCCGTATCTCCAAGTCATACGGCCGTAATTACCTCTCTCAAATTTTGGCACATTTCCTCATTCCACACATTACGGCGTAACTATATTACTTACGGCGTAACTCGATAATTACGGTAGTAAACCTACAATTACGGCCGTAAAGCTCGATCTGCGTTAGAATTTTGTAGCGGCCTCGTTAGCCGCTCGGGAGGCCGTTTCGACACTTAATACTATACATAGCATCACCACGAAGTCACCAAGGGTCCAAACACATATTCACCACCTCACGATCATACATAACATCAGAAATCACATGCATAAACGGACGGGATATTACAATCTACCCCCCTTAAATAAATTTCGTCCCCGAAATTGTTACCTGTAAAGAGTTCTGGATAATGATTCCTCATATCATCTTCTCGTTCCCACGTTTCTTCTTCCACGGTTGTGCTCCTCCATAGGACACGAACCAACGGTATCTGTTTGCCTCGCAACTGTTTCTCGCTCCGAGCAATAATTTGCACTGGTTTCTCCTCAAATGACAAATCCGGTTGAATGTCAAGTGGAGGATCCGGTAACACATGAGATGGATCTGGCAGATACTTCCTCAGAGTCGAGACATGGAATACATTATGGATACGATCCATATGCGTGGGTAACTGCAACCGGTAAGCAACCTCCCCGATTCTCTCAAGAATCTCATACGGGCCAATATATCGGGGCGTCAACTTCCCTCGTTTACCAAATCGAAGAAGCCGTTTGATAGGTGAAATTCGAATAAAGACCTTTTCACCGACTTCGAATTCCAGTGGACGGCGACGAGTATCAGCATAACTTTTCTGGCGATCCTGTGAAGCTGTCATTCGGCCTTTAATCTTCTCGACTGCCGAAATCATATCTTGGGTCATTTCGGGCCGCATATCCTTCATCTCGCCGATCTCGTCCCAATGTAATGGTGACCTACACTTCCGTCCATACAGCGCTTCGTACGGGGGCATCCCAATGGAAGTATGGTGACTGTTGTTGTACGCAAATTCAATCAACGTAAGGTAACGATCCCAAACCTGCGAAAATTCCAAGGCACAAGAACGCAAAGATATCTTCTAACGTTTGGATCGTCCTCTTGATTGTCCATCCGTTTGGGGATGAAACGCCGTCATCAATTGAAGTTTCGCCCTAACACCAACCGCAACTCCTTCCGTAAATGAGATAAGTACCTCGGGTCACGATCCGGCGTAATTGTAGCTGCACGCCATGTAACCGAACAATCTCTTGCACATAGAGTCGAGCTAACTGCTCCATCTTAAACGTCATATTGATGGGTAAGAAATGAGCAGACTTTGTGAGTCGATCGACGATAACCCATATAGCATCAAACCCTTTACTCGTCCGTGGAAACCCACTCACGAAGTCCATCGTGATGTCATTCCATTTCCATTCGGGAATTGGAAGTGGTTGGAGAGTTCCTGCTGGTCTCTGATGTTCGGCTTTCACTTGTTGGCAAATCAAACACTTTGCCACAAATGTTCCGATGTCTCGTTTCATTCCGGGCCACCAATAAAGCATCCGAATCTCCCTATACATCTTGGTGGAGCCGGGATGAAGTGTATACGGCGTCATATGTGCCTCGTCACAAATCTCTCGTCGGAGGCTATCGGTCATCGGGACATAATACCGGTCTTTGTATTTCAGGAATCCATTCAGCACTTGATATTCGGTCTTGGCTTCTCGATGAGTCGCTTTCTTCCTTTTGATTGCCCAATCATCGGTTTCTGCCCATCCTTAATCCGATCCAACAACGCCGATCGAAGAGTCATGGCGACCAATCGGGCTTCTTCTTGTTCCAAGATCTCTAAATCTAACTTCTCCATCTCTCGTTGCAACTCTCGAGGTCGTCGTTTCGGCTCTTTCCGACTTAAAGCATCGGCTACCACATTGGCTTTCCCGGGATGGTATTGAATCGAACAATCATAATCCTTCACCAACTCTAACCAACGGCGTTGGCGCATGTTGAGATCTTTCTGGGTGAAGAAGTACTTCAAACTCTTGTGATCCGTATAAATCTCACATTTCACCCCATAAAGATAGTGTCTCCAAATCTTCAACGCAAACACAATCGCGGCTAGCTCCAAATCGTGCGTAGGATAATTTCGCTCATAACTCTTCAGTTGGTGGGAAGCATACGCAATCACTTTCTCATTCAGCATCAATACACAACCGAGTCCTTGATAAGAAGCATCACCGTAGCGTAAACACACTAACACCATCCGGGATTGCTAACACTGGTGCCGTTGTGAGACGAGTCTTCAACTCCTGAAAACTACGTTCACACTCGTCCGTCCACCGGAAAGGTACATTCTTTCGGGTTAGGTGTGTAAGAGGCACCGCAAGCTTAGCGAAATCCTTCACAAAACGACGGTAGTATCCTGCTAAACCCACAAAACTACGTACTTCAGTGGGAGTAGTCGGTTGTGGCCACTGGAGCACCGCATCAATCTTACTAGGGTCTACAGAAATGCCTTCTTTTCCCACGACATGACCAAGAAACACCACTTGTTCCACCCAAAAGTCACACTTCGAAAACTTCGCATACAATCGCTTCTTCCCGAAGTGTTTGTAAAACAATCAGAAGATCTTTGCTCGTGCTCCTCTCGAGTCTTGGAGTAGATCAAGATATCGTCAATGAAGACAATCACAAACTTGTCTAAGTACGGCTTGAAGACCCGATTCATGAGATCCATGAAAACTGCCGGGGCATTCGTCACTCCAAAGGGCATAACGAGAAACTCAAAGTGCCCATATCGAGTACTAAACGCCGACTTTGAAATGTCATCTTCCTTAACCTTCACCTGATGATACCCGGACCGTAAGTCAATCTTCGAGTAAACCGCCGAATCCCGAAGTTGATCCAATAACTCATCAATACGGGGTAACGGGTACTTATTCTTGATCGTCACCTTGTTCAACTCCCGGTAATCCATACAAAGCCGCATCGAGCCGTCCTTTTTCTTAACAAACAAGACCGAGCACCCCAAGGTGAAGTACTCGGTCGAATGAATCCTTTCGCATCAAATCATCCAATTGCGTTCGAGTTCTTTCAACTCGACCGAGCCATCACGATCACGAGTCTTAAAGATCGGAAGTGTTCCCTGTACAACTTCAATAGGAAACTCTACTTCTCGGGTTGGTGGTAACCCTTCAAGATCGTCGGGGAAGACATCAAGAAACTCACATACCACCGGAACCGATGATGGTGTCTTAACTTCCTTCGTATCCATACTACACATCCTCACCACGTATGCACTACACCCATGCTCAATGAGTTTCCGAGCCTTCATCGAGGAGATAACAACCCTAGTCGACCGTTCCAACCTAGGGAATGAAACAACCTCACCATCTGGAAACTTAAGAGCACGCTTAGAACAATCCAAAACTATGCCATGTTGCGTTAGCCAATCCATTCCGAAAATAACATCAAAATCTTTAACTTCCAAGGCAATGAGATTAGCTAACGTCTCACACTCCCTAACTTGCACCATAACAGACGGATAATACCACACAACACACTGATTCAACCCCGTAGGTCCAATGACATCCATAGGAGACCGTAAAGGTATCGGACTCATTACTAACCGACGGGCATACGACATGGATATAAATGAATGCGTAGCTCCAGAATCAAACAATGCATATGCGGGAGTAGCAGAAATATAAACGGTACCTGCAATCACATCAGCTCTCTCCGGAACATCGGATTGAGCTATAGCAAATACCCGTCTTGCCGGCCGCGCCTGAGACTGTGATGCTTGATTCTTCGCCTCCGGGCAATTCCGAACAATGTGCCCTTCCTTCCCACACCCGTAACATCGGTCCGTACCGAAATAACATCGCCCCGTATGAACCTTCCCACATGTCGGGCACTGTGTTGGGGACGGAGAGCCCGGTCCTTTCTTCGCCGAAGATTGAGACGAAGAAGTAGTATCCGCAGGCCTCTTGTAGTTCGGTATGGTCGAACCCCGCCTCGGCCCCGAAAGTTTGAACCTCGTCCACGGTTTCCAGCCGAAGAACCTTGAGCAGATTGAGCCGAGCCTTGGGTCGATTGAGCCGCCTGAATTGGTTGGCCTCGACCTAGACGAGCTTGCACAATTCTAGCCTCCGCCTTCTCGGCTACATAAGCTCGTTCCAATGTCTCCGCATAACTCGTGGTCGAAACACTTGCCAACTGCACATCACGAGCCAACTCCGGTTTCAGTCCCGCAACAAACCGAGCTATCTTCCGGCTAGGCGTATCAACCATATAAGTAGCAAAACGAGCCAACTCCTCAAACTTCTTCCCATAAGCCATCACCGTCATATTCCTCTGCTGTAACTGAATAAACTCATTCAGTTTCTCATTCTTCGCAGCCTCCGAGAAATGCTTGGCACGAAAACGCGCACAAAATTCGGCCCAAGTCACTACCCATATCGCACCATCCGCCGTCTCTTCCCTCTTGATCAAGTCCCACCAAAACCCGGCCGAACCCCTAAGCATAAAAGTAGCACAGTTCACCTGCTCAGAATCGGGAATATGTGCATACTCAAACATCCTCTCAATAAATGCATGGCAGTTCTCGGCATCAATTGGGTCCCTAGCATCCTCAAAGACTGGAGGGTTCAACCGTCGGAACCGATCTGTAGCCATCTCCCTATCTCGATCTTCCTTCGCCTTATCCCCTCCGGAAGTAGCCACCGTATTGCTACCACCAACACTGTGGTTATTCGAATTCTGCATCATCTGTTGCATCATCTGCGATTGCTGCTCAACCAATCGCGTAAGCCTCTCTATAGTAGCTGCCTGATCATCTGCCATCTATCATCCAGAAGACAAAAGGAAAATACCGCATCGATTATCCAACCCTAACATATAACTCCCATAACATCATATCCCAGGCAGAACACAAAGCAACTAAGTCACATGCAACCTAATATAACATATACAATACCTTGGAGGGCATAGAAATCCTTCAACGTGCGGAAATTAGGGAAGTAATTGCTCACGATACCACTTCTTTGTAACACTCGCTTGATCGTCCGGTGCATCGTACTAGGAAGGCGTTACACAACGCGTCACCGAGCTAACACATTTACAAACGTTTTACGAAAACCCCAAAACGATAATTTGCATATATATATCTAACGTGATAGCTCCAAAAGTTATATTACAAAAGAGATTGCAAAAGAGTGCTTTTATATACACATGACCCCAAAATCTTTTTTTCCCTTCCCATTTCTACACGTCGACAAGCTCACGCATGAGAGGATCCTGCGCCACCTCCAGCTTGCCTCCTACTCGCAGCATCATCTAAAACATAGAAAAGAACACACGTGAGTCATAAAGACTCAGTAGGAAGAGACACAAGGCACATGAACATCACATATCACTTCCGGGCCCATTGCGAATCATGTGTTAGCATTGGCGCCATTTTAAACATTTGGCCGGCCTCGTAACATCATCGGGGCGTAGGTCCCCCGTGAGGCCATACTATCGGTTATTGGGGCGTAGGTCCCCCATTCGACCGACGTATCATTCGTTGGGGCGTAGGTCCCCCATATTTGGCCGAAAACATAACATTAACGCAACACATGATAGGCAATCCAATCCAATCACGCATGACATATGAGTACACATGGACGAAACATTCATAGCATAGCATTTGGCAACAACATAAGCATATCATGAACCAAGGTTAGGAAGCACCTAACCCTAGAAAATCACCATAACAAGCTAACCATGTCCTACTTTTCCAAAACTAGGAAAGTAGCCAAAGAAACTTGCATACGTAACTATCTAAGGATCATTCAGGTTTCCACTTACCTCCTACATAGATATTCTATCTCAAACCTACCTCAAAAGACAAGAAACCAAGCTAGGAGATTGGTTGGATGATTCCTCTTCTCCCTTCCCTCTTCTCTTCCTTCTTTCCTCTTGCTTCCAAGATTGCAACTAGGATTGGAGCAATGATCCACAAGCCAAATACCAAGCCAAAGTCTTAAAATCACCCTTGAACTTGTTCTCTAGGGTTTTGGGGAGTTGGGGGTCGAAAATGATGGAAAAACCCCAAGCCAACGTGTTAAAACCCAATCCAACAGTTTTTGCCGACTTAAAATTACGGCCGTAACTCTATCTTTTACGGCCGTAACTCCCAAATTTACGGCCGTAACCCAGGAATCTTACGGCCGTAACCTTACGATACGGCCGTACTCAAAGAACATACGACCGTAATAAAGTCTCTGTAAATCCATGCATCTCACCCTTCAATAATTACGGCCGTAATCCATAACCCTTACGGCCGTAACCCATATAATACGGCCGTATCTCCAACTCATACGGCCGTAATTACCTCTCTGTAAATTTTGGCACATTTCCTCATTCCACACATTACGGCCGTAACTATATTACTTACGGTCGTAACCCGATAATTACGGCCGTAAACCCTACAATTACGACCGTAAAACTCGATCCTGCAGAATTTTGTAGCGGCCTCGTTAGCCGCTCGGGAGGCCTTTTCGACACTTAATACTATACATAGCATCACCACGAAGTCACCAAGGGTCCAAACACATATTCACCACCTCACGATCATACATAACATCAGAAATCACATGCATAAACGGACGGGATATTACAGGGCATGCTTGCCCAAATAATGAAAGATATAGTGAAGGGGCAAGGTACTACGCCTTCATGCGTAGGCATGCTTGCCCAAATAATGAAAGACGCTGTGAAGAGGCAAGGTGCTGCGCCTTCAGGCACGGGCGTGCTTCACCTAGATTAATGAGAGATGCAGTGAAGGGGCACGGTGCCGCGTGCTTCACCTTCATGTGTGGGCATGCTTTCCCAAAATAATTAAAGCGCAGTGAAGGGGCTCCAATGCTTGCGCCTTCATACTGGGGATGTTCGTCCGTAGTAACAAATAAGGCAGTGATAGGGCAAGGTGCCACGCCGACATGCATGGGCGTGCTTGCTTTGCCTAGATTAATGAGAGATGCAACAAATGGTCAAGGTTCCACGGTTTCACATGTGGGCCTACTCGCTCGATAATAATTGAAATGCATCAAAGGGCCTGGATCGCCATGCCTTCATACATGGGCATGCTCGGTCAAATAATGAAAGATGCTTCAGAAGTGAGGAAATGCCTTTGTGAGCGCTTCATTGAATACTATAGGTAAATTCATCCCCATTGGGGGTTACTTGGGGCGATGCCCTATTGATAATACTTCCTAAGGTGCTCGGCGTTCCAAGGGTGAAAGAGCAGCCTACCGTCTAGGCCTTTCACTACAATTGTACCAGGCCGTATAGCATTTGCAAGGCGATAGGGCCATCCTAGTTGGGACTAAACAAACCCTGACTGGCCGAGGCAAAGGTGCGCTTGAGAATTAGGTCTCCTTCTCTCAGGGCTTTCACTTTGATCTTCTTGTTAAAATAGTTAGACATCTTTTTTTGGTAGGATAGGAGCTTTATTTGGGACGTTCTCTTGGAGTAGATCCAAGGCAGTCCGCTATGCCTCGTCATTGAAGTACTTATTGTAGAGTATTCTCCTTAGGGATGGAAGGCTTGCCTCGGCCAAACTCATCGCCTTGGTTCTGTAGGCCATGGCGAAGAGTGTTTCCCTAGTGGCTGAGTGCGAGGTGGTTTGGATAGCCCATAGCACGTGAGGAAGTTCGTCGGCTCATGCACCCTTGGCGTTTTCCAACTTTCTTCTAAGCAAGTGCTCCATGGTTTTGTTGATATCCTCGACCTCCCCATTAGCTTGTGAGTGGTGAGGCGCTGAGAAGTGTTTTGCAATGCCCCATTCTTCGCAAAGAAGTCGTACTTTCTGATCGTCAAATTGATGCCTGTTGTCCGTGACAGCTGAGTGGGGAATTTCGAAGCAACCGATTAGGTCCTTCCACAAGAATTGTGAGGTTTTGGCCTCGATTATACATGATAGGGCTTGACCTCGACCCATGTGGTGAAGTAGTCGAAGGCTACAATCGCGTGCGCCACTCCACCTCTTTCCTTGGGAAAGGGTCTGATCAGATCAGCCCTCCACTTGGCGAATGCCAAGGGCTGATTACATGAGTGAGCATCTGGTGGGGTTGCCGCAGTATGGAGGCATGCCTCTGACATTCCACGCACTTCTTCATGAAATCGGCGGCATCCTTTTTGAGAGTCAATTAGAAGTATTCCTACCTTCGAATCTTTTGGACTCGGGATTGTCCACATGAGTGGTTCCTGCACATGCCTTCATGGATTTCCCTCATTACGTAATGAGTCTTGGACGGGATGATGCATCGGATTAGGGGCATCGAATAACCTCCCTTGTAAAGCACCTCGCCTTGAAGAATAAAGTGGGCCACTCTTTTCCTTAATTTTAGGAAGTCTTCATTCTCAGGTAGTACCCCATCCTTTAGGTAGACAATGTAGGGGGCTATCCAGGTGGGCTACTCATTCTCTATTCTATCTACTATAGTCAATATTTCTTCGATCCTTTCGATGGATGGCCAGATTAGGTACTCGATCGGAACTGTCTGGAATAGCACCGAGTCTTTGCTGCTTGCCAATTTAGAAAGGGCATCGACGTTGGCATTCTTGGTTCGCGGGACTTGGAGCAATTCGAAGCTTTCAAATCGGGTAGGAGCTTGGTTACCGCCTGTAAGTGCAGGGCCATCGTCTTTTCTCTTGACTACCGAAGGCCATGGACTTGGTTGACTACCAGTTGCGAGTTACTATTGACCGAGAATCTCCTCACTTGAATTTCTTTGGCGAGGAGCATACCAGCCAAAAGGGCCTCGTACTATGCAAAATTGTTGGAGGCTCAGAATCAGAATCTGATGGCACAACTCAGTTTGTGGCCCTTCAGGCTGGTCAAAACTACGTCAGCCCCAGAGCTATCCTTGCTAGATCACTCGTCATTTGTAAACTTCAATGGTTAATGGGATCGGCATAGGCCTCCATCTGTTGAGGTGGGGGATGTGTGAATTCTACTATGAACTTGGCCAGTGCCTGGCCCTTGATGGAGAATCGTGAAGTGAACTTGATGTCGAACTACCTTAACTCAACAGCCTATTTAAGCATTCTTCCGGAGGCCTCGGTCATTTGGAGGACCTACATTACCTAACAGTTCGTCAGAACCTCAATTGAATGTGCCTGGAACTATGGGGCAGAGGCGCCTGGACTCTATAACAAGGGATAGATCCAGTTTTTCCATATTGAGGTCCTTGGTCTCGACATCGAGAAACACATTGCTTACATAGTAGATAGGGAGTTGGACCTTGCCTTTTTCTCTGATTAGGACAGAATTGTTCGCATCGTCGGACACTGCCAAGTAGATTTGCAACGCCTCTCCCTTCTTTGGTTTGGACATTAGGTGTGCTTTCCCTAGGTATGCTTTCACTGCTTTGAAGGCCTCCTCACAGTCGGGGGGTCCAGTCACACCTCTTGCCCTCCTTGAGGGCTTCGAAGAAAGGGAGGCATTTCTCCGTTCACTTAGAGATGAAACGGGCAAGGTGGTTATCTAGCCGGTTAATCACTGGACTTCCTTGGGTTTTCGAGGTGATTGCATGTTTAGAAGGGCCTGGATCTCCTTCGGATTGGCCTTTATTCCTAGCTAATTGACCATAAAGCCAAGGAATTTCCTGGAGGAAGATCGAAAGGCTCACTTTAAGCGGTTCAACCTTATTCAGTATTGCCGCAATACTCCAAACATTTCCTTGAGGCGGGTGACGTGGTCCTGGGCTTTAGTACTTTTCACTAGCATGGCACCAACATAGCTTTCCACGTTGTGGTCCAGTCACTTTGCGAACATCTTATTGACCAGCCTCTGATATATGGCTCCAACATTCTTTAGCCTGAATGCTATGACTTTTCAGCAGTGTAGGCCTCGGTCGGTGGTGAATGAAGTGTGCTCTTCATCGTGTGGGTCCATGGGTATTTGGTTATAACCCGAGTAATCATTCATGAAACTGAGTAATTCGTGGCCGGCAATAGCATCGACCAGCTGGTTGATCCAGGGCAGCGGGAAACTATCCTTCGGGCAGGCCCAATTGATGTCGATAAAGTCTATACACGTTCTTATCTTCCTATTGGGTTTCTTCACCACGACTGGGTTGGCGATGCATACATCCTCGGATGAAGCCGCTCTTCAGAATTTTATTTACCTACTCGTACAACGCCTCCTATTTGGCTGGGTTGAGGGCTCGATGCCTTTGGCGATGCCCTGGGTGTGAGGGGTCCACATTGAGTTGGGTTGATCTCGATCATGTCTTCGCATTTCCATTCGAATACATCTAGATTGCTTCTCAGAAAGCTTATCAATCTTTCTTTACCCAAGGGGGGAGGCGTAAACTAACATGTAGCACCGTGAACCAATATGTAACACCTTGGCTGGACTCAGCGAATCGGTGGGGAAGGACTCCAGCTTCTCCACCGCACCGACGAAGGGCGAGTCGACTTCGGTGACCCTTGGATAGAGATCCTCAAGGACGTTTGCCTCCTCCATTAGACTGGCGGGTTCAGCCTCAGTCATCTTCGTATCTAGGAGGACCATGTTGACCTCTTGCCTTTCGGCCTTTCTCAAGGCATTGCAATAGCATCTCCGCACTTTGGGCTGGTTGTCCCCGGGAATTTTAAGCATAGATGGTAGATGGAGGTGGCAGCACATAGATCTTTCAGGGCAGGTCGCCCTAGCACCCCATGATATGCTGGTGGCCTGTGTATGATCAGATACTCCATGAATATCGTTGTTGACCTTAGCGCTTTACCCATGGTCGTGGAGAGGAAATGCTTCCCTTATGAGTAAGACAGCTGCCTGTGAACCGATAGAACGGGTCCTGAGATGGGGCCAGGGGGTCGCCACATCCATTTCCTCATAGGCGCTTGCGAAGATGATGTTTACCAAATTGTGGTTGCTTACCAACATGCGGGCTAGGCCATTGAGGTCCACCTCGACACGGATGACCAGGGTGTCACAATGGGGATAATGGACCCCGACCATATCTGCCTCGGTGACGGTGATTGCCTCAGTTTGGCGAACACCCCACCTTTGGGGGTTCTATATGAGCCAGCTTACGTCAGCCTTATTTTCGGACTAGCGGATGTAGGTTTTTTGGCATTTCTGGACTACATTCCGATATAGGGGCCATCTATGATAGTGGTGATCTCCCTGATAACCGGAGCAATGCTTGCATTCTGGCCACCTCTCTCTGCGGTCAGCTCGGTATTTCTTCCTAGCTCCGTGCCCTGCTAGGCTCGGGATTTTCTCTCCTTTCCCTCTGCTCTTCGGACCTTCGTGGCTCAAGCCTCCTATTATGAGCAGTGTTATTGGGAGTATTCCCTCTCCCTAGGGTTTGATTCGACTTAGGTCGACTGTTCTTCCTACTAGCCTGCCTGTTATCGTTCCTATGCTCGGAAAGCCCTACGAGGTATTGGAAATTCTCGATGCTATGAGTGCGGTACTAATGGAAGCAATAGTAGGGTCACGAGTCCCTAGGGGCAGCGGAGCTTGGCCCTGCTTTGAAGCAAGCCACTATGCCGGGGTGTTGGTCGAAGTAGATCGGTGCCAGCGGCTGCGGTTGCGGCTGCGGCAAGATAGGCCCTGCAGGAGGGACCCTACTGATAGCCTAGGGCACATCGGGGAACCTGGAGGATGGTTCCCTGGCCTATTGCTCCTTTGGTCTCTCTTCGGTTGATTCCCGAATCTTTGGCTTACGGGTCGCCTCGGCTCCGCCTGGTGGCCAAGCATGCTCCTGTTTCTATTTATGATGGCTTGTTTCGGCGTGATCTCCTCCTTGAACATATCTGCCAGTTGGTCAAAAGTGGTGGGCGTTCTGTTCCTTATATCCCTAAGGAAAGAGGTGTTGACATGCACTCCTCCTTTCAAGGCAGTAAGGGCCTCCAAGACTGTAACACTATCACATACGAGCATGGCCTCATTGAATCTTTTGAGGTAGCTTTGGAAGGTCTCGCACGTTCACTAGCTGATGTCGTAAAGGGCCTGGATCAACATGGAGGGTGGCCTTACTATAGTGAAATAGCTTAGAAAGCACTCTTTTAGGTCAGGACAGGTACTGATGCTTCCTCTAGGGAGGAGTGAATACTATGTCCTGGCCGTCCCAGTGAGGGTGAGATGAGAAGCTCTTGCCTTGAGTGCGAGGTTAGCTCTTCTAAGGTCCATGGCGATGCGTTAGTTGGTGACATGCAGATTGGGGTCGCCTCGGCCTCCGTAATGCACTATCTTTAGCATAGTGTAATTGGGAATGATGGGGGCTCCTAACAACTTGGCGGAGAGGGGAGAGATTTCATCTTCATCGTCTCGCTTGTCGGAGTGTTGTAGGGATGTGCTCTCTGTGACTCACCATTGTAAGAGTGATGAGAACAGACGGCTCGAAAGCAAGGCTATCGGAGCAGGGATCTCATCCATTGATGCTTCATGCTGATCCACTGGGGCGACCCACTCTGGTACTTTTTACCAGGATGGGGCCTAGCCAGCTAAAGACACTATAGGACAGCTCTTCATGACACAGAGGGGCTGAGTGATGGGATCTCTCAGGAGGACGCTGATGGCTGGTGTTACTATTCGCCGTGTCCTCAGGGACTTCCGTGCTACACCGAGAAGCGTTCCCCTCATCCTTGCGTTGGCCATTCTTGTTAATTTGTTGATTTTGGTGGTTTTCCAGCGTCTCGTAAATGGCATTTTTTTCCGTTCATTTGCTCCATATTAGCAACCATTTTCCTCACCTGCCTACCCACGTGGTCGGCAGCCCGAGCCCTCCTCCTCATTCTATCTTCGTCCATCATTGACTTTCTAAGTGATTTGTCTTCACAGATGCGAAATGAAACAAACGTTGGATTGGGTAGTAAGGGCTTTTTCTTATGCGGCATCTTGGTGGTTAAGTGTAGTTTTTCACAGACGGCGCCAAACTGTTGACCTTTGGAAATGGGGTCCACAGTTGCTCCTTACGTTTATCTTTCCATTCGTCCACCTGCACGCTAAGACAAACCATTAGGAGCGTTGACCACCGGCAACCACCACTTAGATGGCGAAGGGGGCAGCAGTCGCACTGGCTCTGACGGTCAAGTCAGCTATCTTATAGAGTGTTGCATAATGTTTGACGTGAGTGGAACTGTGAAGCCTGAAATAAGGTGTTATAGAGATCCACTCGGTACAGTGTGAAGCCCTTCGGAGTGAATTAATGGAAAATAGTGTGTACTGAATGATTTTGCATCACCTCATTTCTCCCTTGTTCTTTCTATTTGTATATCCTCTCATAAAGGTGGTGGTTGGATTTGTCCTTATGGCTTCTCACGTGTCCAATTGTCATTGGCCGCCTGATCCCATCATAGGAGTACGTGGTAGGATATGATTGCCTGCTGCAGCCAGCGTACTTGAAGATCCTGCGAGTGATTTCATGTCACATCTGCCGCAAATGCCTTGTCTTTGCATGTGGGTCACTTTGACCCTAGGGGCGAGCATCTTCGGGGGGTAGGTCTCCTCGGCCTCGGTGAGGACCTCCGACCTCGGTGCTGTGCTAGCTGTGATGCCACTTGTAGTGGGGGTCCTTAGTGGGCCTCCTTACAGTCAGGTGGTTGTTCCTTCATTCCACTAGTAACAGAGACGCTAGTATATTGCCATAATGAAGAGCATCGATGCATGTATTTAAGGCACTGCATCGATTCATGTTCACATGTCATTCAAACACAAAACAATTGTTTTACCTACAAATAAATGGCTTGCCTTCGAGGTCAACCCCACACATCAATATCCATATGGCTGTAATTTTTGAAGAACTTTCCCAAGCCAATCTTGTGTGCCAAGGTTTATATGGCGTATCGAAGTTTATTTTCTTATAAGTCACATTTCTTCTTTAAGATTCGAAATCAATGGATTATTCTTTAGTTGATATGCTAGTGAAGTAAACACTTTCTATGTTTGAAAAGTGTTCACTAACACTCCAATACCACCCATTGAAGATTTCCACAACACGTGTGTTGTCTTCACTGTGTTGTAGAAGTGTGAATTGAAATATATTGTTTTAAATTGAAAGGTTACTATTTGACTTGTTAGTTTTTTCCCCCGTCTAAGATTGTTGATTGTGAAACCTAGTTGCAAGGTATAAACTAATTAGATTTCATCTACAAATGTTTATTCATTTTTTGATGATTTGGAAAGAGGGAGCCACAATGTTATAAAGACTGAAATGTTAGTTGAAGAGCAGGAGCTATGTAACTTGCCCGTTATTAAAGACTGAATTCTTTTTGGTTAATTTCGTAATATGAATTGATTTATTCTAATTTTAGTTGAATCTACTTTAATATGAATATAGGGTGAGCAGTGTGTGCAAATAACTAGGAAGAACTGAGCTAAGGGAGAATGGAGGTGAACAGTGTGTCTTTGGTAGGATGAGTAGCAGTGCTATCCTTTATTAATTTGTCCTTTCCATGATTTTTTTTAGCTTTCTTTACGCCCTATTATTGTTTAATGGCAACGGGATCATGGTGATGTTTTAGTTTTTCCTTTGAATTGTAATTATCGTTGTTTTCAAGTTCACTAATATTCACTTATTAGTGTTTCATATTTACATTCCTTATCTTTTTTTTTTTTTTGAAACCATTTACATTCCTTATCTTAGTTTATCTTAAATTGTCTTCAAATCTATATCTATATATATTAAGAAAAGCCGAAAATTTACAACATATTTTTTAAAATTAAAATAAATGCTTCTCACGCCTTGTTGCATCGGCTCTTTTTCTTGTTTTTTTTTTTTATTTCACTTAATTCCGTTCAATTAGCCTGAATTAAACGTTGCAGCCATAATTCTGCTATCAAAGAGATAGAGTAAAGATGGTAATTGCATGATTTTCGATAGCCCTTATCTCTTTCTCCAAGATTCGTGATAGCGCTTCAATTCGAATGTTAATTGATAAATTCAAATCTTTACTACACCAATTAGCTTCTTTACCCACTTTTCCTTCTTTACATGACACATGGCTGATTGGTTTCATATTTATACTAGCTAAGAATTGTTTGAGCATGTCAAGCTGATCTTGTATAGCTTACCACCCGCATTAATCTTTTGTTGGTTTACTAAAATTATGTTTATACCATCACATTAATCTTTCTCTTCGTAGATTTGAATAGCCATCTTCTACTGGCAAAGAATCAGTTTGACCTTTTGATCGGGTTTCTCTTTCGACACTCTCATCTTCACCGGCGTTTTCCTCCATAAATCACTTCCTTGATCGATCACTCTCAGGTCTCTTCAATCTGTTTACTTTTAGATTTCTATTTGTTTGTATTTACTTCTTCACATGCTCGCTTTCCTGAAAAACACTGCCTGCTATCAAATATGCTTAGCATATGCTTTTTGATACATTGCACTTTTGTGTTGCTGTTCTACTTTTAGTTGCTACTTCGAAGATTTGCCTTCATGAACCTTGTTGTTAAAGCAGTTTGATGGTAATTCTCTGCATTAAATATGTCATTGAATAGTTGACTTCACTTTTCCTGTATAGTATTTGAATTCTATACATAATAGAATGAAATCATGGACATAAAACAAAATGTATACTATGCGTAATGGAATAGAATTCTGGCGTTTTAAGCTTTTTGGTCTTGCGAATTAAATCATTTTGGGTAGATCATTAAGCCACCTTATGTGCTGCTGATTTATGCCATAATAGTGACAATATAGAGAATTAATCAATGTTCGAAAGCAACTTCCTTTAGAAGATACTTCATTTTGGTTGTTAATATTATGCTATGACATTTTATTGGCTCGCTTTAGAAGGCAGAAGAGACCATTTATTCATTGAAGGAAGTGGAGAAGTTAGTTGAGCATTTGACAGTCAAGCTCATTATGGCAAAGAAGTCTCTGGAGTTATGGAAAGCAAGAAAGCAATCTAAATTGAGAAAACGAATTGATTTCAGTAGAGGATGAGTTATAGAGATTGAACTAATAGTTTTTGTTGGCAAAAGATCTTAAATTGAAGATCTAATATTGCCAACTTATCCAAGGGCTCAACAGCAATGGGTGCTTATACTTATATATTGGAGCTACACAAGAAGAAGCCATTGGATTTTATGAGATTTTTGCTTATGGTCTACTGCTAGGAGTATCATCAGCTTTCTACCCGACTGGACAAAGCTCATGGCCTTTGCTACAAGGCTAAGAAGGTACACATTTTTCCCATTAAAATTGGCGTTCCTTACTTTAGCTTTGTATAAAAATGACATTATTTGCTAATTTATTTTTATAGCTAGATTTTGATCGGTATATTTTTTTAGGAGTTTATGTTTATTAGGCGTTATTACATAATTTGCTGCATAGGCAGTCCGTTAATCTTAACAGAAGAGAGAAGCAATATAGTCCTCAACCATTCGTCACCCAAAGCATAGAAGTGATGAGGAAAATGGTAATGCTTGTGATAAAATTCCAATCCAACATCAGCTATTGCCCATCGAAGAAACAAATTTGTACTGTTATCCCTCAAGCACTTAAGGTGGATCTAGAGAATGGTTCTAAATGTAAGTTCCTCGGTGAATTTTTTCCTATCATCACATTCTGGTTGGGATTGTGACATAATTGAATTTCTTGTGCTTGATGTTCTTTGAGTTCTTCAGAGAAATTTATCCCTCGCACATTTTCCCACCAGTTTCACATCGACATTGTTCTCCATTTCCCCATTTCTTTGATCATCATTTTGATATCATTATACTTATGGAAAGTATAGCTACACTTGGGGTAATAAGTTGTGCAACTCTAAATATCAATGTTTTGAAGTAATAACCTAGTAATTAACTGTGGGAAAATTCAATGAAAATGATGCTTATGGGTATCTTGAAAAGGATGCTTCCAAAAGGTAATCAACTACCTTCTAGTCACCGGCATGCCTATAAAGTGTTGAAAGACCTCGGGCTAGGTTATGAAAAAAATACATGCATGTAAATATGATTGTGCTCTATTTTACAAGGAAAATGAAAGGCCAGGTAAGGGCCTTATTTGTAATGAGCCTAGGTACCTGAAGACTTCAGGTGATAAGAAAAAGATTCCTCAAAAAGTTTTGCGTTATTTTCCATTGAAGCCGAGATTGCAACGACTATACATGTTAAATCATACTACCAGTTATATGAGATGGCATAAGAAAGAGGAGTTGATGATGGTGACATGAGGCATCCAGCAGACACGATTGCATGGAAGGAATTTGATAAGATGTACCCAAATTTTGCAGTAGAATTGCGAAATATAAGGTTGGGCCTAGCTATTCATAGTTTTAACCCATCTGGGGATATGACCAAACCATATAGCATGTGGCCAGTGGTGGCCATTCCTTATAATTTTCCTCCTTACATGTGCACGAAAAAGGAATTCACCATGCCAACCTTATTAATCCGTGGAAAGTACGAACCTAGCAAGGATAGTGATGTTATTTGCGCCCACTAGTTGATGAGTTGAAGAATTGTGGGAAAGTGGTGTCCATACATATGACAGAAGCACTGAGACTGTTTAATTTACGTGTTGCTGTGCTGTCGACTATTAATGATTTACCTGCTTATGGAAATTTATCAGGGTGGAGTACTAAGGGTTATAATGCATCTCCTATTTGTAATGATGATGGAACTTCTGAATGGTTTAGCAACATGGCATGCTATATGGGGCATCGATGATGGTTGCCATCTAATAATTTTTTGCGTAATATCACAGAAGCCTTTGATGGAAAAACTGAATTTTGTACGCGGCCTAGACAATTATCAGCCGATGAAATTTTATTCCAAGTACACAACATAAACTTTGGTCAAATCGGTAAACATCCCAATAACCCAAACAGAAAAAGAAAGAGGACGCTCGAAGAACGAAACTAGACCAAGAAAAGCATTTTCTTTGAGCTAGAGTATTGGTCAAAGTCAAAAATTAGGCATGACCCCGACGTAATGCACATTGAGATGAATGTTTATGATACTATCATTGGGACAATACTGGGTATAGAGGGGAAATCAAAAGATACGATCAAGGCTCGTCAAGATTTGGAAGCACTTGGAATAAAAAAATGTTTCTGGTTAAAATGGACCTGAGAAAAGTGGGTTTTTTTTAATCAAAGCACCAACTAAGGCGCGTACGTCGGTTTTACGAGTCCGACGAGCCTAGCCGGTGGGGGTTTCGAATCCCCTTACCTTTTTATTAGCATAAAAAAGAAAAGTATACAAGGAGGGGGGGCATAGTCCTGACCTCCAAACAATGAAAGACAACGAGTATACGAAAAGCTGTAAATGAGGAGATACTATCTCCCTGACAATAATGAATAAACGAATAACAAATAAATAAATAAGGAGGTACTACCTCCCTGTACAAGAATGAATAAATAGGCAAAGAATAACAATAAATAAAGAATGCAGTAAAGTATACCGTCACGTAGAAGTTCCAAGCCAAACACAACAAGAAAAAGGAGGAGAAGAGAACAAACACTCTTCAGTTCTCCGAAACCAAGCCAAAATCAAGTAACGAAAGAAGACGAAGAAGAAGAGAATAAAATTCTCTTCAGTTCTTCGAATTAACAACGAAGTTAGGAGACAAAGCCCTCCTACAGCATCAAGTCAAAACCCACAATCGAAGAGTCAAAGTAAAGTTCTTCAACAAATCAACACCGTCAGCAATCAAGTCTTTTTGGAGCGTAGGAACACGCCACGGGACCCCTAGCCTCCAATTGCAGATCGTTAATCAAAGGATCGTTGAAGTCGAGGGAACTAATCCATTACAAAATAACAAACTCAATTTGTAACACATTTTTATTGTATTATTTTAATACAAGGGAGAAATTTGTTCGTTACAAATTTCTCAGGTGGCCTTTAACCCACCTGAGAAAAGTGGGTTAAAGGCCATCCATTTTTCAGAATGACGCCAAACTTGAAGAAAGATTTTCTTAAGTTTTTGAAACTAGTTAAGTGTCCAGATGGCTATGCTGCTAATATTTCAAGAAATGTGGTTGTCGAAACTGGAAAAATCTCTGGGTTGAAGAGCCATGATTATCATGTGTTATTGCTGTGATTACTTCCTGCTGGCATTTGAAAATATATTCGAAAGGTAGTAGTTGATCCAATTGTTTAGTTGTCCAACTTCTTTCAACAACTAGGTGCAAAAATGCTACATATCGATGGCATTGAGAGGTTGGAAGATGATATCGTGTATATATTGTGCAAGTTTGAACAAATTTTTCAGCCGACCTTATTTGTTTCTATGATTCATTTGTTGGTACATTTACCTGAGGGAGCTAAACTTGCAGGTCCTGTAAGTTATCGGTGGATGTATCCAGTAGAAAGGTATATATATGTCTATTACTTATCTTTGATTGTGAGTTTCTAAACTAATGAAAATTGGTTAAGCAACATGTTTCATTGGGCCTTTTTTTTTCCTTTTTTGATTTGCAGAATGTTGGGGACATATAAACAATATGTGTGGAATCGGGCTCGACCTGAGGGGTCTATAGCAGAGGCATATGTTGCACATGAATCTCTCACTTTTTGTGCCATGTACCTACGAAGTGTTGAGACTTCATTCAATCGAAATAAACGAAACTTTGATGGTGGCCTCAAACAAGAAAAACTTTTTGTTTTCTCTCAAGTTGCGCTGGCCATTTATGAGTAGTTCGAGTATTCCATTCACAAATGCTGACATGGAGATTTCTCAATGGTTTATATTGAACAACTGTGAGGAGGTTCATTCTTTTCTAACATAGGCATACTACTTCCGCATTCGTTTTGATTTAGTTTATTATGCATATCCACAGATATAAATTCAAATGCTGTGTATGGAGCATGAGGAGATGATAAAGCTGAAAGTAGCGTAAATGTATACAAAAGGCATAGGAAATTGTTCCCCAACTGGTTTCGCGAATGTGTAAGTGATTTACACTCATAATGAGGTTCCTTATTTCCACGTTGTTTCACAATTTCAATGTTTAATTCCTGTATAATATTTAATATTAAATTGGGAGAGAAGTTTGCGGGAGGGAAAGTCACCAATGTACAATGACAAGTTATTTGAGTTAGCAAGAGCTCCTCTTCGAGCTGAAACATACCAAGGTTGTATTGTGAATGGAGTCAAGTTTGTAGCAGCAAAACGAGATGATAGGTTGACTACTCAAAATAGTGGCATCTGTGTACCTGGAAATCATGATACTGATAATGTAGACTTCTATGGCAAGTTGACAAGCATGGTTGAATTGTTGTATAGACAATGCTACAGGGTTATTCTATTCAAGTATGATTGGTATAGTACAAACCCTCATCGATCGGGATCTGTTAAGCATGATTTTCATTTGGTATCTGTGAACTCCAATACTCGTTGGCATGATAGTGATCCTTACATTCTTGCAACAATGGCAAAACAAGTGTTTTGCGTAGATGACCCTAAAGCTAGTGGTTGTTGGAGAATAGTTCAAAAGATGGATCAGAGGCTCATATATGATCTACCACAGAAAGAGATTTATAATCCCAATGATGACAATAATGATGTGGCTTATCAAGAGGCTTCTTCATCCGATGTATCCCATATGGCTAATTCTCGGGGTTACAATGTTATTCAAACTCCGCTTCATGTTGAAGGAGTTCCTCCAATTTTGATTGATCCAAAGGTTGTTGATCGACGTTGTAGTGGAAAAAATGGAGACACAACTAAGGAACACAATGATGACGATGATGAAGATGATGGTGGTGATGGTGATCATGATGAGATAGCAGATGATGATGATGAATAGTAAGGCATTATTGTTTTTTATATTGTACTTTATATGTTTTCCTGTTGTGCAGCTTTTATTTATTTGATTTTACATCTATGAGATTTACCTATCTTAAAAAATCTTTGACATCTCGACATTCATTTTAGGCATTGCTTGGATAAATTCTAATATATGTTCATAGCCTGATTATTACTTGTTTTCTTTGCAGGTGAATCTCATCTCTCAAAATAAACTTGTGTATGACTCTCGTTCATCTCCACCTCGTAAGATGCCACGAGTGATAGGCACCACTGTGCCTTTGCTACCCCATGTGTCTCAACTAGATAGCACATCCACTAATCAATTTGTGCTTCCTCTTTTGCTGCGACATTCGTTACTAACCAGTAGGTCTTCGTCTCAGGCATCTCAATTACCCAATGATTCTTCACTGCAAAATAAAAAGATTAGGACTATACCACTAAAACCATTATAATGAGCTCTACTCCTCCGAGGGACCTTATTTCTACTCGTGCACACCATACGACACTGTCCGAGACTCTTCCTGATCCAATTGCACAAAATGATCCCTCAAATGACAATCCTCATCATCAACGCTCACGTCCTATGAGTGTTGTTCATCGTCAACTAGGTAATAGCGAAGTCCCTAGATGTTATCTCTCGTTGCTACTTTATAAATTTGTAATTGAAGCATATTTCGTTCGTAGAGATTCTTTGTAACTAGAAGTATGTTTTAGCCCTAAACGCTTGTCTAATATAAGAATTTTAGGTTTATTAATTCTACCATTTACTTTTTCCTCGGTGGATGTGTATTGAATCTCTACTTCACCAGAATAATAATTTCTTCTGTACTCACAGTATGCTGCAATTTTAGGATTGTCACCATCCTGATTGAAAATTTGGCATTTCATTACGTGTAAATGTATATGTTCTCCATAAGGCCCATACAATGCTTTTGGCTTCTTCTGGTTAAGTTTCTATTAGTATGTAGGGAAAGAAAACTAATATTAAACATAAAGTTGTTTACAATCTTTGATTACTTTATAGGATGCATTAGTATTAAGTTAATCGGCTAGGAGTTAGTTTGTCGTTAATGGTTCAACAAATTGTTTATGTCCTAGAGTACAATAAAAGCTATCCGGCCTTCATATATTTCTCTTATTTAAGCGTTTGCTATCACAAAAATGTGTAATTTTTCTTCTTATAAATTAAATTAAAGGATTTTTGCTTCTAAATATGGAAGGCGTCAACTATCCGTGTTACCTGATAAATGTGTGTCTTAGATTAATCGTCGAGTTGATCAACTTTCTTATCATTTAGAAATACACAAGGACCTTTTTATAGTAGACAAGATGGTGCTAGAGTTTAGCGAATATCTGGCTATTTACATATGAAATTCCAAGTGCTTGAAACTTTTCTAAGTAAATATTTATTTATTTATTTATTTATTATTTTCAAATAATTCTATGACTTTGATAGGGATAACACAAAGTGAAAATCTTCATCGAGTTGATGGAAGTCACGAAGCATTGGACGATGAAACATGGCGGTGTTGGTAAACCAATATTTGGTTAATATGATGTGAAATCAATTTACATATTTGATATTGAGTAGTTAGCAATCTTGCGTTGTAGGTATAAGTGCAAGACAGCGAGTCCAACTACATCGAGGGTATGTAAACAGGCTATGACGTCTCATATCGTCCTTATGACTCCAGAGAAAATTAGAGTTTTATATAACCCAGTGAGTAGGTGAGCAACAAGTGCTGAAACACATGGTTTGTTAGTTCATGCTATTGAAGCAATCATTCTGCCACATTGCTCAATGGATACATTTTACTGGGAAAAGCTTGGTGAAAGTGAGGAGGATGATCTTATGGATGAGATTATGGTAAGCATATTAAATTACTCGGCAGACTTTTGTATGTTTGTGAAAAAATGTTAGCGAATATTTCGATTGACATTATTTATTTCATTTATTATTTTTCTATTTAACTTTGGGATTTGTTTTTTACACTTGGTAATTTGTTGTATGACGATTCATTATTTGATTATTTGTCTGCTTTTAATGACCCCAATTGCAGACGAACTTTGACATAGATCTGAAAGATCTGGGATTGAAAGATTATATTAATTGGCTATGCAATGGGAGATATAGGGGGTTCAAGAGTGAAATGAGCAAATACTACAAATTGTGCAAGACACATAGTATGCAAAAGCCAACCCCCCAACGGATATGCTTGATAAAAATATAATTGAATCTATGTAATCATTTCAAGTCTGAGAAGTTTGTGGTATTTACTTTATTATTCCGTTTTAGGTCATTTCTTTTTTTCCTCATTTTTTATATGTAATAATGAAATTCACTTTTCGTAGAAAGCATCTTCAATGAACACGAAGAACCGATTGAAGAAAATGTGCAATCATCACGTTGGTTCACGTCCCTTTTCATGTATAGTGGAAGAGATGGCAGAGGTATTGTACTTATATACATGTTATATATATATATATATATATATATATATATATATATATATATGTTGAGTTGTTGACCAATAAAGGGTTGTAGTTGATTGGACATATTGACTTAATTGTTGCACACCATGCGTAATATCTGGTCTAGTTACACTGAGGTATAATAACCTCCAATCAGACGCCACATGGTTCAAGATCAATAGAAGAACGGTTTTGTTTCACCTCAGTCTATTTCTTAGTGGCATCAACCAACTGATCTTTTTACCAAATGTTTGTCAACTACTCAGTTTCATTATCTTCTTTCAAAGTTGGCATTACGAGATTTCCATCAGCACTCAACCTGAGGGAGAGGGGATGTGCAATATATAGTTTGCTCGACATAGTCAATACTTGCTTCAGTCAATAATTACTTAGTGTTAGTTAGCTGATTAGTTGAACGACTTAATGATTTGGTAGTTTGTTCATTGTAATTAGCTATTTTAGTTAGGACATTGGATTACAACTCACTTCTTAGCTCAAATGGGGCTCATACCTATCTAAGTACATATTCCTTCTTCTAAAAAAAATGACCTTTCTCTTCATTTTGTATGTATTGTGTATCTAATAAAGCATAAAACTCTCTCTTTCACTCGCTCATGGTATATTAATTATTTTTGCTAAGTATTTGAATATTGACTTTGTGAATATCAGGATGGTTAGAAGTTTCCTGAAGTTGACACCTTTGAAATCGCTTATGCTTGGGAAGAAGAAATGTTGGCTGATAATGCTACCAAGGGTAAACATGTAAGCACGACTAAACTGCAAATGTTGGAACTTGATTTCTTTAGTTGGAAAAAGTTTCCATAAATTGGCAGGTAAGATTTTTGTTTCAGCAGCCTCTTTGTTGGGATTTTATTGATTTCTCATTTGGATGAACAATAATGCGTGAAGGAACCATATTGATGAGGCTATAACTCTAAGAGTAAAGTACTAATGTTCAAAATCTAATATTATTTTCAACTACATGTTTGAAACTTCACTTTCTTAACTATCATTATCATTGCCATAGTAATTTCTTATACTTCTTATATAAGTCTTTACATGTTTTAATTTTTGAGGGTTAATTCATGTCTCTTATGGGATGTAGGATGAAATGCTTACTAAATAGAAGGAATATCTTGTACAAAAGGAAAAGGAGCAGCAGCTTCCCAAAGATACACCTTTGGATGACATCCCAGTGGATGATCCTGATGCTGGAGTTGATATTATGATGTTTGTTCTTGGTGCAAAACTTGGACGGCAAATTCTTGGTTTGGGAGATGGTCGCCTTCGAGTTATTGGGACATCTTCTTCTGAAGTACGTAGCTTAAAGAAAGAGTTGGAAACTAAGCATGCAGCTCGAAAGGTAGCTGAGGCAGCACAAGTTAAGATGGAACGTAGGATACAAAATAATCTAAAGGTTGTTGGACAACAAATGCAATCTTGGCACAAATTCATACAATAATTAAATGGTAAACTTCCTGGGCTTGTTATACCACAGTTTAATCCATTTTTGTTAGAGAATAACGCCAGCCAGGAAAATGATGGTACTGAAGACGAAGAGAATGACGAGGAAAATGATGATTTTGAAGACAAAGAGAACAACTTTGATGATGGTGATGAGCGCAACTTTGGTGAGGATTAAAAACTAGTATATCTACATGATAGGAGACTAGTTATCCTTTAGATGCATAATTTGAAATATATAAGTTTGTTTGCGACTCTTTATTCTTATATTAGATGCAAGCTATACTTAGTGAACAATTTTTATTTGTGTTTCATTTGATATATTAATATTGAAGATTATTTAATATAGTATAATGATTTGGAAGCATGTTCCAATTATCTATTGTTCTTTATATCTTTATATTATTTTTTTTAAAAAAAGAAGGACAGAAAATATATGAAATATATGAAAATCTCAAAATTTCTACGCATACAAAAGTTATACTTTTGCTTGCAAATGGCATTTTGTGGGGCAAAGCAACTAAAGCATATAAATTATTTTGTTCCTAGAAAATCTATCCTATGGATTGTATTTGTCTCTACAGAGTTTGTAGGGGAAAATTTTAGCTCACAATTTCAATTGCTTGTCGCCTCTAATGTTTTCCTACAAATTGTATTTGTTGCCAAAAAATTTGCAGGGGTAAACTTTAGCACACAAATTCAATTTTTTGTGGCTTTTTACCTTTCCGTTCAAATTGTATTTGTCTCCTTAAGGTTTGTAGTATCAAATTTTAGCCAACAATTTCAATTTGTTGTCGCCTCTACTATTTCCCTACAAATTGTATTTGTCTCCAATAGATTTGTAGCGGTAGCCTTTAACTCGTAATTTCAAGATTTTGTTGCTTCTCAACTTTCCCTGCAAATTGTATTCGTCACTAAAAGGTTTGTAGGGCCAAACTTTATTCCACAATTTAAAAATTTTGTTGCCTCTTGTAAAACCCTGCAAACTATATTTGTCTCCATAAGGTTTGTAGGGGAAAACTTTAGCTCACAATTTAAAAATTTTGTCACCTCTAAGCTTTCCCTACAAATAGTATTCGTATCCAAAAGGTTTGTCACGTCTAACATTGCCCACACATTTAAGCAAATTTGTAGCTAATAGTCTTTCCTTTCGAGGTTTAAGCCACAAAGCTGGCTATAAATTTATTTTATCACCTGAAGCACTTCGCCACAAATAAAGACATTTTTCCTACAAAAATGCTTTGTAGGAAAGGTGAAAAATCTTGTAGTGAATTATATATGTATCATACAAATTTTTACAAAATACATTGTAAAAAATGTTACAAATCATTCAAATTTGTATTTGCAATGCAAATACTTATTTTTGTGATATATTATATCCTAAAAATCTTGACAAGGTCCATTGAGTTAGACCAAATAAATTTAAAATTAGAAATGCTAGCAAAATTTAAAATCATTTAATTTCACCAATTCTTAAGCAAATCTCAAAAGAACATATAGAGAGAAAGAGGGGAATACAATTGCACACATACAAATGCTACCAGCACCTCCATGCTAAATTAAATAGTAAAGGATACATCTTATTATAAACGTTCAATTTATCCATTATTCAAGTTGAACATATTTACTATCACGCCAAATTAAACTTCGTAATAAAGAATCTTTCGCGTTATGTTCACAACCAACTTGATCGCACTAGAGTTGCTCCAAAAAGAAGAAGGAAAAAAAAAATTAATCGCAAAGCCATCAGTGTCCAACATATGACACTACTACATATCAATTGGTAATCCTTTTCCCTTACCTATCTATGTAACTATTACTGATGAAGGAAATCACAAGGTCTTCCTCAAAGATTTAGAGACCCAAACTCAACTATTCTGCTTTCAAAGAAGCCAATTATGGTCATTCTACATTGGCCAAACACACACACACACACACACACAGAGATATATTTATATATAAAATTAAAAAAACTAGTTAATTCACCATTGGAATTGCAATGTTGATGGCAAGAGAGAGCGGCCATATTTTATATCAATTTCAACGAGTTATATGAACAATTTATAGTGATTATGAAAACATGATTCAAAGCTTCATTGATTCCATTCACATTTTTCTTCCTTACATATATGACGCTCCTTCACTCGATTAATGTATACATGCATTGTATGGTCTATATACGATGAACAAATCAATTTATGGGGAAAAGGTTACAATAATGTATCTTGTTAAATACATGTATATTAGTGAATGAAGTGTAAAACATTGCATCTTATTTATTAGATTTAAGTTTTATTTTCATAAATATACATTTCAATTAATAAATTTAAAATTAAAAAGGCATTATTAGAATTGTAAAAATATAGTAAGGTTATAATGGTCCATAAAATGATTTCCATCTCACGTGACTTTTAATAAACTAATCGTCGCCAACGCACGTTCCACATTTGCATGAGAGTTCATTTAGTATCGTTAAAATATTAATTAATATTAACAACTTATATACTTCTACATTCATTTTAGTAATATTATTTATGAAAATTTTGATTTTTTAGTGCAAACGAGGTGGAGGATGAACATATGCCATGATCTCTCTTTTTTTTATTTGTGCAATTCAATGAAATACTGAACATACAGAATTTTTTCAATTGCATGATTGACCAAACTGGCTTCTACTGTATATCCTTGTGAAGAGTTCATAGTATATTTGTCTTATTAACTTATGATTATGAAATATGTGTTGGAAAAAGTGAACGTGTGAATGGAAATTGTGTCAAAGAAGTCAAGGCAATAATGACTGGCGTGGCATGGCTTGAGAATGGACTGTAACTGAAAATGACTGGGAGGTTACCACTTCCAAATTGAATTGTGAAATGGGGAGTCATTGCTTGGAGGTTACAACTCGGATGTTAATGGTTGTAGCTCCTCATCAGCTATAAAACCAGCAATCCTCCATATTCCAAAAGAGTACAGAGCCAAGCATGAAATCTTTCTTCCCTCAATCTTTCTACAAACTTCTGGTTTCAAGTGATCGACTTGACGATATCGTTCGGGCACTCAATTTAGTTCGGTTGCAACATCGCAATTTGGTCGTTGTATCCTTGGATGGTATCGCTCGTGATTCGTTGGTGGTGGCAAAGTAGCTTTAAGGATATTGCGTGCCACACAAGCCCTTGATCGCCGACATTTAGATTTTTTATTTGTTTTCGATTTGTGATTTATGTATGATTGTTATGTAATTTACGGATTGTTTATGCGCCTAGTTGATCGGCTTAGCAACATATTTGGTTCTGCTTGCTGAACTATACTCGTCATCTATGAACTGATGTTATCTTCTGCAAAATGTTTAAATGTGTTATGTCACTGTCCATTGGGTCTTCGTGATTAGATAATCATAGTTTGCTAAACATTTGGAATTTTATTTCATCACAAAATCTTGCACTAATATTTATAACTTTACATGTGTTTATGGTCCCACTTTATATTTGATTTGCCTATAATTCATTTTATGGACGACATACATAATATTGATTCTCTGCCTCAACTTTGGTTGTGGACTGCATACATGGTTAGTGCACTCTAATTACATTAAATTCCTCTATGAGTTACTCGAGTTCTCAGTAGATCCTTTGCTATAATTTTAGTATTTCGTTTTCTGTTTTATCGTTCCCTTATTATTCGGTAATTTATGTGTCGATGTATGTCAATATGAATGTGAATCAGTTTCGCAACCTTACTTTTTAAGGCAAACTCTTCCTCAAAACCGATTGCTAGACTGATTTGTATTCTAAGATATATATATAATATATAATCTGCTCATTCTATTTTGTTTCATATGATAACATATTTGTTATGGAATTATTAATTGTATGGTTGTTAGGTTAGTGCATATGTTGATATGCATATGCACATCAATTAAATTTCAATTTTGGAATTGTTTTTTTTTTCACCTCTCATTTATAACACGTGGTCACATGTTGAATCTTGTAATTTCCCACCACCAAGTGTAACAATTAGTCAAAGAGTTTCTATTTTTGTCAATTATTTTGGAATCTTGTGATGATTGGTTTTGTATTACCATAAAAATAGAACTGATATTGCAAAGACATATAATTTTAGTGCCCTTAGTTTTGATTGTAGCCCTGTTAACATTTCAGTCTGATAGTTATCACGTGTGGATGTTTGAATGATGTAATGTTGACTCTACGGAATCGTCCTGATATATATGTTCCTTCGTTTCTGCTCTAAAAGATTATTTTGTGATTCAGATTTAAGTTGAATTGTGGAACTGGAAAATATGCAAAACGACAACATTGTGGTAACCGGAAACACCGAAAATAATGTGGTGCCTCCAGTGGCACAAACCGTGATGCCCGTGGTGGCTCCATTGTCATAAACTGTGACTCCAACTGTAGCTGTGACTACAACTGTGACTTCGATGCCAAATCGTGGTGCCGATTCGAGTGGGACGACCCATGTACTAAATATTGGGGCTAGTTATAGTGTGACCGTTCCATTGAATGACAATGAAAAGCCAGAGAAGTTCAATGGATCGAACTTCAAAAGGTGACAACAGAAGATGTTCTTCTATCTGACAATATTAAATCTTTTGAGATGCTTGTCTGAGACAACTCCAACCCTGAAAGAGGGAGAGGGAGACATTCAAGTAGTTCAGGTCTTTGTTGGCGGCTTGGAAGCACTCGGATTTCCTTTCTTTGGAATTATATTAAAGCGACTTGAGTGATTCATTTGTCTGACAATGTGTATAGCCCAGTAAAAATGACTAAGGAGTTATGGGAGTCATTGGAACGTAAGCATAAGACCGAGGACCCGAAACAAAGAAGTTTGTTGTTGGTCTGTTCCTGGACTATACGATGATGGACTCCAAAACTATTATGAGTCAGATCCAAGAACTTCAAGTAGTTTTACACGAGGTTCACACTGAAGGGACCGTTATCAGTGAACCATTCCAAGTTGCAGCTATCCTTCATAATTTGCCACCTGGCTGCAAAGATTTCAAGAATTACTTGTTACATAAGCGAAAGGAAATGACTGTTGTGAGACTTCGAATTGAAGAAGACCAAAAATAGAGAAATTTTGATACGAAACAGTCGAATCTTTCACTGGCTCGCTGCTAATGCTAATGTTGTGGAACATGGTTAAAGTTCTAAAAGCAATAAGGAAAATACATTCGACAGGACAGGAATGGACCACTGAATAGAAATGGGCCATTGAACAAAGGGCCCAACTTGGGACCAAAAAGAGGAGTCACAAAGACAAAGTTTTCGAGGAAATGCCACAATTGTGACAAAGTTGGTCACAAGGCTTGGCAGTGTAAGCTTCCAAAGAGGAATAACTTCAGAAAGGGGGCTAATATGGTTGAGGACAATGATGCTCTGACTTGGACCTTGTTGCAGTTGTCTCTGAAGTGAATCTGGCCGGGTCGAATTTGAAAGAATGGTGGATTGAGACCGGTGCTATCCGTCATGTTTGTTCCTATAAGGAAATCTTTCATAGCTCTGAAGCTGTTGAGAATGGAGAGAAGCTATTCATGGAGAACTCCAGTACCTCCGAAATCAAAGGCCATCGGAAAGTGATTCTCAGAATGACATCCTGGAAAAAGCTGACTCTCACCAATGTGTTGTACGTGCTAGAGATCCGGAAAAACCTTGTATCTAGTTCATTGTTGAACAAGCATGGTTTTCGCATGGTGCTTGAGTCAGATAAAGTTATTTTGTCAAAGAGTGAAGTGTTCGTAGGCAAGGGTTATATGTCTGTTGCGTTGTTTAAGTTCAATGTAATGGCTGTTAAGCCCAAAATGAATAAAATGAATAACTTTTCTGCTTACTTGCTTGAGTCTTCCAATTTATGGCATGGTAGACTAAGCCATGTTAATTATGATACTTTACGTAGATTAATTAAATTGAACCACTTACCATCATTCCACATTGGCCCGAAACACAAGTGCGAGACTTGTGTTGAAGCGAAATTGACAAGGACACCATTTCAAACTATTGAGAGAAAGAGTGAGGCACTTGATTTAATCCACACCGACGTGTGTGATTTGAAGTTTGTGCAAACACGGGTGGTAACAAATACTTCATCACTTTTATAGATGATAACACAAAGTATTGCTATGTGTATCTTGTTAAAAGTAAAGATGAAGCGATAGGAAAGCTTGTTCTCTATAAGAATGAAGTTGAGAATCAACTCAACAGGAAAATCAAAACACGATGATTGAAGCTTGCTCACAATAGTAGTACCTATCGGCTTCTTATGCAAGAGTCTAAAATCGAAGATATACACAAGAACACGATAATTGAATCAAGAAATGCTTCTTTCTTTGGACAAGTTTTCCCATACAAGTTAAGAGAAGAAGCAAGTTTGTGACGCCCCGTTCGTTTTCCGTACAAATATGTGATGTTGATGACGTCATTTTGGGTGTGGCTTGCATGTGCAGTTGTCATATGTTGTTATGTGTGTTTGGGTGTGTTCCCAAGTGTATATGAGGGTATGTATGGTTTCGGGTCGTTAAGGGTACGTCGGGTGCAAACATGTAGAAAAATGGAAAATTACGTAGTAAGGTTTGTATTTCTGGCGTAAGGTGGTTATTCTGGCCGTAAGAGTCGTATGTTACGGCCGTAAGTCCGCACAAAGGCAACGCAGCGTGCTTCAAGATGCAGAGAGTTAATTACGGCCGTATGAAGTATAGATACGGCCGTAAGAAGGGTATTGACCGTAGTAAGTGTCAAAAGTGGAAAATGCGCCATATTTACAGAGAGTGAATTACGGTCGTATGTGGTTCGAGTACGGCCGTATTTTTGGGTTACGACCGTAAGAGATATATGATGCGGCCGTAAATAGAAACAGAACCAGAATGTGAAATTTACAGAGACTGGGTTACGGCCGTATAAAGGTATGTTACGGCCGTAATTTTGGATTTTACGGCCGTAAGGTAGAAAGTTACGGCCGTAACTGGTAAGTCGGCAGAATGGTATTTAGGTCAACAGAAGCCATTTTTGGGGTATTTTCTTCATGAGCTCGACCCTAAACCCCCAAAAAGCCATTTTTATCATTTCCAAGGTCTTCAACTTGGGTATAAGCAAGGGCTAGCTTGTGGTCTTGTTGAGTTGGGTGATTGGTGAAGATTGAAGTGAAGTAGTGATCACCTCCTTGGTTCTTTCCCATTCTAGTAAGGTGGGTATTGCTCTCATGGCAAGTAGAGGTAGAAAGTTCCCTATGTAGTTAGAAAGTCCTAGATGTACACATATACCTCTTGAGATGTATAGTTATGACTTGAGTAGCTATGTATAGCATGATTTAAGTGTTACCCTTCTTACTCATGTCCTAGAGCCTAAGGTTTATATGATGCTTGAGGTGATATATGATGTTGATGCTTGATGTATGTTTATATGTGGCTATCACCTGTGTAGCATTACCGGAAGTAGAGGTATCGGAGAGGTTAGCTTCTTGTACTTGTTATGTTGGTAAACATGGTCGTAAAGTGTGAATGTATCGTTGCTTACCAAGGGTACACCTATGTAAAGTGATGTTTAGTCTCACGGAAAAGGCCCATAAGAGGATTGAGACTATTGGCAGTCTCACGGCGAAGCCCGCATGAGGATTGAGACAATTAGGCCATATATGTTATGTTATGTTATGTTATGTTGGCGCGGTGTATCCACTTGATAAGCAAGCTGGGCCCGATACATGAGTGTGACATGCATTGCATTTAATCAGATGCCCACCGAGTCTTTGGGACTCATCAGGTTTTCTTTATGTTCTCACTATAGGTGCGTCGAAAGGCGGACCACCTTGATTCGGGTGACGGAAGGGAAACCTCACGGGATTGACGTGTGAGAGATTGTGGGTGGGGAAGAAGAGAGAGATGCTGAAGATCCTGTACTTATGATTTTGAAATGAACACGGGCAATGTTTTGATGGTGTTTTGTAAATGATAAACAGTTTGAAAAATGTGAATTACCACCCGTGTTGTTTTGTGAAATGTAATTGTAGCGTCGAGTCTAGTTCCGCAACCCTACTTTCGTGGGGTTTAGATTGGGCGTTACAGGATGGTATCAGAGCAGCATGCTTTCCTCTCTTCCCTAACCACGTGAGGATTTCTCCGCTACCCCGAGTTGTGAGTCGGCTTGTTTATGTGCTTTGATATATATATTGGTTGTGTGTGTTTTCATGTGAAGTGTACAAGCACTTTTGTGATGAGGGTGAGTTTATGAGTTATGGATATTATTGTGTCTTTAGATGGCGGATAATGATCAGGCTGCCGTTATTGAACGGTTGACTCGGTTGGTGGAACAACATTCTCAGATGATGACGAATCAGAATAGTGGAAGTGGAAGTAATGCAAATGCAAGTAATGCAGTTAGTGGATCCGGGGTTGGTGGCGCAAAAGAGGATAGGGACAAGGAGTTAGCCACGGATCGCTTTCGGCGTTTGAACCCTCCAATCTTTGAGGATGCCAAGGATCCAGTCGATGGGGAGAATTGGATTCAAACAATGGAGCGCATGTTTGAGTAAGCTCATATTCCCGAGTCCGAGCAAGTGAACTGTGCTACGTTTATGTTGCGGGGATCGGCTGGCTTTTGGTGGGACACCGTTAGGCAAGGAGAAACAGTCCCCGTTGCCGCTTGGACGGATTTTTGTACACGGTTTCGAAATAAGTATTTCTCTGACGCTGCTAAGAATGAGAAGCTTGATGAGTTTATTCGGTTACAGCAGGGTAACATGTCAGTGAATGAGCACAGTAAGAAATTTGATGAATATGCTCGGTTTGCCACACATATGGTAGATGTTCCGGCGAGGAAGATTGCGCGGTTCATCTCGGGTTGAAGCCCGAATTGGCTCGAGATGTTCAATTGGCGAGTGTTGCCACGGCAAGTTATGGGGATATCGTCGAGCGCCAGATATGTGGCGGAACGAGGCGTGGAGGCTAGAGATAGTGCAAGCCCGCTCGGTTGTGAGTCACTCAAGTCGAGCCATGCAATCGACTCAAGGGCAGTCGTATTCCTCACAGAGCTCCTCGGCTAGTAATCGTGGCCGAGGTACAAATTATCGTGGACGAAGGAGAAACAACAAGAGACTGGCCAATAATGCCCCTTCATCTCGTCCACCGGCAAAGAAAGGTTCGAATTTTACGACGCCTCCTCCGACGTGCCAAACTTGTGGGAAGACACATTGGGGCAGTGTTACGCTCGGTATTAACCGATGCTATCGTTGTGGTAAAGAGGGACACATGAGCCGAGAATGTCCAGAGGTTCGAGACCAAGTGGCTTCACAACCTCCTCCATCCCGACCGGCCGGACGTGTCTTTGCTTTAGGACATTCGGAGGGGTCAGAGAGGGCTGATGTTATTGCAAGTATCGTTTATGTCTCGACTTTACCTGCTTATGCTTTGTTTGATTCCGGTGCTACGCATTCTTTTATCTCTACCTCGTATGCTCAATGGAATTGTATGCATTCGGAGTCCTTATGGTCTTCTATTGATGTTATGGTGCCCTCGGGACAAAATCAATGTGCCTTGCACTATTTTCCGGCTGTTACTATCCATGTTCAGGGTTATGAAACCGTTATTGATTTGATTGCCTTGGATCTTCGAGATTTTGATGTAATTCTCGGCATGGATTGGTTAACCTGTTTTGGGGTGATATTGGACTGCCCTAAGCGAGCATTGAAATTCCCCATGAGTGAACCGATTGTATTTCCAAGGTTGGAGAGCTCACGAAGGGTCATTATTTCAGCAATGAAAGCAAGAAAGTTAATTAGTCAAGGATGTCAAGCGTATGTAGTCACATTGTATCACATGAAGATCGAAGAACCGGTGACGCCGTCCTCAGTTTCGATTGTTCGGGAATTTTTAGATGTGTTTCCCGAAGATCTCCCCGGATTGCCTCCATCTCGGGAGATTGAGTTTGTGATTGAGCTTGTACCGGGTACCTTACCTATCTCCAAAACTCCTTATCGTATGGCGCTCTTCGTGAATCGAAAAGAGCCGTGTCCAGATTGGATGATTTGCTCAGAAGGATTCATAAAACCAAGCACTTCACCTTGGGGTGCGCCGCTTTATTTGTTAAGAAGAAGGATGGCTCGATGCGGTTGTGTATTGACTATCGAGAGTTGAATAAGGTGACGGTGAAGAACAAGTATCCACTACTGCGTATTGATGAGCTTTTGGATCAACCAGGGTTCAAGGCAATCTATTCAAGATTGATTTACGCTCGAGGATATCATCGGGCCATGGATTAGAGAGGAGGATATTCCAAAGTCGACCTTTAGTACTCGATATGGTCATTTTGAATTCCTGGTCATGCCCTTTGGACTTACTTGCGCCACGCCTTTATGGATTTGATGAATCGTGTGTTCAAGCCGTATCTTGACCGATTCGTGATTGTATTCATCGATGATATTTTGATTTACTCCAAGACCCGGAAGAACATGAGAAGCACCTCAAAGTCTTGCCTTGCAAACCCTTCGAGGCGAAGTTATATGCCAAATTCTCGAAGTGTGAGTTTTGGGTCGAACATGTAATGTTCTTGGGACATGTTATCATGAAAGAAGGTATTGCTTTGTTGATCCTAGTAAGATAGAAGCGAGATTGGAGTGGCCACCGACAACACCCACCGATGTACTGAGTTTTGTAGGATTGGCCGGGTACTATCGTCGGTTTGTTGAGGACTTCGCCAAACTTGCATCTCCATTGACGCATTTGACATGGAAGAATGTCCCTTTCAGGTGGACGGAGGAGTGTGAGAAGAGCTTCCAAGAATTGAAGACTCGCCTCACCACAAACGCTTATCTTGGCCATTCCAGATAGCTCAGGGTCTTCACCATCTGACTGACGCATCTCATCAAGGGCTTGGGTGTGTCCTAATGCAGAATGAGAAAGTGATCGCCTATGCTTCACGCCAATCAAGAGCTATGAACAAAAGTATCCCACGCATGATTTGGAATTAGCGGCAAATCGATAGTGTTTGCTTTAAAGATCTGGCGTCATTATCTTTATGGCGTCACGATCACGAGATTTATACAGATCACAAGAGTTTGAAGTTTTTCTTTTCACAGAAAGACCTTAACATGCGTCAACGTCGTTGGTTGGAGCTGGTGAAAGACTATGATTGTTCTATTCACTACCATCCCGGGAAAGGCAAATGTGGTTGCAGATGCATTGAGTCGGCGCCAAAGCAAAGGTCAAAGGAGTTGCAAGAGGAAATGGAAACTTTCGATTTGGAGATTTTAGCGCCGGACGAGGCCCGATTGGCGATTATGTCCATTCAATCGACTTTGATTGAGCATATCAAAGAAGAGCAAGAAACCGATGCTTGGGCTTGTAAGGTGAAGAGGAAATTGGATGAGAAACCAAAATCCGGATTTTCAAATACAACAAGGGCTTCTCAAGTATAAAGACCGCTATTATGTTCCAAAGGGCAAAGGAATTACGGCAAGAAATCATTAAGAAGCTCATATGACACCCTATACGATTCATCCGGTTCGACTAAGATGTATAAAGCGTTGAAGGTACTTTCTTGGTGGCCTGGCATGAAGCGGGATATATTTGAGTTTGTGGCGAGGTGTTTAGTGTGCCAACAAGTGAAAGCCGAACATCAAAGGTCGGGCAGATTACAACCACTCCCAATACCGGAATGGAAGTGGGATGAAGTAACAATGGATTTTGTAAGTGGTTTACCACGGACAAGTAAAGCGAGCGACTGGTATTTGGTTGTGTTGATCGGCTTACTAAGTCGGGCCAGCAGATTTCGCCTGCTGTGAAGATGACGTACCGTATGGAACAATTAGCTCAGTTATATGTTCAGGAAATTGTTCGGCTACACGGCGTACCAGTCACAATTACATCTGATCGTGACCCTCGGTACTTATCTCATTTCTGGAAGGAGTTACAGTCAGTTTTGGGGACAAAATTTCAGTTTAGTACTGCTTTTCATCCGCAAACCGATGGGCAGACGGAGCGGACGATCCAAACACTTGAAGATATGCTACGTGCTTGTGTTTTGGAGTTTCCCCAAAGTTGGGATCGTCATCTTCCTCTAGTCGAGTTTGCATATAACAATAGTTACCATTCCTCGATTGGCATGCCGCCATATGAAGCGTTGTACGGACGAAAGTGTAGGTCTCCTCTACATTGGGATGACGTTGGGGAGATGAAAGTGTTACTGACGGAGATGATACAAGAGATGCTTGCCGCGATCGGAAAAGATTAAGCAACGCATGAAGGTTGCTTAGGATCGACAGAAGAGTTATGCGGATAATCGACGTCGACCACTGGAATTTGCTATTGGTGAAAAGGTGTTCGTTCGCATCTCACCAATAAAAAGGTTGTTCCGGTTTGGCAAACGCGGCAAACTTACACCACGTTATATTGGCCCTTACGAAATCCTTGACCGAGTTGGGGAAGTTGCTTATCGGTTCAAGTTACCGACGCACATGGATCGGATCCACAATGTATTTCATGTTTCCATGTTACGGAAATATGTCCCAGATCCGAATCATATCCTGCCAGACCCTCCGTTGGATTTGCAACCCGACTTTTCTTACGAGGAAAGACCCGTTCGAATTATCGGCTGAAGTGTCAAACAGTTACGTGGAAAGCACATTCCTCTCGTTCGTGTACTCTGGCAAAGCGCAACTATGGAAGAGGAAACGTGGGAACGAGAAGAAACTATGAAGCAAAGCTACCCCGAACTCTTTACAGGTAAATTTCGAGGATGAAATTTATTTAAGGGGGACGATTGTAACGCCCGCTCGTTTCCGAATGTGTGATGTTGATGACGTCATTTTGGGTGTGGCTTGCATGTGCAGTGTTGTCATATGTTGTTATGTGTGTTTGGGTGTGTTCCCAAGTGTATATGAGGGTATGTATGGTTTCGGGTCGTTAAGGGTACGTCGGGTGCAAACATGCAGAAAAATGGAAAATTACGGCCGTGAGGTTTGTATTTACGGCTGTAAGGTGGTCGTTACAGCCGTAAATCTGCACAGTGCAAGGTGTTTCAAGATGCAGAGAGTTAATTACGGCCGTATGAAGTATAGATACTACCAGTATCTCGGGAGTTACTGACCGTCCAGATGAAGTATAGATACGGCTGTATCTCAGGAGTTACGGCCGTAAGAAGGGTATTTACGGCCCTAAGTGTCAAAAGTGGAAAATGCGCCATATTTACAGAGAGTGAATTACGGTCGTATGTGGTTAGAGTACGGCCGTATTTTTGGGTTACGGCCGTAAGAGATATATGATACGGTCAGTAAATAGAAACAGTAACAATGTGAAATTCTGAGACTGAGTTACGGCCAGATAAAGGTATGTTATGGCGTAATTTTGGATTTTACTGTAGAAGGTAGAAAGTTACAGATAATCGTAAGTCGGCACGGTATTTAGGTCAGAAGCCATTTTTGGGGTATTTTCTTCATGAGCTCGACCTAAACCCCCAAAAGCCATTTTTATCATTTCCAAGGTCTTCAACTTGGGTATAAGCAAGGGCTAGCTTGTGGTCTTGTTGAGTTGGGTGATTGGTGAAGATTGAAGTGAAGTAGTGATCACCTCCTTGGTTCTTTCCCATTCTAGTAAGGTGGGTATTGCTCTCATGGCAAGTAGAGGTAGAAAGTTCCCTATGTAGTTAGAAAGTCCTAGATGTACACATATACCTCTTGAGATGTATAGTTATGACTTGAGTAGCTATGTATAGCATGATTTAAGTGTTACCCTTCTTACTCATGTCCTAGAGCCTAAGGTTTATATGATGCTTGAGGTGATATATGATGTTGATGCTTGATGTATGTTTATATGTGGCTATCACCTGTAGCATTACCGGAAGTAGAGGTATCGGAGAGATTAGCTTCTTGTACTTGCTATGTTGGTAAACATGGTCGTAAAGTGTGAATGTATCGTTGCTTACCAAGGGGTACACCTATGTAAAGTGATGTTTAGTCTCACGGGAAAAGGCCCCGCAAGAGGATTGAGACTATTGGCCGTCTCACGGGCGAAGCCCGCATGAGGATTGAGACAATTAGGCCATATATGTTATGTTATGTTATGTTATGTTGGCGCCGGTGTATCCACTTGATAAGCAACTGGGCCCAATACATGAGTGTGACATGCATTGCATTTAACTGTATGCCCACTGAGTCTTTGGGACTCATCAGGTTTTCTTTTATGTTCTCACTATAGGTACGTCAGGGCAGACACGCAGTTCGGGTGACGGAAGGGAAACCTCACGGGATTGACGTGTGAGAGATTGTGGGTGGGGAAGAAGAGAGAGATGCTGAAGATCCTGTACTTATGATTTTGAAATGAACACGGGCAATGTTTTGATGGTGTTTTGTAAATGATAAACAGTTTGAAAAATGTGAATTACCACCCGTGTTGTTTTGTGAAATGTAATTGTAGCGTCGAGTCTAGTTCCGCAACCCTACTTTCGTGGGGTTTAGATTGGGCGTTACAAAGTTCCTCTAAGCGAACACACAAAGACGTGGACCAAGAAATGGAAGAGGAAGTTGAGGTTGAACTAAGATGTTGCAAAAGAGTTAGAATGGAGAAATCTTTTGGTCTAGATTTTCTAACTTATATGTTAGAAAGTGAACCTCAAAGCTTTAAAGAAGCCATAAACTTTTCTGAAGTACCACAATGGAAAGAGCCAATCAACAGTGAAATAGAATCCATCATGTAGAACCATACTTTGGAACTAGTGGATCTTATCCTCGGAAACAAACCACTAGGATACAAGTGGATTTTCAAAAGGAAAATGATGGCGGATGGAACTATTGAAATGTACAAGGTTAGGCTTGTAATAAAAGGTTATAAACAACAAGAAGGCCTTGACTATTTTGACACTTATTCTGGTGTTACGAGAACAACCTCCATAAGAGTAATACTCGCGATTGCTGCTTTGCACAATCTCGAAATGCATCAAATGGATGTCAAAACAACCTTTTTGAATGGAGATTTAGACGAGGAAATTTACATGGAATAATTCGAGGGGTTTTCCACACCAGGACAAGACCACAAAGTGTGTAAATTGGTGAAGTCATTATATGGCTTGAAACAAGCACCAAAAAAATGGCATCATAAATTTGACAATGCCATGTTGGAATGTAGACTTACAATAAATGAGTGTGATAAGTGTGTATACGTAAAAGACACTAACAATGGCTCCATCATTTTATGTCTTTAAGTCGATGAAAGTAATGAAAAGATGATTAAATCCACAAAAAACATGTTGAAATCAAGATTTGACATGAAAGACATGGGTTTAGCCGATGTTATCCTTAGTGTTGAAATCTCTAGAATACCAGATGGGCTAGCATTAAGCAAAACACATTATGTGGACAACATTCTGGAGAAGTTTAATAAGGACGGTATAGGCATGGGTCGAACCCCGATAGGCACAGGTCAACGTCTATCAAAGATGATATGCATATCGTTGGCAGTAACGAACAGATGATTAAATCCACAAAAGATCTGTTGAAGTCAAGATTTGACATGAAAGACATCGGTTTAGCCGATGTTATCCTTGGCGTTGAAATCTCTAGAACACCAGATGGGCTTGCATTAAGCCAAACACATTATGTGGATAAGATTCTAGAGAAGTTTAACAAGGATGATATATGCGTGGCTCGAACCCCGATAGGCACAAGTCAACGGCTATCAAATAATAAAGAAGATGGTGTTTCTCAAGTTGAATACTCTAGAATTATCGAGAGTCTTATGTACTTAATGAGTTGTACAAGACTCGATATAGCCTATGCAGTAGGCAGACTGAATAGATATACGAGAAATCCTGGATTTGTGCACTGGAAAGCTGTTGTGTGGATACTGAGATACTTGAGACATACACGTGATTATGAGTTACACTATACAAGATGAGAAATCCTGGATCTTAGCACTGGAAAGCTATTGTGAGGGTACTGAGATACTTGAGGCATACACGTGATTATGAGCTACACTATATCAGATATCCCGCAGTTGTAGAAGGATACTGTGATGCTAACTGGATATTTGATATAAAAGACTCAAAATCCACTAGTGGATTCGTGTTCACATTGGAAGGTGCAGCGATATCGTGGAAATCCTCCAAACAAATAGTTATAGCCAAATCCACTATGGAATCTGAGTTTATCGCCCTCGATAAGTGTGGTGAAGAGGCTGATTGGGTACGCCAATTTTTAGAGGATATTCCTAGATAGTCAAAGCCTGTGCCAGCGATTTGTATCCATTGTGATAGTCAATCGGCTATTGGAAAGGCACAGAGAAACATGTATAATGGTAAGTCTCGACATATACATCGGCTTACCAATGGGTTGAATCGAGAGTTAGTTGAAAAATCGGCAAGGCGAATGGGACTCAAGCTTCCGAAAGAATAAGTCGTTGCAAAGGAAACCCAACCTGGTTAACTGGAGATCCCAAGATCCAAGTTCAATAAGACAACCTAACTGCAAAGATTTGGTTGAAATCACAGTGGGGGGTCTTTCCCTCAGTCCATTCCTTTGAAACAGTGATGCTTGTAGAAGGAGGTTGAGTAAAAGCTCTTAATGATTCCTAGACGTTGGAGATCTAAAAGATCTGAGCAGAGTAATGCGGGTTAATCTTAAAAGAGGAATCATTTATGTGAGAGAGAAGTGGGGCTGCTTCGAAGGGAATTGTTGAGGCACAATTCTTAAGTAACTCTCACGGAACCAGGCATTGATCCAGGGCCATGAACGGACACACTCGTGAGAACTGAACGGCATTAGGAAGAATCTTGTGTAAAGTACATCATCATTTACACAAATAGCAGAACAGTTCAAGGATATCGTGTCTATTGGTCCGCTAGTAAAGTGAATGTATTTTCATAAGGGAAGGTTCAGAGGGTGACACCCACCTATCCTCTGCAAGGTTTGAATGCAGAACTTTGTCACCAAATATTCCGTGTCTGTTAATTCCCATTCATATGGGGGACTATTGAGAAAAGTGAGCGGGTGAATGGAAATTGTGTCAAAGAGGTCAAGGCAGTAACGGCTAGCATGGCGTGGATTGAGAATGGACTATAACTAAAAATGATTGGCAGGTTACCACTTCCAAATTAAATTGTGAAACGACTAGATTCATAGCTTGGAGGTTACAACTCGGATGTTAATGGCTGTAGCTCCTCATCAACTATAAAGCCAGCAGCCCTCCACATTCCAAAAGAATACAGAGCCAAGCACGAAATCTTTCTTCCCTCCATCTTTCTACAAACTTCTGGTTTCGAGTCATCGACTTCGTGATATTGCGGGCACTCAATTCAATTCGGCTGCAACACTATAGTTTGGTCGTTGTATCTTGGGAGGCTATCGCTCGTGATTTGGTGGTGACGGGAAATAGCTTTAAGGATATTGCGGGCTACGCAAGCCTCGACCATTGACATTTTGGTTTCGTATTTCTTTCTAGTTTGTGATTTACATATGATTGTTATTTAATTTAAGGATTGTTTATGCTCCTAGAGGATCTGTTTAGCAACATATTTTCTAACAATATGTATGTACCATAACGGACTTGTCGCAGGCCTGTTTGTCAATTAGACCAGTGATGGTATTTATATTGAATTAAAAAAAGAATTTAACTGATGCAATATCAAATGGGAATGTACATCTAAACATACACAATTTAGATATGTAAATGAAGGTAGGACTTTACGTTGCAATTATTTTTTGGACCTTCTTTCCGAGTTGTATTAATTACACTCACTATAATTTCTGTAATAATATTTTTAAAATATTAGTGTGATAGCACAAAACGTGAAAATACTATCTGTTGATGTCGAAATCAGTTGGGACCGATTAATTATCAACTGGAGCGACCGAGCTGAACTGGGAACTACCACCGATTCTCCAGTGAGGTACATTCCATTGTTGATCCGACCTGGGACACTGGACACGTCACCAACCGGCCTGGTGCCCTCGACACGTCAGCGAGGGTCCATGTTGCGAGGACCTGGTTTGATCGAGTGCCACGTCACCAGGGTGCCAACAATTGTCCCTAGCGTGAATGCCGACCTGATTCGGGGTTGACGCTTAACCGATCTTGGCTGGCACACGGGTGGCACGTGGGTCTGACACCGGAACACGTGTCGGCTGACCGTTGGAGGAGGTCGCGTCGTTTCAACTTCCACTGCCTTTGCCTATATATACCCCCTCATTTCTCCAGTTTTCACTTTTCCGCTCTTCATACTTGCCAAAAATTCTCTCTCGAGCTCAAGCCCAGTTCGGATCCGTTCTAGCCTTCAGTTCGAGACCGACCTAATCTTCAGGTATATTCTGGACTAAAAACTTGTAAATTCCAAAATGTCGTCAAACTCAGAGGAAGTGTACGACTACGACATGGGGAACCGATCTCCCGGACCTTCCCCCTCTCCGCACAGAGAAAACTCCCCGAGCGTCGAGGAAGTTCTGGAAGCTGTGCCACTGCAAACTGCCAGGGCTACGGTGGAGTCAGCCGAGCTTGCGTCCGAGGTGGGCACCTCCTTCCCGTCCGAGCCGCTCTCCTCCCAGTCGACCTTTCTCAGGAGGCGGAAGAAGAAGTCGGCCAGGCGTGACTTGACAAAGCCGTGGGGCTGCTCCCAGTTCCCCTCTTGTTTAAGTTCTGCGCAATCGTACATAGCTGTACTCGAAGTCGACTCATTTCACTAGGTCGTCCCCGCGCCGGGGTCTTAGGGATTAGGACTGAATAATTTAACAGTATTTAGTCCTCCAGCAGTGGATCCGTGCCAAGATCGTACTTCGTAGGTCGGCCATAATTGGTGACCGGTCCGTCCAGGGTGGGCCTGGGTGACCGATCTGCTGACTGGTTCATCTGAAGTCACCAGGGGGTGAGTCCAGATCGGTTACCATGAGTGAGTTTAGATCGGTCTGTCTTGCGTTGTACAGTTGTTCAAGTAGTCAACTCGCTTAGGTTAACAAGACCCAAGGTCGGTTAGACAAAAGAGCTTAGGACGCGCTTAATTGTAGCGATCTGTGATGCAGGTGCCACCTTGGTGGATATGTCCCCAGTCCAGACCTCGTGGAGTCGGCGTCTTTGAGGTGGAGTCGCTAGTGGTGGACCTATTATTATTTTATTGGATGCCACCTTGGTGGATCTGTCCCCAGTCCGGACCTCGTAGGTCGACGTACTGGGGGTGGGTCCGCCGTGGTGGACCTACGATTATTTTTATTGGATGCCACCTTGGTGGATCTGTCCCCAGTCCGGACCTCGTAGGTCGACTTGCTGGGGGTGGGTCCGCCGTGGTGGACCTATTATTATTTTTATTGGATGCCACCTTGGTAGATCTGTCCCGATCCAGGACCTCGCGGTCGACGTCTTTGAGGGTGGGTCCGCCGTGGTGGACCTATTATTATTTTTATTGGATGCCACCTTGGTGGATCTGTCTCCAATCCGGACATCGTAGGTCGACGTGCTGGGGGTGGGTCCGCCGTGGTTGAACTATGTATGATAGTTGGCATCTTGAACACTGAATTCAAACAACAGCTCAACTTCCATTCATTACTCGAGTAGAGGTATTACAACTGATTTACAATATTCATGACTTGATAGCTACTGGAAGTATTTTTTCAAGTGCTCAATGTTCCAGGGTGGGGAGCTCGACTCTTCGCACGCCCGAGGTAGTAAGAACCATTGCAGAGGGCTCTGAGGAATACGAAGGGTCCCTCCCACTTCTCGACTAGGAGCTCTGCGCTTTGATCTCACGTACCGAGGAAGATCCTTCGAGTAGCGGGTCTCCGACCGGAAGCTTCTCTTCGACTTTACGGTTGAAGTATCAGAAACGCTGCGGCGCTTGTATAGCTCGGTCTTGCAGTCGGCCTCAGTCGCTTCTCTTCTAGCAGGTCGACCTGGAGCATAAGTTCTTGATCATTTGTGTGCTCAGAGAAGTGCCGAGTTCTGAAGGACGGTAGCTCGACTTCGGCCGGTACACCAATGCGAAGGGGGTTTCTCCCGTGCTAGTCTTGCACGTCGTCCGGTAGGAACATAGGACGGCCGGGAGCTCATCCGCCCATCCCCCTTTCAACTCTTCTAGTCGGGTCTTGAGCGTGTGCTTGATAATCTTGTTCACGGCCTCGACCTGGCCGTTGGACTGGGGGTGGTTCGGAGTAGAGTAGTGCTTCTTGATTCCCAGGTCCTCACCGAAGGACCTCAGTCGATGGTTGTCGAACTGTCGGCCATTGTCAGTTACAATGGACTTGGGTACTCCGAATCGGCATATGATTTCCCTCCAGATGAAGTCGGTAGTTTTCTGTTCCGTGATCCGGGCTAGGGCCTCGGCCTCCGCCCATTTAGTGAAGTAGTCCACGGCCACTATCGCGTATTTCACTCTTCCCCGACCAGTTGGCATGGGTCCTATGAGGTCAATTCCCTATTTGCAAAAGGGCCACGGGCTGAGCACATGTGTGAGTTCAGCTGGAGGGGCTCCACCGACCTAGGCATGGCGCTGGCACTTGTCGCAGCGTCTAACGTAGGCAATGGAGTCCTTCTTGAGGGTTGGCCAAAAGTAACCTTGCCTCAGGACCTTGTGTGCTAGGGCCTGACCACCAGAGTGGTTCCCACACGTTCCGGAGTGGACCTCATCAAGCATGAAGGCCGCTTCTCTCTAGGCCAAGCATCGTAACAGAGGTACTAAGAAGCTACGTTTGTAGAGTGTGTCATCAATGATCGTGTAACGAGCGGCTCCGATCCGTAACTGTCTGGCCAGCCTGGGGTCCTCTGAGGCCCTACCATCCTTTAAAAAGGAGAAAATTTCACCCATCCATGAAGGGGGGGCCAGTTCTGCATTCGCCACTTGGAGGTGCTGGGCAATGGCTGACCTCACCAGTCGATTTATCGGTACAAACTCCAGCTCTTCTATACCCTCGCTGGTGGCAAGGCGTGCCAGGGCATCAGCTACGTTGTTCTAAGTCCGAGGGATTTGTCGGAGGATGACCTCCTCGAAATTTCCCATTTCGGCGGTAGCAAGGTTACCATAATTGGTCATCCGTTCGTCCTTAGCGAGGTAGGTACCGTTGAGCTGGTTGACGACGAGCTGGGAGTCGCATCGGACCTGGAGGCGGGAGATTCCCATGGCCCGGGCGTATCTGAGGCCTGCGATCAGGGCTTCGTATTCAGCCTCATTGTTGGAGGTCTGGAACGAGAACCGCAGGGACTGGCAAAAAGATTCCAATGAGGGGCTCAGAAGCACCAGCCCAGCTCCGGAGTGTACGTCCGTCGACGAACCGTCTACATAGAGCGTCCAAGGCTCGACTATGGCACTGGGACTCGTCGGTGGGGGGCTGAACTCGGCTATGAAATCGGCCAGGGCCTGGCCCTTGACTGCTAGTCGGGGTCGGTAGGAGATGTCGAACTGGCCAAGCTCTACCGCCCACTTGACTAGCCGACCTGAGGAGTCCGGTTTCTGCAGCACCTGCCGCAAGGGGTAGTTAATCACTACTTCGATCGGGTGCTCGAGAAAGTAGGGCCGAAGTTTCCTGGAGCTAGTGACGAGCGCAAGGGCCAATGATGGGCGTTTATACACACGCGCCAATTGAACCGCAAGTGTACGGGCCATACAAGTAATAAAGTAGGACTCAAAGAGTCGGATATCGATCCCACGAGGAATGGTGTTTATAGTTAAGTTACTTATTCTAGCACAAAAACACAAATAAAGAAAGGAAAAATAACTAACCTAATCTATACTACGAATGCAATAAAGGAAAGCAAGTAAAATGGTCATGATAGGGAATGAAACTTGGGTCAAGAGCTAGTTGGGAATCATGAGTTCATTCAACCGTAGCTCAATCAAATCATCGTCTAACCAATACAATGCTCATCTTCTATGTTAGACCCGACCTCCTCATATAGGTAGCTCCGCTCTCGCATGTCAAACTACCCCTAATCAATTGATTCAATCTACTACATCTCTGTGTTGATTGAAGATTAATCAATTGCATTAGGTTTCGTGAGAGTAGCTCAACGGATCACCTAGGGTTAGAGGTATATTTCTATCCTCTACAAGAACCTAGGGCGGTCGTTTCCACGGTCCAAAATGTGCCCCTTCTCTCGAAGAATAACACAAATTGCAAATACATAAATTCGGTGATCAACCGAATCATGGAAATAGCCCAAAAACAACCACACAAGAGATAAGGCAAACAACTTCAAAACAATAAACATTTCATTGAGTAAAACTAGGTTAAAATCATTATTCATCCCAACTTATACAATATTTAGTTCATATGAAGGAATAATCAATACAATACAAGTAAAAGAAATAAAGAAACAAGATTTGTGGATTAGAATCCCCCTTTTTGGTTGATTCCTCCATCTTGATGTCTCCACCTCTTCCACCATCTCCTCTTCTTGATTCCTTCATCATCTACTCCAAGTAATCACCCCCAAATCACACCCCTAACTACAACTAAACTAAAAGAAAGGAGGGAGAAGAGAAGAAAGGGAGAAGAAGAAAGCAAGGAAACCTAGCTAACCTTAACTAACCTAAGCTAAAACATGGATGATAAGATATGATATTGGGGATGAAAATGGGTGTAAAAAGTCCCCAATTCGTGTCTTTGTTGCCCAAAAGACCCTCCCAAGTGATTAGGAAGAGGGAGAAAATCGGGAAAAAACAGGGGAAAACCGATTCTGCTGGTTCTGGTGTTTTTACGGCCTTATTTACCCTTTTTATAGCCATATTTCCCCTTGTACGGCCGTACAATTAATCGGTACGGCCGTATTTTACTCTCTGCATGAAACTGACCAATTCTGTGATGAATTACGACAGTAAATTTATGATATACGGCCGTAAAACATAAGTTGCGGCCGTACAAATTTTCTGCACGCGCAGACTTCAGTATTTTGGCCATAACGTTTGATCCCGATGTCCGATTGAGCCGATTCAAGTCGCGTTGGAAACTAGACTCGATGATATACAACTCTCTAGTTGATAATGTTTTCCAAATCAACTTTCATCTGTATCAAAAATGCTCCTCTTCCTCGGATTTCTTCGCACTTTTCTTCATTGATCTTCGTCCGGCCATATCTTTTGATCTGGAACTCGGAATTGCGATCCGTAAAAAGATACGGACTCCACTTTTCGTGTTCTTTCATGTGAGCTCAAGAACTCGGCCAAGAAGATCTTTACCGAAATTGCACCCGAAGTCTCCAACTTTGGAATAGTTGCATTTTAGTCCCCAACTTCGAATTTCTTTAACACTTTAAGTCCATTTTCATCCTTTTCACATCACTTTCCTCACAATGAGGAATAATACCTAAAAACACAATAATTACACATATATAAGTAGATATCTGCTCCAAATGAATGTAAAGAGATATAAATAAGTGTGCAAAATACACACTTATCAGCCAACTTCTCCATCGGCGTGTAACGCTTCTGGGGGTCGACGAAGGAATGACTCGTGTAGTAGACCAGGTACTGGATGTCTCCTTCAGAACGAGTAAGAACTGAACTCGCGGCATGTTCAGAGATGGAGAGGTAGACGGACAGGACATCTTCCGGCTTGGGCTTCGACAGAGAGGAGGTTGGGCGAGGTGTTTCTTGAGCTCCTCGAAGGCTGCCTGGCACTCGGGGGTCCATCCGAATTCCTTTCCTTTCTTCAGGGCCTCGAGAAAGGGGCGGCACCTGTCCGTGGCCTTAGACACAAGCCGGTTCAAGGCCGCTATCCGGGCGGTGAGACTCTGGACCTCTTTAACCTTGGTGGGAGGTCTCGGGTTCCACGGCCTAATCTTCTCAGGGTTTGCCTCAATGCCTCTCGAGCTCACCACATAGCCGAGGAATTTTCCGGACTCAACCCCGAAGGCGCATTTGCCTGGTTCAGCTTCATCCGATACTCTCTCAGGACCTGGAACATCCTCCCTAGGTGCTGGACGTGGTCTGCGGCCCTCACACTCTTCACCAACTTGTCGTTGACATATACTTCCATGGTAGTTCCGATCTGGGAGGCGAACATCTTGTTGACCAGGCGCTGGTAGGTCGCCCCGTTTCTTCACCGAAGGGCATGACACAATAACGATGAGGCCTCGATGCAGTGATGAAGGCGTATGCTCTTGATCTGGGGATACATAGGGATGCAGTTATAGCCCGAGTAAGCGTCCATCATACTAAGAAGCTCGTGCCCAGCCGTTGCGTCTACCATCTGATCTATCCGAGGTAGGGAACGAGTCCTTGGGGCTGGCCTTGTTGAGGTCGGTGAAATCTATGCAAACTCTCCAACTACCGTTGTTCTTCTTAACGAGGATCGGGTTCGCCAACCCAGGTGGGGTACTGGCCTCCCTGATGAACCCAATTTGAAGTAACTTATCCACTTCCTTCGCTAGAGACACCGTGGCGTTCTGGTTCGGACACGGCCGTCATTGTTCTTAGAGGTCCGACCGCGGTCGATGTTCACCGGTGACAAGCCACGGAGGCGTGTATGCGACCATGTCCAAGGGCTCCCCAGCGAAGGCGTCGAACTTCCACGGAGGAACTCGACCAAGGCGGATCGTGTGGGCTCGGCTAGTCCTTTTCCAATCCTCAGACCCTTTCCGGCGCTCGGCGTCGACCGACCGTTCCGGTTCCTCCATGGGTCTGCGCGATTCGGTCCTCGGTCGACTCAGGGTCGCCGAGCTCACAACCATGGCGGCGATCGGTGCCCCAGGCCGCCCCGACAATGGTGAGTGACGTCGCACCGACGAGCTCCGGGCTGGTCTCCCCGGACCACTGCTATCCCTGCTGGCGTGGGGAACTTCATAGCGTAGTGGTAAATGGAGGTCGAGGCCCTGATCTCGTACAGGAGGGGCCGACCTAGAAGGGCGTTGTAGTTGCTTGGGAGGTCTACCATGATGAAAGTGGCCATGACGGCTCGGACACACGGCTTCTCTCCTAGCTCCACCAGCATCGATATTTGTTCGACGGGGTGGGTGGCGTGGCCGGTCACTCCCACCACAAGGCCAAGGGGGCACGGGCTGAGGTGCCGCTCGTCGAGGCCCATGTGGAGTAAGGTCCGGAGGTACAGCAAGTTGACTCCGCTCCCATTCTCGATAAGGGTCCGGTGTACGTGCGTACCGTTGAGGACCATGCTGATGACAAGGGCGTCCTGGTGAGGGTGGCGGACGTGAGCTGCGTCGGCCTCCGTAAAGGTGATCCCTTCCTAAGGTTCAGGGGGAGTGGAGCTGGTCTTGGTCCTCTGCGCGGAGTATTGGTAGTCAGTGCAGGCCTCTCTCGCCAACCTCTTGCGCTGGTTCCGCGAGCCGACAAAGTGTTGGTTACCCATGACCAACGTCTGGACCTCGTTCCGTGGCCCCGTAGGGGGTTGAGGCATGTGGGAACTCCTCGGCTGAGGTCGGCCGTGGTCAGGTGGCGGGGCAACAAACTCGCGCAGCTATCCTCGCCGGATCAAGCCCTCGACCGTTCTTGAGGTCCCGACGATCGTCGGTGTCATGTCCAAAGACCTATGGTAGCGGCGATTCTCCTGGTTTTGGCCGGAAGAGGGCTCCTCATCGGGTCGGGGTGGCGGGACCCCGATCCTTCATGTGCATCAGTACTCCTTCTAGACTGGTGTTGAGGACATGGAAGGTCTGGAACCTTTGGGGCGGTGGTCGAGCGGCCTCGCGCCGCAGCTGCGGTAGTTCTGGCGCGTGGCGCTGCCGAGTGGTGTCCTTTTCCTTGCCTTTCTCGGTCGAAGTCACGGGAGCTTCGCCTCGGGGTCACCGGATGCCTCCTCAACTCCTATGTGGCACTCAGCTCGGCTGAGGAACTCATGGTATGTCTCTGGGTGTTCTCATGGGTGACCACGAGAATACGGACACAGTACTGGCCAAAGGCTACCACCATGGCAGTTTCGTCTGACACACTACCGATTTCTATGTATCGGGTGTTGAACCGCTCCACGTAGCTCTTGAGGACTTGTCCCTCCCCTTAGCGTCTACCGGCCTGCGCTTTGGGGTCGACCTCGGTAGGGACCCCATAAAAGCCGCTTGGAACCTGGCCGCAAGGTCCCCCACTTCTTTATTGAGTGTGGCGGGAGCTTCTTAAACCACTTCATGGCCTTATCCCCTAGTGTCAGCGGGAAGGCCTTGCGCATGAGCTCGTCACTCACCCCCTGTAGCTCCATGAAGGCCGCGTACCGATCAACGTGGCCGGTCGGGTCACTGACTCCATCGTAGTTTCCCTGCTGTGGTAGCTTTAGCTTGGCAGCCATGGGCTCGACCTGGATCCTAAGGCTCAGCGGGGAGGCCTTCCCGACCGGTCGAGTGGCGGGCGTCTACCTACCTCGAGCTCGGCCACCCTCTTCCGCAGAGCTTCGAGCTCGGACCGCGGGGTGGGGCGTTAGCATTTTCACCTGCCCTCGGCCGCCGCCCACGCCGTGACGGGCGAGCCGATCAAGACGCTGTGGAGTTCTTCCGACGACCTGGCCTCCGGAAGCGGTCTCGGCCTCAGCCGCGTAGTCCGTGTTGGAGCGGGAAGCGGATCGAAGCGCAGGCGACGCCGAATGCGACGCCGAGATGAGCGGCCTTTCCTAGGTGATATGACGCTGGACTCAGCGGCACGCTTGCGGGGGTCGCGCTGGAGCGTGGTAACGGCCTGGGCGAGGTCATCCAGACGCTTCAGGATCTGCGCCGGGGTCACATCCAGGGTGGAGTGCTGCCCCGCGCCTGAGGGCGGTTCTCTTGGGACGTACTCCGTACTGGGGTCGGAGGTGCTTCCATCCGTAGAGGCGAGGAATGTGTGACTATGGCTCATGTCGTGAAGGAGGAATGCTTGCGGTAGAGCTGGGATGTGTTGCTGGGGTGGACTAAAGGGAGGCCCTTCCTCTAGCGCCAATTGTTGATGTCGAAATCAGTGAGGACCGATTAATTATCAACTGGAGTGAGTGTTAAGGCCTGATTAGCAATAACAGAAGAAATATAGAATGTAAATAAGTGTTTATATCCGAGCTCGAGCTAGTCCCAGATTACAGAGGATTTTTTCCGTGTGTAAATGATCACTAAGTGTTCTATTTATAGTGCAAGAAAGGGGTAGGCTGAGGTAGGTCATCATGAGGCCACTGTACGAGCGCCAGAGTAGCCGTGATGATTACACCTGCAGTGCCTGCAAGCCGTCTTGCATTTAAGGCGTTGACCTTGGAACTTGTGGACAGCCACTGTTGCATTTATGAGGGGAGAAGATGCTTTGTCGGTTGCAGATGGTGTCAGGGTGTCAGATGACACGTGGATTGTCCTTGTTGTCGGCTACTGTAGCGAGCGGGGCTGGATGCACACCATGGCCGAGCTGACCTCGGACCCTCTGTCAGAAACTATAATGATGGGAACAACTCTCCATCTGTCGGCCGACCTGGGCCCTTGGCCTCAGGTCCTGGAGGTGACCGAGCTGAACTGGGAACTACCACCGATTCTCCAGTGAGGTACATTCCATTGTTGATCCGACCTGGGACACTGGACACGTCACCAACAGGCCTGGTGCCCTTGACACGTCAGCGAGGGTCCATGTTGCGAGGACCTGGTTTGATCGAGTGCCATGTCACCAGGGTGCCAACACTATCTAATGAACTCCCATGACACGCGCGAAAAAGAAATACATTAATATTTTTTCGAACAAGTGTATTTAAAAAATTTAGTAAATATTTAATAGTAAATAGATCTATATATTCACCACTTAATTACTTAGGCAGCTAAAAGGTAGTCATACTTCAGAAGGACCTACATTAGTTTGGAATTCTCTAGTATCATTGCATGTGCAATGACATGAAATCATGAATAATGCCTATAGTTCAAGTAGAAATGCTGACTACGGTGACAATGGATAAACATCAACTAAATGTGCATGAAAAAGTATAAATATCATCAGCAAATAGAAATATTAATTTCAATATTATCTACAAGATTTACTTTGCACTACACACACATAGTTCATGAAAAGTAAAATTAGGTTTTGTCGAAGTTTCCTTCCATGAGTCTGGTAGAATGAATATAGAGTGGGAAGGAGATGTAGTTTTTGAATCTTTGCTACAATTAAGAGCCATTTCTCATATGTAGCAGAAGTTGCTTCTAGATTACTTAGCAACTTCAAGCCACCATTTAAATTTCATCTCAAAACTTGAAAAATTATATATGCACACACACATAGACACACACACACACACATATATATATATATATATAAACCAATGTTAGTTTCCCGCTTTTTTCCTCTTTTTTAGAATTAAATAATTAATTAAAAATCTCATTCATCCCATTTCCTGCTCATTGTTTTTATATTCCTTTTTCACCATCTAATTTTCTCTATTTAATTAATTAGTGTATAATCAGGCATCTCCCCACCGTTTGAGCCGGTAATCATGCAGATAATATATTTATGAGATGAACACAAATCTCACACTGTAATTTTCAGGTGAATCTTATATGAGGTTTCCATCCTCATTCTAATTTTCATTCCTAGTTTTCAATTCACCCGTTTCTATCCTCAGCCTTGAGTGCAAATCTCATCCTAATTTCTTGATTCTATCCTAATTTATTGATTCTATTCATAATCGCCTCATCTATACAGCCAAGATCACATTGCGCTCAAATCCCATTTAGCTCAAACACTATCACAATTTCATTCTCATCATCAAACACGATCGTTCCAATGATTTCGGATTATTAGGCCATTGTAATATGAAGAGATATTACGTAGATCTAATCCTTTTGCATCGACATGGATCATCTTTATTCCATTTTTCATTCGTATAATTAATAATACTTGTTCTAATTTGGGAATCTTAATGATTTTAGGGCACAATAGGTCGGGTGAGATATATTTTATCCAAAAAAAATTCCTCCAAAGGTAGTTGAACGAACTCGATGCCAGGGCTGTACGTGAAAGTGGATGTGGATGGAACTCTATATTTTAAGAGAATCGATACAACCTATAGGAACTACCCAGATCTACTGACAACTTTGGAGGCCATTTTCAAATGCTCCATGGGTAAGAACAAAGAACTAAGAACTGAGAACATATACCTTTTCGTGTCATTATTGAATTTTTTGGCTACTGATTGCAACACCAGTCTAATTGCTATCGTGGATGCTCGATCTTTTGGAGAAATTTGGGTCCCGCAGCATCTCTTTTTTTTCCTAAATACGTACAAGCATCTGAAGAGCCTACTGTTCGATCTCCTGTAGAAATTTCCTTCACAATATCATGGTAAATGTTCTTTTACTCATTGTATTTAGTTTGTGGTTAAATAATTTGTACTTTTTGGGGGGTTGTTGTGTAAATATTAGAACACAAGGGTACGATATAGCCAACAAGTAGTAAAATGGACTTTTTGAGTTCGAGTTATCATACCAATGAGGATTATTTTATCTAAAATTAGTCTAAATTAATCTCAGTAAAAACCGGATAAAGATATCAAGGACTATGATTTTCAGTTATTAAATAAAAATTAAAACAAGAAACAAATCATGAAATTGAAAAGATTGGTTGGTTTAATGAAGAGCGAAGTTGAGAATCTTGATTTATCTATAGTTATCCCATTTGATTTTGCCTCTCAAATTTTATCCTACAGTTGTGTTAGATCGGATTCACAACAGTGACTTAATTTACTTCCCTCAAGTTCAAATTAATCCTAAATTAATCCTAACCTCAGGTCGGCTACTATATCTCTACGTATAGTCAGAATAACCCTTAATTACATGCATTAATAGATCTCAACAATTATAAAAGAAAATATCTATCTTTTATGTAAATTTCCGGATTTTACAATGTGTCATAAATAAATAACCCACCGCTCAGTTCGTTATTATTCAAAAATCAATGAACTAGTGATCAAGCAATTCACACATTAATCTTAGATGTAAAATCAACACGTGAGAATTAAAAGCCCAAAATTTGAGAATTGAAATCAAATATTCAAACTATATTATATTGTTCATCCCAACAAGAAAATTAGTTATGCATATTAAAAATAAAGTAAATTACAAGAATAATAGAGGTCATCACCAGATTATTAAGATTAATTTGAAAGATGAAGCCTTCCACCAAGATCTCCACCTCAAATCTTCAAATCTTGAGTCTTCTAATTAATCTCTTGAAATTCCCCTTGTGTTTCTCTCTATTTTTCTCTTGTCAAAAGGTGTTCCAACTAAGGCTTATCTTTCCTTTAAATAGATTTCAAAAAGGTCTCCAAAAGCCCAAAAATTCGTGCACAAGAAACCACCTAAAATGGAGTTCGACTCCAATAAGGAAATCTTGAATCACGTTGTGTGCACCATACGAGATCGGCGTGCCCCCGCATAGGACATTTAGATGGCTCCGTGCGCCCGCACCAATTTTTTTATTTTTTTAGGTTTATTTATTTATTTCTTTCTTTGCAAAATCTTCCGTTTTTGTTCCCAAACTTCAAAGAAAACCCCAAAGTGGCCCTAAATGGCACATCTTCATCCTTTCTTGACACCTAAGAAAAATTTAAACGGAACACACACGTAAATACGACTCTAAACATCAACAAACACACATTAAAATATGATTTTAAGTGAATTAAATGCAAGAAATAAACACTTATCAAGGGCTTTCAAATCAAATTTCTCTGATGCCCTTTCCTATCTTTAATTTCAGATATTAATGTTCAAGAAGAATTTGGTTCAATTTAAGAATTTATAGGTTTTTGTTGTTGTTGTGTTCTTGATTCCTTAAAGCTTTGATTTTTAGATTTTTGGTTGTGGCATTGTCGATGGAGAATGGCGTTGTGTGAAATGAAGAAATTACGACTGTTAAGTACTGAAGTTTTACTTATTTTCCCTAGCTTCATATATTTGTCCGTAGTTTCATAGATTTTTATAGAGTTAAATTTGGTATACATCTAGGTTGATTTTTTCTGGGAATATCATATCAATAATTCGATCTTTGTAAATATGAGTTTTGAGATAATTTTGAAATGTCTACAGACAGCATATAAAGTTTTGACATTGTTACTTTAGCCTGCTTTTTATTTAATTTTCTTTCCAGGCCAAAAGTATTGGCATCTTCAACTAAAAATATTTTGCAGCTCTTTTGTAGTTAATTCGGCTATGAGCATGGTCAATGTGAATTGTGTCGAGAGTTTTGTTGAGACTAACATGTGGATGATGTATTAGAGAACCACCCATGTCATTTTTTGGTAGTTCTTTGTTTCCTAATGCAATCGTAATTGATCGACTCCAATATGAGCTGCAGGTTAAAGGCGAAGTTGTCTCAGCATTAATCCTTGTGTCTTCCGCCCTCCCCCCAAAAGTTGTCCCTTTTCTTAAAATGTATAACTTGATTTTTAGTCAAATATAGTATGCAGAGAACATGAGTTGAGCAGCCTTGTAGTTGTCATATGTTAAAAATAAAATTGATGTTGTAATGTGATTGCATATGGAGAGTTTTGATGTTGGTTTCCTAGCCAAGACTTGATAATAGCTCTATTTTTTTATTTTAATTATTTAACTCTACAACCTCAAAACTTGGATAGAACTCCCAAACATCATGTAGCCCTTTACACATATTTGTATTGTAAAATTATGGCTATATGTTTTACCTTCATAAAATCTATTACATTTGATTTTTGGCATGTCCAATTTGCCAACTTCCATTGATGTTGAAGCAGGCACCTCTCACATCTCGACCTACATTGCGAGCTCTTGGTAGTCCTTCACGATTTGCACCCACTTGAACAAATTACACTGCTTCTTCTCCTTGTCCTGCTACATCAGGTGGTGCTTCCATGCTCAGAGATAGCCGACTCTTGAGTCCATGGAATTAGAAGCCAGCGCCTGAGTCCATGGAATGTTGTTCAAATGTGGTGATTGTAAATTCTGTTATGTTGTAACATGTTTTTTGTTTGAAAATTTGTTTTGCTGTATGAGGGATGTGGTAGTCCTTATGGGCTTCAATTTTAAATCCTATGTGGGGACCTAAAAAGCAATGTTTCTTTGATTTTATTCTATTTTGGTGGGGATTGGGGAAAGAGGAATTGAACTGATGTCTACTGATGTGCATTTTTCCCCTCCCTTCCCACTCGATCTCAATCCAGGGATAGGACGATATAATGAACTGTGATGATGACATATTTGGCATGTTAAACTAACAAACTTACAATTGTAGAAGTAGTTAACAATTAGAATGGTTAGATTTTAAAGCTAGAAGAAGTTTATCTTCAATTTACAGCAAATTTAGTATCAATGAGAAGTATATTGGTCAATCAAAATCAAATCACAACATCATTTTTTCAAATGATGTCAAAGGCCAAATCTAATTCCTGACTTTATCTTATTGCCGTTGTGAAGCGTTCTGTGTTATTGTTCTCTAAAGCACTAGTTTTCACCCCCCGTGCGTTGGACGGGAGTAAAGCTGTATAGATTTGCATGAAATCTAAAAAAAATTATTTAGATTGATTTTTGTGGTAAAGAATAATGCAAAATAAATTTTTTAACAAATGACAGTTGTATTTAATCGATAACACCTATCAATGCGTAATATAAATGTAAATAATGTTAATAATAATAGAAATATTATAGAAAAAAAAATTAAGTTTTTCATTTTATCTGTACTCATAATTCAATAAATTTATCTCAATTAGGCTATTATCCTACATTAAATTATAAAGATTTTATAATAAAAATCCATAAAATATAAAATATATAATCAATTAAATACTATTGAAATAATAATTACTTAGCTCTAAATGTATACAATTCAAGGATATTAGCGTCTGTTTCCACGATCACCGTCTATTAGTATGCTTTTTTGTAAATCGATAATATACAATGTATTAAACTTACTTTTTTGTCTTGAATAGAAAAATAATAATTGAAAATTATGTATATAAAAATTTCAATTCAATATCATTCAAACTTTGAACTCGACAAAGGAATAATATAACCACAATAAACTAATTTCAAACCCATTCATAATAATTATTCATCTAAGTAGCACGACACTATGTAAGTCTTGCGATTCTTCATTTGTTGAAGCAAATTGTAATTGCACAAATGAGAATAATAAAAAAAAAAACCAACGTGTAAACAAATAAAAAGTAACATAACATAATCGACTAATATATATTACACAATAAGAAATAAATTTAGTGAATAACTAATGATATCTTTCATCAGAGGACTCGTTTGTAGCATAGTAATTGATAATAGAATCCATTTATCATATCGATTGATGTAAATAAAAACATCATGTTATAGTGACTGAAGGGTTTGCACAAAGTGACTACTTTTTTTCATTCATGCTATATAGTAAATCACTTAAGGCAGTGGAGACATCCCCTTAATTCGTGGAGGCTTCGATCACTTGCCCTTACATACAATACATGGAAATTTTCTCTCTCAACGTCTTTCATAACGCTTTACATGTATTTTTATCATACCAATATATATCGTTCTACGAAGTTGACACATATAGTGGGATCTCCTAAATATATATATGATTCACCTAGAAAAAAGTCTATATATTTTCTAATCCTACCAAAAAAGAAACATAGAAATCAAAATTATTATGTAATAGTTTCATTTAATAAGTAAGTCCTCTTTACATATATGTTAAATCATTGTGATTCTTTGTAATTTTTAATTTATAGGTAGAATACAATGTATGCTAATTGCTATGAAATTTCTCTACTACTTTTAGAAACTAATTAGAAAATATTGATGTCCTTGAGTCAGAAAATTAGTAAATAAAGAAAATCTTCTTTAGCATAGGAAATTTTTCTACTCTGCACTAAAAATGTAAAAGATATAATTAAAAATTCTTAAAGTATAAATTAAAGATATAATAAAAAATTTTAAGTAAAAAATTTAAGATATAATCTTGTTATATTAGGAAATTTTCTACTCCTAAATAAAAATTAAAGATATAATAAAAAATATTTCCTTTCTTTATTAAGTACAAATTCACGATATAATTGAGAATACTTAAATTAAAACTTAAAGGTATAATTTTCTTTGTACTAAAAATATTAGTGGAAAAATATTAAATTTTGCATTTCAGATTATACAAATATTCTAAAAGTATAAACATAAGTTGACAATAAGAGATAAATTGTTAACAAATAAAAAATTAATTTAAACATTTATTAGTGAAAAATTTTGGAAACTTATACTTAAAGATTAAACAAATATTCTTAATTTATTTGAGCAGAGGGATTTAAATCGTACTTTAGAAAAATAAAAATAAAAAAACATGCACACATTGGGGGATTAAATAAATACATTTTTTTAAAAATAAATTATTATTAGTTAGCAATTTTATTCACCATGCTAAAAAGGAGGATGAATATTCGCCTCATTTTGGAGGATCGATATAAGTGGGTAAAAAATTTAAAATTAATTTTTTTTGTTTCATATTATTCTATTCATCGAGAGCTTAAAAAAATAGTTTTGATATATAATTTTTGTTATTTCAAAAGTTACTTATTTTACAGTTAAATAAGTAATTTATAGCTAAAAATAAGTAAGCTTTTAAAAAATAGTAAAATTTATACATCAAAAACTATACTCATATTAAACTTACGATAAATAGAGAATAATATAGAACAAAAAAATTCAAAATTTTCAACTATTTACCCCTCAAATTGATCCTCCAAAATGAGATTAATGGTCACCCTCTTTTTTTAGAGAACAAATTTGTTCACCCTATTAAAGATGGTGAACATCAACCTCTTTGTGGGTTGATTTGAGGTTAAAAAAATTAAAAATTTTAATTGTTTTGTTCCATATTATTTTATTTGTCAAGGAAAGCTTTAATATGAGTATAATATTGATATAAAATTTTTATTATTTTAAAAGTTACTTATTTTTCTTTGGTAAATAAGTAGCTTATGACTAAAAAATAAGTAATTTTTAAATCAATAAAAATTATATATCAAAATTGTACTACCATCTTGAAGCTCTCTCGAATAGAATAACATGGAACAAAAAAAAAATTAAAAAAATTTCAATTTTCATCCCTCAAATCGACTCCACAAGAAAGAGGTGATGTTATCACCCTTTTTAAGGGTGAACAAAATTTATCCATGATTTATGACACTTGGCGGAAAATAATTGGTAACAAATTTACTAAGCTAAAATCTTGTCTAATAAGCTGTTTTCAACATTAATCATTGTAAATCAAACCTTATTTTATATATTATATAGATAGTTTGATAATTTTGGAGATTAGTTATGTTGCCATCCTTGGGGGAAGGATATTTGTTACAAAGTACTTGATTTTTATTTCATTACATTGATGGAGATTGAGTAATGAGCTTCACATTGAGTAGACTTTTTGTTATTGTTATTATTATACTAATAAATAATATCATTTATTAAAATCACCTGGCCCGTGCAACGATTGTTGATGTAAATGCAAGTTTGTTTGGAGTTAGACAACAGGTTATTAAGATTTAACAAACAATAAACCAATGATAAATTTGAAGTACAAGAGGCATTGGTGTAAGGACAAACAATCAAATCTTTTTTAACTAGCTATGCTTAATTGTGTGCGAAAAATGTTTTTTCTTAATGATTTTGACAAAAATTTCTTAAATTATTTTTTTCCTCAAATAATTTTAACTTTTTGAGAGAGAGATTTTTCAACCTTTTGAGTTTGGGAGAAAAACAAACAAATAATAATAAAATAAAAGAAAAGAAAAAAACCTCGAGTAAAGAGTCCATTACCTATTTTACCTTAAAATAAATATCCTGCCAGATTCACTGACCTAAACATTGAAAATTAGACATTTTTTTATGAATTTTCACTAAGGGTAAATTTCACTTAACATGCCCAAACTATCAAAATTGATAAAATTTTGTCACCATTTTTTTCACATTTTTTTGTCCTCCAACTTTCATACATTTACATGTTACGTCCCTCTATCAAAACTTCCAACAAATTGCAAATTATTGAGGGGTAAAATTGGAATAAATTTTTGGTAATTTGACTCTAAATCCCCAAACTTTCAATTTTGACATAATTTTGTCCTCATTCTTCCTTTTTTTTTGCTTTGCCCCAAAATTTCATATATTCACGCTTTACGTTCACAATATCAAATTCCATCAATTTTGTATTAGCGCTATAAATATTTTTAGTGCACCACTTCATTATTATTTGAAGTCCTTAATATTTATATATTATTACAATTATATCATTAAAATTTTTTAATTAATCATTATCATTACCCTTTCATTAAGAATGACATTTTTCTATATTGATAATTATCGTAGAAAAATTTATTTACTCCTAACAATTTTTAGAAAAATAAACAATAAGAAATATGGTGAAAAATTTCTGTTAACCCCTAGACCCACGAGTTATAGAGTTGTCTCGGCCCGCAAGATCTAGTTGTGGCTTGCGTCAGGCTTTAGACCCTCCTGTTGATCCATGAAGTAATTTTTTCTTACCCAATTTTTTCTTTAGCAAATGGCGAATGTGATAACTACGAGACACTTCATCGTAGACTTATAATTTATGAGTTCAAATATTTTTTGTTTTCAAATGTTCAAATATGTTTACTTATATTAAATATTTTTATAATTTTAAAAATATAATTATATTTGTCGTTAACGGGGGCAGATTCGAAGAGAATACATGCCAACCCGGACCAGTCCCGAAAGAATTTGAGAGTTGCAAAATTTGCTTCCGGGCCCCATGTACTAAATTATATCTTGAACATATATATCCATGCAATTCAAGGATGCAAATGTGAGAGTGTGATATAACGTATCTTTCCCCAATAATGGTGTTTTGTTAATTTTTTTATTGGTGTTAGTACGGTTAGTGCTATACTATTAACATTGGTTGTTAAAAATTCTTTTGTACTTTTTCTTTTACATAGGTTCTAAATTATATTTTAGGCATACGTCTCCCCATCCAACCCACAGACGGAAATACTAGTTTTTATTAAACATAAGAATATACGATGAAGGAGGAAAAAAATAAAAACTTCAACAATACTAAAAGTCATACACCTGAATTAAAAAAAATTAGACTTTTTCAAAATATATTCTTGATCTAAATGTCATCAAGCCACCAGAAGATAATTATATTGAGTGCCCCACAATTTAAAATATTCTCCTTCGACTGTAAACAATGCCACATCCAAGGCTATATCGTCAAGTTTTTTTGTCGGTGGATATTTTTGCTAAATGCTTTAATCTACAATATATGTGGATTGTTTGAGAAATTCAATTATCCAAGCCCAATTCTTAATGATTTATAGTTAGTTTCCTTCATCTTCGTGTGCCAATCATTGTGCCAATCATTCAATAAGTACATATTTAATGACAAATTGAGTGCATGAATCTAGAATATTATAACGAAGATGAGGTGAAAAAGGCTTTTGAAATTCTTTAATTTAATTTATATTTGTTTTTTCATAATTTTAGAAGGGCAACATTGTAATCATATTGTTAGCTTTTTAATTAAGTGAACGTGACTTAATTAATTACAAGCTATTTATTTTTATTGTCATTTCTATTTTTCTTTATGCATGTGATTTTAATGTCATAATATTGTTTCATACACATTTTAATAAATTTGGTTGTTAAACTTGTTTTAATGACTAAATTAATTAATTGTCAACTTATTGTGTCACATGAATTATTTAGGATGTTCTAGAATATATTTATTCCATGTGATTAATTGATAAGTTGATTATGAATCAAATTAGAAGTCCTAAAAGGATCATGCTTACTAACTTGGTCTCCAAGTTATTTACTTACCGTATTGTATTAGGATTCCTATTCTTATTGGTAATGAGAGTTTAAGCTAAGTAAGACATTTATTTGTGTCATTTAATTATTGTTTTACCTTATTATAATTATCCTATATTAACTTGGTTTCTATCTTTTAGAAAGATCTTGATACAAAGAAAGAAGGACCAATCCCGAGTTGACAAGACAGCTTGCGCAGTCGCGGAAAAACTGAGATATCCCAATATTCCATAGACGGATCGGCGTGAAATTTTGAAAGTGCCTTTAGAACTCCTGGCTCTTCAATTTCAACGGTTAAGATCAAGATCGGATGGTCCAATTTCGAGAAATCATTATCAGAACAGAGATGATGTTATTAGAGTCCTTATACAAGGAAGTTTCTTTTGTGGCAAGAAACTAACTTGTCTAAGAGTACAAGATGTGACGCCCCGTTCGTTTTCCGTACGAATATGTGATGTTGATGACGTCATTTTGGTGTGTCTTGCATGTTCAATGTTGTCATATGTTGTTATATGTGTTTGTCACGAATGGTTTCGGGTCGTTAAGGGTACGCCGGGTGCAAAAATGCAGAAAAATGGGGATTCTGACGTAGTAAGGTCTGGATTCTGACTGTAAGTGGGTCGTTCACGCAAGGGTCGTATGTTCTGACGTAAAGTCTCTGATGCAAGGTGCTTCAAGATCCAGAGAGAAAATTACCGCCGTATGAGTTATGATACGGCCGTAACTGGTAAGTCGGCAGAATGGTATTTAGGTCAACAGAAGCCATTTTTGGGGTGTTTTCTTCATGAGCTCGACCCTAAACCCCCAAAAAGCCATTTTTATCATATCCAAGGTCTTCAACTTGAGAGTAAGCAAGGGCTAGCTTGTGGTCTTGTTGAGTTGGGTGATTGGTGAAGGTTGAAGTGGAGAAGTGATCATCTCCTTGGTTCTTTTCCCCTCTAGTAAGGTGGGTATTAGATGTATTAATTATACCAATGGTAAGTAGAGGTAGAAAGTTCTCTATGTAGGTGGAAAGTTCTAGATGTACATATATACCTCTTGAGATGTATAGTTATGACTTGAGTAGCCATGTATAGCATGATTTATGTGTCACCCTTCTTGCTCATGTCCTAGAGCCTAGGGTTTATATGATGCTTGAGGTGATATATGATGTTGATGTTTTATGTATGTGCTTGTATGTTGATGTCAGCTGAGTAGCGTTACCGGAAGTAGAGGTGACGGAAAGGTTAGTTATTTGTACTCGTTATGCTTGCAAACATGGTCATAGAGTGTGAATGTAACGTTGCTTACCAATTGATTACACCTATGTAAAGTTATGTCTAGTCTCACGGAAAAGGCCCGCAAGAGGATTGAGACTATTGGCGTCTCACGCGAAGCCCGCATGAGGATTGAGACAATTAAGCCATATATGTTATGTTATGTTGGCGCCGGTGTATCCACTTGAGAAGCAACTGGGCCCAATACATGAGTGTGACATGCATTGCATCTAGCTATATGCCCACTGAGTCTTTGGGACTCATCTGGTTTTCTTTTATGTTCTCACTATAGATGCGTCGAGCGCAGGAACCACGCGGCTCGGGTGGCGGAAACCTCTCGGGGTTGTGGCGTGAGAGATTGTGGGTGAGGAAGAAGAAGAAGATCTTTGAAGATCCTGTAATTATGCTTTTGAAATGAACACGGGCAATGTTTTGATTGTGTTTTGTAAATGACAAACAGTTTGAAAAATGTAAATCACCACCAGTGTTGTTTTGTGTAATGTAATTGTAGCGTCGAGTCTAGTTCCGCAACTCTAATTTCATGGGGTTTAGATTGGGCGTTACAGGATGGTATCAGAGCAGCATGTTTTCCCTCTTCCCTAACCACGTGAGGATTTCTCCGCTACCCCGAGCTGTGAGTTGGCTTGTTTATGTGGTTTGATATATCTATTGGTTGTATGTGTTCTCATGTGAAGTGCACGGGCACTTTTGTGATGCGGATGAGTAGATGAGTTATGGATGTTATTGTGTCTTTAGATGGCGGATAATGATCAGGCTGCAGTTATTGAACGGTTGACTCGGTTGGTGGAACAACAGTCTCAAATGATGCAGCAGGTTATGATGAACCAGAATAGTGGAAGTGGAAGTAATGCAAATGCAAGTAATGCAGTCAGTGGATCGGGGGCTGATAGCGCAAAAGAGGATAGGGATAAGGAGTTAGCCACGGATCGCTTTCGGCGTTTGAACCCTCAATCTTTGAGGATGCTAAGGATCCGATTGATGGGGAAAATTGGATTCAAACAATGGAGCGTATGTTTGAGTATGCTCATATTCCAGTCCGAGCAAGTGAAGCGTACTACGTTTATGTTGCGAGGATCGGTGGCTTTTGGTGGGACACCGTCGAGCGAAAGCTTGATCCCGTTACCGCTTGGGCGGACTTTGTACACGGTTTGAAACAAGTATTTCTCACGCCGCTAAGAATGAGAAGCTTGATGAGTTTATCCGGTTCTGACCACGGTAATCTGTCGATGAATGAGTACGATAGAAATTTGATGAGTATGCTCGGTTTGCCACACATATGGTAGATGTTCCGGTGAGGAAGATTGCACTGCAGTTCATCTCGGGGTTGAAGCCCGAATTGGCTCGAGATGTTCAAGCTGGCGAGTGTTGCCACGGCAAGTTATGGGGATATTGTCGAGCGCGCATATGTGGCGGAACGGGCAGAGGCTAGGATAGTGCAAGCCCGTTCAGTTGTGAGTCACTCAAGTCAGGCCATGCAATCGACTCAAGGGCAATCGTACTCCTCACAAAGCTCCTCGGCTAGTAATTGCGGACGAGGCATGAATTATCGTGGACGAGGGAGAAACAACAAGAGACCGGCCAATAATGCTCCTTCATCTCGCCCACCGGCAAAGAAAGGCTCGAATTTTTCGATGCCTCCTCCGACGTGCCAAACTTATGGGAAGACGCATTGGGGGCAGTGTTACTTCGGCACTAACCGATGTTATCGATGTGGTAAAGAGGGACACATGAGCCGGGAATGTCCAGATGCTCGAGAGCAAGTGGGTTCACAACTTCCTCCACCCCGACCGGCCGGACGTGTTTTTGCTTTAGGACATTCGGAGGGGTCAGAGAGGGCTGATGTTATTATAGGTATCGTTTATGTTTTGACTTTTCCTGCTTATGCTTTGTTTGATTCCGGTGCTACGCATTCTTTTATATCCACTTCGTATGCTCAACGGAATTGTATGCGTTCGGAGTCCTTGTGGTTTTCTATTGATGTCATTGTACCCTCGGGACAAAATCAATGTGCCCTGCACTATTTTCCGGCTGTTACTATCCATGTTCAGGGTCATGAAACCGCTATTGATTTGATCGCCTTGGATCTTCGAGATTTTGATGTAATTCTCGGCATGGATTGGTTAACCTGTTTTGGGGTGATGTTGGACTGCCCTAAGCGAGCGTTGAAATTCCCCACGAGTGAACCGATTGTATTTCCAAGGTTGGAGAGCTCACGAAGGGTCATTATCTCAGCAATGAAAGCAAGGAAGTTACTTAGTCAAGGATGTCAAGCGTATGTAGTCACATTGTATCACACGAAGACCGAAGAACCGATGACGCCCTCCTCAGTCCCAATTGTTCGGGACTTTCTAGATGTGTTTCCCAAGGATCTCCCCGGATTATCTCCATCTCGGGAAATTGAGTTTGTGATTGAGCTTGTACCGGGTACCTTACCTATCTCCAAGACTCCTTATCGTATGGCGCCTTCAGAACTGAAAGAGCTCCGAGTTCAGTTGGATGATTTGATCCAAAAAGGGTTTATAAAACCAAGCACTTCACCTTGGGGTGCGCCAGTTTTATTTGTCAAGAAGAAAGATGGCTCGATGCGGTTGTGTATTGACTATCGAGAGTTGAATAAAGTAACGGTGAAGAACAAGTATCCACTACCGCGTATTGATGAGCTTTTGGATCAACTTCAGGGTTCAGTCATCTATTCGAAGATTGATTTACGTTCGGGATATCATCAGTTGCGGATTAGAGAGGAGGATATTTCAAAGTCGGCCTTTAGTACTCGATATGGTCATTTTGAATTCCTGGTTATGCCCTTTGGACTTACTAATGCGCCGGCGGCCTTTATGGATTTGATGAATCGTGTGTTCAAGCCGTATCTTGATCAGTTCGTGATTGTATTCATTGATGATATTTTGATTTACTCAAAGACCCGGGAAGAACATGAGAATCACCTCCGTATTGCCTTGCAAACCCTTGAGGCGAAGTTATATGCCAAATTCTCGAAGTGTGAGTTTTGGGTCGAACATGTGATGTTCTTGGGACATGTTATCATGAAAGAAGGTATTGCTGTTGATCCTAGTAAGAGAGAAGCAGTATTGGGGTGGCCACAGCCGACAACACCCACCGACTTACGGAGTTTTGTAGGATTGGCTGGGTATTATCGTCGGTTTGTGGAGGACTTCGCCAAACTCGCTTCTCCATTGACGCATTTGACACGGAAGAATGTCCCCTTCAGGTGGACGGAGGAGTGTGAGAAGAGCTTCCAAGAATTGAAGACTCGCCTCACCACAGCACCTATCTGGGCCATTCCCGATAGCTCAGGGGTCCTCACCATCTACAGTGACGCATCTCATCAAGGGCTTGGGTGTGTCCTGATGCAGAATGAGAGAGTGATCGCCTATGCTTCACGCCAACTGAAGAGCTATGAACAAAAGTATCCCACGCATGATTTGGAGTTGGCAGCGATAGTGTTTGCCTTGAAGATCTGGCGTCATTATCTTTATGGCGTGCTGATCACGAGATTTATACTGCATCACAAGAGCTTGAAGTATTTCTTCTCCGCGAAAGACCTTAACATGCGTCAACGTCATTGGTTAGAGCTTGTGAAAGACTATGATTGTTCTATTCACTACCATCCGGGAAAGGCAAATGTGGTTGCAGATGCATTGAGTCAAAAGGCGCCAAAGCAAAGGTCAAAAGAGTTGCGAGAGGAAATGGAAACTTTCGATTTGGAGATTTTAGCGCCGGACGAGGCCCGATTGGCAGTTATGTCCATTCAATCGACTTTGATTGAGCGTATCAAAGAAGAGCAAGAAACCTATGCTTGGGCTTGTAAGGTGAAGAAGAGATTGAATGAGAAGCCAAATCCGGATTTTCAAATACAACAAGGGCTTCTCAAGTATAAAGACCGCTATTATGTTCCAGTGGCAAAGGAGTTACGGCAAGAAATCTGTCAAGAAGCTCATATGACACCCTATACTGTTCATCCGGGTTCGACCAAGATGTATAAAGCAGTGAAGGCACTTTACTGGTGGCCTGGCATGAAGCGGGATATAGCCGAATATGTGGCGAGGTGTTTAGTGTGCCAACAAGTGAAAGCTGAACATCAAAGGCCGATGGGACCGTTACAACCACTCCCGATACCGGAATGGAAGTGGGATGAAGTAACAATGGATTTTGTAAGTGGTTTACCGCGGACAAGTAAAGGAGCGAACGGTATTTGGGTTATTGTTGATCGACTTACTAAATCAGCGCATTTCCTGCCTGTGAAGATGACGTACCGTATGGAACAATTAGCTCAGTTATATGTTCACGAAATTGTTCGGCTACACGGTGTACCAGTCACAATTACATCTGATCGTGACCCCCGGTACTTATCTCATTTCTGGAAGGAGTTACATTCAGTTTTGGGGACAAAACTTCGATTTAATCTTGCTTTCCATCCATAAGCAGATGGGCGAGCGGAGAGAACGATCCAAACACTTGAAGATATGCTACGTGCTTGTGTTTTGGAGTTTCCCAAAGTTGGGATCGTCATCTTCCTGCAGTCGAGTTTGCATACAACAATAGTTACCATTCCTCGATTGGCATGCCACCATATGAAGCGTTGTACGGATGAAAGTGTAGGTCTCCTCTACATTGGGATGACGTTGGGGAGATGAAAGTGTTGCGAACGGAGATGATACAAGAGATGCTTTCAGCACTGGAGAAGATTAAGCAACGCATCAAGGTTGCCCAGGATCGACAGAAGAGTTATGCGGATAATCGACGTCGACCACTGGAATTTGCTATCGGTGAGAAGGTGTTCGTTCGCATTTCACCAATTAAAAGGCTGTTCCGGTTCGGCAAACGCGGCAAACTTACACCACGTTATATTGGACCGTACGAAATCCTTGATCGAATTGGGGAGGTTGCTTATCGGTTGAAGTGACCGACGCACATGGATCGGATCCACAATGTATTTCATGTCTCCATGTTACGGAAATATGTGCCAGATCCGAATCATATCCTGCCAGACCCTCCATTGGATTTGCAACCTGACTTATCTTACGAAGAAAAACCCGTTCGAATTGTCGGCCGAAGTGTCAAACAGTTACGTGAAAAGCACATTCCCCTTGTTCGTGTACTCTGGCAGAGCGCAACTATGGAAGAGGAAACGTGGGAACTAGAAGAAACTATGAAGCAAACCTACCCCGAGCTCTTTACAGGTAAATTTCGAGGACGAAATTTATTTAAGGGGGGATGATTGTGACGCCCCGTTCGTTTTCCGTACGAATATGTGATGTTGATGACGTCATTTTGGTGTGTCTTGCATGTTCAATGTTGTCATATGTTGTTATATGTGTTTGTCACGAATAGTTTTGGTCGTTAAAGTACGTCGGGTGCAAAAATGCGAGAAAAATGGGGATTCTGGCCAGTGGGTCCGGATTCTGGCCAGTAAGTGGGTCGTTCACGGTCAGTAAGGGTCGTATGTTCTGGTAGTAAAATGCGCCCAGTTACAGCGTGCTTCCAAGATCTGAGAGAGCAAATTACGGTAGTATGAGTTATGATACGGCCGTATCTCAGGAGTTACGGCCGTAATATGGAATAGTTACAGCCGTAACTGGTAAGTCGGCAGAATGGTATTTAGGTCAACAGAAGCCATTTTTGGGGTGTTTTCTTCATGGGCTCGACCCTAAACCCCCAAAAAGCCATTTTTATCATATCCAAGGTCTTCAACTTGGGAGTAAGCAAGGGCTAGCTTGTGGTCTTGTTGAGTTGGGTGATTGGTGAAGGTTGAAGTGGAGAAGTGATCATCTCCTTGGTTCTTTTCCCCTCTAGTAAGGTGGGTATTAGATGTATTAATTATACCAATGGTAAGTAGAGGTAGAAAGTTCTCTATGTAGGTAGAAAGTTCTAGATGTACATATATACCTCTTGAGATGTATAGTTATGACTTGAGTAGCCATGTATAGCATGATTTATGTGTCACCCTTCTTGCTCATGTCCTAGAGCCTAGGGTTTATATGATGCTTGAGGTGATATATGATGTTGATGTTTTATGTATGTGCTTGTATGTTGATGTCACACTGAGGTAGCGTTCACCCAGGAAGTAGAGGTGATGGAAAGGTTAGTTATTTGTACTCGTTATGCTTGCAAACATGGTCATAGAGTGTGAATGTGGACGTTGCTTACCAAGTGATTACACCTATGTAAAGTTATGTCTAGTCTCACGGGAAAAGGCCCATAAGAGGATTGAGACTATTGGCGTCTCACGGCTGAAGCCCGCATGAGGATTGAGACAATTAGGCCATATATGTTATGTTATGTTGGCGCCGGTGTATCCACTTGAGAAGCAACTGGGCCCAATACATGAGTGTGGCATGCATTGCATCTAGCTATATGCCCACTGAGTCTTTGGGACTCATCAGGTTTTCTTTTATGTTCTCACTATAGGTGCGTCGAGGCGGAACCACGGCTCGGGTGTGGCGGGGAAACCTCTCGGGATTGTGGCGTGAGAGATTGTGGGTGGGGAAGAAGAAAGATGCTGAAGATCCTGTAATTATGCTTTCGAAATGAACACGGGCAATATTTTGATTGTGTTTTGTAAATGACAAACAGTTTGAAAAATGTAAATCACCACCCGTGTTGTTTTGTGTAATGTAATTGTAGCGTCGAGTCTAGTTCCGCAACTCTAATTTCGTGGGGTTTAGATTGGGCGTTACACTTGAGGAGTCAAGAGGACAATGAAGACAGACCCACACGCAGAGAAGCTTGAAAAGAACACCTAGGGCAGTTCAAGCTTCATAGTTCGTCCCTTTGACTTCCCCATGCACTTGTAAATTTAGATCTATGATGTGTTCGTGTAAAGACCAAGTGCAACATTCTTAAAAGTCCACAACTTGATTTTGTTTAGGTGAAATCTTCAGGAGAAGTCGATTCCACTGTACAAGAGCCTTAACAAGAGAAGATCATCACGGGAAGTGAAGATTTGTTGGAAGACAGCACAGATCTAGGTTGGATTGTTGAATTACAAGAGGCTATGAAGAACAGTGGGAGGTCGGCTCGTATTACATGTAGGGAGAGAGTAACAGGGAGTGTTTCTCGCTATTATCTTAGATTTTGTATTGTTTATGCGTAAACATACCTTAGCTTGGTTGTAATCGGTTTAAACTCTTGGCAACTAGTCGATCTGCTCATTTGCAGGGTACAGGCACGTGGTTTTTTTCCCTTTAGAGGTTTTCTATGTTAATTCTTTGTGTTCATTAATTGTTATGTTTTCCGCTTTATGCTAGATATATCTAGGCTCACATAATACAATTTTGATAGTTTCTGTCAAGTTGCGAAATCAGATACCTCTGACGTAAGTTAAATAGAAATAGTTTTTACTTAAATAAAACACAATCCAGATATGTCCAAGTCATTTGTAAATTAGACAATTCACAACTTTCACTTTTATTATTAACTTAATCCGCAAAATGGCAGTATACAGTGGGTTTAAGTAGCGATTTTTGCATATCGAATCAGTTAGTTGTGGGGCCAACAATAGTGATCTTTCAGTTTTGTAATTCTTGGACATTTTATTTCCTAACTAATAATTGATTTTAGAAAGAACGTTGGCAGCAAACAGAGGGTTGGACATTGGCGATGCAGGTTACAAATAACGCTCTAATGGAGATTTTGACTTTCCTTTTTCCAAAAAGGGGGAGTAGTAAGAATTTAAAATTTTGGGGGAGTAGTAACTTAAAAAAATTGGGGGGGTACTAAAAATTATTTTAAAGTTACTTTCGTCGTTTGGTCTTTGTCAGAAGTTTATGTGTTTACATGCTACTAGTTACTTCATTTGATTTATCTAAGGGGGAGAACGTGTCTGGGGGAGCTCTTTATAGTCTTGTTGTGTTCACTTTGCAAAATTTTTAGAAACAAGGTTTTGGAAAAATAGAAAGGCCAAAGTGGGAGATTGTTAGCTTTTTAATTGAGTGAACGTGACTTAATTAATTACAAGGTATTTAATTTTATTGTCATTTCCATTTTTCTTTATGCATGTGATTTTAATTGTAATAATATTGTTTCATTCATATTTTATTTAATTCCGTTGTTAAACTTGCTTTAACGACTAAATTAATTAATTGTCAACTTATTGTGTCACATGAATTATTTAGGATGTTCTAGAATATATTTATTCCATGTGATTAATTGATAAGTTGATTATGAATCAAATTAGGAGTCCTAAAAGGATCATGTTTACTAACATGGTCTCCAAGTTCTTTACTTACCATGTTGTATTAGGATTCCTATTCTTATTGGTAATAAGAGTTTAAGGTAAGTAAGATGTTTATTTGTGGTATTTAATTATTGTCTTACCTTATTATAGTTATCCTATATTAACTTGGTTTCTATCGTTTAGAAAGATCGTGATACAAAGAAAGAAGGGCCAATATCGAGTTGACATGACAGCTTGCGCAGTTGTGGAAAAACTAAGATATCTCAAAATTCCATGGTCGGAGCTGTGTGAAATTTTGGTAGAGTTTTTAGGACCTATGGATCTTCAATTTCAACGGTTAAGATCAAGATCTGACGGTCCAATTCGATAAATCATTATCAGAATAGAGATGATGTTAATAGAGTCCTTATACAAGGAAGTTTCTTTTGTTGCAAGAAACTAACTTTATAAGAATGCAGGAGGAGTCAAGAGGATAGTGAGGACAGACAAACACGTAGAAAAGCTTGAAAAAAATGCCTAGGCAGTTCAAGCTTCATAGTTCGTCCCGTTGACTTCCCCATACACTTGTAAACTTAGATCTATGATGTGTTCGTGTAAAGATCAAGTGTAACATTCTTAAAAGCCCACAACTTGATTTTATTCAAGTGAAATCTTGGGGAAAATTCAGATTCGCTAGACAAGAACCTCAACAAGAGAAGGTCATCATGGAAGATGAAGATCTGTTGGAGGACCCGCAGATCTAGGTTGGATTGCGGAATTACAAGAATCTATAAAGAGCGGTGGGATGCCGGCTCGCATTACATACTAGGAAAGAGTAATAGAGAGTATTTCTCGCTATTATCTGACATGTTTCATTGTTTATGCGTAAACATACCTTAGCTTACTTGTAATCGGTTTAAACTATAAGCAACTAGTGGATCTGTTTGTCTGCAGGGTGCAGGTGCGTGGTTTTTCACTAGTACAAAAATGAGCTTAGGTGGCGGTTGTTTTACACTTAGGGTGGCGTTTTTTTGATCGCCACCCAAACCAGCGACACCCAAAGTCGGCCAAAGGGTGGCGGTTGAAAAAACGCCACCCAAAATAGACTTCGGGTGGCGGTTGTTAAAAACAACCGCCACCCTTTATTATTTTTTTTTTAAAAAAAAGGACTTAGGGTGGCGGTTTTGCACTAGAACCGCCACCCCAAGTTTTTTTTTTTAAAAGCACTTAGGAGTGGCGGTTCTAGTGCAAAACCGCCACCCCAAGTCCACTTTTTTTTTTATATATGAGCTTTGGAAAACACACGAAATAATTTTTATTCAAAACCAATCACATCCAATTACAACAAAATGAACAATATAAGAACAAAAACACAAAATTATAAGATGAAAAGCTAAAAATTGCATTTTGAGGCCTTAGATGACCTCAGATCGGCCTGAAACATGGGGTCATAGCGATAGCGGTAAGTGTCGTAGATCTCGTCGCGACGATTCCGGAATATATTCGTGAAACGGACATCGTATGCAAAAGTTATGGCCATTTAAAGTTTACATGCTCAAAAACTCGAAAAAAAATTATATTAACAATTATACAAAAATAAACGAGATTTACATGACCAAAAGATCAAAGAAGCTTACCTTACTTAAATTATGGCACCAATTTGTGAAGAAATTGCACTTAAATCTGATTTCAAACCATGAATATTTGAAGAAATTTCGAAAAATTTTCAAAAGAAAGAAAACTCACAAGCGGGAATACCAGATCTGATGAGTTGGTGGAATATTTAAAGGGAAAGGGTGGCGGTTGTAGCAAAAAACCGCTACCCAAAAGTATTTTAATAATAAAAAAATTAAAAAACGGGTGGCGGCTATTAGCTTACAACCGCCACCCTATGTACTAAATTTTTTTTTTTTAACGTTCGTTTAGGGTGGCGGTTAACAACCGCCACCGAACTTAGGGTGGCGGTTGTTTTACACAACCGCCACCCGCTGTACTAATTAATTTTTTTTTTTTTTTTTTTTTTTTTACGTTGGTTAAGGGTGGCGGTTGTTAACACAACCGCCGCCAAAACCAACAAGGTGGCGATTTTTTACACAACCGCCACTCGTTGTTCTTTATTTTACGTTGGTTTAGGGTGGCGGATTTTTGCTATAACCGCCACCCTTTCTTAATTCCGAGCATCAAGGGTGGCGGTTTCAATGAAAACGCCACCTAATGGGCGTCATCTAATGTCACTTGTGTACTAGTGTTTTTCCCTTTAGGGTTTTCCATGTTAATTCTTTGTGTTCGTTACTTGTTATGTTTTGCGCTTTACGCTAGATATATCTAGGCACAGTTTTGATAGTTCCTGTTAAGTTGCAAAATCAAATACATCTCACGTAAGTTAAATAGAAGCAATTTTTACTTAAGGAAAACACAATCTAGATACGTCCAAGAACACAATTTTTACATGAGTAGAACACAATCTAGATACGCCCAAGTAATCTGTAAATTAGACAACTCACAGCTTTCACATATTAAATGTAGTAGGAATATATTGTCCACAAAATGATTCTCATGGCATGAGATTTTTAATATACTAGTATACATCACGTGCATTGCGCGTGGTAGAGTCATCACATAACGGTTTTAGTATTTGGACTGTTGCTATTTCACCGTGAGTAACCACAGTGACCTCTATGAAGATTTTGATGCCGGCAATGACCTACTTGCACGTATTCTTTGAATAGCGTACAAAGTATATAAAATTTGCGTGTAATGTGAGAAGTCTTGAATGTGCTACAATGTTACTTTGAAATTATAGTAAAACTTCTTTGCACAAAATATTTTTGGTAAAGGTACCGCATCTTTTAAAAAAAGTAAAAGGCAGAATTTAGTTTAAAATCAAGCATAAAACTAACGTTCTTATTCTTAACATTTTTAAACAAAGATACGATACCTAAAAATTTTTCTTTGCCAACAAATTGTGGGATATGTGAAAATTCCACGAAACACAAATTTGAATTGTCTGGAGGAATGAATTTTGATATCTCAGTCGTACCAATCCTAAAAGTGTAGAACCAGAATATGTTACGGCATACAAATACAATCACGTAAGGGAAACGGTAAAGTGTAAACATATTTCAATATAAAGCAATAGACTTGACTCATTTGATTGCTCAATGGATGCAACGTTTTGTGCTATGCCTTTAGCTTTCTCCATATTCCTTTGTTCTTTTGTGCTACATTAAACAATAACACGATATGCAATTAGCAGATAATCAATAAAGAGTGATTGTAGGAAGAGAAAGAGAAATGGGGAATGTAAATACTAATGCATTTTTATTACGTATTGAATGGTTTCTTGTGTAGCTTAAGAAATGGCAATTATCTTTTGTGTGTGTATATATACATATACATATACATATATATATATATAGAGAGAGAGAGAGAGAGCAAACAAATGCAGTATTTTAAAGCCTAGATTGATTCTCATTAATCATTATCATTAATTGGAAATATTACTTATACATCAAAATTTACACATGAAACTACTTTTAATCTCATGTCATCTCAAATAATTAAGTAGCACAATGTAAATACTCACAACTATAGAGGAAATAGGGTGCTTATTGGACATATAAATATAGTACGTAATAGCAATACACCCTTAATTTTAGTTCTGTTACATACAGTGCCGAACATTGTACAGCCATCTCATGAGCATCAAACCATTGAAGAATAATTTAATTTGCTACCTCTGTTGCTAGCAAACATATAAATTCATTACAAGGGGAAACAATAGAAAACTTTATAATAATAACAACAATAATAATTGGGGAAAATTTTGACATGATCCGCAACCTTTCGCCATTTCATTTCGATATTCAAAAGGTGAAGCATTGTATCGTATCATTCGAGAATGTAAATTAAAATGCACTCTAAATCAATACACCACATAATTACAACCCATTTCAAAGAAGAAATTCTAGGTTATAATAACTAACCTAAAAAGGACCAACTCCGTTTTTTATCCCAATAGCGTACCACTTGCGAACTGCTCCACCTGTGGGAAACTCATCTATAGTCCATTAATTAGCAATACATCCTTCTGGGTGAAATGAAAATCGAAAAGAGGAATTAAAATATAGACTAAAGGTATTTAAATATGGAATAAATTCTTATATGGTTGAGTTGAGTTGAAAACCTCACCTCGCTTGTGAGTTGGTGGACAGTTGAAATAGGCTTTTATCTATCGATTGCATGAAACAACAAGAGGGTATTTAAATAAAAGAAACCACATATGCTTTTTTTTTTTTTAACTGAAAGCTCGAAGAAATCTTATTGACAATCAATGAAAAGGAATACAGATCATTAATTAGTCTTAGATGCCAAATGGAATATTATAACAGTCACTCTAAAACTAATTATAACTAATCTAACGAAATAATATGACATTTTGTGTACAACTTTATAAGCTTTAGGTGCAACACTTATTACTTCAATGGAATGATTCCTCTGATTCTTGTTGTTGGAGATTAAACGACATGAGAAATATGTTAAACACAAATAGCCAACAACAAGAACCATGAGCACGAAGCATTGAAAGTAAAGTTCGAGTGAAAAAATAAAAATAAGGCTCTGCCATACCATCATCCAGCATTATCGGCACTGATTCTTGTTGGTTTCTCATTGATAGTAAAAACTATTTACCACTACAAAATGAACACATTCCTCCTCACCTTTAGAATGCACAGTTTCCTTCCTTCAGAAATTTCTCTGCAAGCATTTTGTACAAACCACTAGCTGCTTCAAGGGTGACACCAATGGTTTTCTCGTGTATTTCATTTATAGAGGATAACCTCATATTAACTTCATTAACCAATCTTTTCGTACATGTTTGCGATATACTTGAATGGTAAAGCATATTGTTGCATCATGCAGCCTGAATCAGGCCTTTGATCACAAGTTGCCAATAAAATTACCTACAATGATGTCCAAAAATCTTGCTCTGGCTGATTCAATTGGTAAAACATCGTCAATTGTCAATATATTGAAAGGACACATTGAAAACACACTGCTCTCATGATAGATAAAGAAAACAACTTCAGTCATTACACTAATGGACCAAGTGACATTAAATCATATACTTGTGCATAGAAATAAGAAAAGGCAAGCAATGCTAGCGAGAAAGGTAGCTTGAAATTTGAACTATCAGGCTATAAAAAATAGAAAAACATAAAATTGGGCATCAACAAACTTTCTCTCTCAATTTTTGTTCTTTTTTTTCACCTGTCAGATTCTATAGAGAACCTTCAGGTAGTGCATTTTTTGTCAAATTAACACCATTCAAAAATAATTTTGCGGCCAAGTAAGGACAAACAGAGCAAAAATATGTGTCTTAAACAAGTGCAAAGGACTGCTGAAATTCATTGACAAAACAACATAAATATAACCTTTTCAATAAATTGTATTACAGTTATAGCATTTGATTAACAATATATATAGTCGAGTTGGGATGAAAACCTCAATTCGCTTTGTGGCGTTATTGTATGGAGCGATGAGAGGGTGAAGGGCTTTTTCCGTCAAATTGAAAGCAATGACACCATGAAATGCTGAGAGAAATGCTGAGAGGGTGAAGGTTTTTTCCCCCCATCAATTGAATGAAGTGACACCATGAAATGGCGAGAGGCGTTTCTTCTCGGCGAAATAGGTTTTTTTCCTGTCAATTGTATGAGAGGGCAAGAGGGTGAAGGACATTTTTTTAGCATCAATCGAAACGACGAGTTCTGAACTACGAGAAAGCATCTTTTAGCGGGAAAGTTAATAAACGGGTAAAGTTAGATCATGAAATATAACAGTGAAGCTATGAACTATGGCAAAACTAAAGCTTGCTCAAGGTGGGTTTGGTGGTAGCGGAGATAATGGAAGGAAACCGTATACCGTATATTTTGGGTGGAGGTGAAATGATACAGCGGGATGCGAGTACTTTCAAATTAGGGCTATCAGGCTGCTGGTGTAAATTTTTAGAATTTGGAAGGGTAGTTTGGGAACAAAATCTTTTGCAAGCTTTAGGCCCTTCTAGAGGAGGGGAAGATTAAAGATTAATGATTATTATTATTATTATTATTATTATAGATAGTTTTTATCTGTGATTAACATGTCAATATACATTGGGATTTTTTCTTTTTTTCTTTTTTTTACCATAGTCCAAAAGCTACAATTTTTTATTAAGCACTTAAAAATTTTAATTTACTTTTAAAAGTCTCAATGGAATACATCCAAACCTTTTCAAACTCATAAAACTCCTTAATAGTATTTTAAACTCCTTCAAAATCTGAATTGAGCACACCCATCTTAGTGTATATTTGAGAGATACTATAAAAATGATTTTTAAAGCATGAGGCCGAAATGTAAATAAAAACTTTAAATAAAATGAAAGTGTTGCGACACCAATAAATAAGTAGTTAAAAATAATATTTAAAAAAATAATTTTTTGAAAAAGGTAAACAAGAAAATTGATACAATTTTTTCCTTTTTTTCTCTTTCATTGAGAGATACTATAAAAAATGATTTTGAAAAAGTAGTGTATATTTGAGAGATACTATAAAAAATGATTTTTAAAGCATGAGGCTGAAATGCAAATAAAAACTTTAAATAAAATGAAAGAGTTGTGACACCAATAAATAAGTAGTTAAAAATAATATTTAAAAAACAAATTTTCTGAAAAAGGTAAACAAACAAATTGATACAATTTATTCCTTTTTTTTCTCTTGCTTTTTGCTTGGTAATCTCCACAAGACGTACACTTATTATTATTATTATTATTATTATTATTATTATTATTATTATTATTATTATTATTATTGTTTTTATTATTATTATTATCATTATTATTGGAACTGGGGCCAGAGAAGGAGTATGGAGGGGGGGCCAATTGATCGGGATGGGATTCGAATCCGCCGCGAGACCTTGCCAATAAGGGGTTGAGCCTTAACTTGCCAACTCCTTGATCCCAAAACATACACCTATTCAGAACATTTGACAGCACAATTATTATTATTATTATTATTATTATTATTATTATTATTATTATTATTATTATTATTACTAGTATCTCGCCCGTGCGATGCACGGGAATAATTAAATTTATATACGGTAAATAATTGATATAAAATTATAAATATAAATATTGAATTACACAATTGATGTAATTTATGCATAGGAAATTGTATAATTATAAATAATTATTGAAATCTATAATATTGTATATTATAGTCAATGCAAAAAAAACTGAGTAAATTCACAATTGCAAGTTATAAAAATTCACATGCATCGCATAATTAAAAAGTTTATCAAAACGTGTAACTTTAATTTTAATTATCGTGCATAGCAGTGCACATCAATACTCGTGGAGATTAATTAATTGTAAACGAACCATTGGGAATGAATATATAAAAATGCTTTGATTATCAAAATGTGTCTTTCGCATTCGTACATATCAAATTTATATTAAATACGTTTTTTTCTTTCTGAAATGGACATTATGCACTCTAAATTTTATGATTCTATGTATTCTTTTAGTGATTAACTATAATTGCTATTTAATTTTAACTCTATTGTATAAGAAGTATTATACTTAATTTTATGTAACTTAAATTTGTAGTAATACCAATAATTTTTCGCATCTACATAATTCATTTAATTTCTTTCCATTTACGTAGACTGTATGTTAACTGTAGAAAGAAAAACTTTTTATTTTTATTAATTTTATATACTTAGAAAAGGTAAAAAGCGTGCAATGTAAAATCCAATTAGTGAGCATATTACATCAGCCATATTAATTAATTTTTTTAATTAGAAACCATGTATCATGTTGGCACCGTCAATATACCGTCCGCCATATGTGACACTTCAATTATAATAATTTAAGGATTAATAAATTACTATTTTACTTAAAACTAAATAAATTATTCAACATAAATACAGTTATAATTCTAACCTAGCACTATTTGATTTTAAAGAAATAAAAAAGTAAAAAATATCCACTATTTTTGAATAAACTAATTCACGTAACCAAGTAAAATTATCAAAACCTATAATTTTATCATGATAAAATTAAATAAAAAATAAAAAAATATCAATTTTTTAATATTTTGAATTAGAACTTTAAAAAATGAAGTTATATTTAAAGTCTTTCCAAAACAATTATTTTCTCATTAAATATTTATTTTAAATATTGGTTTATTTTCAACTATGTTTTTAATTACTACTAACAAATCAATGTTGGTTTATTTCCAAAACTAATTTTATAATGTTCTTAAAATATTTAATGTGTATCACGTTGTCATCTTTGCTTACGTGACATTTCACAAATTATAATATAAAGATTAATAGTATGATAATATAACAATTCAAAATATAAAGATAGAGATTAATGAATTACTCTTTATTTAAAAATAAATATATTATTCAGTGCAAATTCAATTATAATTTTAAAACTCACTATTTGATTTAAGAATAATCCACTATTTGAATAATCCAATGAACATTATAAATCAAAACAATCTAAAATTATAATATTTTTTAACATGGTGAAAATAAATAAATAAAATACTTATTATTTAATGTTTTTATTTAGAAATTTGAAAAATGAAATACATTTAAAGTTTTTCCAAAACTATTTTTTTCTTATTAAATTTTATTTATCACATTTAATGATAAATTTATGTTTCATTAAAAAATAATTATATTTAAAGAATTTTTCCTATTTAAAACTACCAATTAATATTGGTTTATTTCCAAAAATAGAATTTCTTTTTTTTTTAAACTACCAAACTAATTTTTATGCTTTTTTTTTAAATATTAAGGAGTGCCACGTTGGCATTGTCGCCAACGTGGCACTTCTCTTTTTATAATATAAAGATTATTATTATTATTATTATTGGCTTACTGAGAATACATAAAATCCCCAGGTGGCACCCTCCTGTAATGGGTTTTGCTTCAAAAGGAGGGCAATATATAAGTCGTTGTCTTTACCTCTTAACATTTTTTAACGGTCATGTTATAGGGACATAAAAAGTTACATAATTCAGTAAAACAATTATATCACATTTACTCTTCCTTATAGAGTATTACACAATTATTAAGGGTAAAATGAGATTTTCACCTCTAATATGTCACATATTATGACAAGTATTATGTATATTTAACATTATCTATCTGTGAAATGGAGATTGAAGATAATGGTTTATTTTTCTAATATTTTATTATTTTTCATTAAATTTTTTTAATCGCATTAATTTTTGAAATTTTCTTTGCTTTTTTAAATGTACAAATACAATTTCAAAAGTATGCAATTGGCAAATTTTAAGAAAATAAAAACAATAGAAAATGTTGAAACAACATAAAGGAATGCCTTCTTGGTTCATTTACCAACCAATTTCACTAGATCTAATAATTAATATCTTCTTGTCAGGACCCATGTGATCTAGTAGCATTTGATCTACCTCCCACCACAAGTCTAAAGTTCAATCCCTCCTCCCCGCCAGTAGCCCGAGTTGTAAGAACTCGGAACATTAGTTCTTTCTTGAAAACAATTATTTTTTTAAAATATAATAATATTAATAAATGGGGAAAATAACAAATAATTAAAATGCAAAAATTTATTTAAATTAATAAAGTTGATAGAGCGTCTCACGATAGTTTCAACACAATCCTCAAAACATCCACTTAAAATACTAGTAAATTCAAAACATTCAAAAGTCATTACTTCAACAGTTAAAAGTACTCAATTGTTAATGGAATTAAAACTAATTTATTTAAAAAAGCCTAAGAGATTCCCATGCCTTGCCAAGCCTCCGACTCCTTAATCTGTAATTTGTTCATCAGATAGAGAAAAGCGTGAGTATTTTAAATACTCAGTAGATCCCGCGCACAACAGTTAATATATATTACAAATTAAAGGCACATAATCATTATTTAACATAAAATACGAACAAGTATGAAATACAAGTTCCTTTATCATCCCTCTTAATCGTGCACGTCATCATAGTGTTTAATAGCACGTCGTTATAATATATTAGGCCAAAGGCCTATCATCATAATGCTATTGAAACACGTCATAAGTAGGTTAAGTGCCTATCGTCATAGTGCCGAGGAAGCACGTCATAAATAGGCTATAAAAAGCCTATCGTCACATTACACTTACATGCGATATTTATAACAATATTAATTGTAAATGCGCACGTTTGAAAGAAACTTTTAAGAAAGGGGATCTACCTTAACCCTTAGCCGAGTATTGAGCTTACTAACGGTGAGAAGTCAATCCTCTGGCTGTCTGTACGCCTCATCTAGTCAATAAAGAATTTAATTTATGTCAATACACTCAAATATTATGTGTTTATAAGTAATATAGAAGTTTTGGACCAAAAATAGGAAGAATATAAAACTTTGGGGGTCAATTTGAAAGAATCGAATAGATTGAGGGTCTATTATGCAATAAAGGTGAACTAAAAATATTTTGGACTCAATTATAAGATTTTTAAAACATGAGGGACTAATATCCAATTAAAGGATTAAAAGTGAAATAAAAATTTATGGGTCAAATTACAACAATTGAAAGTTAAGGACTAGAATTTAAATAAACTTACAAAGCTCACTTAAATATAATAATTAACTTGAGGGGCTAGATTTGAAAATATTATATAAGGGTTAAATTATAACAATTAAAAGTTAAGGATTTACTAATTAAATAAATTATAGGGACCAACTTAAAACAATTAAAGAAGGTGTGGGACTTGTCTTGCAATTTCCCAAATAAATAAAAAAAGAAAATAGAAAAAAGGACAGGATCTCTCTCTTCCTCACCGACTACTCTCTCTCGCTCTCGGCCACTCTTCTCTAGACGGAATCACTGGTTTGGCAGGGATTTGGCCGGGCAACTTGGCCGCGAAGGTGGAGATGGTGGTGGTGAATCTAGTGGCGGTGGTAATTGAAGAAAAGGATGAGCACTGGGTTCAAATTCGAAGGTTGTATTTCAAGAGAAAAACTTGCGTATTTTTAAAATTCGATATATTCTCCAACCAATTTCAAAATTAACCGGTTATACGATGTTCTATAGAGGTAGAGGAAGGTGTAGGTATGATTTTTGTGTTTTGAAGTTGAGTTTTTGGGCGTGGTTGATGTTCTTGGCCGAGGTGCAATGGCGTGAATGTATATGTGTATGTATATATGCGACTATGTGCGTGCGTGGCTGATGATGACGGTGGTGATAACGGTGGAGATGGTGGAGGTTGTGGTGGTGCGGGCTGTGGAAGGCGATGGTGGTGAAGAAGGACCGATGAAAGTTCTTTGTGTATTTGTATCGTGTGTGTGCTCGGTGGTGTGTCTATGTATGTGTGTATACATTCTAACTACATTAGAAATCAAGTGGGAAATACAATATAAAATTAGAAATCAAGTACAACATACAAGAAGTAGATTTTAGCAATAAAAAAAAATGGACAATAGTTAAGAATTTTATCTCTTGAAATAGTTGATAGATTTAAATGTGAGTGGAATGAGAATGGAGATGAACTCCTAGTTGCTCTTACAAGGTGTAAATGGAGAAACAATGAGGATGTAATGGGGCTAGGGTTTGAGAGGATCTTAAAAATGAGTATTTAAAGGTGGGAATTAGTGTGACAATTACAAATGGGCTTTCTTGTTGGGCAAGAATTAAAATTGGACCTTAGATGTGTCTATAATTGGCTTAAGGTAAGTATTGGATCATTATTAAATAAAAACTAAACTTTAGGGACTAAAACGAATAATTTCTAAAGTTTGGTAATCAATTGTAAATTTTTAAAATAAATAAATTTTTTTTATAAATAATTAAATATAACAATAAATAACATGAATTCGTACTAGACGAGGGTAGGCTATTTAAATTTTTATAAGTAAGGTCGTAACGACACGTTTGAAATTTTATTTAATTAAATATATTTCATTTAAGAAGAATTTGTGATCACTACACCTCCCCACCCTCCCGGCCGTGTGTCAATCCAAAAATTAATTAAGATTTTCTTATTCAATGACGAGTAAGTTATAACTTTAAAATAATTCACATCGTACGATATTACGATATAGAATAGCAAGATTTAGTTAGATATTTTGAAAATATGTATAACTTGTTAGTGAGACAATGAACACATTTGGCAAAGCTAATTTTCAAAATAAGACTTATTAATCAATGAAGAGACGTTAAATCAACAAAATTTGTGGTCCAACAAATTACACACCACATTGCAATTTAACCTCAATTGACTGCTATTGCTTGTTGACTGACCATGACAATAAAGTCCATTTTTGGCTATCGTGTTTCATAGCCTATTATTAGATCATTTTTGGATATTTTCAAAAAGCCACAGGCTAAGAATAAATATTTTCATAGAATTTTCCAAAGCAAATTTAATATTTACTTGTATGACGTAGTTAATTTAATAAAAAGTAATTGACTTACTACGACAATAAAGTCCATTCTTCATTCATGTGTATTGTACCTTATTGTATATCATTTTTGGATATTTTCAAAAAACCACGGACTGCTCCGCAGATTAAATATTGTCATAGAATTTTGCAAAGCAAATTTAATATTTATTTGTATGACATAGTTAAGTTGATAAAAAGTAACTTTTTAATATTAGGAATGACAAAACAATTTTGTCACTTCAAGCCAAAAATTGTGTGAAAAGTTAACGATTACTTTTAAAAATCACTTGTGTTCTAAATTGACCTCATCAAACACCGAATATTTTCTCACTTTTGCTTTTTGTGTGTAACTAGTCTATTACCCGTGTGATGCACGGGAATCTCTTACTGTCTAAAGATATATTTTTCTTAATTATAAAAAATATGAATTAAAATATAAAATATGAAAATCATGAAATAAAAGTAATTTAATTGCATTATCTTATTACAAATTATTACCAAACTAATTTCTAATCCCCAATGATTGATTTACATAAATATAAGCTCAATTGCTAAGGCTCAATGATTACTCTACCTGAATAAATAAAACTCAATCTTTTACAGGCCAAAATATTCCATCTTCTTTATCAAGTTTTGATGTGGGATTCATATGGACCGCTTAAAAAATAATTAAGAAAAATACAATTTAAAGAAACGAATAAAAGGAAAAAAATAAAAATAAAATAATATCAAAATATTATCAATTGTTTTAGTACTTATATATAGAGCCGATTACTAATGCCAAAATCATTGTTACATAAAGGCACCTAACCTCTCCTCATTTTATTAAACTTTCAATGTGTAACTCTTCGTCCACTTAGGAAGTAAGAAAGGAAAAAGAAAAAACCAAGAAAAACATTTTTAAAAAAAAAATCATCAATAAATTTAAGTAATTGTTAGTAACCAAGAGCATGTGCTCATAAATGTATATAATATATTATTTTTTTAAATAAATGCAATATAAATAATAATTTAATTTTAGAGAAGCAAAAAAATATTTTAAAAAGAAGCAAGTTGGTAATTCTCCAACAAATATATTAATAATTTAATTTTGATACTATAACTTAAATGTGAAGATAAAATATGCTTTAAGAAAATTTCCACAAACCACAGTTCCAATGTTGTAATAATAATATGATAGTTTTTTTTTTTATTCTCCTTTTATCAACTTTTGATGTGGAGACTCTTCTTCCCCTTAGAAAGAAAATGGAAAAATGAACAGTAAAAAATAATAATAATAATAATAAATAAAATAAAATAAAATTGAAAACTTTTCAAAAAACTTTTTAATACATTCTATATATAGACCCAATTATTAAGGCCCAAATCATTGCCACATTAAGGAACTTAACCTCCTTTCATAGATAAGAAATCCCTCATTATTTTAATTAACTTTTGATATGGTATTTTTCTCCCACTTGAAAAGAAAGAAAAGAGGAAAAAAATAAGAAATACCATTTTTTTTAAAAAACCCATAAATGGACAAAAAGAAAAATAAAAAGATAAATGAAAATAAAATAATAAAATTATATTGAAATATTATTACAAAACTTTTTAATACTTCTATATATATGCCCGATTATTAAGACCCAAATCATCCTGTTTAGAAAGAAAGGGTAAAAAAAAGAAAAATAAATATAAAAATAAAATAATATTGAAATATATTTTAGAACAACTTTTTAATACTTGCATGTATGAGCCCGACTGCTCAGGGCCAAATCATTGCTGTAATAAGAAATTTAACCTCCTTTTATAGATAAAAAAATCCTATATCTTTTCATAAATTTTCAATGTGAAATTCTTCTCCACTTAAAAAGAAAGGAAAAGATAAAGAAAAAGAAAAAAAGATAAATTAAAATAAAATAATAAAATTATATTGAAATATTTTTACAAAACTTTTTAATACTTCTATATATATGCCCAATTATTAAGACCCAAATCATCCCATTTAAAAAGAAATGGTAAAAAAATAAAAATAAATATAAAAATAAATAATATTGAAATATATTTTAAAATAACTTTTTAATACTTGCATGTATGAGCCCGATTGCTCAGGCCCAAATCATTGCTGTAATAAGAAATTTAACCTCCTTTTATAGATAAGAAATCATATATCATTTCATAAATTTTCGATGTAGGATTCTTCTCTACTTAAGAAAAAAGGAAAAGATAAAGAAAGAGAGAAAAAAAAGAAAAATGAAAATAAAATAATAAAATTATATTGAAATATTTTTACAAATTTTACAAAACTTTTTAATAATTCTATATATATGCCCAATTATTAAGTCCCAAATCATCCCGTTTAGAAAGAAAGGGTAAAAAAAAGAAAAATAAATATAAAACTAAAATAATATTGAAATATATTTTAGAACGACTTTTTAATACTTGCATGTATGAGCCCGATTGCTTAGGCCCAAATCATTGTCGTAGTAAAAAATTTAATCTCCTTTTATAGATAAGAAATCCTATATCATTTTATAAATTTTCGATGTGGGATTCTTCTCCACTTAAAAAGAAAGAAAAAGATAAAGAAAGAGAGAAAAAAAAGAAAAGAAAATGCCCAAAAAATAAAAAATGGAAAAACAAAAAAAATAATTAATGCGCGTGGTTAGGGAATTGATCCCTCGCCATGCACCAACAGCGCTGCCTTAATGGCAGTGTTGTGACCAAGGGAGCAATTGGTTTCCTTGGTTAAAAATACTACACAGCTGCTATAAATGCAGCTGTGTAGCCATTAAATATTAAAAAAATGAAATGAGAGAGATGTGTAAAGAGCATTGGGACTTGTGAAGAGGAGTTTTAGGCGGGAAAAACACCAAAATCACTTCTGTTTTTATATATTATATAGATATAGATCTCCACGAGGCATACTATTATTATTATTATTATTAGACCGGGAGGGTTTTTTGGGGAGGGGGAGGGGGTATGGAGGGTTGGTTTAGGGAAGGGGTAATTGGTGCGGATGGGATTCGAACCTGCGAGACCTTTCGAATAAAGGGTTGGAGCTTAACCACTGTCTCAATCTCTTGATCCCAAATCATAAATTCATTTAGAATATTTGAGAACACAATTTCTTTATTATTATTATTATTATCATTATTATTATTATTATTATTATTATTATTATTATTATTATTATTATTATTGTTGGCTAACCTAGAATACCAATAAACACCAAGTGGCACCCTCCTAAAATGAGTTTTGAGTCTTTTGACTCAAAAGGAGGGCAATATGTATGTCGCTGTCTTCACCTCTTAATACTCCATCCGTCCTATAAAAATAGACTTGGTTTGACTTTCAAAACGATTGAGAAATTGTAATTAATATTGTTAGAAAAATAAATTTTAGACGTATTTTTTTATATGTACTCCTATATTAAATGAAAATAACATATTTTTAATAATAATAATGACCATTAAATAAGGGTATATTAGGAAAAATAAAAAAAATTAAATAGATATAAATAAAAAGTGGCGTATATTTTGAGATGAATGAAAAAAGAAAATAAGTCTATTTTTATGGGATGGAGCGAATATTTTTTAATGCTAATTTTTTTCCATTTTCTGTAAAGTGGAGATTGAAGTTAATATTTTATTTTTATAATAATTTATTATTTTTTCATTGAATCTTTAAAAAACAAAAAGTCGCATTGACTTTTAAAATTTTCTTTGCTTTTTTAAATGTACAAATACATTTTCAAATGTATGCAATTGACAAATTTTAAGAAACTAAAAACAATCCACAATGTTAAAAACAATTGACAGTGTTGAAACGACATAAAGAAATGTCTAAGGTTCTTTGTGTTAGAGATTTTACAATTTATTGATCTATACATGCTCAATAACACAAACAACATATAGATTGGCGCAGAAAATTAATAGGTCGAGATATACCTCCAGCCGTTGATGTTTGATTGATTTGGGGCCGATTAGGGTTCTTCCAATGCTTTTTACTCTCCAAGAACGATGGTGTATTGTGATGAGAATGATACATCAGTAATAGTCATATATATATGTTTTATCCACACAAAATCCTACATCTAATCCCAGTTCTAATAGGATTCTAATAGGCTTTTCTTATATAATTTCGGCCCACAACAATTTAATTGTCCATAGTCGAAATTACTGTAATATTAATTAGCGGAATATTAGGCCACACCAAAATTAGGAAATAAACTAAAACTTTGTTCATTTTCCAGCCAATTTCGCTAGATCTAATAATTAATATCTTCTTACTATTATAAAATTAGAGAATAATTATTGTACCCCGCAGCTCTAGATTTGTATCTATAAATAGAAGTATTTGGCCCTCAAAATAATACATGTAATTCTATAGTTATCTCTCCAACTTTTTTCATTTTCTTCCATTTTTTATTTAATTTATAACACATTACCAAGGCGAGTGTCAAAATTTTATTTTATTTTTTTCCCCAACGTTAGTCGTTTATTTTCCCTTCACATTACGTACCACGTACCAGTTACCACAACCTCTCGCAAATTGTGGGGTCGTTGTTGGTTGAATATTCAATAGCTTGGTGTTTAAGGTTACAAGTCTGCACGTCTCACATATATCATTGACTTTTCTATTCCAAAAGCGCCTGGTTCCTACGTAACTACGTTACCTCTTGATTATTGGAGACTTGGAGTTATAGAATTGCTACTTCTTCTCCTTCTTCTTCATCATTTATTTTAAACATGCATCGTGGTCTTTCGTGTATATGACTTGATCTCAAAATATTAATTTGATTCTCAAGTCTTTATGTGTACGCATAATTGAATAGCTAGTATTTGATTTTAATGTATTTTAGGCTTCCAATTCTTTGTGAGATGTGGACAACCACGTTATTTTATTACACTAGTGAACAACACGTGCTTTGCATGTGATAAGAAAATTGTGTCAATAATTATTTTTTTTTCAAATTATTTGAAATCTTTGGTCACGGTAAATATTTAACAAAAACAGTTATATTTTTTAGTCACTGTTAAATAAATGATTTTTATTGGTCGATGTGATCTCTCGAATATACTTAATGAAAAGTATGCAAGTAATTTATAATTAAGTAAATGGAATTTGAAAAGAATTGTTATAAAGTTAGTAGCAATGTATTTAAAAGATTTCATACTATGTATTTTCATTTTCAATTTTTGAAATTATAACTCGGACAATTGAAGGGGTGCAAAATTCATGAATGTTCAATTAATTAATTAATTAATTAATTAATTAATTAATCAATTAAGGGAAAACTTTGTAAAAGGACGAAGATGAATAATTCTACAAAATTTGAAAGGACATAAAAGATTTCATATTATGTATGTTTATTTTCAATTCTTGAAATTAAAACTCGGACAAATGAAGAGGTGCAAAATTCATGAATGTTTAATTAATTAATTAATTAATTAAGGTCAGCTTTAATATGACTTATTTTATTTAATTAATTAAACTTTATACAAGGACAAATAAGAAATTTTATCAAATTTGAGAGGGCAAATCCATCCTAAAATGTTTTTCACCTCTTAGAGACTTTTAATAGTGGTATAGATATGGAGGGGATCATGGAATTTTTTCTTGATTGATTCTCCTTTTAAGATAATTGTGACAATCAATTACGTAATGAATGTAAATACGACAATCAAATTATGTTGTTTCTGTCAAGTTTGTTCGATGGTCGTCTTTAATCCACAAGCGATTAATCTCCATACATTATAATTCATATAATGTCTATGCGATCAAGTTTTTTATTACAATTTATCATGCTTGGACCAATATCTTAATTTTTAATAGTCTAGAGCATTATTAAGAGATATGATTTGTTGATTACTAAATAATCAAAACTTCATCCCTTGTAATTTCGTGGTGATTCCTTAAGGAAAAAAAATTATCTAGTCATATGTTGTGCTTTATAGTCAACAATTTGTGTTTTCTTGAAGAACAACAAAATATAAATATTCTAAAAGAATATTTTGATAATGTTGTTTAAGAAGCGATTTTATTTTTTCATTTTTTATTTAAGTACAAGCATTAGTTAATTTTTACTATTGTGTTTTTTACTTTCAGTTAGTTATTTTAGTTAAATCAAACCAAGTGGTACTAATTATTATATTCTTGAAGACTATAACATGCTCCTAAAGAGCAATCTATATTACATCTAGTTTATTTAATAACTTAATATTCTTGAAGAATATTAAACTATTGCCCCCCCAATATAACAATGGTGTAAATTAATATTATCTACTTTTGAAGAAAATAAGCATTGTATATAAATCTTTAGAGATTATATATCATTGCGCTTGAAGAACATGAATTATAAATTTTATATTGTTGTTCCTGAAGAGCAAACATGTTGTTAGTTTTTTTTAATTAAGTGAACGCGACTTCATTAGTTATAAGGCGTTTATTTTAATTATCATTTCTATTTCTTTTTATGGATGTGGTTTTAATTGTTGTAATATTTTTTTCATGCATATTTTAATTAATTTGGTTGTTAAACTCGTTTTAATGATTAAATTAATTAATTGAAAACTTATTGTATTTCACGGATTATTTAGGATGTTCTAGAATATTTTTATTACATCTGATTAATTAATAAGCTGCGTCGGAACCAAGTTGGGAATCCTTTTAGGACTACACGCCTCATAGGTGTGTCCTATGCTTGATGGACAAGTTATTTACTTACCTATTGTGCCATGATTTTTATTTGTTTAGGGTGACAAGTAAATGATAAGCGTTTAAGGCGAGAAAGACTTTTATTTATAGTATTTGATTATTTTCTTACCTTATTTTGATTATCCTACATTAATTTGGTTTCCATCTTTTAGAAGGATCTAGATACAAGAAAAAAGAAAACCAATCCTGAGTTGAATAGGATAGCCTATGCAGTCGTGACAAAAGTGAGTTATCTCAATATTCCATGGTCCGATCTATGTAAACTTTTAACAGAGCCTTTAGGACTAGTGATTCTTCAAATTCAATGGTTAAGATCAAGATTCAACGGTCCAATTTGGAGATATAATTATCAGAACAAAGATGATTTTTGTAAGAGTCCTTATAGAAGGAAGTTTCTTTTGTCGCAAGAAACTAACTTGCATAAGAATACAAGAGAAGTCAAGAGGATATAGAACACACAACCACATGTAGAGAAGCCAGAAAAAAATGCCTAGAGCAGTTCGAGCTCCACTGCTCATCCTTTGATTTCTCCATCCACTTGTAAATTTCGATCTATGATTTGTTCACGCAAAGATCAAGTGCAACATTCTTAAAATGCCACAACTTGAATTTATTCAAGTGAAACCTTCAGAAGAAGTCGAATTCATTACACAAGACCTCAACAAGAGAAGATCGTCACGTGAGGTGAAGATCATTTAGAGGACCGCACAGATCTATGTTAGACTAGGAGTTACAAGGAAGTTCTGAAGAGCAATGGGACTTTGGCTCACATTACAAGCTAGAAGAGAGATCAGGGAGTGATCGTCATTTGCATTCCAGTCGTTTGATAGATTTATGCATATTTCTATCCTTAACTTCTTGTAATAGGCTTAAAATCTTAGCAACTAGTGGATCTGCTTGTCTACAAGTGCAGGCGCGTGGTTTTATACCCTTTAGGGATTTCCACGTTAATTCGGTGTGCTCTTTACTTGTTACATTTTTCACTTTATGCTAGATATATCTAGATTCATGTAACACACTTTAGACAATTTCTGTTAAGTTGCTAAATCCAATATATCTCACGTGAGTTAAACAAAAACAGTTTTTCCTTAAGTAGAACACAATCCAACTACGTCTAAGTAAACTATAAGTTAGGCAACACGTAAATTTTCACTTGGTATTAGAGCAGGTTCACTTCTAGAAAGTGAGATCCAATTGTCCAGACATGGAAAGTTCATCAATTAGACCACCTATGCCAGTTGGAAGATTCGTATGTAGCTCTATATTAAGTCCACTGATGAAAGTTGCTCGATTGTTGTTGAGAATGGGTACACTTCACCTACTATCACTGTTAATAATGTTGTTAGTGCTAGACCTAGGAATACTTTTACTGCTACTGAACTATTTGCTGCTACTTGGAATTCTAAGGCTCTCAATGCTATTCTTTCTTTGGCCGATCTAGGTCAATTCGGGTTAATCTCTTCACTCCAAACTACAAAAGAAGCATGGGACGCTCTACAGGTTGCCAATGAGGGAACCAACAGTATGAAAACCTCAAAATTGCAAATGAGCACACTTGAGTTCGAATAGATAATCATGGATGAGCATGAGAACTTTAGGAGTTATTATGCTAGATTAAGTGATGTCACAAATTCAGCTGAAGCACTTAGAAAGAAATACACTGATGAGTAGATCGTGTCAAAAATCCTCAAATGTTTGCCAGAAAGGTTTCATGCAAAGGTCATAACAATTGAGGAAAGCAAAGATCTTTCCATCATCCAAGTTGAAGAGTTAATTGGGTCACTGACGGCCTATGAGTGGAATTTTCTCCGAAGATTGAAGGACAAGAAATCAAGAATTTATTCAAAGCGTAAAAAGAAGAGCCAGATACACTTGGAGAGTTTGAAAATGATACGGACACCGCTCTTCTCACCAAACAATTCAAGAAGCTCCTTAGGAACACGCAGAAGCGAAAAATTCAAAATTCCAAGGGCAAAGTGAAAATCAACAACAATGGAAGAAAAAAAGAAACTCCAATGGCAAGAGCAACTCAAACTCTTTCAAAGGAAAGAAGGAAAATTGCATTCAACATAGAGAATGTGAAGGCTACGGGCACATATCATCTGAATGTGCTAATACTCTGAAGAGAAAAGACAGGAAAGCCATGAACACCACTTGGAGCAATGCTGAGTTAGATGTATCTTAGTCAGATTCAGATGAGGGTAAATCAGAAAATCAGGTAACCACTCTTACAACTTTAGCTATGCCTATTCCCAATACTGAGGATTCTCTCTCTATAGGACCAAATGGAGATGCATCTGTCCTGAGTACTGAAGATCTGAAAAGGCAACTTCAGAAGGCTGAAGAACGGATATATCTACTACAAACAGTGCTCGAAGTGAGGAATGATGATAAAAGAGTTTTTTCCATTCCCCAACAGGAAAAGGATGATGAAGTAGCCAGATTAAATGATAAGCTTATAAAATCCCAAGAGAAAATCAAGTGACTTGTGCTTGGTATGGCTAAACTTGATGAAATTTTGAGTTTTGGAAGGCCTGCTGGTAATAAAAGTGGTCTTGGATGTGAAGGTAAGGATAAGGGTCCTGCAACTAAAAATGTCTTTGTGAAAGAATCAAGATATAAGCCTGAAGATCAAAATAGACCCAATCCAGATGCATCTACTCCAACTAGTTATGTGCAGAATGGGCCTGCGATACCTACTATCAATAAAACGGAATCTACATACATTCAAAAAGGGAAGATAGTGACCTCAAACCATCCATAAAGGCCTCAACTAGCTCAGCCTAGGCCAAATGTATCTGCCTACCCAACACATTACAGGAGAGGTGGCTATTAGGTACTCTAAAATTTTTGTTCTAAACCAGGTCATGTTGTGATTACTTGCTTCAACTATCTGAACTTAATCAGTGCTCACAAAAGAAAACCCATCATCAATCATGGCAAGCCAAAGCAAACTTGGGTAAGAAAAACTAAGGTAAATGCTTTTGTTGTTAAGTTATCTTTTAGGGCTTTAATCCCAAATACTTGTTATTTTGATAGTGCTTGTTCGAGAAATATGATAGGTGATTTAACCTTGCTATCAAATTTCTAAGAAGGTGAAATAGGTGTAGTCACCTTTGGCGATGGCCGAAAAGGAAAAATTGCAGGGTCGGGTATTATCAACATAGACGGTTTGCCTACTCTAACCAACGTTCTTTATGCAACTGGACTTAAAGCTAACTTGATTGGTGCAGGTCAATTGTGTGATGACAATCTAGTTGTGATATCTGCCTAGATTGTTGCAAGGTGTTGCAATGTCATAGGAATTCCAATCTAATGGAAAGTGTTATCTTTATGGGAATCCGATCGAAAGATAGATACTATACACTTGACCATCCAGTCATTTGCAACTCAGTAAATATCAAGACTGAGGAGCTTTGGCACAATCGATTGGATCACATGAATGGCGATGATCTTGTGAAGTTGGCTAAGTCCTAGGCTGTACGAGGACTACCTAATATCAAAGACATCCCTGATGGTGTATGTGGTGATTGTCAAAAGGGTAAGGAAATTAGAAGCCAACATAAACCTGGCAAATGTCTCACCACCTCTTATATGCTCGGGTTGTTTCATATGGATTTGATGAGTCCAATTCAAAAGGAGAGTATAGGAGGTAAGAGACATATCTATGTGTGTGTTGATGCTTTTTACATATATACTTGGGTCATGTTTATTCGTGAAAAATCTGATGCCTTTGATAGTTTTACCATTCGATTTCAGAAATTGAGTAATGAAGAGGCACGTGAATAGGTAAGGATCAAAAAGGATCGAAGTGATCATGGAAGAGAATTTGAAAACTCAGACTTCGCAAATTTTTATGCTCACCGTAGAATTAACCATGAGCTCTCGACCCTAAAAACTCCTGAGCAGAATGGAGATGTTGAAAGGAAAAATAGAACCTTGCAAGAGATGGCTCATGTGATGCTTAATAGCAAACAAATGCCTTCGAGATTTTGGGTGTAAGCCATTAATGCAGCATGCTATATTTCTAATGGTGCTTTCCTTAGATTAGGATCTAAACAAACTCACTATGAAATTTGGAAAGGTAGAAAACCTAGGGTTTATTACTTTCATATGTTTGGAGGTAGATGTCATAGTTTAAAAGATAGGGAACATTTGGCAAAATTCAACTATAAATTAGATGAAGGGGTGTTTTAGGCTATTAAGGGAAACAGTAAAGCTTATAGAGTCTTTAACAAACGAACTGAGACTATTCTTGAATCTATCAATGTTAAAGTTGATTATACTAATCATATATCTTGTGATTTGTAGGAAGATGAATCTATCCCATGGGAGATTCCACCACAACTGGCACATGAACAAGTTGATAAGGATGAATCCGAGTAGAATCAACATATAGAAGACATTTAGGTCAATGCAGATATACCCCAATAAGACGAATTTGACACTGAATAGTCAGAAACCGATACATCTCAGCCGACAAAGCTTAACAGCAATAGCTTCCCACAAGAAGACCCTCATCTAGGGTTCCAAAGGCCAATTAGATAGATAACATCCTTTCTGATACTTTTAAAAGGATGGTGACCTGAAGAAAGTTTGCTGCTAAAATGGGTGACTTGTGTAACTTGGGAAGCATATGCTGCTTGTCTCAAATTGAGCCAAAGAATGTTAAAGAAGCATTGAAAGGTGAAAATTGGGTACAAACAATGCATGAAGAACTCAACCAATTCGAGAGAAATGATGTTTGAGAATTGGCTTCCCGGCCGGACGATGCAAATGTAATTGGAACAAAATGGATCTTTAGAAACAAGTCTGAAGAACAAGACAATGTTATGAGAAACAAAGAAAGACTAGTTGCTAAAGGCTACACCCAAATCGAAGACATTGGCTTTGAGGATATGATTTTTCCTGTGGCCAGACTGGAATCCATGAGGTTGCTGTTAGCAGTATATATCTTGCTACATCAACCTCCAGTTGTAGTAGATCGGTGTGAAAACCGCCTTCTTAAATGGTGTGTTGAATAAAGAAGCCTATGTGGAACAACTACAAGGATTCACTGATCTATTTTGTCCAAATCATTTGTACCAACTCAAAAGGGCCTTGCACAGTTTGAAACAAGGTCTACGAGCTTGGTAATAGAGGCTCACTTCATTTTTGTTCAACAAAGGATATAAAAAGGGAGGGACTGATAAAACTCTTTCATTAAGCATTTGCATTCTGGACTGACCGTAGCGCAAAATTATGTTGATGATGTCGTATTTGGGTCTACTCTGTGTCCAAAACTACTGAATTTGTCAATTTGATGACAAGAGAATTCGAAATGAGCATGGTCGATGAAATAACTTTCTTTCTTAGTTTGTAAGTAAAGTAGGATACATCTGCAATCTTCATCTCTCAAATGCAATATGCTAAAAACATGGTTAGGAAATTTAGCCTTGAAGATGGTAAGCTAATGAAAATTCCAATGGTTATAACATCGAAACTTTCAAAGGATGATATAGACAAAGACGTAGATGCATCCCTCTCTAGGAACATGTTTGGAAGTTAACTGTATCTCACAGCAAGCACGCCAGATATATTCTTAGTGTTGAAGTATGTGTGAGATATCAAGCTAAGCCGAAAGAGTCTTATCTTGCTGCAATTAAAAGAATAATCACGTATACAAGTGGCACATCCGGGTATGATATTTTGTTTACAAGAGATACCACTGCCAATCTTACAGGATATTAAGATGCTGATTGGGCAGGGAATGCTGATGGCCTAAAGAATACATCCAGCGGTTGTTTCTATATTGGAAACAATTTGGTGGCGTGGCTAAATAAGAAACAAAATTCCATCGCAGTTAGAATTTGCTGCACTTAGGTTCTCTAGATGAAACAAATGTTGGAGGATTATGGGATAACCACTGATCAAACTACAATGTTCTATGACAACACTAATGCCATCAATATCTCCAAGACCAGTCCAACACTCTAGAACGAGACACATTGACATTAGACACCACTTCATCCGAGAATTGGTCGAACAAAACACTATCACTCTAGAGCACGTACAGACTGGTCTACAACTTCTAGATTTATTTACTAAGGCCCTCGATACTACCAAATTTGAAAACCTTATAAAAAAATTGGAGCCTCACTCCCACCTGAATAAGATCATGCATATAAACTATTGCCAATAGTGATCGTTGCTTGCATTCTAGTTGTTTGATAGATTTATGCGTATTTCTATCCTTAACTTCTTGTAACCTATTTAAGCTATTGGCAATTAGTGGATCTGCTTGTCTGCAGATGTAGGCACTTGGTTTTTTAACCCCTTAGGGATTTTCCACATTAATTTCTCGTGTTCTTTACTTGTTACGTTTTTTTTCTTTACCCTCTAGAGAGTTTTTGTTAAGGTGCTAAGTCAGATACATCTTAGGGAAATTAAACAGAAATAGTTTTTTCTTAAGCAGAATACAATCCAGACACGTCTAAGTAAACTATAAGTTAGACAACACATAAACTTTCACACGTTTATCCATATTATTGACAACTATTTTTTAGTTGTTCTTGAAAATCAATTATAGATGCATAAATTATGATTGACTCTAGAAAATTCATGAGATATGTTATCTATTAAGGTTTCCTATAGAAATGTGATTTTCGAATTCTCAAGAGTCGTGAAATATTATTATAATTTATATATTAGTTTGTCTGTTCCTCAAAAATCAAAATTAATATTTTATCAAAAATGTGTTTACCTCCTAAAGAGTCCTACCATGTACTATGAATCGTTATTTTCTGAAGAAACAAGATTTGTTCAAATTATAATAGTAATCTTAAAGATTATTATCGAATATAATTTGATCTTTAAGCCTACCAACTATGATTCGTTTTCCAATGAAATGTGATTCGTTGCATTTTATTAATAATCATAATGATTAACTCGTTATGGTTCTCTGAGAACACAACTTGATCTCATTATATTCCAATTGAATATTGTGTGCTCTTCGTTTTTTTTTGAAGAGTTGTGTGCTCTTAAAGAGCCCAATATTGTGTGCTCTTTAAAATTTTTATTTTTGTCCTATTAGGATGAAGAGTCATTCATATGGAAGCACATTTTCTTCAACAAAGACTTAGAGTCACTATTTGTCTGGTTGGCTGTAGACTTAAGCGGAGACTGGGCTCTAGTAAGGAGATTCATCTTTTTGTTTAAAAAAAGGTTGTAGCCAACTTTTATTGAGTTAGTATTTATATGTTTTTTTATTATCTTTATATCATCGAATATTATGCTATAATAAAAAGTCTCATGTTGTTGTCCTAAAGTACATAATAGTCATATTTACCGTTTCTCTTGATGAAGTGCACCATTGTCTCAGAATTCTAGTACAATATTAATTTACTAAATACTGGCCGTTATCAAGCCGCAATGGCCAAGTAGTTGGAGGATGTACTAATCAACAATTGAAGGCTGTTGAATAATCTTCCAGCTTGTATCTATGATCCACTCTGTATCTATCAATACGCAGGGGAAAATAATTAAAAAACATTTTGGATAACGAAACAACCTTGAATTTTCTCAAATTCTTACAACATCAGATGATCAATTCTAATTCCTCAGAAAAATACACTCAAATTTGAATCCGAGGAAACAGAAGAACAGAGAATCAATTTGCTCGCTGTGATGTTTACATTCAAGATTGGAAACAATAAACACAAGAACATACATAAGAGAAATGAAGTCGAATCTGATGAAAAAGGAAACTAAAAATGGGCAACAATAAATACCGGAAGTGGAGAGAGATTAATTAATAGGTGGAATGGAATTAAATTGAATTGAAGCAGAGTATAAATGAAATTGCGTAATTAATATAGAAATAATAATAGAGTGTGAAAAGTGCAAAGGGAATGAAAGAGGAGTAGGCGGAATGGAAAACATTTTAAAGTATGGAAAATAACGTGTTGAGATAGCCTCAAAGAAAGGTGAAGCATGCTCTTCTACGATCAAAACAAGCCTCCAAATCACAGATATTTCCATCACTACAAGTATTGATGAAAGTTTCTTTCTTTCTCTCTCATTTCTATGTGTGTAAGAGAGAGAGAAAGAATGTGTGTGTTTTTGTTGGATGAAGTCCAAGTCGTGAAGAGGAACGAGGGATCCTCCAACTTTGAATGGTAGACCCTTTTGGCTTTTGCTATATACTTTTCAAATTTTTATTTTTTTAACTTATGTTTATTTTTTTCCTATATATTTCATATTTGTATTAGGATAATAATTATGTTGTTTTTTTTTAAAAAAAAGAAGAATAAACACTATTCCAATGACTTACAATTTTTAATTCTTTTGCAGGATTGCTAAATCTATATCATCATTGGTGCTGGCTCTGGAGAGATTCTTTAATTTCTGGTCAATGCTCCAGTGGTTGAAATGAATTTATGACATTTTACTTCTTTTTTATGATGCTGGAGCTCAATCAAAAAAGAAAAAGAAGTTGTTGTAATGTAAGGTAGAAAGCTGCTTTTAGTGTATTTGTCATGGAAAGTTGAAATTGAAGCCTGCAAATGACTATGCATTTAAATAGGTTTGATTGTAGCGTGTTTGAGAAAAAAAAATGAAAAGGAAAAAAACTTATTTTTCCCCTTTTTTCAGTAATAAAATTTTGTGTTTTAGATTTTTCGTTTGTTCTTGATTATGTTTTAAGTGTATTAGCTATAAGTATATTTCATTATGACTTGGATTGCTAATGGAAAATGAATTTTCGGATTAGCTAGGATTCGACGCAAACTGACTACTAAAATTTTGCACATCAATTTTGATGAGCAATTAAGATCTTCTCTTTATCATTTTCTTCTATTCTATAATTGAATCTAACGTTTTTTTTCCCGATCAATTCTCATTTTGAAGTTCCTATCCTTTTTCATATTAGCTAATAAAATGATACATTGAGATTTGGAGTGAGGAATTGTGAAATTTAGAGAGAAAAAACTAGGAAGGTAATGATGATGTTTTATTAGGATTGTATTTTGATGCCGAAAATGTTAGTGGTGTTTACTCACAGAAGCATCAGTGGCGCGATTATCACTCAATCCAAGGAGAGAGGCCCCATCAGTTCTATAGATGAGAACCCCTACCTTGTGATGCGAGAGTGACGACGTGTATTGATGAACCACTAGCTTTAGGGCTCTTGAGTGAAAGGGATGAAGGAACAGTGGTGAATGAATTTAGGAATATGGACAAGTGCTTTGCTATGAACTCTAAAGCATGGTTATGATGCTCTATTATTGTTAACTGTCAAAGATGACAATTCTAAATGATAGCTAATTTTAGTTATCTCAAATCCACTTGTCCATTTTATTGAGCTATTGTTGAGCCAATTGTCATATTATTAGGCTTATTTTTCAATGGAAGATGACTTTAAGCTTGATTTTCCTTCTTGATTATGCATTTGTTGTGTCTAATTGGTAACTGTACTTCTTAATTACAATGTTTATGAAGAAATGAATTGTGGTTTCTCCCTACAACATCAAAGAACAAGGCTAAAATGAATGGTACTAGGACCATTGGTGAAAGTAGTACTAAGACCACAATATCATTTAAACTATAAGATGTCTTTTAAATTACAAAATATCTTTTAAATTAGTTTCATATAATTCTTAGAACATTGGCTATTAAACTACTAAAAAATGAAAATTCATTATAATTTTCACATGTTGGCCTTTTTTTTTTTTTTTGAAAAAATTAATTTTCAATGACATATAATTACATTATATGTAATAATTTCAAATGTCACAAATCACATCATATACAAAATCATGATTTGCAATAAAGAGGGTGATAGGGTTGATTTTTTATCACTTTCTTTCTCATTTTTTTCCATTCTTTCTTTTGGTCAAACTAATCACATCCACATATATTGTGGGACTTATATGTACTACACAAATTTTCACCATTCAACTCCATTCATTCCCTCTCTTTTATATAAAAATCTATAAAAAAATCATAAAATTTCAATTCTATCACCTTTAAAGATAGAGTGCAATCTCTTTTCCCCGATGTTATTACTTCGTATTTTCTAAGTTATATAAGTTTAGTTCATGTGCATATTATTGGTCAAAATTATACCTAACAAGAGCCCCAAGAAGGCACTCTATGTAACATTTTTTAGACTCAACAAAATACTATCAAATGAAGCCTCTTTGTGAAAATACTAGCAAATGAAGCTCCTCGAATTGCTTTGTGAGGATTATGCATGTATAATTATATCAACCATAGCTTGGTTACCTTCGCAAATGAAGTGAAAAAAAAAAAGAAAAGTGAAGTCATTTTTTTTTGGCAAATCGAGTGCTTAATAATCCCCCACTCTCTCTCTCTCTCTCTCTCTCTGCTTGTCTGTCTCTCTTTGTTTTTTATTTTGTTGAAGGACTTGGAAAGTTCGAAAAGGCGATGAATGAAATTATTACACATAGTAAGACTGGATTACGTATCTAAGTGATTACTTAATTCTTTCAAAACTTGACGTGATTTATATATTTATTTGTTTTGTTTGAGTCGTGGACTATAATAGATATTATTTTTTGAGTGCTACTGATATTGATATGTTTGCCGACGATTTACAGTTATGCTACACTTTTTCTTTAACTTTTGCTATGAATATTAACATGTTAGATTTGTTCAAAATTCAAGGACACTCTTACGAAAATTTTAAAGAATCCTATGCATTTTTCTATTTTTTCAAAATTATATCATATTTCTCATAGATGGCAATATAATTCTATGTTGGATGTGTCTTTCCGTGCAATGCACGCGTAACAACACTAGGATTTTATGTCCTTTGTTTTTTAACAATATTTTTCCTTCCATGTAGATTAGTTGTGTGGGAGAGGAGATTGATGGTGCGTGAACTAGCGAAAGTTTTGGAAGAATGTCATAAGTGATGAACGAGAGATGTGAGACGTAGATGAGTTGGATTGCTTTTTAAGATAATTCAATAATTCTTTCAAAAATAATTTCGTTTATGTATTTTATGTGTTATTTGTGTCGTGAAAAACAATTTATATGATTATATTAGGAGTGTTGTTGCCATTGATAAGGTTGTGGACAATATATTTTTATGTGATGTTTAAATTTTTAGAACTTGTGCTATGTGTATTAATACGGCGGATCTTTCCTAAATATTGCAAATTCTGTTGAATTTGTTAAAGAATCGTATGGATTTTGTTCATTTGGTTTTTTAAAAAAATAAAAAATGTAATATAATTATTTGGTGGATATATCTTTCCGTGCAATGCATGGGTAAAAATGCTAGTAAAAATTAAAATGAACACGTAGCATGAATATTAAAAATTTAACTTGGACCCCTTTAATTAATTTTAGAAAGAATTAGTTATTTTTAAAAATAATAATTACCTTATCAATAAAAATTAATTAAACTTAGAAATTTTGGTAAGATTTAATTTTGATATGATAAAAAATTACAATTTATTAAATTTTTACTCAAAAATCAAAAGCAATGGGTAAGATCAATTTTGTTTAATTAATAGTTTAATTTTAAAATTAATCGATTTTAATCTTTAAAATTTGATTCATACAGTTCTTAAAATGATGACCATCAAGGCTAATGATTTTGGAAATAATTAATTATTTTTATAAATAATTCACTTAAACATGAAAATCAACTAAAAGTATTTATAATATAATTAATTAAAGTAACAAATTCTATTGCTAATATTTATTTGGAAATGGGTCGGATAAATATTAATCAAAATTAATTATATTGCTTAAAGAGGAAAATAAAATTAATTTAAAAATAAAAAAATTAAAAGTAATTAGATTGCTATGGTTTTCCCCTAAAAAGTAAAAAAAGTATTTTAAATTGTAATACATCGTTTTAATAACAATATCGCTTCAAAAGTAGATTCATGCAATTTTTAAAACTGTAAATATTAAACTAATTATTTCATAAATAATGAATTCATCAATAAATAATAAGCTAAGAATTAAAATTAATTAAAACTAATTGTATTACAATTAATTAAAATTAATAATACTATTAAGATTTAATTGTACTTGGTTTCATTGGATGAAAATTTGACATAGTGAGAATTAATCAAAATTAATTATATTACAAAACAGAAAAATAGTATTAATTAAAAAATAAATAATATTTAAAATTATTTTGATTGGTATGGTTTACAAGATTTCCCTAAAAAATGAAAGATATCTTTTGACTTGTAAGATTTTTTTAATTATAAGATATTTTTAAAATTAGATTCATACAATTTTTAAAATTATGGCTAAAAAACTAATTATTTTACAAATAATAAATTCTTTCAAAAAATAATAAGCTAAAACCAAAAATTAATTAGAATTAATTATAACTAGTGTTTCTACCCCGTGCGTTGCACGGGGAGATGTATACTCAAATATAATTTAGAACCTCTGTGTAAATTTTACGAACCACAAATTTTCCAGGGCCGGATTAGGGTTGACATGTATCTCCTGAATCTGCCTCTATAAACCACAAATATAATTATATTTTTAAAAATTATAAAAAATTTGAGATAAGTAAAAATATTTTGGATGTTTGAAAACAAAAAAATATTTGTACTCATAATTTATAAGTTAGCGATGAAGTGTATCACCGCTATCTCATTTACCATTCGCTAAATAAAAAGTTCGAGGTGAGAAAAAAATTGTTTCATGAGTCAACTCACAGATCAACTAATCTAACCTGCCCCCACCCTTGACCCAACCCTAGAATTCCCAGTTGGGACAACTCTATAACTCGTGTGTCTAGGGGCAGGTCAGCTCCAGGAATGGGTCTTTGCTGACCCACCATTAACCTAACTCATTGTCATCATTCCTAAAAACGAATATTAAAGTATTAAAGAGAAACCCACCAATTGAACATATTTGATATACTAATATATTTTTTTTAAACTTATCAAATAATATTGTTATTTTAAATAATTTAAATTATATATATTTGATTATTTAATTTATATCATTATCTTTATAAGTTTATATACTCTTCAAGAAAAAAAGATTTATATATATTTAATTATTTAGTCGTAAATCCTACTTTTCTTTTAGCTTTAACAGATTCTATGCCAACTTTACATTTTCTTTCTGGCGAAGAAGCTAAGAAGCTTGTAATGTGGATACAACTATCTATTTGCTATTTGGTAAACGAGCCTACAGCCTAGGCACAACTATCTAGTTATCTTATTCTAGTTCATAGCCCCGCTAGCAACAAAGATTGTAACAACAAAATCTAAAACTTCAGCATCTTAATGGACTACTTGAGATTATAGGCTAAATGTTTATGGTGCATGGTGCAACCAGGACTGCTATGCATAATGTCATCAAAACAGTAAGGATAAGAATGAGGGCTCCTTAAATACGCAGCAGAACCAACAACAAAAGAATACCAAACTAATAACACAGAAAACCCAAATGTCGTATTTAACAGTGAAATCGTAAAAACCACAAATCAATTGAAATTATTTTCTGTCTTAAACAAGAACTAAAGAATAAATAAGTAAAACAACTCAATGCTGTTGGTAGTCCTCAAATTTCCAGAAACAAAGCAAAAGTGGAAAAAATTGTAATCCATGTCATATTAAATCCAACAGGGTAAAATGCAGTTTCTAATACACCAAGCAATCCACTTTTTATTGTCTATGTGATCGTAAAGAGGCAGAGAAGGCGAGATTTAAACTGAAAAGAAGACGCGTCAATGGAAAAATTGGTGGGAACATCAAAAGTGAAGGGATAAACCATAAATACAAACGTTTAGCAAATGCCTGAGAATTCAACTTAGGGGTTAAGAGTTACATAGCTAATTGATTATACCATAAAATTAAACAATAGACAAATATTGATCAACTGATAAAGATAAAGGAATTATTATTCAAGAGATTTGAAATTATGCAAAGAAAATAGAGTCGTGTTGCGGTAGGATTTTAGGGATTTGGGGAAATCCTTATGGATTTGGATTGTTCCAAGATCGAGAGGAGAGAGAGCAATAGAGATGAAACCGATTCGGCAGTTATCCGATTACGAATTGGCGCGAATAATTGTGAAACTAGGGCCAAATTGCTCCAACTAGAATTGGGAAGTGGGAACACGTGGAAGTGTACATAGGGATGAACCGTGAATGGACAGTAGCCTGAATGGCAGGTGAGATCGTATATCACTTGCTGATTTATTTAATTATTTAATTAATTATGAAAAGTGATGGTTTGAGCAAGAGAATGACCTTGTTTTATTAATATATACATTAATTGTATTTCTTAGATTTAATTAGATATATTTTGATTGGATGAAAATTGACACAACTTTATTCGATGAAAATTAGTCAAAATTAATTAAATTACTAAAAGGGGAAAATATTATTATTTTAAAAATGGAAAATAATTAAAATTAATTAGATTGTTGTCTTCGAAGAAAAATGTGCTTCTGAAATTAGTTTATGTTTTTCCATATTTTAAAATATAGTTAACACATATAAAATTTTGGATTCCTAGAATTGGTGTATTGCATCTTATTTTAGAGTGAGTCAATTTATCATTAGTCCCTAATTAACTTTATTTACTTTTTCACTATTTTTTTTTCCAAAATATGCTTTCTTTTGACTTTCACATATTATTATTGTAATTTTTATATAGTTCTTTTGAGTTACAGTTGGTGGTAAAACATTAATATTTCTTTCTGTATAATTATGGGCATTTCAAAGGTCCATTCCATTTTTCCCCCAACTAACACGCTCCAAAATTAGGTATTCAAATAGTGATGATTTTATTATTTTGACACTATATACTCAAAGCTAACTGGTATATGCCAAGCGTAATGGGATTAGAACTTGCAATTGATTCATATTTGTTTTCTATTTTTCACGATTATATTTATATTAGTATATATTGCTTCTTTGCATTAAAATTTGACCATAGGCAACAACTTTTGCAAGGATTTCATAACAAACTAGGGATGGATTAACGATCGAAATTGTGCAATAGTTATTGGTAATTAGATAACAATTCTTTGGTGCAACCTATCGCTCTCCAAAGAATAAGTCCAAGAATTCTTACCAAATAATTGGCTATCAACTCAATTAATGATTGAAATTATATAACTTAATTAGAAAATTTCAGCTGACATTGAGCTATGTTAAATATTTATCTAAGTTTCTATCTCCTAAATAAATATTAAGAATCCCAACTACTTTGAATTTTTTATTTTACATCGATTTTAGTCAGTTGAGATTTTATTTAATTTTTTTGTATCATAATTAGGTTGTCGGTTTTAAATATTAATAATATATATTTCAATTTATTTTTCTTATCCAAATTAGTTCAAATTTTATATCAAATCATTCAATATTTAATATACAGATTATGTTAAATTATTTAGTTTATACCTAACATGTTTTACATATTTAGTATATTTAGAAGGTGTTTATCTAAAAATAAAATGTTAGTAACAATATATTAAAAAGTAGAAATAAAATTTTTGATTAAACTATCATGATGGAGCATGGATGAGGATGAGAATTTTCTAGCGGGGCGGGATGAATAGTGAAAATTTTCATCCTATTGTAATTCTTATAGAATCCGCAGTTGGCCTAAATTAAATGAGGATAAGCTGGTGACAAGATAAGCAGTTCCTTGCATGGCAGAAATGGGGTGTTAGGGTCTATCAAAATTTAAAAATTATTATTTACATATTAATTGTCATTAACATGCGTCACACTGATATGTAATTAATACATCCCAAAATGTGACATATTATCACAATTTCTATCACGAATTATCATCCCGTACAACGTGCGGGTGTAAATGCTAATTAAATTACTATTTTGTGGAAAATAGTAAATTAATTTGCATGCATTTTCGTAAGTTGTTTCTTATATATTTGTAGGATGGATTAGTTCGAAAATAAGGGAAACTCTGGTAAAATTTTTATAGAATTATTTCGTTAGTTATCTCTATCTTATACAAAGAGAAGTGCCAAGTTTGCAGCAACATGGCGCTCATTAATATTTTTAAAAAATCATAAAAATAAGTTTTGTAGTTTAAAAAAGGCAATAATATTTTTAGAAATAAACCAACATTAATTGGAAGTTTTAAATAGGAAAAATTCTTTAAATATAACTATTATATTAGTTTTTTAATGAAACATAAATTTATCATTAGTTAAACACATGGTTCATTATGCGATCACGGTATAGCATTAAGTGGTTAATTCTTAAATTAAGGAAACTGTTTAGTAAGAAAAAGTCGAATTTTGGAAACAAATTGCACAAACATTTTTATATTATAAATCCTGCAGTGCAAACTAGGCACTGCGATAGGCTAACAGTGCCTAGCTGACACTGACAATGTTGAAAAAAAATCTTTATATTAGTTAATTAATTATGATATTCCAAGTTACCAGATTTATGTATGGGTATATTTAAAGAATGCTCTTAATGGTTAATTCCTTCTATAATTGGAAAAGGAATATATAAACGGTAATTAATTGTTTTGATTACTTAACTTATTCTCCTTTCCTTATATTTATTTTATTTTTTATATTTATTTTAATTTTTAATTAATTTATATAATTATTTTTTAAATATTTTTTGGCATTTAGTATTGCATGCATTAATAAGAACGGGTTAAAAGATCAAAGTAACACCTTACAATACATGTTAAATTAATTTTGGAAACGAGAATTAAGATTTTATGTATATAATTTAATTTTCGGATATTATATTTTAATTATTTTATATATTTATTAATTTTAGAACTATATATATATATATATATATATATATATATATATATATATATATCCTGAAAAAGGTCGAAGTGCCAACTTTGCACAGCCTCACGATTGACAGTGGTCTTCCGTTTCAACAAAAAAATATATTTACATATTAAAATAATTAAAAAAATCTACTTTTTATTTTTACCAAGTTAAAATAATAGTATGACACAATTTTCAGATATAATGTATATTGAGTGGTTCAAATAGTGGGTAATTTTTAAAAAAATTTCAAATAGTGAGTATAATGAATAATAATTAGAAGAGAAATAGAAAATGACAACTTGCATGTCTCATTTCACCATTTCGCAAGCCGTTTAAAAAATAATGATTAGAAGTTATCATTTAATCATCCATTTATTTTTTTGGTCAAAAATTACAATATCAAACATTAATTTTTTATATTTTTTGTATAATCTTACGAACAATAATGAAAATGTGATAAGAGGTCAACGTGACAACTTACAATACCAATTAAAATAAGAATTACCTTTTTTATAAACATTTTGTATAATCTAACTGCCAATAGTGAAAAAGCAGCATTCAGCAATGCCAATGTGGCACGTGAATACTAATGAAAATAAATAAAAAATTTAAAATTCCTTAAATTAATTTCCATTTAAGAGTGTGTAATTTAGAGAAACTATAATAATTATTGTGTTTATTGATAAGAAATGAGACATTAAATATTCCTATATAGGAAATATGTGACAAAGGAAAATCAAACTACCATTATTATATAACGATGGAAAACAAATTTTAAAAAAATGCAATTTTTCCAACAAATTGGGCATGAAATCATGCATTTATACCAACTGAAATTCATGTGTTTTTGGAAAGGATATAAAATTATTTATTATTAGTTGCCACAATTACTCAAAGGTAAAATATGTTGATGGGAGCTAATTACTCAAATATTTATTAAATAAATGAATATATTTAATTAAAATAAAATCGGACAAGAGAAAATTTCTCAATTATTCTGGAAAACTATCCATCACTAAAAAATAAATATTTAGACTTTCACCAATAAATATTTTGTATCAAGATCCAATCATTTCACACAATACATAATCATATCACATAAACTCCCCAAAACTTAATATTTAAAAATCCGTCTTCAAAAATATCATCGCGACTTAAATTTTGTTTGATACTGCTGGCAGATCAAAAGTATTTATCACATGAATGTCTTTCACTCCGTCTAATGCCAAATTACTTTTCAAGTTTCAGAGACAACAATTACAACTAATTGTACCATATGATATGACTATTAATAAAAGTTAAGGGCACTCATTTTCATAAGTCGGCATTGTTCTTGAAAAAATTAGTATTAAGTCATGGTAGTTATACATGGCAATATCCACAGTTACAAGTCGTACAATATTGAATGTTATTATATGTAACAAGCATGAAAAGCCAATGGACTCGCCGATGAATATTGGTTTCAAAGAATTATTTCAAGATTTGTAGTATTTACTTAGTTCAAATTTGGGACATATTTTTATCTTTATTCATTTTCATTGTCTAATAAATAGTTTTAAGTTTATTGTTGTAACTCGTTCTTTAATTTAATTATTTTTTTATGTTTTATGTTAATATTATTAACATATATCAATATCGTTATGAGTTGAAAATTTTATCCCCTGTGCAATGCAATGGGTGAAATAGCTAGTTTCAATTAATTTAATGTTCCTAAATTATTAATATGAGATTTTGAAGATTTAATATTAAAAAAATGATTATTCTAATGAAATCCTGAATATTTCATTATAAAAAGAATCTATTATTGCACTCTTGAAGTGGTACAAATCTTGAAACATATCATAAGGGATATTGCATCATTAACAGATCGATATTTTAGAATAGTTGTGAAAAGAAATTTTGAATCGAATATTTATTCACGTAAAGTACTATCTTGAACAAGAAGTTGAATGATTAATTGAAAGCTTTTGGAGAGCTAGAAACTAATTGAACGAAAAGTCTAATATTGTGAAAAAAATTATTGTTTGGCATGGCCGATTAGACCATCCCGTTTTTATTAATACTAAAAGATATTGAGAATAATACAAAAAACTAGAAGTTTCTTCAATATATTGAGTTCTCACATGCTGCTTATTCTCAAGGCAATATGGTTATCAAACCATCACTAGCTCAAATTGGGGTTAAAATCCCAATACATTTGGAATAAAAATTAGGGGTGAATCTTCTGAGCTCACTCGCCTTTTATATTGACCACTAGAAGTTCATGATATGGGTCCACTAGTTGGTCACATAAGTGTTTATTGAAATCTCATAACCTGAAGTTATAGAGGTTATTTGCTATAATTATAAAATTATAAGCACAATTTAAGGATTACACAGTTAAGGCAATGTGTCTCATTTCTGGAGTTAATATCCTAAAATTATTGATTGGGATGATTTGAAAAGTTTATCACCAATGACTTAATAAAATTATTATATGCCTCTAATTATTTATTATATCATTAGTATGAGAATAATTAATGTGAGAATGTTATCTCACATGTAGCAGCAAATCATACAACATGCCAATATTGTATTACATGATATCCCCAATATAATTAGTTTATGGTCAAAAACCCTTCTGATTTCCGTTTTAAAAGTTTCAATAAGTGTTCTCACCATGCGCACCACGGTGGATGTTTAAAGAATGCTAAGAATATAAAACCTAACTTGATTCCCATCTCCAAGATGTATCCCATCCCTAAAGGATGATATATCATGACACAGTTTGCCTTCTCAGCATTAGGGGCAGGAATTAAGTAGTAGATGAATATAGTTAAGACACATAATTGTTATACAGTCGCATATATGATTAGCCATTTTGATATTATTACTGACCAAGTACATTCCAACTATAAATGCTCCAAATTAAATTATTTCGTAAATCTATGTCACATTTGGAATGTATGGTAATTGATTCCAAAAATTCCTAAGATAATTGGAGCAAATAATCAAGGCAAATACTCATATGAAGTATATAGACATAATTCATCATAAACCTCCAGAAGAGGAACAAGTACCTGAAATTAGTGAAAACAATGGAATCTCAATAGCTATATCTATAGCGGGAAAATATGGAACCGAATGTCGACTTTTATAGAGCTTTATTTTGATGGCAGGGATGTAGAATATTGGTAAAAATCACAATTCCCAAGACGTTGTCAAAGTATAGGACCTGTAATCCAAAAAGCGGTAAAATACCATGGGGTATTTGTGCAAAAGGACATAGAAATATAGTCATAAAAGTATCACTTATTGCATAATAAACTTTTTAAATCACTGGCATATAACATGAAATATTCTTATGTGGTGAATGCTATTTTCACTATTAGTTTGCAGTCTTTTATTTATCAATGAGTGAGATCAAAGTGTGAGACTCAACTTGATATTTTCGGAACATTTCTTCGATGGACCAATGAGTGAGATCAAAAGAGCGATTAAAATCTGTGTATGTTCGGAACTCAAGCAAAGCGGTTTGATAGTTGTCTAGTTTGTGTTTATTTCACGGTTTTATAAGTATTTTCCGAGTTTTAGTACATATACTTTAATCTATTTCTAGGAGAAAGACCAACATGGATGGACGACATTGTAAAGAAGTGAAAAACACTGAAAAGTGCCAAAAAAATGAAGAATGGGTACCAAGATGAACAACATTGAAACTTGGAGGACCCGAGCTGCAATTTTAATATGGTTGTATCCCACTTTACGTATTGTCGTACCAAGAGTTCTGAAGAAAAGCAAGAAAACCGAGTAGGGACCATCATACGACCGTAAGTAAGAAACCATACAGCAGTAACAATGTCAACCAGGCATGCAGAAATTAACAAACAGGAGGATACGATCGTATGATGGGCACATACAGCCGTATGGCCCGTATCACCTGAAAACGCAAATTTTCCTATTTTGATTAGGATTCCGATTTTTGGTCAGATTTGGCTACTTTTTGTGCACAAAATTATGGGCTTTTGGAGACCTATTTTGAGCCTATAAATATTGAAGGTCAGACACAAAAAGGGGGGAGCTAGGGTGAGGATTCTTGGAGAGCAAAACGCACCACAATTGAGCTAATTTGCGAGGGATTTTCATGGTTTTGGAAGAGACTCAAGACGGGAGTTGATGCTTGGTGCAAGATCTACTCCTTATTCACGATTCTCAGCCTAAACCCGATGATGAACTCCGCTATTTTTATTATTTATTTACTTTTTAGCACGAATAACTAAATCCTTTAGCTGGGAAGAACGATGTAATTTAGAGTTGATGATTTAATTTCAACTCTCAACTTTTGAGCTTTTGTTGTTATGTGTTGATTTTGCTTCTAAGTTTAATGCTTGAATTACTTGGCCACTAATTCATAGATTTGTGAATAATGACAAGTCGAGAGGTGAGTTAATTATTTAATAGATCTAATTAAGGAATATTTTGGCTATGCATCGAGATATAGTAGTTGACTTGATTAGATATGATTGATTTGAACTCGAGAGAGGTAAATCATATTATTTTTGTGAATTCGATTGAGCACAACTTGAAATTAGAAATTGAGAGGAGAAATCAAGTTGGATGTCTAAAGATAAATCGGGATTCCCAACTAAACAACTCTTTTTAATTTGCAACTTATTTATAATCTTTTCATTGAAAAACCAATCTTTAGCCTTTATATTTTTACTTGTTTTTGTTGAGATTAGTTTAAACCAACATTAAATAAATTAATTTTCGTGGGTACTATACCCAGACTCTATGAGTCTACTGTTTACTACTTGTTATGACATCGTATACTTGCGATTCGTATTTGTACAACATGGTTAATTAGTAGTATATCTGAAAATATTATGCTTGTATCACATAGTGCTAGAAGCTATATAATCCTTGAAGGGTTAGTTATGTTTTAAGCATATAATTTTGAATGTCTTACAGTGCTTGAAGCACATACATTGCGCTCTTTTTCCATTGACTGGGGTTTTGTCCCAATGGATATTATTAACAAAGTTTTTAATGACCCAACTTTTGTGGCGTATTCAAAAGAATAATGTATTCTTTTTTCTTTGCTTGGATTTTTCCCCACTCGGTTTTTTTTTCCTTGCAAGGTTTTAACGAGGCATGTTCTATGTGTAATAAATAGCATACAAGATATTAACCCTCAATACAAGACTCTTGAAGAATTGATACAACTTGAAGGAAAATATATTTCGAAGTATTGAATATATTAGAGAGACATGGGTAATCAAACACGAGAACTATTGTTGATTGAAGTAAGGGGGATCAGCTGCGCTCTTTTTCCTTCGATTAGTTTGTATGCCATTGCGTTTTTCTAACAAGGTTTTAATGAGGTAGTACTTTGACATTCCAAAATTGTTTAGAATTAGTTGTATTCATTTTTTCCTTAGTTTGATAGATTTTCTCCATTGGATTTTTCCCAAATAAAGTTTTGGGCGAGATAATTATTGTATATAATAGTCATTAAAGGGAGAGTGTTATAAATAATGAAGTAATTAGTGAATGCTTATTGTTCCCCGTAGTTCTAGATCTGTATCTATAAATAGAAGCTTTTGACCCTCATAATAATACATATAATTCCATAGTTTTTTATCCAAGTTTTCTCTATTTAATTTCTTCTATTTTTCATTTAATTTATAACATTACTAACTTACTAGTAAGCTATATCTTTAGAATAACTCACATCATACGATATAGAATATCAAAATTTAGTCATATATTTTGAAAATGTAACTTGTTAGTAATGCCGTCCAACAAATTACATATCACATGGCAGTTTCGTCACCAATTGATTGCTACTCCTTGTTGACTAACTATGGCAATAAAGTCCATTCGCCGTTCACGTGTTTTATAGCTTATTATTATCATTTTTGGATATTTTAAAACAAAACCACGAGCAGCTCTGAAGAATCAACAGTTTCATAGAATTTTTGCAAAGCAGATTTAATATTTACTTGTATGACGTAATTAATTTGATAAAAAGTAATTTTTTAATATTTAAAATGACAAAATAATTTTGTGATTTCAAGCCAAAAATTGTATGAAAAGTCAACGATTACTTTCCAAAATCACTTGTATTCCAAACTATGCTTATCAAAACCCGAATATTTTCTAGGAATCGAATAAGTGCGCAGTGGTAAGACGCTGGAGTTTTCCGGCCGAAGGCCGGGGTTCGATTCCTCCTCCTCCCCCCCAGCCCCCCAAAAAATCCCCCCATCCCCGATTCCCCATGTCAAAAAAAAAAACCTGAATATTTTCTCATTTTATTCTACAGTTTTTATCGGTCATTAAGATGTCACTATACGTTGGGACTTTGTTTTATTTTTATTTTTTATTTTTTATCACAATCCAAAGCTGCAATTTTTAACTTAAAAAATACGAAACAAAAGAACTTGAACTTGGAAAAAAGTTATAGTACTTTGGGAGTACTCAACTCGATATTTCAGACCAATAAAAGCTATCCACCTATATATAGGGGACCACAATTTAATAAATAACATGGCCCCCTTTATCTAGGAGGATAATTATCATTGACCAAATACCGAATATTTGGTATTCCGAAAGTACTATAATTTTTTCGGTCAACTTGGCTAAAATATGCCCATGAAGGAAATTACAAACACTGACGGTTGCAATCTAACGCCACACTGGTACACTGATACTAGTCAAGAATGCCCACTAAGCTGCAGCGTAAGAGAATGGTAATATGTTACAACAGTCTACTTTTACCACTTTGTCCCCATGCATGTTTCTACTATAAATACAGTAAGCTCTAAGCATTTGATCCTCACCATTGTCAAGTTATAATCTGCTTAACTTGATAGTTTCAACAGCATACATCTATTTGTTCTCATCTTTTCTTCTTCCAAAATCAAGAATGGCACTTTCTTTTACCGGAAATGGCAACACCGTCCAAAAGGAGATCATTCGTCCAGTTGCAAACTTCTCTCCCAGTTTGTGGGGCAACCAATTTATCAATTTTTCTTATGATACTGAGGTATATACACTGAGTTCAAATCCGCAATATCATTTGTTATCCATTAGCTTGCTGTTGATATATAGTTATGCTGTTAATTAGCTCTCATAGAAAAATTACTTTAGTTATTTAAATGTGCTATACGTGTTAAATTGTGTAGTTAGCCGAAAAGTATGCTAGTGAGATTGAAAAGTTGAAAGCTCAAGTGAAACCTACGCTGAAAAATCGAGAAAGCGACATGATGGGGACGATGGCTTTGATCAACACACTCGAGCGCTTGGGTGTTTCATATCACTTTGAAGATGAGATTGAACAATTATTAGAACATTTCTTCAATCTTGACCCAAATTATGCAGATGAATCCTATGATCTGTACACTATTGCCCTTCATTTTCGCCTTTTTAGACAACATGGTTATCGTATATCTTGTGATGTTTTTAAGAAGTTCACAGATGAGAATGGAAAATTCAAAGAGAATGTTAAGAGCGACGCAAAGGGTTTGCTAAGCCTATATGAAGCATCATATTTAAGAGTGCATGGCGAAGATGTATTAGAAGAGGCCCTCAGCTTTACAACAGCTAGTCTGAAATCCATGGCACCACTTCTAAGCAGCGTACTTGGGAAACAAGTAAATCATGCCCTTGTTCAATGCATTCATTTTGGGAACCCTAGAATCGAGGCGCGTAATTTCATCTCCATCTATGAAGAAGACGAGTCGAAGAATGAAATGTTGCTAAAGTTTGCCAAGTTAGACTATAATTCATTACAAATGCTGCATAAACAAGAGCTCTATGAAGCCTCAAGGTTACATTATGATTTTAGATATAAATGTCAATTCCTCTATCACGCGCGTAACCATCAAGATTAAAATAATGTGATGTTATGGCAGGTGGTGGAAGGAGTTGGATCTTGTTACTAAACTTCCTTATGCAAGAGACAGACTGGTGGAATGTTTTTTCTGGGCTATGGGAGTTTATCATGAACCTCAATATTCGACTGCTCGAATTATGCTCACAAAAATTATTGCAATGATATCAATAATAGACGATACATATGATGCCTATGGTGTCCTTGATGAATTAGAAGTTTTTACCGAGGCCATTCAAAAGTATATATTTTCTTAGCTGTAATTAACATGGTCTATAATAGTAAAATAAGTTAAAATCTATTGTTTATTAATCATGATTATGCTCAAAAAAGCTTCTTGTATTTCAGGTGGGATATTAGTGAAATTGATCATTTACCAGAGTACATGAAGCCGATCTACAATGCTCTTCTCCATCTCAATGAGCAATTTGACGAAGAATTATCAAAAGAAGGAAGATCGTATGCAATCTATTATGCAAAAGAAGCAGTAAGTACTATATTTTACTTGTACTCACTGATTGTTCACTACACCTATTGTTTTTGCTGCTTATTACTATTTTTAACTCTAAATCAATGTTTGTGAACTTTATGAAATATCAACTAATTTTTATGCAGTTGAAAGAATTGGTGAGAGCTTACTATGTGGAAGCCAAATGGTTCATCGATGGGCACTCGCCACCATTCTCCGAGTATTTGGACAATGCACTAATCACATCCAGTTACGTTTATCTTACGATTACATCCCTATTCGGTGTGAAATCTGTCACCAAGGAACAATTTGAATGGTTAAGCAAGAAACCAAAAGTGCTCCTTGCTAGCCTCATAATATCTCGACTCGTTGATGACATTGCCACCTATGAGGTATGATATTCAAGCTGAAACTTTGTTATGTACACATCACTTCTAAAAATAAGCAACTTTATTATTTGATTGCTTGCTATAATAATTATTAATATTAATGTTTTTTATTTTTTTGGTTATTAATTGAAGGTTGAGAAAGGACGAGACCAGATTGCGACAGGGATTGAATCGTATATGAAAGATTATGGTGTATCCAAAGAAGAAGCAGAGGCTAAGTTGTTTGAAATGGTTAATAATGCATGGAAGGATACCAACGAAGAGTGTTTTAGACCAAGTTCCTCTCCTAGGGAAGTTTTGATGCGAATTCTCAATTTTGAACGCACTGTAGATGTCACATATAAAGGAAATGAAGATGGGTACACACAGCCACAAAAAGTTCTAAAACCTCTCATTGTTAATTTGTTTATTGATCCTGTCGAAGTCTAAGTTTTATTTCATTCGGATCAAGTTGAGGACGATATATTGGTGTTAACAATCTGTTTTTTTCTTTTTCTTTTTTAAGTTTCATTTCTGCCATATGTCGTAGAGGCGAGTTAAATACCTTAAATGCCATTGTACTTTGTCGAGTGTTTGAGATGTCATCAAATTTTAAAATGCTTTTAAAATACTACTGTAGTTTATTAAATGTAATAATATACTTGTCGTTGAACTTTAAAACTTTTTTCTTTTTGTTTTTGACAATAGTTTAAAACATTTCTAGTATGCCACTAAACTATATATAAACATTGTATTATGTATACCACTTTGTTGACGACCATTTGGAAATCTAAAAGAATTATTAATTGGGTGATACATGAATAAATAATTTTAAATGTAGCATAAATCTACAAGAAAAATAAATAAAGATAATTTTTAAAATAAAAATAAATTGTCGGTAAAAAAATATAGATTTAAAACTAATGATGTGACTTTTTCTCTTATATATATATATATATACACACACACACAGAATTTTTAATGTTAATTATGATTTTCTCCCGTGCGCTGCATGAGAAAACATATGTTTAAGATATAATTATCTTAGACAAATACACGCATAATCATATTGCGACAATATTGTAATGTAATGTATAACCATCCCACTAAACACCGATTTTTCCCATATATAACACTATTCAAAAGTAATTGGCATTACTCTTGTATTATACATAGCTTCAATTGGTCCTAAACAAAGCAAGACAACTTAAAACTGAATATCCATATGCATAGACTATAGGTATATGGCCATATAAGAATTCGGCTTTCACATCTAATCACCAACACAAAATCCAAAGATTTATGCCTGTAAATCGCAAAATGAAAATGGAAAAATGAGGAAGGATAATTAATCAAAAAGGCGAAGGTATTCAAGAGATATAATAAAGAAAATGTTGTTTACTTCTTTTTACTCAAAAAAGAATATTTTTACCAAAATAGATATTAAAAATATAATTCTACATGTTAACATATCCCTTATTTGTACAGAATATCGACTTAAAGAGAATGAAAAGTTCTCACGACTGTCAAAGTGACTTCTACTTATTGCAATCACAAGTTATAGAGACTGAGCAAAAAGGATTAATAGAAATAAAAAATGAAAAGTGTAGGAAGGCTAACCACTCAACTCAAGGGAGAACCATAGCAAGTCACCCTCCACAACTTCTTTTAACAGTATATTCATGAAGTTGCTCAATGATTCCTGCCACTCAAGGGAGAACCGTAGCAAGTCACCCTCCATAACTTCTTTTTATAGTATATTCATTAAGTCGCTCAATGATTCCTGCCACTCAAGGGAGAACCGTAGCAAGTCACACTCCATAACTTCCTTTTATAGTATATTCATTAACTCGCTCAATGATTCCTACCATTCCGAAGAATTTAGATCATCAAATTAGGATACTTAGGATAACATATTTTGTAAATAGAGCTCGCTAAACTTTTGGTTACCAAAAATGAAAAAATAAAATAAAATAAAATAAAAGTCTCATAATTTGGTAGTGGTTACTAATCTAATTACACTTGATAGATAGTTGGTTCTAAGGACAAATAGAAAGCCACACACAATTATATGAGAAAAGAAAATAAAATAAAATGAAGAGAAAAAAAGACATTGCATAAAAATCAGCTGCACAAAGACGATTGTCACCCAGAGATATTTAAAAAAAATAAATAAAAGTAAAATCATTCCTAGAAACTGTAAATACACGAACAAACATGATATTTACTTTCCAAGTCTGACGATGAACAAGAGCATAAAATAAAGGAATGCAGATGCCGATGATAATCGCCGTAATTAAGGCAAGATTATGAAAATAAGGGAAGTTCATAATAAAATTGTGCATCTCATAAGGATATTAAAACTTTGAATTATAAAATCTAATATGGAAACATAGCTGACGATAATGATCTCTAGAATTATTATGAGATCTGAAAATAAGAGAACGCAGATTTGGGAGATTCTAAAGATAAGCGAATGTAGATTTGGGAATTGATTAGTGATAATGATAATAAAGATATAATGTGAAGATTTTGGTGTTTTTTTGCAACAAATTGATTAAATTAAATTAAATTTAGGAAATTGATTTGTGATAATGATAAAGATATAATGTGAAAATTTTTGTGATTTTTTGCAACAAATTGATTAAATTAAAAGGGTGAATGAGAGTAACTTTTAATGATTTTTAATAGATTTTAATGTGAAAGAAGAGAGAGAATGAGTGGAGGTGAGTGGTTGACATTTATGGATGTGATGAGATATGTGGATGTGATTGATTTAGGAGAGAGAAAAAAGTGGAAAAAAGTGATAAAAAGTGATAAAATTTGATAAAAGTTGTATCCATTCGGCCTTTAAATTAAATAATGATATATAAATCAAAGATTTGTATATATCAGTTAGGGAAATGTGTTTAAGTTAAAAACCTTGAGTGAGATTAATAATAAAATAACAATTATTTAATTTAGAAAAACTAAAAAATGCGTGAGAAAATGACGTTGGTTTATATATATATAGATATAGATGCCACATGAAAAATTATTTATACAAGATATAAAATTACTATCTTTAATTGGTATTATCAATTTTCATTCTTAAAAATTATTCCCGATGTAAAATTATTTATACAATACTAGCTAAAGTTGTTAATTTTATTAAAAAGAGGCATATATTATGTGGCACTGAGCTATAAATGATGACTTTTATATTTAGCTTGGCATGTGGAAGATTAAAAAATAAGAAAAAGTCTCACTAATTAATTATCATCCTTACATGAATATTTTTAGACCAACAGTAATGTGATTTTCTTTTATTTATTGTTATTAGTGTTATACCCCTGTGATGCATAGACATCTATAATTGAAAAATAGTTTCTTTTTTTTATTAATAGTAATAAAATTTAGATGGAACTAATAGAACGAAATAAAAAACAAAAAATAATTATATTTGTTATAAAAGTATCGCAAATTTCGAAACACATCTTTATCTACAATATTTGTAATTGTATTTGTTACTTATTAGGTTCACATTCTAATCGCATATCAACATTTTCAATGACCCGTGACTCGTCACTCTTGACATCGCAATCAAATTAAAAAGAAAAAAGCAACTATACTTAGTTCATACATTTTTTCAGTAATTTATTTTTTAATATTCTATTATTTCAAATAGATAAGAAGCTTATCTACAACAAATAAAAAAATTTAATCCCATTCAATTTCTACGATGGAAATAAATCTAAGCCATCATTAATAAATAAGAACATCCGCTCACAAATGTATGTAATGTCTGATTTGAAAAAAAAAAGAAAAATAAAATTAGCAATATAAGAATTAATTTGTCATCTCTATAAACAAATTTCTTGTATTATCGTTAAAACACAACATGAAATATAAAAGATCTCAAACTATTTAATAAATCATGAAAGACCAAATAGAGTCGAACACAACATTATAAACATTAAACGATTTTTTTAAAGGACCATTAAAAAGTATTTGGTGCAAACATTGTTATGTGTATGGGTTTAAAAAATGAAATTTGAGAATTCAAATTGAAAATTATGCCATAATAGTTATGATTATTATAATAATTTTTAGCACAAACTATAATAAAGACTCTCTTATAAATAAACTAAAATAATAATTATGATTTTTTATCAAAATAAATTAATTAATGATGAAATAATGATTTTAATTGGAATTTAGTAATGTTTAGTTGGACATAGTTAGTTTAATCAATTTAAAATTTTACGATTAAAAAAAGAAAATCAATTAAAGTAAAAATTAAAAAATAATAAAAAATAAAACAGAATAAAAAAAGCATTTGCATTGCTCATTGTACAATCCACAATGTGCAATACCGTCTATTACATTAACAATTTAAAAAAAGAAAATATTACTCACTAAAAACATTTTAAAATCTAGCAATATCAAAGTAATTTATAATTTATCGAAATCAATCAATTTTTTTAAGAAATAAAAAATAAAAAAATTAAACACTAAAAAATTACAAAACCATAACTTTTCGCAAAAAAAAAGCTACAAAATCGTAATAAATTTGAAATAGATTACTTACTAAAAATTAAAAAAAAATTAAAACTCTAACATTGTAGAAATAATTTATAATTTATCGAAATCAATCACTTTCCTAAAAAATAAAAATTTCAAAATTTAAAAAATCCACTCAAAAAAGAAATAAAATAAAAAAAAGTGCATAAAAATCCACACAAAAAAAGAAATCAAAAAATCAAAAATAAATAAAATATTAATTGTGTGTGGCAAGAAGACGTGTGGCCTTTTTGGTTGAAATCCTTGCACAGCTATATTTATTGCAATCAATCTTTGAATTGAGTGTGTAGGTGATTAGAGCATCTCCATTGCTATGTGAATTAGGGGAGATGTTATGGAGGAGAGTGATATAGAGAAGATGATTACTGCCCTTGAGCGCATGGGTGTTTGATATCACTTTGAAGATGACATTGAACAATTATTAGATATTGGTTGAAATCCTTGCACAGTTACATTTATTGCAATCAATCTTTGAATTGACTATGTAGGTGATTAGAGCATCTCCATTGCTATGTGAATTAGGGGAGATGTTATGGAGGAGAGAGATATAGAGAAGATGATTACTGCCCTTGAGCGCTTGGGTGTTTGATATCACTTTGAAGATGGCATTGAACAATTATTAGAACATTTCTTCAATCTTGACCCAAATTATGCAGATGCCCTATGTTCTATACACTATTGCCTTCACTTTCGTCTGTTGAGACGGTAGGGTTATCCTATATCTTGCGATGTCTTTGAGAAATTCGTAGACGAGAATGGAAAACTCAAAGAGAGTGTTAAGAGTGACGAAAATTCCTAAGCCTCTATGAAGCATTACATTTAAGAGTGCATGGATAAGATGTGCTAGAAAAGGCCCTTAGCTTTACAATAGGCAGTCTGAAATCCATGGCACCACATCTAAGCAACGTACTCGGGAAACAAGTAAATCATGCCCTTGTTCAATGCATCCATTTTGGGAACCCTAGAATCGAGGAATATAATTTTATCTCCATCTACAAAGAAGACGAGTCCAAGAATGAAATGTTGAGCTAAGGTTTGTCAAGTTAGACTATCAGCCCGTTCTTTTACAACTTTTAACAAATTTTTACACATTTTAACACATTCACATCAAAAGTCAAACCAATTACATCCACATATTTTCTAGGACCCACTGTACTACATAAATCTCCACCACTCAATCCCACTCATTCTTTCTCCTATTTCACATCAAAACTCATAAATGCTTATAAATACACATACACTAACGGGAGCTATAATTCATTACAAATGCTGCATAAACAGGACCTCTATGAAGTCTCAAGGTAACATTATGATTTTACGCATAAATGTCAATTCCTCTATCAATTGCCCAACCATCAGAATTAAAATTTTATGATTTCATGGTAGGTGGTGGAATGAATTGGATTTTGTTTCTAAACTTCCTTATGCAAGAGACAGACTGGTGGAATATTTTTTCTGGGCAATGGGAGTTTATCATGGACCTCAATATTCGACTGCTCAAATTATGCTCACAAAAATAATTGCAATGTCATCAATAATAGACGATACATATGATGCCTACGGTGTCCTTGATGAATTAGAATTTTTTCCAAAGGCCATTCGAAAGTATATATTTTCTTCGCTGTAATTAACATAGCCTATAATAGTGAAAGAAGTCAAAATCTATTCTCGATTAATCATGATTATACTAAAAAAAGCTTCTTATATTTCGGGTGGGATATTAGTGAAATTGACCATTTACTAGAGTACATGAAGCCGATCTACAACGGTCTTCTCCACCTCAGTGAGCAATTTGATGAAGAATTATCAAAAGAAGAAAGATCGTATGTAGTCTATTACACAAAAGAAGCACTAAGTACTATATTTTAATTGTACTCGCCGACTGTTCACTAAAACTATTATTTTTGCTGGTTATTACTATTTTTAACTCTAAATCAATGTTTGTAAACTTAATGAAATATCAACTAATTTTTATGCAGTTGAAAGAATTGGCGAGAGCTTACTATGTGGAAGCCAAATGGTTCATCGAAGGGTACTTGCCACCATTCTCCGAGTATTTGGACAATGCACTAATCAGTAATCACATCCACTTACATTTATCATACGATTACATCCCTATTCAGTGTAAAATCTGTTACCAAGGAACAATTTGAATGGTTAAGCAAGAAACCAAAAGTACTTGTTGCTAGCCTGATAATATGTCGACTCGTTGATGACATTTTTTTTATTTAAGCAAAGCACTAGCTAGACCCGTGCGTCGGTTTTACGCGTCCGCCGAGCCTAGCTGGATGGGGTTTGGAACCCCCCTACCATTTTATTAATATCAAAATATTATAAGTACAAAAGGAGGGGGGCATAAACCTGATCTCCTAAAGAGCCAATGTAATGAAAAAATAAAAGAGGAACTTCCTCCCTTACAAAACTGAGATAGAAATATCTAATGCTAAAAGATAAACAAGGAAAGACTCCCTCCCTAACAAAGTAAGATATGTCAAAATATGAAAGAATGAAGGAACGAATAAGAGCGTAACCGCCACGAAAGGCCACGAACAGACAGAAACCCATGGCCATCCATCTGAAGGAGAGCCTTAGCGTGAATCGGTAGCTGATGTGACTCGTACTCGAAGTAGGCCTCCGCAATAAGCCCTCTGAAGCAAGTGCGTCTGCAACCTGGTTTCCCTCACGAAAGATGTGGGAGACCACGTCCCTATCTGGGTGGAGGAGCTGACGAATACGTCGAATAAGAATGTGTAAATGCCACGGACCTCCTCCCTGAACGATGCAGTGAACAGCAACTCGAGAATCCGCCTCAACCCAAATGACATCCCTGCAAAGCGAGCGTGCTAGTAGAAGTCCATCAAGTATGGCACGTAGTTCGGCCTCGAAAATGTCGCAGTCACCATAAAAAGAACAGAAGGCCCGAACATAGTGCCCAGAATGGTCCCGGATCACTCCATCCTCTCAGTTCGACGATCAGCCACACAACCATCTGTGTTCACCTTATAGGCACCGACATACGACCTATGCCAAAACACCAAAATCGGAGTGGGGGAAGGGGAGCCGCAATAGAAATGCCAAATCTCACAGCTAAATCAATATCCTCGCCAATGAAGAAAACTAAAAGCCTCAGCACCATGGAGAAGAGAAATAGCTTGACATATACGCCAAATAATCTGCCGAGAGTCAACAGGACTGCCACGATACTTCGCATCATTACGTGCCGTCCACAGATACCAAAAAATGAAAATAGGGACAATGATGCGAATGCGTCCCCGCCTGACAAACTGACCAGAATATCGCCATCGCTGAGCACGGTGCCAGATGCTATCAGCAGAAGGGAAAGAAATATGAAAACAGCCAAAAAATGCTGCCAGACACAAGATGTAGCCTCACCACTAATGAAAACATGCTGAAGCGTCTCCTCATCTAAACAACACTGGCAACGTGAAGGCATTTGCACATGAATCCGCTGCCTAACCACGTGATCAACAGGCACCAGGCTCTGCAATAACCGCCAATGGAAAAACGACACTGTCACTAGGAGAGTAGTACACCATAACTCCTGAGATGTTGGCTGAACATCAATATGCTGCCGTACTAACTCCCAGGCAGATCCAACGGCAAATCGGCCATCAGAAGTATCCCGCCACAACATCCTATCAGGGACCCAATGTCCAATGGGATAGAGGAGATCCGAATGGCGAGGTCGAGAGGGACTGCCTCCAGTAAACGCCCAAAGTCCCACCCAGTATCATCAAAGAAATCCTGTACCCTAACCGAGGAAGGTCTATAATTAGGAAAAAAATCAAGAAGAGGGGCATCATCCATCCAGCAATCATGCTAGAAGAAGACTTGACCCTGACCAAGCTGCTAGAAAATACGGGGCTTCGCAGTCGCCCTGATAGCCAATAACCGATGCCAACCCCTAGAATCGAGATAGGCCTGTTGAACCTGTGTAGGGGCTGTTCCTGGGAATATCGATCCCTCAAATAAAGAGCTCAAAGAGAATTCTGAGAATGAAATCGCCACCATAGCTTCAGGGAGCAAGCATCAACCATATCCCTAAGTCTCCGAAAGCCAAGGCCACCCTCCTTCGGGAAACGACACAAATCCCCCCAACATCTCCAATGGATACGATGAGCACAGTCCTGAGAGTCCCACAAGAAACGGGCAAATAGACTAGATAACCGCTTCAACACAGCCTTAGGGGCTGCAAAATATGAAATAGATGAAGCGGCATAGAGGAAAGCATGGATCGGATCAAAGTGATACGTGCCCCAGGAGACAACAACCGATTGGCCAACTTGAGATCCGATCCCGAATCTTCTGCACTAGAGAATCAAACAGGAAGATCTGACGGGCGCCCTTATATAAGGGAACGCTAAGATAAGTGATAGGAAGCTGGCTGCGCACAAATCCTGTAAAAACCTCCCATCTATGAAGCTTAGCAGAACTAGCCCGACGAAGAGCAATCAACGAATTCTTGCCTCGATTTACCAATTGGCCAAAAGCCTCTCATAGTGCGCAAACTGTTGAATACTCCGCTTCTGACAATTGGCGAATATAATAATATCATTAACAAAGGCAAGATGTGAGATGAACGTGGGACCCCTATGAATGTACTGCAAACAACTGTGCTGCTGAAACTGATCGGTGAGTAGGCGAGAGAAGTAATCAGCAGCAATAACAAACAAAGCAGGCAAAATCGGATCACCTTACCGCAGGCCCCGAGAGGAAGGAAACAAACCAGCCGATTGGCCATTGACTAGGACCAAAAAATGACACTTCGAAATACACTGCCTGATCATGTCAAGCCATAGTTGGTCAAATCCAAGCTGCGCCATCACAACGAACAAGAAGTCCCAATCCAGTCGATTGTAGGCCTTAGCCATATCAAGCTTGAGGATAACGTTGCCCCCCTAACTTGCCTATTAAGGCTATGCACAATCTCCTGAGCTAGCAAAACTTTATCCCCAAGCAAATGCCCCGGCACAAAACCACTTTGCTGGGGCAAGATAATACGAGGTAGAAGCTCACTAAGGCAGGTGTTCAACAACTTCGTGATGATCTTGTTGAACACCGTGCAAAGGCTGATAGGCCGAAAATCCATCCAAACACAAGCCTCCTTCCTCTTAGGAAGAAGGATGATAGGTGTAGCGAAGAAGCCCGAGGGGGCCTATCGCCCCCGAAGAAGTCAATCACAGCCTGATATTTGTCCTGACTCGTTGATGACATTGCCACCTGTGAGGTATGATATTCATGCTAAAACTTTATTATTTATAGGTCCCTTCTAAAAATAAGCAATTTTAATGTTTAATTGCTTTATAAAATTATTATTATTTTTTCTTATTAATTGAAGGTTGAGAAAGGATGAGGCCAGATTGCTACGGGGATTGAATTGTATATGAAAGATTATGGTGTATCCAAAAAAGCGGCGGAGGATAAGTTGTTGGAAATGGTTAATAATGCATGGAAGGATATCAATGATGGGTGTTTTAGACCAACCCCCTATGCTAGAGAAGTTTTGATGAGAATTCTCAATGTTGAATGCATTATAAATGTGGCATATAAAGGAAATGAAGAGGGTACACACAGCCACAAAAAGTTCTAAAACCTCACATTGTTCTTTGTTTATTGATCCTATCAAGCTCTAAGTTTAATTTCATTGGGATCGAGTCGCAGAGGACGATATTGATGTTAACAAATTATTTTGTTTTTCTATTTTAAGTTTCATTTGTGTCATTTGTTGTAGAGAAGAGTTAATAAATACCCTAAATGTCATTATACCTTGTCAAGTGATTTTAAAATGCCATCAAATTTTAAAACGTCTTTATAGTACTACTGTAGTTTATTAAATGTAATAATTAATTTATATGTCACTGAGTCTTAAAACATTTCTTTCTTCTTCTTCTTTTTTTTTTAAACATTTCTTTCTTCTTCTTTTTTTTCTTTTTTTTGGCGTGTTTGACAATAGTTTAAAACATTTCTAGTATGCCACTAAACTATATATAAAACATTGTATTATGTATATCACTTTGTTTATGACAATTTGGAAATATAAAAGAATTATTAATTTAAGTGGGTGATAGACGAATAAATAATTTTAAACGTAGAATAAATCTACAAGGAAAATAAATAAAGATAGTTGTTAAAATAAAAATAAATTGCTGGTAAAAAAATATAAATTCAAGACTAACGATGAGACGTTCTCTTTTATATATATTACAGAGACTTTTTAATGTTAACTAGTATTTTTTACCCGTGCGTTGCACGGGGTGATGTATTTAAAATATTAGTAAATCCTACTGATATTAATATTATAAAATCAAAAGATTAATATTTTTTACCGCGCTTTTACCCAGCATTTACACCCGTGCATTTTATATAATTAATTTTTTAACAAATAATAATTTGGATAAATATTAATGGAATAATTAATTTATGATTAGTTATCAATTTGTACCATACTCTTACCTAGCATTTACACCCGTGCATTATATGAGATGATAATTAGTGATAGAGATTATGTTAATATATCACATTTTACTTATGGTAAAATTAAATATGTTAAATATGGATAAACATAAAATTAAATTAAAAAAATCAAATACTATAGTTATCAAAATAAATATAATAAAAAAACTCTATCAATTTTCTTAAAGCCTATGGTTTTTTTTTTTAAAAAATTATTCTATATTCTACTATATACAACTCCAAATTTCGAAAGATATTAATTACATACTCATGTGATGTACGGTATTGACAATGAATATATGAATAATAAAATTTTGGAATTTAATTATGAAATATAACCAATACATATTTATATTATAGAAATGATAATATAGCGGGTACTGACCCCAACACCCTATTTCTACCACCGCTAGGAAACACTTATTATCGCCCCCACCCACTTTCATTTAATCGTATCTGAGTGAGGATATTATAAAAATTGCAACATGATGAAGACTCTCATTCCCCGTCCCCATTCTGCTAAAAAATGCTCATCCCTCTCGATGTCCTATCATGATCGTTTAATCAAAGATTTTTATTTACATTGTTTAAACGTGTATTAATGACATCTATTTCAATAAATACCTTCTAAACATAGTAAACATGTATATTAATATATTCGACATAAACTCACCAATTTAATCTATTCAGCATATTAATATCATTTTTTTTTAAACTCATCAATTTAGATGTTTATTTAAATAATTTAAATTATATAGGTTTCTTAATGTGGTCGATAAAAAAAATCATTGATATTTAATCATATTTTTTTACCATATTTAATGCTATAATCGAATTTAAATTAATTTGAATGAGATAAATAAATTTGAATGAGACAAATGACTTGAAATATATATTATTCATAATTAAAAAAGAAGAGTTAATCGATGATCTTTAAAAATTGAATAAAATCTAAACAGATAAAAATCGTTATAAAATGAATAATTTGAAGTAGTTGGGATTCTTAATATTTATTTAGAAAATGTAATCCTAAATAGATATTTAATATAGTCGAGAGATGATAAGTGCTAGAAAAGCACTTAAATAACTCTTCTATTTTACGTGTTTGTGTGTTTTATTAGTGTTATATGTTTCGTTTTATGTGTTTTTCCTTTATTGTGGTGTTTAGGGTCACAAAGAATCAAAAGGAGTCAAAAAGGATGAAAATCGAATGAAAAGCGAAACTCTGGGACCAAAAACAGCGAATCAAAGATGGAAGGACCAGGATGCAATTTTATGGAAAGTTGTTTTTACAATTTTCTTGTGCTAAAGTCGAAGACCATCAAGAGGATTCCTACACTCTTTTTCGGATCGCAAATCGGAGTTTTCTTAGTGAAAGTTATGGCGTTTGAAGAAAAAGGACTAAACGCGTCACTTCCAAAACTGTTGGGGACCAAAGTGCAACTTTTTCCAAAGTCAGGGGACCAAAGTGAACCGTTTCAGAAAGTTGGAGGACCACAATGCAATTTTGGAAGGACCTAAAATGAACAACATTCAAGGTGAGGACTTGGTGTGCAATTTCTGGGTGACTCGGGTGACTCGAGTCAGCGCCGCACGTGATCGAGTCAGCGCCGCAGGTGACTCGAGTCACGCCCGATCATCTCGATCAGCGCCGCAAGTGACTCGAGTCACCGCCGCAAGTGATCGAGTCACGCATCTAACCGTCCTGGCCTCCCCGTTCCGCGCGCACGGTGACTAGGCAGAATCGCGCGTGACTCGAGTCAGCGCGCGCGGCGACTCGAGTCACTCCTGGCGCCGCTGCAGATTTTGACCAGCGGACTCACCTACCATAAAACGTGTTTTTGGTATTTTCTTGACTTCTTAGAGATAAAACAATCTGAGCACACCACAATAGACTCATGAAGGAAGACTTTTATGATTTTAATATTTTTGGTGTAATATTTTTGCCTATAAATAGAGGCATTTCCAAGCTTGAATCACACAACTTGTAGAAGAATTGGCTTGTGATTCTCTCCAACTTTCTCCTCAATAAATTTCTCTTCATCATTTGTTCTTAGTTGTAGCTTGAAAGCTCTTAGTTTTTCATATTGAGTGAGTAAGAACCTAAATATAGGTTCGAAAAATCAATCGGCGATACTTGGTAGTGAATATGATTAACGAATTATTTCTTCTCTAGTTTCTTTCCTTATTTTATTTTCATATTTGAGAAAGATAATATATCATATATTGCGAGAGGTGATACAGTGATTCTGTAATTATAAAATTTAACCATATATGAGTAGTTAGACTTCTCTATCTAGTTCGAGAGGCGTTGTGTTCAATTATCATGTTGTTATCTTTTCTAACTCTTTACTAACGTTTTATCTATTCCTCTACTTCAATTTGTTGATTTGTTATGCTTTTAAACCCGTTTTGAATTTATGTGATTATTGCATTCACTTTGGCCAATTGAATCAATTAATCTTTAAGTTCAAGTTAAGTGCTAGGATTGGAACTTTTGATCCGTAATTGTCACTGAATTCCAATCCACATTAAGCAAGCGAATATCGTGCATATTTGTTAATAAATCAACTTAGATGTATTAATTCAAGTTTGTGAAATTGATCATCTAATTCAACTCATTCTTAACTTGTTCATTTCACACTAGCATTGCATTAAATCCTAAGAACTTGTTTAGGATTATCCAATAGCCTAGATGTTAAGTTAAGAACTCACTTTAATTTAATACACTTAAGGAAGAATTAGATTGTCGAGCTTCTTGGTTAATTGAGAGTTGATAAATTGGAGAAAGGGATAGTACACATTGTGCATGGGAAAGATAAACACAAGATGTTAACACACCAACCGAGAACTAGATATATCTTCAATTGTTTCATTTTCATCTCTTTTATTTTGTAATTTTATTTTTATTGCATTCAACTTCACAAAACCCCCTTTTTCTATATTAATTGATAAAAACAACTAGATTAAACACCGATTCCTCTTGGGTTGACCACTTACTTACCACTTCTACATTAATTTGTAGTTTTGAAACCAGTAAGGAAATAAAATAAATTTTTGGCGTCTTTGCGACAACCACGCCCAAGTTTTGGCGCCGTTCTTGCGAGCAGTTAACCAATTTAGTTGTTTTTATTAGTTAACTTTAAAAAAAAAAAAAAAAAATAGTCAGACTACGACTTTAAACAAAAAAGCGCTTCTTGGGAGGCAACCCAAGCATTTTCTCTTATTTTTTATTTTCTTTTGAATTTTTGTTCTTTGTTTTTATTTCCCAACTTTTTATCTAGCATTAAGGAAGATATTGCTTTATTCTGTAGGAGGGCGATATTTGAGACTCAATTATTTGGGAAGAGACATGATGGCCCATAAATCGGTGATTAGCGAAAATTACGGATAATGGCGAGTTAATTATTGATAAATGACAAATCCAGTCAAAGCCAGCGTTTTCTCGGATGCCCACTCCAACGATACTCTTTCTGACACACTCTGCATGCACGATTGTCGGTTGAAGCAGTGCCCACTTTGATTATAAATCGGAGATCATTCTCCACCGAAACCACAACCATAATCTTCATTTTCGAGTACTTCTTTCTAGCGGTGATTAGGTGACCTTATAAATCCACTCGATGGGCGTACCTTTCGGGTAACCGTTCCATTGGATTTGTGTCCACAAATCGAAGATAAAATATGTTTCATTAAGGATGGCATGAGTAAGAGTCTTTGGATGATATCCATCAAACTCTTGAGCACATCCTAGTGGAATGGTGCAAATCGAACTTCTCAATTTGTGGAGTGAATTCAAAAAGGCAGCGAGCGATCTCGATCTTGAATCTAACTTTAAAAGACCACTGTTTGGCAGTCTATAAGAAAAGCGGATGGGAAAGCCTATCCCAAAGCTCATAGAAAGCGTTTAGCGGATTCGGACGTAAAACCAGGAGGAAGATGTGAGCCACAATCACAACTACGTGTATGTAATTGTTATTTTTAATTGTTTTTTTGTGTTCTTGTGTCGGATTTTTAGTGTGCAAGTCGACAACCTATAGCGGCTACTACTTCTTAACTTCCAGAGAGTTTCCATTTCTTCTCTTTTACATGCTTTCTATATTTCTACATTGGGGACAATGTAGAATTTAAATGTAGAGTGGCATATTGTGATACACTTGTGATTTTTGTGTCTACAATTTTGCATGAGATAGCAACTTTTGAATATGATTGAGCTTAATTTGTGTGACTTAAATTTGAAACTACAAGATCTCGAAAAAAAGCGTATTCTTCTTCTCCAAGCACAAGCCGCAAATTTATCGAAACACATTAATAGGTAATTTACTATCATTTCTGGAACACAAATTGAAGGTTGAAAATGTTGATTTTTTTTCTAACTTTCTAGACCATAGTAAACTAACTTTTTCTTTTCTTTTTTTCTATCCACTCAAATCTGCTCAAAGTAACTTGGAAACATCAATTGTTAGCAAGGTGGAGTTATAATCGCATGGGATCATTTTTGTGAATGTGTCTTTTATTGTGAGTTTAAAAAGTTTGGAAAAAGCATTGACCTATCTTTGAGAATGAATTTTACTTTTATGTTGAAATAAGGAGAGGGACCACGAGGAAAGAGCTACACGCTCGAGTGTGTAGTCACCTCAGAATGGGTGAAGAAAGTGCCTCAGCTGAAAGGGGTAGTGTGAAAGCTACGTAGATAAAGCCGAAAAGAAAATTGCAAAACTCCTCTTCTTCTTCTTCTTCATCAAAAAAAAAAAAAAAAAAGAAAGAAAAAAAAAAAAGAAAAAGTAAATTGCAAGAAATGTAGCATTGACTACCAGTGTGAAGTAAGATAAATAAATTCCTCAGTGGTTTGAAGTGCCTAATCTAAACACTCTTAAATTGAAGACATATTTCGATAAAACACACCTGCCATGCCCTTTTTTTTTCTTTGCGGTGCTAACACTTGATGATTTTTGGTGAAGAAAGTAATTTTTAGGATCCATAGGAATCATTGTAAAATAAAGTGGGATCACGAGAGATGAAGGGAAATATTTGACCACTTCGGTCAGGATTTGGATAGAACATCGTAAGCTTTCATTTGGTTCCAGTTAGTGATGGGATGATAACCTTAATTGCACACACTCATAAGCCATTGTGTATTTGAGAAAGAGTGAAATTTTCATGGTTAGGAGAATGTTTATTAAGCAAGTCACTATCGTAGTTGGATGTCAATGTTTAAAGTTGTTTATCTCATGTAAATCGTGTGTTGTTTGGTATCATATGGGTTGTTGTTAGGATGAACAACAGTCTAAGTGTGGGGAGTTTGATAAGTCTTTGAAAACACTTAAATAACTCTTCTATTTCGTGTTTGTGTGTTTTATTAGTGTTATATGTTTACGTTTATGTGTTTTCCTTTATTGTGGTGTTTAGGGTCACATGAAGAATCAAAGAGTCAAAAAGGATGAAAATCGAATGAAAGCGAAACTCAGGGACCAAAAAGCAAGCGAATCAAAGATGGAAGGCCACGATGCAATTTTATGGAAAGTTGTTTTTACAATTTTCTTGTGCTAAATCGAAGACCATCAAAGAGGATTCCACACTCTTTTCGGATCGCCAAATCGGAGTTTCTTAGTGAAAGTTATGGCGTTTGAAGAAAAAGGACTAAAGCGTCACTTCCAAAACTGTTGGGGACCAAAGTGCAACGTTTCAAAAAGTCAGGGACCAAAGTGAACCTTTCAGAAAGTTGGAGGACCACAATGCAATTTTGGAAGGACCCAAATGAACAACATTCAAAGGTGAGGACTTGGTGTTACACGAATTTCTGGGTGACTCCGGGTGACTCGAGTCAGCGCCGCACGTGATCGAGTCAGCGCCGCAGGTGACTCGAGTCACGCCCGATCATGCTCGATCAGCGCCGCAAGTGACTCGAGTCACCGCCGCAAGTGATCGAGTCACGCATCTAACCGTCCCTGGCCTCCCCGTTCCGCGCGCACGGTGACTAGGCAGAATCGCGCGTGACTCGAGTCAGCGCGCGGCGATTCGAGTCACGCCTATCGCCGCTGCAGATTTTGACCAGCGGGACTCCACCTACCATAAAACGTGTTTTTGGTATTTTCTTGACTTCTTAGAGATAAAACAATCTGAGCACACCACAATAGACTCATGAAGGAAGACTTTTATGATTTTTAATATTTTTGGTGTAATATTTTGCCTATAAATAGAGGCATTTCCAACTTGAATCACACAACTTGTAGAGAGAATTAGCTTGTGATTCTCTCAACTTTCTCCTCAATAAATTTCTCTTCATCATTTGTTCTTAGTTGTAGCTTGAAAGCTCTTAGTTTTCATATTCAGTGGAGTAAGAACCTAAATATAGGTTAGAAAAATCAATCAAACGATACTTGACCGTGAATATGATTAACTTATTTCTTCTCTAGTTTCTTTCCTTATTTTATTTTTCATATTTGAGAAAGATAATATATCATATATTGCAGAGGTGATACACGGCTGATTCGCGTTATAAATATTTAACCCATATATAGTAGTTAGACTTCTCTATCTAGTTGAGAGGCGTTGTGTTTCAATTATCGTATGTTGTTATCTTTTCTAACTCTTTGCTAACGTTTTATCTATTCCTCTACTTCAATTTGTTGATTTGTTATGCTTTTAAACCCGTTTTTGAATTTATGTGATTATTGCATTCACTTTGTGGCCAATTGAATCAATTAATCTTTAAGTTCAAGTTAAGGTGCTAGGATTGGAACTTTTGATCCGTAATTGTCACTAGATTCCAATCCACATGTGAAGCAATTTAGTGCATATTTGTTAATAAATCAGCAGATGTATTAATTCAAGTTTGTGAAATTGATCATCTAATTCAACTCATTCTTCTTGTTCATTTCACACTAGCATTGCATTAAATCCTAAGAACTTGTTTGGATTATCCAATAGCTAGATGTTAAATTAAAGAACTCACTTTAATTTAATACACTTAAGGAAGAATTCGTTGTCGAGCTTCTTGGTTAATTGAGAGTTGATAAATTGGAGAAGGGATGTACACGTTGCATGGGAAAGATAAACACAAGATGTTGACACTGCTTAGAACCCAGAACTAGATATATCTTCAATTGTTTCATTTTCATCTCTTTTATTTTGTAATTTTATTTTCGAATTGCATTCAACTTCACAAAACCCCCCTTTTCTATATTAATTGATAAAAACAACTAGATTAAACACCGTTCCTCTTGGGTTCGACCCTTACTTACCACTTCTACATTAATTTGTAGTTTTGAAACCGAGTAAGGAAATAAAATAAATTTTGGCGTACTGCGACAACACGCCCAAGAGACAATTAAGAAATTCTAATTGAATCGCATAATTTGAATCTTTGATTGGGTCGATAGCCAATTATTTATTAAATACGTAATTTATAAAATAAGCAATTTAGGTATTTATTTACGTATCAACTTATTTAATCTTTATTCATTAAATGTGTAATTGAAATATTTATTTACTTATCAATAAAATTAGACCATTAAATTAAAATTTCTAACATTCGTCAATTTAATTAATACAACTCAATTAATGTAAGTATGATGTGCACAATTAATTGTAATAATAGTGTCAAGAATAAATAAAAATATTACAATTATAATGTCTCATGGCATTCATGAAATCAAATATTTCACACCAATATACTTGATACAATCATTGCACTTAAATTGAGTAATAAAGAAAAAATATATTTTTTCCTCAAAGTATGATTTTCCATCATACTTGACCAACTATTTGTTTACTTTCACAAAAAAATAAATAAAATGTTTGTTCCCGATTCTTATAATACTACTCGGAGAGGCGATAAATCAATCAAGTTAAAAATTATTCAAATGTATAACATTACAGAAATATTAATTTATTTTAACGTTTCATAAATAATTTTTATTCAATGAATAAGAAAATGCCAAGTATTATAGTACACGATATTTAGTAATATTTTGCAATTCAATCTTTTTCCTTTTTTAATTTTTTAATTTATATATTTATCTCTTTAAAAAGGAATACCTCAAAATTAAGTGAAATTATTTCTTATGAAAATTGCAATTGATTGTAGTAGCGGTGGTAGAACTTATCACAACAATGAGGAAGACGATTCCTTATTTTCAATTTACTTATCATTTTCTATATATAATATATAGTTAACTTGAAAAAATGTTTTAGAATAAAAGTAAGAAAAAAATATTTTCCATAAAATAAGTTTTAATTAATATTTTGAAGAATAATGATATGTAAAGTGTTACATACTAAAATATAAGTGGTGCAATTTATCAGTCTCGAAAATGGGTAATTTCATTTTAGTAAGTAAGTTTTTTTCAATTTTTGTTCAATATATAATGTGTTTTGTTAAAGACTTAATAAAATGCACAGTGTAAATATAATAATATCTTAAAACATGTTAGGTAAATTGTAAATACACTAAAACACAAGGTGTATTTAATAAATGTTCCTCAAATAAAAATACGTCTTTGGCTCTTATTGATTACCATGATATAAGATACTATCAAGAAAAATTATCTTCTTTGGAACTAAAAAATAATATTTTAGTATTGTAATAATTTGAACCTTATTATAATTGATATACAATCTTATAATAATTAAGTATGATTAATCAAGTGTGTAAGTAGTATAATTATGTTATATAATCTAAGATAAAAAAAAAATTGGAGAATAACTCGAATAAGACTAATTATATTCACGCTATAAAATATATTGAGTACACCATAATTTAATTGTTTCAAAAAGTCTTAATTTTTTTTATGATAACAATTATGTCCTCAAAATGCATGATTAATAATTTTTAGTAATTAACTTACTTTGTACGTAAATATTAATTTATATTTTGATATTTTATTAGAGATATTTAAATTAAAAGAAATATTCACATTTTACGTCCATTATATTTAACAATATTTAAAAGTATGGTGAATAAATAAGTAATTTGATGTTTAAATAAATAAAATTTTTTGATAAAAACGATCTTGATAGGAAAAAAGTTATAATTAGTTAAAGATTAAAAATAATCAATATTGATTGGAAAGTTTTTAGACAAAAACGATCATTATAGCTCAAATTTATAATTAGCTAAAGATTAAAAATAATCAGTATTGATGGGAAAAAAATTAAGGTTGTAATTACATTGATATGTAAACATTGGGAATATTTAAAATAAATATAATGTAAATTATCAATAAAAATGTGTTGTGGCAATATAATTACCCATCGGATTATTTAAAAATTTTCAAAAAAACTATTTTATAAAATCAAACGATTAAATTTTCATACATTAATGTGAAGTTCCAATTGTCAAGTCTTGAATGTTTGTTGGAAATTTCATTTTAATGATCAATATAAATTAAAATATTTACATAATTGTAGTATTGATAACTATCTAAAATCAGCAAATATGAAGAACATTAATTATATCTCATTGTATTAGAAATGCTAATTATATGGACTAAAACGATAGTACATTAAGGGGTAAAAAAATTATAAAGGACATGGGTGGAAACTATAATTAACTGATTAAATAACTAATTTAAAAAATAAATGAATTATTAAATATATATAATATTAGGTCAAATTCATAGGGGAAAAATGATCTGGAATAAAAAAGTGAGTAAAAGTTAGAGAAAATAATGTGTTTAAGTGGAAAAAAAGACTGTTTATATATATATATATATAGATTTTCAAAAATTTTTTTATCTTATTAATCTATATTAATATCAATTTATATTTATATAGGAAACTAATTTTATATATTTGCGTTAAATTTTAAATTTTTAAAAATAAAAATTTATATATTAATACTATAGTCGTTTTAAAGCTCTTGTTAAGTCAAATAAAATAAAGTAATAATTTTTATTTTTTAATTTAAATTTATTGTTAGAAAATGGAAAAAAAGAGAGGGAGAGAGACAATATATTTAGATAGAATGGGATTGGTAAAGCAAGTTGTAGAAATCCCATTAAATATGGAAACTCTATTATTTTGGGAGATTTTCATGTGTAAAATTTTAGAAGATTTAGAATTTTGTTTTGGTAATAATAATATTAAAAAATAAAAAAGAAAAAAACCAAAAAATCCTTGATTTTAGGCGGGAAAATATTAAAAAATGAATTAAAAATAGGGTGAAATACTCTAGTATTATATATATATAGATGCTGGTACCACATGCAAAATTATTTATAGAAGATATAAAATTACTGCCTTTAATTGGTATTATCAATTTTCTTTAAATTATTCGAGATGTAAATTTTTTTTCTTTATGCAAATACCTGCTACAGTTTTTAATCTACAATATATAAAATGGATCCATTCATTGGAAACTTTTGATTTGCTTATTTTACCCTTATATATATTTTTTTTATTTCAAAATTTTCCTTAATTCATGAATTGACAAAAATTTTAAAAAGGCCTTATTCCTTTTCCTCCTTTTTTCCTTTTTTTTTTCAACTTTTGCCCTCACTTTGTTCGTCAAAATTAAGAGTTGTCTAATTTATGGATTACTGAGACATATCTGGAGTACGTTCTATAATAGTGCAGTTTGTGCATAGTTGACCTAAGCGGGATGTATCTAAGTTACGTTTCAATTAGAACCCATATATATTTAGTGGCGGTTAAAAAAAATGCAGAACTACAAATAAGAATAGACACACGAATTTAAGGTGGAAAACCCTAATAGTATAAAAAAACCACCCCCCGCACCTGCAGGCCAACGGATTCACTAGTTGCCAAGAGTTTAAACCTATTACAAGAAATTAAGGATAGAAATACTCATATTGCTATCAAACAACTAGAATTAACGACGATCACTCCCTAATCTCTCTTCTAGCTTGTACTGTGAACCAACGTATCGTTGCTCTTCAAAACTTCTTGTAACTCAACAATATGACCTAGATATAAGAGATCCGCCCACCAATCGTCACCTCCCGTGATGATCTTCTATGGTCGAGGTTTTTGTGTAGTGAATCTGACTTCTCGTGAAGATTTGACTTGATGAAATCAAGTAGTGGACTTGTTGTGTAAATGCACTTGTAATGTTTGCTTTAAACACGGTGTGACTCTAGGTTACAAGTGCATGGGTGAGAATATGCTGAAGCTTATTATGCATATAGGCACTAGTACACAATTGACATTGGGCGTTGCCCATTGGGTGGCGGTTCTATGGAAAAACGCCACCCAAAAATAAAGGGTGGCGGTTGTTAGACAAAACCGCCACCCTTTATGTATTTTAAAAAAAAAGTTATTTTAAACTTTGGGTGGCGGTTCTTTTCAAGAACCGCCACCCAAACTAGAATAACGGGTGGCGGTTCTTTAAAGAACCGCCACCTAAAGTATTATAAATTTTTTAAAAAAAAAATGCACCAAGGGTGGCGGTTGTTTCTACTACTGCCACCTATTCTCTACATTAAAAAAAATATAATAATAATAATAAATATTTAGGATGGCGGTTCTGTACTACAACCGCCACCCCTTTTTTTTATTATTAAAAATACTTTTGGGTGGCGGCTTTTTCCTATAACCGCCACCATTTCTCTTTAAATATTTCACCAACTCACCAGATAGCTATATTCCCTCTTCTTTCCTTCTTCTTTCGAAAATTTTTCACAATTTCTTGCAATATTCACAACTTCAAATCCGATTTAAGTGCAATTTCTTCACAAATTGATGGCACATTTTAAGCAAGGTAAACTTCTTCTATCTTTTGGTCCCAATTTCGTGTATTTTCGTGTAATAGTTAATATAATTTCTTTTGAGTTTTTGAGCATGCAAACTTTAAATGGCCATAACTTTTGCATACGATGTCTGTTTTCAGCCCACTACACCATTCCAGAACCGTCGCGATGAGATCTACGACATTCATTGCTATAGTCGTGACCCAATGTTTCAGGCCGATCTGAGGTCGTCTAAGGCCTCAAAACATAATTTTTAGTTTTTCATCTTATAATTTCGTGTTTTTGTTCTTAGATTGTTCATTTTGTTGTAATTAGAGGCGATTGGTTTTGAATAAAAATTATTTCGTTCTTACTTGCACTCCTAATTCTGTGTTTTTCATCGCTCATATCTTAAAACAAAAAGAAGTGGATTTTGGGTGGCGGTTTTGCACTAGAACCGCCACCCTAAGTATTTAAAAAAAATAGATTTAGGGTGGGGGTTGTTCAAAACAACCGCCACCCTAAGTGTTTAAAAAAAAAAGGACTTAGGGTGGCGGTTGTTAAACGGTTGTTTTTAACAACTGCCACCCTAAGTCTTTTTTGGGTGGCGTTTTTTCAACCGCCACCCTTTCGACGACTTTGGATGTCGCCGTTTTGGGTGGTGATCAAAAAACCGCCACCCTAAATCTAAAACAACCGCCACCTAAGCTCCTTTTTGTACTAATGAGGTTTTACATGTTAGTTTCCCTAAGATAAGCATCTGTCACCCTTGGCACATCCTCCTCCCCTTCTATTTATTTTTGTGCGAACACTTTATCTTGCCACAAAAGACTTTTGTTCACACATAAACTCCTACACTTAAGAAAAGTAGATAAGTTAAGATTAGTAGGATAAACAAAGATAAGATAAATCACAAATGGACTTTGAGATGGAAAAGGATAAGGTAAATGATGGGCCCTAAGATAAGGTTATCTAAAACTGAAAAATTGATGTTATCTAAATCACAACAAATAGTAGTATATTTTGATAACATTATCTCAACATATTTGAACGATTAATAAATAACTCAATAAGTTAAGTGCGGGGAAAATAGAAATGACAACCATACAAAACAAGTAGCTTATAATTAAGTCATGCGTTAACATTCTTAATTAAAAACTACAGTTCTTTTTAAAAAATCGTAGGTAAGTAGAAAAGTATGCATTATGAATATTAAATAAAATTTTTCAATTTGAAGTTTAATACGAGTTTACTTTCAAGAGCCAACCATGAACACACAATTTGTTGAATCTATAAAAGATTACGGGTAAAAATCTTAGTTTTTACATTTGACGTTTTCCACAAAAAAACTCAATTACATTTACTTCAACTAAATAAATCCAAATTATATTTTTAACTTATCAATTTAGTCCCTAAAAATATTTTTATTTTCAAATGAATATCTCTACTTTATAAAAACAAACTCATTGAAACCATAATTATTTTACATTTTAATATGTAACAATCCTATTTATAAAAATAACGTTTTCATTTTCAGTTTCATTGTCATTTGTGAATTATTTTTCTCAATTATGTATTTTAAAGTTATAAATCTAACGAATAATCACACGTGTAATTTGACTATCATAAACTATAGTAACGTTATTTTCAAGTGTTAATTTATTAATTTAAAAAAAGAATAACAAACATGATCTTAATATCAAAAGTATGAAATTGATTGTTCTATGAAATTGCGTTTAAATATGGGTTTACTAACGGTCACTTAGCTTGTACAAAAATAGCAAAATGGTCATTGAAGTTCCAAAGTTTTACTCATGGCAACTTAAGTTCATATTAGTTTCAGTAATGGTCACTGAGGGTCCAAAACATTATAAATAAAATGTAAAGGATCAAAAATGTAATTTTATATTAAAAAAAGAACATCATATTGTTAAGAGCAGTTGTTTTCATCATTCTAGGCACCATCACCACCGCATCCTCTAACACTAAATCCAGACCACTAGAATGTCCGCATCACGCTTGCTTTCCGATAGTGCTATGGTTGACAGTGTTGTGGCAATCGAATTTAGTAGTCGAAGAAAGCGATGGTGATGGTGGCTAGAATGATGGAGGGTAGTTCTTAGAAATTTCATGTTTTTTTTAATATAAAATTAAACTTTTGCTCATTTAAATTTTATTTGCAGCAGTTTGGACCGTCTATAAAATAATATGAACTTCAGTGACTACGGGTGTAAATTTGGAATGTATAAGGACATTGAACTACTCCTCTTCACAAGTTGACCTTTTAAGATAAAACCCAAACCTTGATATGGTATCAAATCCCAGTACAACTCAAACGTGCAATGGATCCGATTAAGCTAAAAAATGACCCATTGCTTTCTCAATGTTGAATTTGCTCTCCATTGCTGGTGTCACCCCATGAAATTTTGCACTTCGAATTTTCGTCTCCTTCACGGTATGTTTGATTTATTTTCTTCTCAATTATTCCCAACCCTTTGTGCAATCTCTCTAAAGGGTTTCTGTAAAATCTCAATCAAAAAAGTTGTAAGATAATGCTGTTTGATTTCATTGTAATTTTATTGTGACTATCACACCCGTTAAAGATGCAATATCGATCATCAACGAGAATTGAATAAGGAATAATCAAATATAAAGGTTGAAACTCTAATATATCAGAATATAGACTTGCACAAAAGACAGTTGTTAATCGAAATGATATTGCGATATGAATTACAAATAGAATAGTGAGAGCAATTTAGCTTTCAAATACTATGAGGTGCTGTAAAAAGAATCTTTTTTCTTAATGAGATGTTTGTCTGGAAATCAAAGATATTGATTCCGCTAAATTCATCATCCGAATTTTTTATGCAGATGGATGCTACTATTAATGACAATTTTATATCTGTTGTGGAACGGAATGAGGCCGGGTCACTATCAATACAATATGAAGCACCTCTTGTTGGAATGGAATTTAAGATAGTAGAAGAAGCAAGTGCATATTACCAAAATTTTGGACGACAAAATGGCTTTTGGATTTGTACTCAAACAACTTCCAAGTCACGCATATGATTAGATATGGTGACTTTTGTTAAGTTTGTGTGTGCACATGAAGGAAAATATTATATTTGAACGACTGCTGGAGAATCAAGAGAAATAGAGAATTGTGAAAAAGGTGACTCGACAAACAAAAGAAATTGCTCCACGGTTAGGGGTGGTTTTGAGGGTAACATCAGAATTAATTTCATATGGCATTGAAAGTGGCAACTTGCTTGTGACAGTATTTGAAGATCATCACAACCATAAATTTGTTTCTCCAATTAAAAGAATGAAAATGAGGCCAAATAGAAGCATGCCTGAGTTAGCAAAAGATCTTTCTGAAGCATTCAAAAACGAGAATATAAAGGTAGCTAACGCTGTCTCAATTCTTGGTGATGAGCACAGTTGTTTCAATGGGAGAGATTGTTATAATCATTTAAGGGATATACAACATAAGGAGTTAGAACATGGCAATGCACAATCTATCCTCAAGTATTTTCAGAAAAAGCAAGCTGAGAATCCACAATTTTGTTGTGCAATACAATTCGATGAAAATGGAAGAGCAACCAATTTCTTTTGGGCAGGTGCAAGGTCTCGTATGGCATATGAAAGCTTTGGCGATGTTATCACATTTGACGCAATCTACAGGACAAACAAATATGACGTGCCATTCTTGCGATTTACTACTATGAATCATCATTCTCAATACATCCAATTTGGTTTTGCATTATTACAAGATGAGACAGAGACAATATTTTTGTGGTTATTTCAAACATGGTTGGATTCCATAGGAGGGCGTAGTCCAATCTGTATCATAACGGACCAAGATGGGCAATGAAGGCGGCTATTGGTAAGGATTTTCCATGCACCAATCATCACTTAGGTGAATGGCACAGCATGAAAAAATTCAATGAAAATTTATCATATGTTTATTACAAGAAATCTAATTTCAAGAAAGATATCCTCTATAAGGTTCAAGATTTTGAGAGAAAATGGAAGGAAATAACTCAGAAATGTGAATTGGAAACCCACAAATTACTTCAAGAGTTATACATCATTCATGAAAGTTGGATCCCGGCTTTTAATCTTGGATTGTTTCTTGTAGGCATGAATATTACTAGTCATAGGCAAGGTGTTAATGCAATCTTTAGTAGCTGTGTTACTTCTCAAACTAACTTTCATAATTTTGTTGTCAAATATGATAAAGCCTTGAATTCAATAGTCAAGAGGGAAAATTATAAGGATTTTGAATCGGAGCGCAAGTACCGGATTGTGGCTGATGAAGCTTTACTTCTAAAGCATGCATAAATTAAAAATATACACCATAAAGAAGTGAACTATAATGGTAGGGCATACATAGTAACTCATAGAGAGAGAAAATTTGATAAGGTTGAAGAGAGTTTTAATTTGAGTCATGAAGGAAAATGTGAATTTTAGCATTTTGAGTTTGTAGGAATAATTTGTGGACTTATTCCAAAAGTTCTCCGCGGAGACATTGATGTAATTCCTTCCCAGTTTGTAAAAAAAGAGGTGGACACAAGGAACAAACTAATTTATGAGCATGGATTTAGAAAATATTGTCATAAATGATGGTGACCAACATACGAAGGTAGTTTGACTTGGTCATGTGTGTAGAAAAACAACTCAACTTGCTTGTCACGCCGCGGAAACAAATGAAGGATACCAATTGTATATCAAAGCTATTGAACTAGTTTCTGAGCAGATTTACAAATTGATAGTATAGCAAAGTGTTGTCTTGATTCTCCATCAAAAGACTTACATATTTCTAACAAAGGAAGCCAAAAAATTGTGCTATCGGATCCCAATGTTTTGATAACAAAAGGAAGAAAGAAGGACGAGAAAGGAAAACAAAAAGAATGGATTGGTTTGGGGAGATTGTGAAAATTCTAAGTTGTCGAAAATCGATATGAAACTTTCAGATGCCTTTGAACAGTGTTCTGTTAGTCAGATTTAACTCGTGACAATTTACTATTATAAGTGAGATGCGTCTATAAATTAACGTTAACCAGATTCGTCTAGCGAAATCAAACATGACAGATGTAGCTAGTTGTGATGCAAAATGTAAAACAGTAAAACAAACAAGAACATCGGATTTTAACGTGGAAAACCCAACTGGATGAAAAACCAAGTGCTCGTCGCCTACGAGAAAAAACTAATCCACTAAATCCAAAGACTTTAAATCTTTACATGAAATCCAAAGGCTAATATACGCATATATTAAGTAACACCTGAGAAATTAAATGAAAAAAACTCCCTACTCTTTCTTCCCTAGTGTGTCATTCGAGCTGACATCCCGTCACTCATCATTGGCTTCTTGTAACCATGATCCGGCAACAGATTTGCACCTCCCATGCTGATCTCTACGCATTATGGGCTCTTCTATTAATGGTTAGACTCCTCCCCGACATTTGAGACTTGATCCAAAGTAATTAGGGGTTGTTGTCCATAAATTTATTCAAGAAGAGCTTGAATAATCCATCCACATGGGAGAAGGTCACATTTCTTGAATGTACTTGGGAGGGGAGCGAAATTTTAGTGCCAAACGTGTCTATAACCTTCTCTCGTTTTTGGTGTCTTTATTGTAACTTGTGTTCTTGTTGGCAAAGACTTCTAGTTACCATAAAACTCCAACTCCTACAAGGAATAAGAATATTATTAGTTGTAGGATAAATAAATAAGGCAACACAATAATATAAAATAAAATCCTTACCTTATCTAGTATGAAGTTAAAAAGGTGTAAAACTCTTACCAAAAAACTTGATACATCATTTATAAGTTGATATATCATTTATAAGGCATTACACATTCATATTCTATTAATTCTATCATTTTAACAAATGATATCGAGTTTATTGTCACGAATTCAATTTGTATAAATACATGACCCAAAATGCAATCAATCACGGTATGTATTTATGTATGTAATTACAAGTTTTATATGTGAAAAGTATTGGTTATTGGTGTATTTTTAATGTATGACAAATGGGAGAGGAGAAATGTTGCAACTTGGGAGCAATTTGTGGAAAGTCAAACGTTGCGGCCCAATGTACTGACTTTAGAAAAGTTGTGATAACTTGATCTGTAAAACTCGTAATTGGGTGATTCAAGTTGGGTTGGAAAGTACATTCAAACATCTATAATTTCATTTGAAATGACCATATTCCAGTTTGATCTAGAACATTGCCAAATATCATTAGGAATGTGCAAATAATATTCTTCTCAGGACAGAATGTTGACTAGCTTGCAACCTCAGATTGTTTTGATCATACCAAGCGTTTTATACATTGGATTGGGATGATTCTAGTTGGAGAATGAAGATAAGAGATAAATTTAACAACTTTACTTTTGTCATTTTCAAGAATTCATATATTAAGGCTGCCAAAATTAGCTTGCAATATGTAACATGATCAAGAGGTTGAACACTCAAATTTGCTGCTTGTACGTCTGTTTCTATTTGACCATATATGTAGCTGTACTTATTTAAATTAGGTGATTCTTGAATCATTGAAATGATAAGGAAAAGGGATACAATTCATTTGTTATCCCCAACTTCTGAGTCTTGCCGCAACAGCCTGAAAAATCTCCAAGAAGATGCAAGCTGGTACATTCATAGAACAGAAGCTGGACAGCTGGGCAGCAGCTAGTGTTTTGGACATATCTGGGCCTAAAAAATTCCAATTGACCTGAAATGTTTACATAACATAGGCAACTCAAGTGGGAACAACTTTTATGTTTATGACAACTTCAGATTCAATGAGTATGATGACCAAGAGACATGTAATGACCAAAAGACAGCTGCAAATTGCATATTTCTACTGTAAAATAGTGAACAGCCAACCAAGTTTATGCATGAACATTGAACAAGTTGCAACGCTCAAGTGTCGTGATTTCCTCTATATAAGGAGCATTCCTACAGCTAATGAGGACATGAACTTTTGGAGACAAGAACCTGAGAGAAAGAAGAAAGAAGCTTAGACAAAAGTAGAGGCATTTACATTAAAAAATTCATAGATAGCTACTTGAATCTATGGTCGGTTCTATCTTTCTTTATTTTATTACGTTAATCATGTTCTAAATATTTTGTACGAGGGTTGAGGATGAAACCCTTTTTCACAATATAATAGGTTTGGTATCATATTAGTTCCATTTGTGTGAAACATTTATGGTTCTTGCTTACTTAGTGATCAACTTAAAATGATCTTTCATCTTTAATATCATATATTATTGATAGTTAGGATTTAGTTGATTACTACTTGCTGTGATTAAGTTGTTAAAGTAATTATCTTTGATTCATGTTTTCTTAAGTTATTATACTAAATGATTAAAAAATTTTCCAAAAGAAGCAAAGAGGAACCTACTTTAGAATTTTATTCAGTTGAGGTTAAATTTCAAATCTATAGGCCATAATAGATTGATAGATACCTATTTATTTCATTATCAAATCGTCGTAAATTCCAAAACCCTAGTAAATCTCATTGCAACTTTTACGGCTTTTTGTTGTTTTCATCTAATTTATCATTTTGGCTGAAACAATTGATATTTTATCAACTGATTAGAAGTAAAACTAGCCGAGGCTCATTTTTTACACTTTCAAAATCATTTTTGCACTCCTCCTGGGATCGATCTCATTACTCACATTTCAATGCTTTAATCGATTCGTGCACTTGCGATTATTTAAAATTGACACAACATAATGAACCTGAACACCCAAGCTTGGTAAGGCACACCTACTAGGATTCCAAGCTTCAATGGGCTCTCTTGTTATAACAATCACAATCAAACAAGGATTATCACATTAAATAACCAAAGATTATAATAAAAACCCATGTGATAATAAAGCCCAACAAATAAATTCATAGTTAAATTAACTAAATATAAAATTTAATTAATTTAATTACAAATATGGAAAATAGAAAATGCCAACAAGTTAACTTTATAAAAATAAAGTTAACAATCTTTCCCTTTGGCTTGTCTATTTTTTCCAAAGCACTTCTCATCAATAAATATAGCATTAAAGTACATGACAAAATTCTATCCCCCTAAGTGTGTTAACCTCCCCCTCAAATTAAGCACAACTAAATAATGGATCAAGAAAAAAAAAATTTAACGCATAACCAAATCAATCAATTAACACCAAATTTCAAATATGAGATTTGGTCATCACTCAGCTTACCACTCCTAAAGTGGATGAGAGAGATGACATAGACCTACTACTCCCCCTTTTTGGTAAAATAGGAAAGTCAAATTCAATCAGCAGTGAGAAAAGAACAAAAATTCATGAAAATTTGAAAAATTCCCCAAAATTTAAGAGCGAGATGCATCTAGTACCTAGAGACTCATTTGGGTACTATCGGCTTCCACAGCAACAGATGCATCTGGGCAGTGTACATTCCACCACGCATAAAATTCTCATAAATTACAATGTGTTTGTGAATCAAATAATCGTTGGTCAATCATACATCACCATCAAATACCTTATAGTTGCCTTAACTTAATTGTTTTTCACTGTAGCGCATTGGCAACCGATCAAAGTCTATATAGCACGAATTCTGAAGTCCGCTTGTCGACTTTTTAAATAAAATGACATTGTTTTTTGGAGATGGAAATGGCTATGCACAGTCCACAGAAGTCATCTTTTCAAATCTCCACCATTTTCTTTCAATTTACGCTCATTTTCTCTTTTCCTTTTGCTTTTTTTTGTTTTGTTTTGTTTTTTTTTTCTTTGAGAAAAGGGGTATGGACTTGGCTTGGATTAGCAACCTTCATTTCCATTGACATTGCCTTTAGACAATCGAATAGCACAAAATGCTAAGAGCAAGATTTTGAATGTAGGTCTACACTCAAATATAAAGCCTCAGTCAGAAGCAAAACCTCATAGCATTGATGGTAGTGACTTATTCCATAGGATTGTCCGAGTGAAGTGCTATGAGATTGGTCTGGAGGCATGCATGTTGACAATACGCCAGATGCCTCTGCCTCAGTGTCAACTCCTAGCACTCAGATTCATCCTATTATAGTCTAATTTTAATTACTTTTTGTATGTTTCGATGAAATTAACTATATGTTTCCCCTTTTAGCAATACAATATTTAATTTTGATTAAATTTTGTCCAACGAAACCATGCCATTTTTCATTTGATGGAAATGACTCCAATTTAATCTTAGAAATGCAATTGATTTAAATATAATTAATTTTAATCATTATTCATTTTTTAGATAATTATTTCTAAAATAATTAGTGCAATACCAAAATTTTAAGTATTGTATGATTAAAGATATTGTAAGAAACTAACTTAACGATATCTTATAATTTAAAAGATATCTTTATAGTTAAACAATATTTTTCATTGTCCATATTTTTCATTTTTGTAATTTAAAGATTTCCCTTCATTTTTAGGAGAGATCTTCTCAATCGTAACAATCTAGAAATTTAAAAGATTTCTTTCCTTTTTAGAGGACATCTTGCCAAGCATAGAAATCTAATGAATTTTAATTATTTTTGTAGTTAACTATATTTTTCACCCGTTAAAAATATATACAATTAATTTTGACTAGTTGTTTCCACTAAAACCGTGTCAAATTAAATATAAAAAACAAGTAATTATTTCCACAATAATTAGCTTAATATTTGCAATTTTAAGAACTAATATGAATCTAATTTTAATTATATCTTATAATTTAAAAGATATAGATGTAGATTCAAGTAATTCAAAAAATTGAATTAATAGTACAATTAAATGATTACTTAAAAAATTGATGTTACACGGGTCTTTTGATTTTTGTGTAAAACTTTTTCGAATTATAATTTTTTATCACACCAAATGTATTAATCAATTTTTAGCCAATTAAAAAAAACTCTACTTTTCTCTTCTATATATAGGAAAATTCTTGATCGTTAATCAAGATTGTTAATTAAGAATTGAATATGGATTGCAAAAGAAAAAAAACAGGCAAAACAAAGGTGCCTAATTTTAGGCCAAAATTAAAAAGATTCATTTTTTTAATATATTGATGCAGTAAATGAATCCTTCTTCAATTAGAAGAATTATTAAATTCATTGGTTAAAATCCCCATCACTCAATAATTATAACTCAAAATGTGTTAAAGATCTTATAGTTTTGAGATTACTTGAAACAAAATAATACAACATTTAACAAAAACTTATCTTATAGTTATATTAAAAAAAAACTAAATCTTATAGATTTCATTTATCTAAATAATTTTGAAGTAACCATTTTTGTAGTACGAATCCCGCCGCAATTAGAATATTCTTTATGGAAAAAATATATTTGGTCAAAATCTAAAATTTAAAATTATTAAATTAATTAAGTTACTAAGGAATAATTAAGAAATCATACGAAACACAATTAATCACAAAAAAAATTAAAGTTTTTGAATTCAAATTAGAGTAGATTATGAAATAATTCAAATCACATTTTTTAATTAAAAAATTAAAAATAGAATTGTAAGATTTCATCTAGGAAGAATTTTGAATTGTATAGTTAGATTGTATGAGATCTAATAATTTTAACTGTAGATATTGTTATATATTGTACTTAGATTTGCCTAGGCGATTTTTAATATGTGTAAAATCTTTTTTTCATTTTTTTAATTGTCTGATTGGTAGATTTACTTTGAGGGGGAAACAAAATTTTTGAATAAAAAATAATAAAATGTTCGTTTTCTATATTATAAATGCATCAAAATTTTGGAACAAAAGTCTTATCAAATCAATAGAAGGGCTCTAAGGTTTTCTACGTATTCTATGGCAATCCACAGAAGTCACTAAAAAGCATTTGTCATGTTTTTATTTTAATAGCATTTCTTTTTTGCTATTATTTTTTTACGCTTCTTTTATGGTCATAATCTAAGAAAACTCTTTGCCCGATCTTTTCACAACTATAACATCTAATACCATTGCGTAATTATAAACTAAGGCTACAATGTAAAAAACATTAACAACAAAAATTCACCCCAATGGCAACGATCGTAAAGTTATTCACGAAAATTTAAATCTAAAACTTCTCTAAAAGATAAAAATAAAATAGTATTTACTTCATCTACCTTTTATTTCATTGTGATATTGTAATACCAACATAAAGGGTTGTTCACATAAAAGGAATCTCCTAATGCCATCACAAGCATTGTTCAATATGCATTCTTTTCTTGAACTTGCTTGAGCAACTCTTGATATTGAAGAAATAATCCTATAGAATGATGTTCAAAAAAATAAAACTTGGAAATAAAAATATATGGTATAAAATTAGAACAGCCAATCAAATACTTATTAGGGGATTTGACATGAAAATGGATTGATCTTTTTGCATGTACATCATCATCCACTTCGGCTGTGGGTCTTCCTTTTGAGTCTGATTTTGAATCATCTAGAACACTTCCCACAATTCACTATAAGAACAAATTAAATCAACAACCGTTAATGTTACATGCTTTAGATCAATTTACCACATATTTTTTTAGTACATGGAATTTATTTATCAAAACCCGGAGAAAATGGAGACTATTTAACGATGTTTAGGCATTAAATTCAAGTCACATAATAAAGCTAGAAGCATTGATTGAGAAAATGTCAGTCATATATCATATTAATTTATAGGTAAAAAAATTCTAGGCAAACAGATTAAAGATGAATGAAAAATAGTGTGATTTAGTTTGAATTACTTTGGTATCGAAATAAAAGAATATTTGAAAAGGTAGCCATATAATCTTTTAAAGAGAGCATGATAACTGACCCATTTTTAATAGATATTATAGTTGATGCAAAAATTCAATTTAAAAGTTGTGGCATAATCAAATTGATTGAAAAGTTCATTTTCAATACAACACACATAATATTACTTATTCTTCAATAAGGTTGATAGCAACCCCTATAAAGACATTTGATGCAGACATTTACCTCTTAGTTTGACCAAAAGCACAGTATCCCATCATCAGCATTCAATTGTAGAACATCTTCACGATCTTCTCATTTGGATCACGAAAGATTACTTTGGATGCACAATATCATAGCAAAAAGTTACACAAATAGTTTCACATATAAAGCTTTTTTTTCTTTCTATTTTTCTTCAAACATAAAGCTTGAAATAGGCACAACTTTCCTTTGAAATGCATTTTTTGGTGAGTGGCGTAGTGAATGTAAGCACTTCCAAATCACCTACAACAAATTCGACTAATGACCATAAATCCCAAAAAAAATACTAAAGGTACTAGATTAATAAAACAAATAACCTTTCAAAATATCAATCCCATGTTTGTGCACGCAGAGAATGGAGAAGAAAACCAAAGACTGTTTAAAATAAATAAATACTAGAAGAACACCAAGATGGAGACGAATATACAGAGATAGAAGGGTCGAGGAAAAAGAAGAACAACGGGGATTTGGAAGGATCCTAATTCACGATGGGAATTTGAAAATGAGATTAGAATGAATCAATGAAAGCGAAAATCGTGGAACAGAGTGATCGGCAATGATTTCCTGAGCTACAGGACAGTTATTGTAAATTATTAATTTAATTAACTAACTATAATAAAAACAAATTAAGACAATAGAGAAAAAGAAGAAATAGAATCACATTGCAATATGTGGTTAAATTGGAATATCAATTGATTAATAAAAAACAAAAAAAAAGGGAAGCAACGGGATATATGGGAGAAGAAGACTCCTATGCAAACATATTTTTGTAGTAGGCCAACTAATGAGGAAACACAATTAAATAGTAAAGAAAATAATAAAAAAATGAAAAGGAAGGTGGGGATTCCTTAGGCATGAATACTTTTTTAAAAAAATAATAATAAAATAAAGAATACGATGGAAAATAAAAATCAATTTCAAAAATACATTGTGATAGAGATGGTAGATGGATATATATCACTTTCAAAAATAAATTGTGATATAGATGGCAATTGGATATATATATATATATCAATTCCAAAAATACATTTTGTAACATTTTTTCTGTATTATAGATTTCCTAATCTCTAATTGGTGGAGGCGGTTTGAGCGGGAAAATGATTTTTGGCAATTTAAAAAGTGATTAAAAAATATTTTTTATGACATTCTTTTTCTATATTACAGAAACATGTTAAAAACTATGCAATGACAACTCTTTATCTTTATATATATTAAAAGCATTACTTGGGTTTTTTCGGGTTTCCTGCCTTTTTCATTTGGGCTTTTTACTTAGGCCGCTCCATTTATTTTAAATTTTTAATTATTATATCCGCTTATTAATTATTTAAGATATTTTTACATTCAGTTCATTTACTTAATAAATTAATTAAATGGTCATAAGAATCAATCAATGTAGATGTAATAAAATAATAATAATAATAATAATAATTATTATTATTATTATTATTGTTATCATTATCTTTATCTTTAAATTTCTCTCTCTCTCTCTCTCTCTCTCTCTATATATATATATATATACATCAAATAACTTAGGGCCTATGGGTTTTCCTCTTTTTTCACTTGGGCATCTTTAATTAGCCTATTAAAGATTTGATGCGACATTTAAATAATCAATTCCTATTAGCTCTTCTTTTCTTTTCTTTTTTTATTTTTTTAATTTGCTTTACTAATTTTCAACATAATACGTCATCACTAATTGCAAGTGTATTATTGGAAGTGTAAGCTATTGCAGCCTTCTCGATTGCAATGAACAACTGTAGTTATAGCCTTTGAACAAAGGACTACAAATGCAGCCCTTTTCGAAAAAAAAAATTGAAATTTTTATCTTTATACATATTAAAAGCATTACTTGGGCTTTTTCGGGTTTCCCGCCTTTTTCATTTGAGCTTTTTAGTCGGCCGCTTCATTTATTTTAATTTTTCAATTATTACATCCACTTATTAATTATTTAAGATATTTTTGCATTCAGTTAATCTACTTCATAAATTAGTTAAATGTTCATAAGAACCAATCAATGTAGATGTAATAAAATAATAATAATAATAATAATAATAGTAATTATTATTATTATTATTATTGTTATTGTTATCTTTATCTTTAAACTTCTCTCTCTCTCTCTCTCTCTATATATATATATATATTGAATAATTTAGGGCCTACGAGTTTGCCTCTTTTTTCACTTGGGCTTCTTTAATTTGCCTATTTAAGATTTGATGGGTCATTAAAATAATCAATTCCTATTAACTTTTCTTTACTTTCTTTATTTTTTAATTTGTTTTACTAATTTTTAGCATATACACATCACTAATTGCAAGCGTATTATCGGAAGTGTAGACTGTTGTAGTCTTCTCGGTTGCAATGAACAGCTGCAATTACAACCTTTAAATAAAAGGCAGCAATTGCGGCCCTGTCTATAAAAAATTGAAATAAATTATTGTTTTGTACAAATTTTTTATTTGAAGCAATTATTTTTTATTTTTTGAATTTTACAATTTTTTGCTTAACAGTATTAATATTTCATTTTTATTTTCCTTCTTTAGATATTATGTTATATATTGGAAACTAATTAATATATTTAACTTCAAATAAATGGTTATCCACTATGCATCAATGCATGTACCATATTCTATTTTTCAATTAATATGTTGCGTTGAATTTAAGTGTCCAACTTTCTTTTCCTCTCATTGTAAAAGAAATAATAAAAATCCAAATTTCTAAGTGAAACCTATTAACTCCAATTAATTTTTTTGCAAGTTCAAATTTAAATAAATACATCACGTCATATATTTTTTTATTAAAATTACTTTATTTTATAAAAATTATAATATCTAGACGGTTGTCATTTCGCTTTATGGAAGTCAAAAACATTGATAGAGTGATTTTTATTTTAATCAAAAGGATATAAGTTTGAAAAATTGGCCCACTTACTTTAAGTTTGAGCAATCTTTCATTTATTTATTTTTCTAAAGTGTTTGGTACATTTTGTTTGCAACATATTTATTTTTTATGCATGCAGTTTTTAAATTGCTAAAGTAAATATGAATGAAATTTTTGTTTGATATTTTAAATATTAAATATTGCATTAAAATAGCTTGTCATAAAATTTGATAAGTCGATAAATTAACTTCGTTGATTTTTATTTGATGATTATTTTTACTCATGGTATTCAAAATATTTAGACAATGATTTTTATCTTAATCAAAACAATATATGTTTAAAAAATTGGGTCACTTGATCTAAGTTTGAGCAATCTTTCATTTTCTTAAGGTGCTTGTATTTTTTGTTTGTAACATATTTTCCTTTTGACATGTAATTTTTGTAATTTTAAACTAAGTATGAAGTGGAATATTTATTTGATATTTTAAATATTAAATATTTCATCAAAATAGTTTGTACTATAATTTCGTAAATCGATAAATTAATGCCTTGGATCTTTAATTTCCATCAAATTAATGGTTATACAAATAATTTTTTATTTTTGATATTCTATAATTATGTATATAAAAGATCGTAATTATAGATACAATTGTCAAAATTAATTAGAATCTACTTGATGACATAAATTATATCTTAAGACAATGTAAAATTAATATCGTTTAGAAATATATGCTATAGTAACCATACAACTAATTGGCTCATAAGTTTTGTCATGGGCCATAGAAGAATATGTTAGTTATTTTGTACAAGTGTGTTTCGTAGTATACTATGTAACGCAATTAGGTCAAATTATTATTTATTGCACGGAATTTTTAATTTCAGAAAATAAAGTGAAAATGGTATTTAATTTGAAATTACTAAAATTAGATAGAATGAAAATATTTGCAACAATCAAGTTTTTTATGACCTAATTTTACGCAAATCAAGTATGCACAATTACATAGATTTATTTTCAGTGATTTCCAATTTTTTTATTATTATTATTGTTGTTTTTAAATTTCAAACCATTACACAGAGTGCGTAATGGACTTACATAATGTGTAATGAATTATACTAATGGTTATGCATAGTGAATTATGAAAAGTGTGCAATGAATTTGTGATGATGTTGGCGGTCCAACTAGCACCACTACAAATGTGGTGTACAAAGAAGTTTTTACAAATTTATAGCACGCAATATCTTAACCATGTGAGGTGTATCATTTGCGTTCTTAGAATTTTTATGCAGGTTGTTATCCTATACATTGATGAGAAAAATTATACATTTAATCAATAAGTGATTGAATGTGTGTTGCTAAATGTATTATTGATATAGGAGTCAGAGATGAAGAAAGACACGAATTGGTACACTTATAGAAAACAATCATCGCATTCGAATTAAGGTATACCAATTTTTCCTTTTAAGAAATCCATACTCCAGGGAACTTGGATCTATTCTATGTTAATTTTGTATGGGATCCACCACTCTTGCATGGTTGTGCGACATAAACTCAATGGTTGTCTTGACCTCTCAAAGTGTGGCTACTTGATATTCACTATTTTGCTAGAGAATATGGATTTTAATAGGTTTGAAATGTTTTTGAGAATGAGATATTGAAAGTTATTTCTACATTATCAGTTGTTTCGTTCATTATGTTAACATGATATATGAATATTTAAATGATCAGTTTTCCTAAAATACAAGGGACATTCTATTTAAATCCATTGTTTCTTATCAACCCATACAACACACGGGTGAAAAAGCTAGTTTTAAGAAATTTTTAAAAAAATAGACAATGTAGAAACAACATAAAGAAATTAATGTCTAATATTCTTGTAGGTTCATTGTCCAAACAAGTTTGCTAGGTGTAATAATTAACATCTTGCTAACTTAATATGCCATATTTTTAGAATAAGTCACATAGTAAGATATAGGATATTAATATCTTGTCTGGTATTTTTAAAATATAACTTATTAATAAGATGGTGCTAATACATTTAGCAAAACTAATTTCCAAATATATGTCTTATGAATAAAGACATGTTACATTACTTAAAAAAAACACAATAATAATAATAATAATAATAATAATAATAATAATAATAATAATAATAATAATAATAATAATAATAATAATAATAATAATAAGAATAAAGAGATCTTACATCGTTAATATATAAAAGGGCATTATATCAACACCATGAAAAGTTCTTTGGTATAACATCACTATTTTTAAAAATTTCATCATTGACTAAATTAGAGCATTAAAATTAGTTAAACAAAACGTACACTTCTCTAATGCTAAGGAAAAATTTGCGAAATTATGATATTACTGCGGAGAAATATTATTCTATTGAAAATTGTCTATAAAACATATTTAATAGATGCCAAATAAATTCGATAAAATTAATTATAGACTAAATAAATTTAGTATCAAATTAATTAAGAAATTAATATTACACTATCCTTTTTTAGTTCATGCCAATTTCGAGCAAAATTTATGGACCACTTCCGCCAATTTTCTAAAAAAAATATTGAAATTGTGAAATAAAAAAATTTAGGACTATATATATGGCAAAAAATTAAAATTAAAATTGTGAAATTTAAAAAAATTAGGACTAAATTGTACATTGTTAAAATTTTTAAAGTTTAAAAACGTTTAAAATTATGAAATAAAATATTGTTTTAACTTTTATCCCCAAACTTTAGTGCAAAAAAGGACAAAAAAGCCAATTTAACGGTTGAATCGGATGGAATTCATCACTGAGGGGTCCAGTGACACTTAATTTAAAGATTGGAGGGCTCCATGCTGAAAAAAATGTACGGGGTTGGAATTGTTAAAAACTCGAAAGATTGGGAGGTTTTGTGAAAATAACCATAATTATTTTTAAAAATAATTAGTGAAGAAATAAAAATTAATTAAATTTAGAAATTTTGTTGCGATTTAATTTTGGCATGGTATAAAATTAAAATTATTTAAATTTGTATATGAAAAGTGAAAGAAACGTGTAAAATTAAAATTTTAAAAAAATAGATTGGGCTCGTTGATTAATTTTAGATATAATTAATTATTTTAAAAATAAAATTAATTAATACTAAAAGTTTCACCTAAAATTTAATATTTGTGTGATAAAAAATTAATCAAAATTAATTATATTGCTAAACTGTAAATAAATACCTAAACTACAGGATATTTACAGGATGGAATTGTCCAATTGCTAGCGACATTCTTCGAAATTCTTACAAAATTTGAATATGCATTACCTAAATCGTGTAATATTCTAGATTGTAGTGCATTTTCTACCGTCATTTTCAGTACCATTAATGTTTATCTATTTATATTTGTGAGAATTACGTAGTCATATATATGTCTCCCCGTGTAGCGCACAAGGATTACTGCTACTAATAATAATAATAAAGAGATGTTACATCTACAATACTCCTTCTGTGTGATTTTAATAGGCATGGTTTGACTTTAACAACGATTAAGAATTTGAAATTAAAATTTATTGGAAAGATAAATTTTACTTGTTTATTTCTCAATATACCCCTATATTAAATATGACAATTTAGTTTTATTTATAGCAATGCATAATAAATAGCAATAGATTAGGAACTGAAGAAATTAAATTTATACTAATAAGAAAAGTAGTATGTATTTTAGGATGGGCGAAAAAAATCAAGCCTATCAAAATGGGACGGATGGAGTATATAAAAGGGCAATGATATCAACAGCACGACAAGTTCACGCTACACCAATAATATTTTTAGTAATTTCATCATGGGATTTTGGCACAAATGGTCCAAAAAAATTAGTCATGTTGCAGATTTAGTCCAAAATAATAAAAGGTATTGCAAATTGTCCAAAAAAATTTTTTTGCGTGTAAGTAGTCCAAAAAAACTTTGATGCGAAAATGGTCCATTTGGATGGAATCAGTCCAAACAACCACTAGTCAAAGTCAACTTTTGAAAAAATAGATGCGAGTTTGGTCCATTTAACTTGATAAATTGCACGAAAGGTCATAATCTTTAGTTATTGCTACAATCAAGTCCGAAATTTTGAAAAATATATACTTTAGTCCCAAATTTAGTTACATTGTATAAGTTTACATTTTATTTTTTCGATGAGTGCTTATTTCGTCTGTAATCCCGGGTGCTCCATAATATGGAGCACCCAGGCCACGTGTCGCAAGGAGGAGACGCCACGGGCGAGCTGCAAAATTGAATCATACTCGGTGCCAATTTAAATAGATTTTGAAATATTAGGAACCTTCTAGCAATTTAAACAAATCATCAACTCCTCCTCTCATGTTCAGATCTAATTCAAGACCATTTCATCCGGATGTTTTGCAATAGTTGTTCGTTCCTTCTCAAGCAACTTAGCAAAATCATGTGCTCGCCGGCGAAACAATGTGCGCCACCACCACCGTGGCACATCTTTCACACATTCAAGCCCTAATTTATCCTCCCCAATTTCGCCACCACCACTAGCCGAAGGTTGCACCACCACAAGCTGAAGGTTGTCGGAAAGCACCGCCACCGGTATGACCACCAGCTCGCCGTGGTCATTGATTTAAACGGCCAGTATTAAACCAAGTCTATATATAACGATTGAAGACATAATTTTCATACCTAAGCATTAAAGAAGAAAGAAAATGGAAAAAAAAGTTGTGCCGATTGAGAGCTGTGAAAATGGCATTTCATACGAGATGCTTGGATTGCTACTGATGTGGATGCGAGTTTCGGCAAGATCCAAGGATGGCGACGGTGATGGTTGAAGCCAGTTGAACCTTGACCAGTGAAAATGGCGTTTCCCAAATTTCATACGAGATGCTTTGAATTCAAAGAAGGAAGATGGAAATTGCATTTACTAGCCCCTGATGTGTTTTTTTTATGCGGTAGGGATGTTTTGAACCATGACGGCCAAAAAATTAAATAGTTTCCCAACCCGTTGTGCCATCAAACATTATTTCATTGCATTCTACATGCTTTAATCTATTTATATATATATATATATAAGAGCTTTTTTTTCCCGCCTAAATGCATCCTTAATTTTTCCCGCCTATTAAATTTTCCTAATATAATCTTCTATCTATATATAGAATAATTTATATATATATATATATATATATATATAGAGAGAGAGAGAGAAAGTGATTATTTTTCCTTATTATATGTTTTATTGTCTTAAATCCGTCTTCCCATTTTAAAAAAATGTCTTATTTTTTATTTTTTATTTTTTATTTTCGAATCCATATCAAACTTTCTTCATTTTTTCCCTCCCTAATATATTAATATTAATGTATATAAATTTTATTTTATTATTTCTACCCTACTTTATCCAATCTCATAACATCTAAATACTTTTTCTATCATTTTCTCTCTTTTTTTTTCATTTTCTACATATAAAAAAAATTTGTGATTCTATTTTACTTGACTTGATGAGAGCTTTAAAATAAGTATGTTATCAATACATAAATTTTTATTTTTTGAAAAATTAAAATTTACGACAAATACATAAATTAGTGTCCAACTTAAATATAAATTAATAATTTGTTACGACACTTAATCGATATTTATGTGTAAAATTCAAATATAATGAAATGTATAAATTGTTTTAACTTTTAATTCTATTCCATGTTTGATTTATCTTGAAAATAAATTAAATGAAAAGTAATGCTTCAATTTGTTTATTTCGCAAATATATGGTAAAACTAACTTTATTTTATGTTTAAAACTAGATAATTTTTTTCCTAATAAATATTTAATTTTCCAAAATAATAATTTATATATTTATATAGTACTTAAATGCAATTTCTCGTGTAATTACACAAAATCGACAAATATTATATAATTGCGATAAATTTCAGTTTTATTTTGAATCATTAAATTTAAAATTTTCTTATTTTTTCTTTCAAATCTTCAATTTATAAGTTTATATCTTGAATAATATACAGTGTTCTAGAAATTAGAATGAATTTTTGACTGATCATTTTTTAATAATTTTTGTATTTAAAAAATAAAATTATTTAAAATTAAAAATTTCCACTAAGGTTTAATTTCTAAGCCATACAAAATTCCCATTGATTAAATATTTCCTCAAAAATTCAAATTAAGGTTTAACATTAAAATCAAAAAATAAGATCAAACCCGTTACTAAATTTTAGAAATAATTAATTAATTTATAAATAACTAGCTAACAAACAAAAATTAATTAAAACTAAAATTCAATTTTTTTGCGATACAAAATTAAGATTCATTAAAGTTTTACATAAAAATAAAAAGAAACTTACCGGCAGTTGGCCTAAGTTTGAGACAAAATCCCACCACTATGATGCTGAATTTGTACTGAAAAATTTAAAAATAAGGTTGGATTCAATAATTAATTTTAGAAATAATCAATCATTTTTATAAATAATTAGCTAAGGAAGAAAAATTAATTAAAATTATTTATTTTCGCAAGATTTAATTGTTGTGTGAAGAAAAATTGCAATTCATTAAATTTTTATATAAAAATTAAAATAAATATTTAACATGAAAATTTAAAACTTAGATTGACCCTTTAATCAATTTTAAAATGAATTTATTATTTTTTAAAATAATAATTAGCTAATAAATGAAAATTAATTAAAATTAGCGATTTCGCTAAGATTTCATTTTGGTGGGATAAAAAATTATAATTCATTGAATGTTTGCATAAAAATTAAACGAAACGTGCAACATCAATTTTTTTAATTAATCATTCAATTGTAATATTAATCGATTTCTTAATTAATTGAATCTATATATATATATATATCTTTTAAATTTCAAGATATCTTTTCAATTATAAGATATTGTTAAAATTAGATTCATATAATTCCTAAAATTATGGCTATGAAGCAAATTATTTTGAATAACAAATTTTTTTAGAAATAATTAAATTAAATTAAAAAATGAACTATAATTATTTAAACAATAATTAATTAAAATAATAAATTCTGTTGCTAATATTTGGCTACACATGTGTTCAGTGGACAACGATTAATCCAAATTAATTACATTCTTAAAGGTGAAAATATAATTAATTTAAAAAAAATTAAATTGAGCAGGATTTTCCCTAAAAAATGAAAAAAAAAATTTAATTGTAATATATATTTTAAATTATAAGATTTCTTTAAAATTAGATGTATACAATTCTTAAAAGTGTAAATATTAAAATGGTAATTTCAGAAATAATTAATTATTTTCATAAATCTATATATTAATAAAATGAGATCAATTTCCCACTCAATCTTATAATTTTCAGAATTAAAAAATACTATTTTATTTATATTTCCCACTCAAGCATAAATACCTAATTTTCAACCCATGGATAATCTCCTGTTATTATCACCCCTGATCTTTTGATAAAATATTTACTACTTATCCCTCCAATCCGGGTTATTATCATGTGTGATCTTTTTAAATCTCCAATCCATATCTTTTTATCATGAAAAAAAAGGAAAATATATTATTATAATTGTTATTTTACACATATTTTAAATTATAATTTGGCCATAAATATAAATAATAAATAAACTAAACAGGATTTTCCGCTCAAATTTTTATTTTTCAGAATTTAAAAAATATTATTTTATTATTACGCGTGTCTTAGTTTTAGTTGCTTTACTTGTTAGTTGTTAATTAATTAATCTATTTTAAAGATAAATACAAATATTTTAACAATCATATACACGCTTTCCATCCTCATCGTAATTTTCAGTCGTAGTTTTCAATTCACTCGTAAACCCTTAAATCAAATCCAGTTTCCATCCTCATCCTCAGCGTTGAGTGCAATTTGCGAAATCCCATTCACACAATCGACAAAACCGTTGCGCCAATCTGCTTTGATTCGGCCTGCTGCACCTCTGATTCACCTCCGCGAGCATTAGTTCTCAGATTGTCGACGAAAGATACGATTCCATTGAACAATAGTGAGGCCCTTTGGATCTTCGTATTATTATTTATTTTACTCTATTTTTGTTTCAATTTTCACCGGCATGGTGGGGAAAATAAATAAACAAAAGCATCGTTACATGAACTGAAAGCATAGTTGTGGTCCCTATTAGGAAAACTTATTTTATGCGAGTTTCTGACTCTATCAAAAATGGAATTTCGATTTATGTTGGGAGATAAGGACTGAGAAAAAAGATTAAGCCACGTGCTTAGACTCTACTCAAAGATTAAGCAAAGTGCTTAATCACTACTACATTCCTGGATAATTACCCTTTTGGATTGATCAATATTTTATTTGTAGTTTACATCCTTCTATAATTAGCCTTTTTCTGCCACAGGTACGCACTGCGGTTATTCACTGGTTGGAGTGTTGGGGTCGGTTTATGATAAGTGCAATTTATGCACTTATTTAGGCCTCCTAAACTATGTGTTTTTCTTATTTTTAATTAATTTCGCATCTAATTTAGCGATATTTGGTTCTATTTTAGGGAAAACCAGGAATTGAAGAAAATATTACAACTTTGGACAAAAATGGACACAAATCAAAATTTGAAGGACTCAATTGGAAGAAATAAAAGTTGGGGGAGGTGAAGAAAAATCAAATGGGAGCCAAATTGAAGAAATCAAAAGTTTGTTGACTCAATTGAACAAATTTAGAAGTCGAGGACCTACCCTGCAATTAAACTGTGAGGACCAAAATGGAATTAGGCAAAAGTTGCATCTGGTAAACCATGCGGTCGCACGCGCCACCGCATGCCTTTGGAAATTTATAACCATGCGATCGCAGCGATAGCATGGTTATATTGGGCAGATTTTCGGTAAACTTTCCGAAACTGAATTGGACCTGGTTTTCTTGGGCTTTCTTGCATCTATTAATACAGAACTCGACCTAATTTCGGGGAGGAGATCAGAGAACACAGAGGCCACGAAATTGAGAGCAAAAATTGGGGGAATTCTTCGAGAATTGAGGAGGAAGTTCATCATTGAAGATCCAAATCAACTCCTCAAGTTCTACCGGGTTATGGCTTCCTTTTATTGTTTTTATTCTTACTTTTACAACATGTTAGGCTAGATTTTCAGTAGCATTAAGGTTAGATGAAGCTTTTCGATTGATTGTTGTTTTTGGATTATTGAATTGACGTTATGACGTATATTTACCATTGAGTTTTTAATATTGATTTATTCATTCATACTTGTTTGATCACCAATTATTGAATACTTGTGACTTGTCTTGTGAATCGAGAGATCCTTGATAAGTTAGACCAATATATTAGAAACCATAGGGTCCGATCGGGGACGAGAGTACCCCGGTGCTTTATGTTATATTCCCACGTTTTCTTAATTCCTGTTAATGCATTTGTGTGTGTTGATAATTACCATAGAGATATAGGTAGTTTGCACGCATGAATAGGTTGAGCTCTACTCGAGAGTGATTGCTCGATAAAATTGGAAAACGGTATTCAAAAGTAAGTTACGTTGTCAATTTGATAATCCGGACAATAATTAGAACAAAAGTGGATTCGAAGCCTTGATGCTCGTCTTTTCTGGTTCTATCAACTTTCGCCATCGTGTTTAGTTCAATTTAATTTTCTAATTCTCGCTTTTTATAATTTTAGCTTATTTTAATTGTTAGCTTAGCTTTAGTATAAAAATCTCATCTTGATTAGTTTTGGTTAAGGCTAGCAGAAATTAAACGAATTTACTATCAGTTCTCGTGGGTTCGACACTTTACTTTCCACTTTATTACTTGTTGACGACCCGTGCACTTGCGGTGTGGATTTATAAGCAACAGTTTACTGCATCTTGCTCTAGTTAGTGATCATTGATCACCTTGAATTTGAGGGGTTTCTCAGAGTTCCAAAATTGGCTCTTGAATGCAAAAACTGATATATGGGAATTTATGAAATGATATTTTAGAGTTGATTATGGATTCTGTTTACAAAAATTGTGTATTAGATTCATGCTATTTTGAAAGTTTTGTTAATATACCTGGGGTTTTTGTATTAATCTCTATCATATATGAACTCATTAATATGCTTATGGTAAGTTAGGTTTCACTTTTAGTTTCTTATTGTCACTTATAATCTCCCAAAATCAGTTTGTTATAGCAAATTGAAATTCATTTAGTGAATTTGGCATTTTTTAGATACTAATCCAATGGATCTTTTTTTGTAGAATTCGTGATTAGGAGAGACAATGCCGACAAGGGGTTCGCAAAGTAGTTTAAGAGTAACCCTTGGAGCCCTCAAGGATACAATGACTATTAGTTTGGCTAAAATAAATAGTGAGTACAAGGTATGCTCTAAGTGTTTGTACTATTTCAGAATATAAATTTCATTGGCCTCGAGTTTTATTTGGGTCATTTGTTTTTCAAGCGTTGGACACAACCATTATGAGGGCTACAAATCATGTCGAGCGCCCAGACAAAAGGGAAACACATAAGAGGTGGGGTAACTATGAAGTTGCCGCATAAGTGGGTGAGCCCCAAAGGGCGTCTTCAACTTCTTTCCTATAATGTGAGTGATCTTTTATTTCATTTGTTGTTTAATTCTACTCTTCTCTTAATTTTGTCCCTTGGATTTTGTTTGTTGGTGGCTTTTTGTTTTAGAAGCTAGATATCATTTGTGTAACATGCTAACATTCAAAATCATTTACTTTATACATCTTTGTTGCTAAGATTAAGATTTATGTTCAAATGATGCTTAGGTCTTTAGGAGCAAGTAGCTATTTCAAAATCAGAGGTAATTTAAAATATAGTATTTTTTGTCTCTGTGTAGTTGATTTTCTATATAGAGTTGAATACACTATAATATTGATATGTTGCATAGATATCATCTGTCTTACATTCAAATTCATTTACTTTATGTTTATCGTGTCTTTTTCTTGGTTATTTTCTTGATCCATGAACAAAGTGTAGATTGTAGAGGGGTGCAATGATGAAAAGCCAACTGCGGTAGAGCGTAGTGAGAAGGCAAAGAATATCATGGGTGCTCAAAAATTGCAATGTTGTCTCTCTTTCGGCATTGATGGAGGCATGAATTTGTTCTCTATAAGCGATGATAGCCATTTGTACTGGTGTATGTCAACTGTGTGAAGATTGGAAACATTCTCGATATACCCAATAAATTCCATCGTAGGACTCAATGAAGCAACATACTAATTATGTTAGATTCCTTTGTTTTTCATTTTAAATGGAAATATATTATTATAATAATATAAGTAATGCTTTGATATTTTATGGCATATACTCTGTACTTATACGAGAGCATCATATCTGGAGCCATTGATCTTCGTCAGAAGATTTGATTAGAGTGCTTATGCATAATCAAACAGTCTATAGGATTGAAGAAGTTCGAAAATTGAAATGGATTCTTGCATTAATATAATATATGAATTGAAAGCTGCTTGACCGGACATTTACATGCCATTGATGAATTCATGCCAACCTGAATCCGTTCCCAAAAAAATTGCGGCTTACAAAATCCAACTCCCGGATTCTAAATTATATATTGGTCATATGTCTCCCCGCACAATGTGCGGGTGAAAACACTAGTAATTAGCTAAAATGAAAATCAATTAAAACGAATTCTTATACCATTAATTAAAATTAGTAATACTATTATTATTTAATTGGACTTGGTTTCAATGGTTGAAAATTGACATGATTTCGTTTGACAAAAATTAATCAATTGTTTTGTTAAAATAGAAAAATAACATTAATTAAAAAATAAATAATAATTAAAATTAATTAAATTACCATGGTTAGCTAGTTTTTTCTTAAAAAATAAAAGACATCTTTTGACATACAAGATATCTTTTTGATTATAAAATATCTTTAAAATTAGATTCATACAATTTTTAAAACTGTGGCTAAAAAACAAATTATTTTGAAATAATAAATTATTTTTATAAATAATTAGCTAAAAACAAGAATTAATTAGAATTAATTATATTACAATTAATTATATTTATTAGATTTAATTGGACATATTTTCATTTGACGAAAATTGAGAGAGTTTTATAAGACGAAAATTAATTAAATTACGAAAAGGGGGGAAACATAATTATTTCAAAAAATAAAAAATTATTAAAATTAATTAGATTGCTACGGGAAAGAAAAATATGCTTACGAAATTAATTTATCTTTTTACGTATTTTAAAATAAAGTTAAGTTAACACCTATAAGATTCTGGATTCTTAGAATTGTGGTGTTACATTTTATTGCAAAGTAAGTCGACTAATCATTAGTCCATAATTAACTTTATTTACCTTTTTCAATATCATGCTTTTTCAAACATGCTTTTCTTTTGATTCTCAAGTGAGTTTGTATTTTCTATTATATTTCTTTTGAGTTACAGTTGATGACAAAACATTAATATTTCTTTTTGCATGGTTACGGGTGTTTCAAAGGATCTGCTCATTTTTTTAAGTAACAAGCTCCAAAAATAGGTTTTCAAATAATATTATTTTTTATTTTGGTACTACTCGAACCAACAATTATATAATAATTCTTTGGTTCAATATATCGCTTTCGCTAGGAAATAAGTCTAAGAATTCTTACTAAACAATTCGTTATCGACTCAATCAATTATTAGAATTATATAACTCAATTAGAATATTTTAACTGGCTTTCAACTATGTTAAATATTTATCTAAATTTCTATCTCTTGAATAAATATTAAAAATCCCACCTACTTTAAATTATTTATTTTATATCGAATTTTGGCAATTGAGATTTTATTTAATTTTTAAATATCATCAAATAGACTGTATATTTTAAGTATTAATCATATATATTTCAATTTATTTGTCTTATCAAAATTAATTTAAATGTTATATCAAATCATTCAATATTTAATATGCTGAATATGTTAAATTAGTAAGTTTATACCTAATATGTTAATACACGTGTTTAGTATATTTAGAAGGTATTTATTGAAGAAATAAAATATTGAAATAAAAGTCTTCAATTAAACCATCATGATGGGGCGTGGACGGGGATGAGAATTTTCTAGCGGGGCATGGACGGGGAATGGAAGTTTGTAATTCTCATATCATCTTCGCTTGCCTAGAGTAAAATAAGGATGGGCCGGAATGAGGATAAGTGTTTCGCGGCATGGTAGGAACGGGTCGTGAGGATCTGTCGGATATTACTCACTACATTGTTATTTTTATAATATATCTCTATACTGATTATATTTGATAATTAAAGCTTAAAAATCATTATTTACATATTAATTGTTAATAACGTACATCATACTGATGTATAATTAATATCTTTCAAAATTTATAATTGCATATAATAAAATGTAAAACAATTTTAAAGAAAAACAATGAGCTCTACTAATGTTAGTAAAGTTATTTTGATCATTATAATATTTAAGATTATTTTATTTTGAATTTATATTAGTAGATTAATCTTGCAATGAACAAAATATTATATATTTTCAGAATCACTACTACAAATTATCATCCCGTGCAAAACACGGGTGTAAATGTTAATTAAGCTGCTATTCTATGGAGAATAGTAAATTAAGTTGTGTCGATTTTCGTAAGTTATTCCTTGCATATTTGTAGGATGGATTAGTACTAAATATAAAAAAACTCTTTCGCAATTTTTATAGAATTGTTTCAAGTTAAATTATTTAAATTTATTATTGTAACACATTCTTTATTTTAATTATTTTTTTAGATTTTATGTTAATATTATTAATATCTATCAATATCGTTATCAGTTGAAAACTTTGTCTCCTGTGCAACGCACGGGTGAAATAGCTAGTATATATAAAAACTTTTTGAAATTCTGGGTTCCCCAAAAATTCAAAATTTTGGGCTTGAGGCTGAGGCCTCTCGGGCCTCTTGGAAAGTCCGGCCTTGAATAACATATGATTGTCCATAGCTGAATACCGGTCTATTCCAATAAACGCCAACATTAGATACAATGTGGTGTGTAATGTATCCTTTTAAAATTCCGTTCATCGAACATTAGTTGCAAGATTGTTTTCATCATTAAAATTGCAAATGCATTCATTATTAGCTATTTTTATATTAAATTTCTTAAAACTTCATTCGCTCTCGTATATTTTCATATTGACGACATTGCTAAAAATAAAAGTATTTGAAGGAAAAAAATTTAAAAACCTATTAACCTATTATTATTTTAAAAATTAAAAACCATTACCAAAAAAATTAAAGCGAAAAACAATTTATTCAAACAAAATAAAAGGAATAAAAATGTAGAAAGAGCCATATACTGATCCATAACACGTCACTCATTCACTATTCACTAACACCAATAATAGGCGAATTCAACTAGAAGAGACCATTTACTGACCCAACAGAATTCTTTTACTAAGTCTTATGCCGCAAATTTTTTTTTTTTTTTTCCCTAATGAACGTATCCGTTTTGTTCGAGCAAAATTCGAACAAACCCGCAATCTCTTTGCTGCAAACACCTTTCTTCCTCAAACGGATGGCCATAATCCTTTCCGCTCAAATCAGTCAAGAATTTGGTCGGCAAATTTGAGCATTCGACAACCTTTGCAGTTAATAAAAAGGTAATACATGTCTTATTGTTGTTGGCACTATTAATCAAAAAGCCCAATTCATAATTTCGACTCAACATGATTAATTGCAATAAATTCCTAAGTTTTTTCTCAGATGCACGATTCAACCAAGCTCTTCACAAACTCTGGATTAATCACAGAAGTTGATGATTTACCGATGATCTTTCTGCAATTTCACGTACAGGTGCTATGTATTCACTCAATAATTGAAGTATATTATTAATAAGAGACAATAGTTGTTCAAAGCAGTAATGTCTACATACCTTAATCTATTTGATTTATCTTTCTCCGCCTGTTGCTGTTGAGAGTTGTTGATTTTGTGATCCTTTTCGTGATTTTAGTTGATCAAGAATAATGTAAATCCTTAATCTTTTGTTAAAGATGTGGCTTTATTCAAATTTCAACACAGTGAAGGTGAATGAATTGCCATTTAAATTGATTTCCTTATCTGGTGATTTATGTGCATAAGGAACCACAAAATTAATAATAACATGAACTCGAAATAATTTATTATTGAATTGCATAAATGCTCTTGAAATCAGAATGTCGATTGACAATGTTACATGAAGAGAAATAAAGCGGGAAAAAGCCAAATGCTACATATAATAATAATAATAATAACAACATCAACAACAACAACAACAACAACAACAATAATAATAATAATAATAATAATAATAATAAAAGCGACAAAAAATAGATCTTCAAAACTCTTATTTCTCAATCTTGACAATCCTATGGCTCTTGTTTGTTGACATAGAGCTTGACGGGCCATCTTCAATAACTTTTTGCGAAAATGTTCATCATCCATATCACCTACTCTTCCATATCCCGGTTGACTACTCTCTGGGATGTTAATTGCATTTTCAAACACAAAATCCTATGGTAAATATAATTAGTTAATTGAAATATCAACCAATAGGAAATAAGTCAGATAGTATGTATAAAAAAGAATTAGAAAATAGGTGAACACCTTTGGAGATTAATTTGGGATCACTCGTAAAATTGATGACATTATAAACATCATCATTTCCAACAATATTCTGAGCGCCCAACTTCTACTTAGCACAACAATGTTCGATCCACCAAAGAATCAATATCAATTGGCTTGGGAGGTTCTAGCTTCAGCATGCTATTCACAATTAATTAAAGAGGCAACCGTAAAATATATAAAGATCATGTATCAAACTTTAAAAAATAAAAGAAAATGTCATTGGCTAGGATGTGAATTCCCTTGATAATACTCTCTCAATTCGTTGGTTGTCTTCCAAATAAGTTGCATACACTCCTTATCTTACAATAAGAGAGTAACACTCCCAATACCATCACCACCCCGCATTTGGACTTTAAATCTATTGCGATTTTTTTTTTTTTTTAAGGTTGAAAAATAACTGGAAAAAAATTAAACCAATTAAATTCACATTAATTTGCATAATTAATTGAAACCAAAACGGGGGAAGAATAATTTTACTTGGGTCTAGATGAACTTTGAAAAAAAAAAAAGAAGAAGAAGAAGAAAAATTATTAGAATCATAAATAGAAAACCACAATGATTAAAGAAGTGCCATTAAAAAATAAATATTACTTGATTTAAATGAAGCATTGATTTCTTACTTCCTCATGGACATCACCTTGCATTGTTATCTCCTCAATGTTCTTAAAATCAATCTTTTCCCTGGCCAATCTTCAGCAATTCAATACTCCGAGTACGATGTATGTCGGCTAATTTGTAATGTTGTATCACTTCCATTCAAGAGTCTAAAGCAAATGCATGACAACAAAAGAGAAGAAAAAATCAAGTAACACAATTATTACGAAGTAAATAGAATGTATTTTTCAAGGGGCCAAAAAAAAAAAAAAAAAAAGAAGAAGAAGCAATAGACGGTAATAATTAGAGCTTTTTTAATCTATACTAATATATAAAGGTCGATCCACCAGTGTGTGTTTTAACACATAGTTTCCCGCCTAAGGGAATATTTTTATTTATTTTTATTTTTTTGCTAGCAATAAGATTAACAATTAATCAATTAAGGAAATACAGTTTATAAAAAAGGAAACACATTTATAAAATTAAGGAAACATGTGCTTCCTTAATAAGCGTTTATTAAAAAAAAAAAGGCAACACAAAATTTTTTTTATTTTTTATTTTTTATTTTTTTCAGCTCTGGTTTTTATTATGTAAGATAATGGATGATAACATATAAGCATTTGAAGAAATAAGTTAGAATGCTATCATCAACATTAAATTTATTTTATTTTTGTCTGTTAAAAAAACATTAATTTTTTTTTAACAGCTCGAATTACTGATTGACGATGTGTGTGTGTGTGTGTGTGTATGTGTGTGTGTGCATGTTTCTTTAAATGTAAGGAAAATAGACTTAACCTTCAAATAATTAATTTAATATGGATTTTTAATTTAAAAAATAATTAATTTAATGTGGAATTAATGTTTTACCTATAATTTGAATTTATAGTTTATAATCTTTTAGAGATTAACACTTTTTCTTAACTAATAAGATTGCATATACAATTATTTAATTTATATATACAAATTAAAAGGACTAAAATTTAGTTTATCTATACTAATTGCAATGGTTGAAATCATACTTTATATCATACTATTAATAAAAATAAAAGTGTCAAGTTTAATAGTGCTATATTGATAGTGCCAATGTGGCACGCATATACTAAAAAAAAAAAAATTGGAAAACATTATTTCTTTTTCCTTAATTAATATATTATTAATCACAAGGTTATTATTAAAATAAAAAATTAATTTTGGAAAGAAGCATCAAATAAAATTTCATTTTTTACTAATCACGAAAATTATAATAATTATTTCAAACTAAAATTTGTTTAAAATTTTATTTACCTTTTTGTTTTTTAAAATAAAATTTATTAATTCTTTTTTAATAAAGCTGTAGATTAAAAATTAAAAAATTTCATTAATAAAAAATAAAAATTGGCTAAAAAGTTAAGAATAAAATGGTCACTCGCAAATATTAATTCCACATGCACACAACTATAAAATCGATCATATTTGAGTTAAAAGGTGTCATGTAAAAAAGGAATGATATTGAATTATGTGACTTAAAGTTCACATATTGAATCAAATTTAAAAAAAATGCATATATAAAAAATTAGACTTGATTAAAAAGTAAAGAGTAAAGAGGCCCACAAAAATTATAATTACAGATGCACTGATATAATAAGGGAAATATGTGGTTTATAAATTTACTTATAAAAAATGGAATAATAAAATGTTAAGATATGTGCATTTTTCAAAATTTTTTTTAGTACAAATGTGAGTAAAAATGTTAATTGTGTATGTATTCATTATTATATTAATAACTATGTACACACTGACGTTTCATGTGTTCGATATCAAAAGGACACTTTTTATGCCAAGTCGTATTTAATTATTATAAGAAAATATTTTGTTGTTTGAAATAGTTACATGCTAATATTTTCTAAACGTTTATCGTCAATATTATATAAATATATTCTTTTTTTGTAATTTTAATTCAATCTTTTTTTTCCAATTAACTATGATCCAAAGAACATAGGATCTCAACGATATGTTCATTGATCTCTTCGATGGAAATAATTAAAAATGCATTTATGTAATGTCAACTACCTCTCCATGTAAAACAAAAATCTTTCTTTCAAGAGTCCATTAAGTGCAATCAATAACGGCATTTTCATGTGTCGTTAAACTATAAATGATTTTATTCAATATTTTTATTTTTGTTAATTGACGATTTTCATGTGCGACAAAGATGGTCAATCAGAAAACTCTCCAACGAATGTGGTATTCAAAGAAGTGTTTTAAAATTTAGAGTAACTATTGTATTTCTATTTTTATTTGGTTTATATGCATGTCGTCATAATGTTATTGTTCATATTCAAATGTACTTCTATTTAATGCGCACTGCGTTATAACTATTTTTGTTCAATTGTCATATAATATTTTTCAACTATATTTTTATATCTGACGTGAGACACATCTTAATATTTTACATTAATTGTCTAACAATATTTTTTATCATTTCAATTGTATTTTCAATTAATGGGTATTACTTAAGGAGATATTCTTAATATATCTATAAAACGCACCTTCTAGAATGCTAGCACATATAAACGTGCGTTGCAAGTTATTTTGATTTACGTTTCAAAATAATCTTAAGTTAAATAAATTTAATCAAAACTCACCTTATGTACAAAATATTTTCTACTTACATATAAACTATTTGATTTAATTTTCTAGGTGACATATTTTGAAAAAGATAAATTTAGTTTGTGAGAAACATTAACACATTTAAAAAAATCGTAGTGGTCCATGCTTTTGTAAACTTTGGTAAGATTTTCCTAAGTTAAAAATTATTATTTAAAATACTCATCAATTTATTTTTAAAGGGTACAAATTTGAGATGGTTAATTGTGTTAAATATCTTAATTATTACATATTACTTTAATTTATTTATACAACTCAGTCGAATGATAATTAATCAAACTTCATCAACAACTCGATCAACTCTACAAGAAGGAATCATTGATATTAATAGACTTCTATTGATTTTTTTTTTGTTGAAATTACTTCTATTGAATTTTTATGCAAATTAAAAAAGGAAAAAAATTCATTCTTTAGGTTGTGCCTTCTATTGACTTCAGTTTTTAATATTATTATGCATTTCTCTATTTCATTTCAATAGCCTTTGATAGAATTAGTCCGTGTATTCTTTTATTACATAATGTCGTCACACATATATTTGAAATTATTACCAAAACTTATAAGAAAATAATGAATGATAAACTAATTAAATAGAATACAATTAACGGAAAAATGGGAAATAATTAAAAGAGAACGATCAAAATTTTTTTAAAAAATTATTTTGTTAGTGAAAAATTAAAACAATTAACTCATAATTACAATTCAAAAGGGCAATTGAAAAGGTGGTTTGCTAATTTTAATCAAACATGACACATGTAATTTAACTTAATATATGAGGGCAAAAATGGCAAGAAAAAGTTTCCCATCCTTTCTACGCTTTTAATAGTAGCATAGATAAATATAGATTTTCATTCCCGTGCAACGCACGGGTTGAATACTAGTAAGAAAAATAACTTCATTACTTGTTTGAGAATCTCCTTAATTCCCGGCCGGGGTTTTGAGAGGGGTTTGTCCATGCAACTAACAACTTGGTGATATAGATGTTGTTCCCAATCTCTTCAACTTAAAAAATATTTAAAAAACTCAAAAATGAAATTCAGAAACAGAATCAAATACAAATTTGGAAAACACAAATCAATTTTCAATTCAACCAAATAAAGCCAAGCTTAACTTCCTATAAAACTTGGAAGTTAATTTAAAATAGAATTATATTTTAAAAATTAGAAATGAAAATAATCTTAAAGAAGCACTCATATACCGAATTCGATAAAGATTTAGTACACCTAAAAAAATCAAATATAGGAATACCTTTGGTTTTAAAAAATGGATGATAGAGAAATAAAAAACAGACAGAATTGTAAACATAAAATAATTTCAAAGAAGTGTTAGAAGGACAAATTCTCACTTTAACTGCCCCACTTCGTTGTCGAATCATCGAGGTCGCATACTTGATGATTTTAGAAACCGAAAAAAAAAAAGTGAAAGAAACCAAAAGGCTTTATTAATTGCATCGACTCAGACGTGAAATAGTGACAGGTTGCAAAGAATAAAAATCTTTAGCTGGATACATTATTCATATAGTGAGAGATGTAAATACCCAAAGAAATCAGACGCGACAACGAAAGAAAAAGGGAGCCATTGGCATTATGACATCAAACTTTTGAAGGGGGCTATTGGCAATTTGGCATGTCCAAAATGACATCGTTTTGAACATCATTGAAAATGACATTCTGTATTAGTTAGCTTGTAATGTGGTAATGAGCTTGTTGCCCCGTTAGGCTTCTCTTTAAAAGTGTTTTAAACACTTTTTTCAATTTTTTTCTCTCTCCTAAATCAATCACATCCACATATCTCATCACATTTATAAATCTCAACCACTCAACTCCACTCATTCTCTCTCCTCTTTTACATTAAAAATCTTTTAAAACCATTATAATATATTCCCTATCACCCCATGTATGCTTCCTTTTTTGCAGGGACACGGTATTCCTTCTAGAGAAAAATGATACGTTCAATTTCTTGCACATTTGCATTAGCCAGCATGTGATGTGCTAATTAGCCTATGTGTTTCTTTTTTTTTTTTTTTGGGAGTACACAGTTTTCGTTGTAGAGAAAAATGGCATATTTAGGGGGGCGTTCTGTTTGTTTTATATTTTCTATTTTAATTTTCGAAAATGTTTTGGTGTTTTCTGTTTTCAATTGGTGTTTTAAGAAAATTGAAAATGCTTTTGGTTTATTGTTTTGAAAAATTATTTTTGAAAAGAGAAAATAGAAAATGTGTTTGGTTTATACATTTAGAACCACCATAAGTTGGTATAATAAAAATTATAAAAGATCTTTAAACATTGAAATTTAACTAAAAGGTCTCCATCTTCATCACCCACCACTAGTACGAAAAGGTTTAGGGTAGCGGTTATTTTGTAGAAAGGGTGGCGGTTCATTGGATGCTACCAAAAATGGCAACACCCAATGTCCAACAATAGGGTGGCGGTTCAAAAAACCACCACCCTTACCTTTTTTTTTTTTTTTAAATTTCGTGTACTGAGAATGGGAATGTGGTGAATAACCATGCTTCCGGAGGTGGTCTCCTTCGCGATGCAAATGAGAATGTGTTGTGGGCTTTCCATGAAAGCTACGGTCATTGTTTTATAACCATTGCGGAATTGAGGCTATCTTTACTGGATTAAGATTATGTGTGGAGCAGGGAATTCCCAATGTTTGGATTGAAGCAAGACTCCCAGTTGCCATCTCTTTTTGTAACTCTAGAGGCCGGGGGCAATGGGAGGCACAATATCTACTGGATCGTATCAGACAATTGTACTCTCAAATTTCTACCAAGTTTACGCATATTCATAGGGAAGGCAACTTTGCAGCTGACTACTTCACTTCCTTGGCCCACACGAATCAAACTTTTACTATTGGCTAATATTCGTGTGTTTGTTGAATAATTTAGAGCATGTCAGTGAATATAGCGTGATTAGATCATTTGCATTTGTATATAGGCATCCCTTTGGGAGGTACGGCCGATGTCTCCCTCCGGCTAGGTGCAATCTATTTTTTATGATAAATAAAACTCTATCTCGGGTTTGGATTTTCAAGTCGAGATAGTTTGTTAAAAAAAAAGGGTGGCGAGTTTCTAAACAACGGCCACCCTAAGTTGACTTCGGGTGGTGGTTGTTCTTAACAACCGCCACCCAAAGTCAGTTTTTATTTTTTAAAAAATAACATAGGGTGGCGGCTGTTGAGCACAACCGCCACCCAAAGTCAGTTTTTATTTTTTAAAAAATAACATAGGGTGGCGGTTGTTGAGCACAACCGCCACCCTATGTCTATTTTTTTTTAAACAACATAGGGTGGCGGTTGTGTTCAACAACCGCCACCCTTTGATCTTTTTTTTTTTAATTTCATAATTGTTTGGGTGGCGGTTCCTATTGACAACCGCCACCCAATATCAATTTTTATTTTTCCTACATATAATACACATTGCATGTACAAATGTACATGTTAAATTAATTACCTAACCCCAACAAAACAACCTGCAATTGATCAACTAACCACAATACCATTCACAAAGAAATACCATTAACCTACAATTACACTAATAGCAATACACCATTCACTAACCGCAATACCATTAACCTACAATTACACTTATAGCAATACACCATTCACAACCATGCCTCAACTTAGGCCTAATATTGAAACAAGTAGAAAGCAACTCCCATGGCATATCGCTGATCCAAAGTATCTAGCCACAACACCAAAGTAACAAATGAAGTAAATACAACCTAATGAAACAAGTAGAAGCAACTCCAACACAATTGTACAAGTACATAATGCACGAGAACATAGTAAAACTAGAAGGAAAATGAATTTAAACCTATAAATAATCATTTCATAACTTCTCGAAAGAATTCAACCCAAAGTTCTCGTACCACATCGATGCTGTTCTGAGAATACTCTTCTGCTCCATACGCCTATAAGTGAAATAAAAGACAATCAGTTTTATACATACCCAATAAATTAAGTACTGTATGCTTAAATAATTAACCAGTCTACATTCTTCAGTGACACACCTTTTGTAGATCATCGCCTTGATCATATCGTATCATTATGTCATTTATATTTTTCATGACGCAGTAACCACACTCATCACCTCCTGGTCGTTGTACACACTATAATTTTTATGTAGCATCAAAATAAAAATAGTCATTAACAAAAAAAAAATCTATTTTGAAAGAAATTCAAATATCTTCCAAACAGAAATGAACAAAAGTATTAAAAAAATAACTTTTATTGTGAAAAGTTATATATGTACATACCGGAAGATTTTTCCATTGAACGTTGCTTCGTCGTACACCCATTTTGTTCCACATCACTCTGAAAACTCTAAAAATTTAAATTACATGAATAATATTAATATATAAGGAGCGATCTCAATTCCAACTTATCATACAAACCAATAAATGAAATGTAAGTCATTGGGTATTCTTTTACACGCTTATGAGTGACTTGATAACCAAATTTCTCTTCTGATTAGCCAATGAATCCATTACATATATCGTATTGGCTAAGGGCTCAATGACAAGAAATATTCAGTGATGACTAAGAAATGTGACAGTTAGCTTTTGAGTAACATATGTATGAACTTGAACTTATAATATTGGGACGTATTAAAGTGTGAGTGATCTTACTCTTGGTGATATGGTGCCAAAATATATTTCTTGTCACTTAGATTGCACAACGCATCATTAATGTAGCGTGAAGCCTCCATATGTTGAGATCTAATCATAACTGCAGCTATTAGCGATGGATTTATGAAACCAAATGGTATTTCATATAGCTGGCAATTCCGATGTATGTACCTATTACATAAAATACGAATTTAGAAGTTTATTGAAATCCGAAAAGTAAAAGAGTCATGTAATTTCAAACGGGAATTGAAGTCTCACAATTGAAATACTTCCAAAATAGGAGCACTCAACCATTTCATCGCCATGAAATCGGCGACATCAGTAGCAGTAACAAAGATTTCAGTGTCAGATGATCCAGGAAATAAGTCATCGAGCGAGACCTCCAACATATCATTACCAGTAGGCATCATATTGATCAAATCGACCAATAGCTTGCAAGAGTTAGGAAGACTCTGGTACGTTGCTTCATCAACGAGATTGCGTTGTGCAGTTGCTAACATAGCAAAACTTTGAGGCTTCTTCTCTTTATCGCCTCGATTCTTCTTCTTACGTGCAGCAGGATCCTACAACGGTAAAGTAGTCATTACAATGTGACATTAACGGATTCTAAAGTATTAACTACTATAAATGGTATGACAAAATTTTCAGACAAATAAATTAGCAAAAAGCTATCAGAAACTGTATATTAACTTACATTTTCCAAGTGAACCTGACTTTTAGGCCACTGAACAAAACTTCCCATGGCATCCCCTAACACTACTAAGTCGTTTTGAACTGGTATGGGAAGATGCAACTCGCGATATTGTTCAGGAACCATATCAATCCGTACCTTGACATTTCCTTCTATGAGTTGGCAACTACGCACAACCGTATCTTTTGTAATGGGGTAGAAAATCCCTTGTGCAACCTGTTGTATCTAGCCTTCATGTGATATGCACAGCATACAATCAGTAATTTCCTGTCGGTCCAAAAAATTATCAAGCAACGGTTATTGTTAGCTCCTACAATGACTGTGAAGCAGATTATCTATACTATTTTAAAAATAAGTAAAATTAATTCATTATTTATAGTATTGTAAAAGTAAATAATTTTTTTAAAAATATCGTAATGGCGATGAATGGATCTGGCGCACCAGAAACATGACAAACACTGCTATTACTCACAGGTCTAGTATTGGCCATCATTGCTCCCATCCCAACAGATACTTGGATACCTAGTTGAATGAGGGTATCAACAACTCTCTGCTGAACCCTACTATCAAATTCGGCATTCAATTGACTTTGAACCTCCCGTGCAACCCGGCTATCTAAATCATCCTGATCCAAGTTGTATTTCTTCGATTGTTCAGACGGTTTTCCAAAAACTGCCCTTACACTACCTGCGTATCCACCGAACGTCCTCAGCCGGCCCGGGTGATCCTCGTTCCCTAGAGCTGCTGAAAGTATGTCGTGCTGTCTGGTCGGGACAAATGTTCCCTCCTCAACTTCTTTAGATTTATCCACCTATTCCAATCAAAGGAAATTAAGTGTTAACAGTTACCACTGGTTAAATTATCAATTATATGCACAATTGGAAAGAAATACTTACAATCTTGTCATAAACGTCTATAATACCATGGGGATATATCAAAGTTCCGTCTGGGTGAACTTGTAGTCTTGCCCGTAAGTAATCCCAGGAACGATCATTGTGCAAAATGGAGTCACTAACAGACCCGCAAAAGGATAGGTGCCCTAAGGGGTCATTCTGTTCCCATACCTCCTTCATCCCTACGTAGCCTGCGGATCCCATGTGATGGGGATACTTATTTTGTGATTGGCTCTCTTTTCCTTCTCACTTCCATCCTTCGACAAATTAATATACCATTATTGATCAATATCATAGACAAGACTCTCACGAGCCCTGTATCCAAGCGTGATTTTAGAGAAAAAATAAAAAGAGTGTTTGCACAGTTAATTGTAATAACTAGAGAAGTATACCTGAAATTCTTTACTCATCACTCTTTCTTTGAATTGCTCCCAATCTTCAGTGGTAATGAAGTTATAAACATCCATTGGGGTGTCTTTTCTTTTGTCCTTATCGCGAATCCACTTCTTCACGAGTTTAGCCTTAAAATTTCTCATTCGTATTCTAGCTTGTGAATTAACTTTCTACTTAAGTTTGTTATCTTTCAAATTGCACGTTGTCTATAATGTTAAAAAAATTCAACTTTTAACCTTACTAATAAGAAAATAAGTGTTAATCAGAGTATACAATTGCAATTTGCATCTTATTACCTTAATATCTTCCCAAATGGTATTCTTTAGACCGGCTTCCACAAGTCTCCAATCCTTATAATTTATCTTTACCTTTGAGCGCGCGACTACACCAATATAATGTCGGAATCCTGTGCCACGTACCCCCACCAGCCGATCTAGGTCATCAAAATCATCTTTAGTCAAATGAATACTATTTCTCTTCCACTTCGACATAGTCGTCAGTCCTCTCGACCGTCTGGTGCTGCTGTCAGCACACGACTCTCTTGATGAAGATGAAGATCTAGAATCCGACATCTTTGTGTCCTATTAGCACATGTCTGTACATTCAAAAATATTAATAATCACGACAATAATAAATAAGAAGCTGCAATAAATAAGAATGAAAAATATTGCAACTATTGTACTTGGAAATAACATATGGCGTGTAAATAAATTTAAATTGTAAATAAATAGTAATGGAATAAAATTTAAATTACCAATAAATAATAACATCGGCCGATCATTCCACATACTCTCCCTCCTTATGGTCCAAACGCAGGTAATTTGTTCCAGTGATGTGCTCCTGAGGATCTAATATAGGCAATTCAGTTGAAAATGGGGGTGTTTCATCCCAGTGGTCATATTCATCTTCATCAACCACATCACCGATCCCAGCAGTGCGTCGCTTCCCTTGGAGCACAACTGACCACTTTGCATCACCCGGATCAGTAATGTAAAACACTTTCTTAGCTTGTGATGCAAGTATAAATGGATCATTCCGACTTCCAACCTGAGAAAAATCTACCCTACTGAAACCGAATTTGTCAATTGATACACCTCGTGTATTGTCCAACTAATTGCATCGAAATACGCACATTTGAAACTTCGTGTAATCAAGTTCCCAAATTTCTTCAATCACACCGAAGTATGTATCGACCCTATTATCAGTCGATACTGCCACCTGTGATACTCCACCGTTTTGCATCATGCTTTTATCATCTTGACCTTTTGTATAAAATGTATACCCATTAATGTCATATCCCTGATAAGATGTCACACGAGATGCGTGTCCGTAAGCCAACCACTTCACTGTCTTTTCAATCGTTTCTGGCGCATGCGTCAACCGGTTCATTACTTTATTTTTGAACCATTTTGGGAAACAACGATTATGTTGACTTAAAACAAGGATTATCAGCCCTTAAAACTGCCATGTGCTCATCGAAGTACGGTTGAACCACAGTAAGATGATGCAAGATGAGAAGATGAGCTTTGGCTAGGTCTTCAACAGTCGGATCGATCGGCTTGCATCCAACAATGCCCTTACCGTCAAGCCTTCCCTCATGTCGAGATATAGGAATACCAATAGGCTCCACTTTTGCTAGGTAATCAGTCCAAAATTCAATGACTTCTTCAGCAACATAACCTTCTACGATACTGCCCTCTGGTCGAAATGGATTTCTCACATAACCCTTCAGGACACCCATGAACCGTTCAAATGGATACATATTGTGCAAGAATATCATACCTAACTGCTTAATTTGACGAACCAAGTGAATAACCAAGTGCACCATGACATCGAAAAAAGATGGTGGAAAATACATTTCAAGCTGACAGATGGTGACAACAACGTTTGCCTGCAATCTATCTAACTCATCCAGATCAATAACCTTACTGAATATTGCATTGAAGAAAAAGCAAAGTTGTGTAATTACGCGCCTGACATTTTCAGATAGTATACCGCGAATAGCAATCGACAATAGCTGCTGCATCATAATATGACAATCATGAGACTTCAATCCATCCAACTTTAAGTCCTTCATCGATACAAACCGTCTAATGTTTGATGAATAACCTGATGGAATCTTCACCCCTCTCAGACATTCACAAAAATTTGTTTTTCTTTCTTGGAAAGACTATAACAAGCCGCTGGTTAGAATGAGCGCTTCCCCGCCTCTTCCGTAGGTGCTAACTCCGGCCGTATTCCCAAATCCACCATGTCCTTTCTAGCATTGACAGAATCTTTTGTCTTCCCTGGAATGCTTAGCAACGTCCCGATGATATTTTCGCAAACATTCTTCTCTACGTGCATGAAATCGATACAATGTCTCACCTCTAAATACTTCCAATAAGGTAAATCCCAAAAAATCGACCTCTTCTTCCATATGCTCTTTTTAGTCTGCTAAAAGTCTTACCGAACTGAACTGAAATATCTTTGGAAACCGTGCGACCCGGTTCTCGGTTTTCCCATTGAAATCCTCGTTATTTTTTCTATATCTATGATTTTTCGGAAGAAAAATCAGATGATCCATGTACACAGTTTTCTTGCAATTATTCAAATATATGCTACAAGTGGTATCTTCGCTAACGGGACATGCCTTACCACCTTTGATTGTGTAACCCGACAAGTTACCAAAAGTTGGAAGATCATTTATGGTGCAAAATAGCATTGCACGTAAATCAAAATTCCCCTGACGATTAGCATCAAACACCTCCACACCCTCATCCCACAACCTCCTTAGATCATCGACTAGAGGTGCTAAATACACGTCAATGTCATTGCCCGGTTGTTTCGGACCTGAGATTAGCAGTGATATCATCATGTATTTGCGTTTCATAGATAGCCAGGGAGGGAGATTATAGATCACCAAAAGTACTGCCCAAGTGCTATGCCGACTACTCATGTCGCCGTGTCGATTCATTCCATCTGTACATAATCCGAGACGAAGATTCCTATCTTCATTCCCAAAATCTTGAAATCTCCTATTGAAATTGCACCATTCAGGGGAATCGGCCGGATGCCTTAATTTTCCATCTTTTTTCCTCCCTTCCGCATGGCACAACAATTTGGCTGCATCATTTGTATTTGCAAATAATCGCTTAAACCTTGGAATGACGGGTAAATACCATAATACCTTTGCTGGAGGACCGTTCTTACCCGCGCAATTATCATTGCGATTCTTTCGCTTATACCTTGATACCCCACACTTCGGACACACATGCAAATCTCTGTAATCATTCCGATACAATACACAATCATTTGGACAAGCATCTATCTTCTCAATCTCCATACCCAACGGGCATAACATCTTTTTTGCCTTGTACGTTGAGTTAGGCAACTCATTATGATCCGGAAGCATAACCACTAAAAGCTCCAATAACGCCGTGAAACTCCGATCACTCCACGCACTTTTCCCTTTCAAGCTTTACAATTTGAATGCAACTGATAACTTGTTGTATTTTACACAACCAGGATACAAAGGTTTTTCGGAATTGGCAAACAATTTATCGAACTCATGGGGCCTGCCAGTGAAGTCATCTTATACATCATGCAACATTTCATCCAAATGATCATACTCCACATTCATATCTATATTTTCCTCATGATCACCATTGTCACTGTCCAACTTATTTTTATTAATATGCCCATCACCGTTGCCACCACTGCTCGTACCAGACACTATTTGCTCACCATGCCAAAACCAACACGTGTAACCACTCTTAAACCCATTTTTAAACAAATGATTTCTCACTTCTGCAGGGGTGTCATAACCAAATGCATTATTGCATACTGAACAAGGACAAACAATCTTATCCTTCTTATATTTCTTTCTATCCTTCTCAGCGCATTTCAAAAACTCAATAACTCCATTTACATACTGAAGTGAAGTAGGATTTCCATACATCCAACTCCGATCCATTTCGAACGACCTATAGAGTTATTTTTCCACAATTAACCATGTAATAATATCATTACGTATATTCTTGCTATTTTTCTCTTATTAAGCGTGTAATGCAAATGTTCTAAATCTAGCTTATAACTCCGTATCTAATCGAAAGGGTGGGGACCTAAACCATTCGTCATCTATGCACGTAATATCAAACTGTGATTTTTTGTGTAGAACCAGTATAGTATTTTACTGAAAATTTCGGCAGCATCTCTCCTTAGTTCTCCTAAGTGTGCAATATACGTAGAACGTAATTCACACCCAGAGAACAAAGGAGGATACTACTGAAGTTAACGTAAATACATAACCGTCTACAAAAAATATTAAATTTATCAAAGTTCGATTTACGAGATATATGACAAACTCTCAACTTGAAAAATTCAAAGATAATCTTGTGCATCTTAAACTGAGTAACAATGCGTGCACAGTTAATGACATACAAGATTATCTTCAAACGGTTTTCTAAACTCAATGCACTTGAAGTGCGGTGTAATACAATAAATAAAATCAATTGTAACAAAAAGATGGAAAAGTATATAATTCGAAATTTTGATTTATTTACACCACAAAAACTAATAGAATGACTATATTAATTAAAATGATATTAAATAGTTCAATTCTAATTAAGCTAATTGCTATAATTGTAATTAACTATAGTCATTCTAAATATATAAATATAATGAATACGAAATTGTTATTACTTTTATTGAAATAATATTATTCCCATGCTGCTTTGTAATAAATTATATTTATATAAAATTAATTTTTATTTATTTATTACATATTAAAATGTAGTTCAACATAATTTATAAATATTGCATGCATTATTTTATCATACATACGTAGAATACTAATCGCTATAATTTTAATAAATTATTATAATCATTCTAATTATATAAATATAATAACTACGAAATTGTTACTGCTTTAATTTATTGAAATAGTATAATTCCCATGCTCCTTTTTAATAAATCATATATGTATGTAAAATTAATATTAATTTATTTATTACGTATTAAAATATAGTTCAACATAATTTATAAATATTACATTCATTATTTTATCATGCGTAGAATACTAATTAAATTAGGGACATATCAAAAAATTAAAGTTAATATTATTTCATAAAATATCAATTTTTATAACTATATTAACAATTCATTTTTCAATTTTCCTTATGACTTATTTATAATTCCTCTAAAATCATTCAAAAAAATTATTTAACTAAATAATACTAAGCAATCTAATTATCATAATACACTAATTCAACAATAATATATATAAATCCCAAGTATATATCCATTGCAACAAATAATATACGGAAATTTGGACACAAAAAATCTAATAGCAACAAATAATAGAATTTATGGATGGTATCTAACCTTCAAAATGCGAAAATATGCCACCAATCGATAGGGAGAGGATGAGCTTTCTTCAAATATGGCTTCAACAACAACAAACTTGCCCCAAATCCGATTTCAAGAAAATACCTACAATTTGGGATATTAAATTCCAACCTATACCCGAAATTGGAAGAAATACATCAAGGAGAAGAAACTTACTTCAAATGTAGCTCCAACCCATGACCAACTTCAGCCAAATGCGCGTCAATGTAGCTGTTTTCGCTCGTATTGCTGTGTATTTTTGGGTGAATGGGGGTGGAGTTCTGGTTCAATTCGCACGTTACGTTGCTGGTGAATGGGGATCTGTGTACGTAACGTGTTTAGTCTTTTTTTTTTAATTTAGTTAGGGTGGCGGTTGTAATAGAACCGCCACCCTAAATGGTACATAAGGCGGCGGTTGTTAGGGTACAACCGCAACCCTATGTTCCATATATATATGTATTTTTTTTCCGTTTGGTTTAGGGTGGCGGTTGTTTCACACAACCGCCACCGTTTATGTTCAAATTTATTTTTTAAAAAAAAAAAATTTAGGGTGGCAGATTTTTGCTATAACCGCCACCATTTCTTAAGTCCCAGCACCACTGGTAGCGGTTTCAATGAAAACGCCACCTAAAGTCAGTTGTGTACTAGTGCACCCCATCCCAACCCACCCACCCACCACCCATGCCACCTTTCTCTTTCTCTCTCTCTCATACAGTTGCAGGTGAAGTTGCCGGCGACTGAGGGGGGTGCGAACCACTAAGAAAATGGCGGTTCGCACCATCAGCAGCTGGTCGCGACCACCCCCGAGGTGGTTCGACCACCATTAATGGTGGTCGAACCACTTGCAGAGGTGGTTCGACCACCTTCATATGGTGGTCCGACCACCTTTATATGGTCGTCCAACCACCATAATGGTGGTTGGACCACCACTATTCGTGGTCAAACCACCAGATCTGATGGTTTGACCGTCAGTTCTGGTGGTTTGATTTTTTTCGGTGGTGGTTGGCGGTTACCAGCGGTGGACTAAAATGTAAAAAAATGAAAAGTTGGGACTCAAATGTAATAAATATAAAGTTTAAAATCCGAAAATGCGTTTTCCTTGTTTTCGATATTTAACATAGAAAATATCGAGAAAACTTTAAAAAGACGTTTTCGAGTTTTCTATACAAATTTTGAAAATGTTTTCAAAAATAATAACAGAATGCATTTTTAGCATTTTCGAAAATAGAAAACAAACCGAAAACAGTAAAGAGAATGTACGCTTAATTTCCTAGTATAGAAATACAAAATGCATGTGATTGACATTTGTTTTCTTGTGGATAAAAAGGCAATGTCCATTTTCCTATTACAACATTTATTATAAAACACATACAAACATGTGGTAATGAGCTTGTATGTTCCCTTTTTTGCTGGGACACATAATTCCTTCTAAAGAAAAAGGATACGTTCAATTTCTTGCACATTTGCATTAGCCAATGTGATGTGGTAATTAGCGTATGTGTTTCTTTTTTTTTTTGAGTACACAGTTTTCGTTGTAGAGAAAAATGGCATATTTAGGGGGCGTTCTGTTTGTTTTATATTTTCTATTTTAATTTTTGAAAATGTTTTGGTATTTTCTGTTTTCAATTGGTGTTTTGAGAAAATTGAAAATGCTTTTGGTTTATTGTTTTGAAAAATTATTTTTGAAAAGAGAAAATAGAAAGCATGTTTGGTTTATACATTTAGAACCACCATAAGTTGGTATAATAAAAATTACAAAAAGATCTTTAAACTTTGAAATTTAACAAAAAGGTCCCCATCTTCATCACCCACCCCACCCCACGAACCCACCCATGCCATCTCTCTCTTTCTCTCTCTCTCATACAGTGACAGGTTAAGTTGCCGGTGACTGAGGGTGGTGCGAACCACCAAGAAAATGGTGGTTCGCAACATTAGCAGGTGGTCGCGACCACCTCCGAGGTGGTTCGACCACCATTAATGATGGTCGAACCACCTTCATATGGTGGTCCGACCACCTTTATATGGTGGTCCAACCACCATTATGGTGGTTGGAGCACCACTATTCGTGGTCAAACGACCAGATCTGGTCGTTTGACCGTCTGTTCTAGTGGTTTGATTTTTTTCCGGTGGTGGTTGACGGTTACTGGCGGTGGACTCAAATGTACAAAAACGAAAAGTTGGGACTCAAATGTAATAAATATAAAGTTTAAAATCCGAAAACACGTTTTCCTTGTTTTCGATATTTAACATAGAAAACACAGAAAATGTTAAAAAAACGTTTTCGAGTTTTCTATAAAAATTTTGAAAATGTTTTCGAAAATAATAAACAGAACGTGTTTTTAGCATTTTCGAAAACAAAAAACAACCCGAAAACAACAAAGAGAACGTACGCTTAATTTCCTAGTATAGAAATACAAAATGCTGATTGACACTTGTTTTCTTGTGGATAAAAAGTCAATGTGCATTTTCGTATTACAACATTTATTATAAAACATGTATAAACACAATAAATCAATAATTTGACCAAAATTAAATGAGTCGTGATACTAAAGCAAAAATAAATAAATAAATAATTTTATTCTTTGGGTGGGAAACTGTGTGTTTTTAAACACATTGGGGGAACAACTTTTATATATTAGTATTGATTTGATGCTTATAAAATAGTTTTTATAAAAAAATTTCAACACAGTAGCATTTGTTCGTATTAATATAATATCACAACTTTCAAAATTTTTCTTTAATGTTAGATACACACACATTTTAATTTTAACCAACAGTTAATATTGAATGTAATTATTGTACCTAAATAAAATTTTACTACAAATATAATCATTGTAAAAATATACTGAATACAAAGAATTAATTACAAAAATACAAGAAATTTGAAAATTAAAAATTAAAAAAACAGACCACAGAAACCACCACTGCTATTGGTGGTCTTTCGAAAATTTTCTTCAGCATCAGAGACACGCATATTTTGATTTTAAACAACAATTAATGATAAATATAATTATTGTACCTAAATAAAATTTTACTACAAATATAATCACTGTAAAAAATATATGGAATACAAAAGCTTAATCAAAAATTAAAAAAAAATCCACCCCATCTCCCACCCCCACCCCAAAAACACCACCACTACGCTGGTGGTGGTGGCGTGTGATTCTTTGGTGGTTGACCTTGACAAAGTGGTGGTGTTGTTTTCGGAGTGGAGTGGGTTCTTGTGGGGTTGAGTAGATTTTTTATTTTTTTAATTTTTTGATTAATTTTTTGTATTCGGTATACTTTTTACAATGATTACATTTGTAGTAAAATTTTATTTATGTATAATAATTACATTTATTATTAATTGTTAGTCAAAATCAAAATGTGGACGTCTCTAATGTTAACGAAAATTTTAAAAGTTGTGATATTATATTAATACAAACAAATGCTACCATATTGAAATTTTTTTATAAAAACAATTTAATCAGTATCAAGTTAACTCAACAAAATTAATTACGGACCAAATAAGCACCCATCGAAAAAATAAAATGAAAAATTATACAATTGAACTAAATTTGGGACTAAAGTATATATTTTTCGAACTTTGGGACTTAATTGTAATAATAACTAAAGATTAGGACCTTTCGTGCAATTTATCAAGTTAAATGGACCAAACTCGTACCTTTTTTTTAAATAGTTGACTTTTACTAACGGTTTTTTTGGGTGAATTCCATCCAAATGGACCATTTGCGCACCAAAGTTTTTTTTTTTGATCATTTGGACACCAAAAAATTTTATTGCACTATTTGGACTATCTTTTATTATTTTGAACTAAATCTACAATATGACTAATTTTTTTAGATTATTTGCACCAAAATCCCTTTCATCATCTATCTATATATTATATTAAGGAAGGTCTAATTGACAGCTTTTAATTGCAAAATAGCTGTTCAGGCAGATTTTCTGCTGCTGCACGGCTAGTCCAATTATATATTTCCACGTGGCATTCTCTCAATCAATTGCCCCAGCATTTAGCTCGTTACAAAATTTTGCAAATTAAAAAAAAAAAGAGTTCTAGTTTTTGCCTTAACAACCCATGTTCATTCACTCCCTTTCTCACAATCTCGCTCTCTCTCTCTCTCTCTCTCTCTCCCCCCCCACCCCGATCCCTCTCCGTCTCCCTCTTTCTTTTTACCATCTGTTAGTTTTTAATGGACATGATTTAATTGAGAGCTAGCAATTTTAAATTTAAATTGTCATTTCGATTTTTCACACTTCATTTTATTAATTGAGTTCTTTATTGCGACATCCAATAGGAGATTTAAATAAATCATGGATCCACTCTTCAAATCCTAGACGCCCATCATGATACAATTCAAACGAGAATGAGGTTGGTAAAGATATAAAGACTTATCCTTTGTCCTATCCTTTTTCATATTTATCTTGGTTTATCCTATCATTTATTTGGATCTTATCCTACAAATTTAAAACCTATCTATATCTCTTATGTAGGAATTTGAAGGTGACACAATGTCTTTGGTGGCAAGAAGTGGGACTCATGCACACGTTTTTTAAGGGTGGTAAGTGAGGACTAGCGGTTATGCATGTTGAGAGGAAAAGAAAGGGAACGTGTACTTGCCTACATGTGTGCGTGGCACATTGTTCGCTCATGCTTCATCTTGCACTTATAGCTTAAGAGTGATCGTGTTCAAGGCAAGAGTATAAGTGCCTCCTGTTCTACAAGCCTACCCCTTGTGTAAACCAGCTCAAAGCTACTGGAGAAGTCAGAATCCACTACACAGGAGCCTCAACGCTGTTAGATCATCACGGGAGTCTTGATCCCTTGGAGGACTGGCGCAAGTCAAGGCAGGATTGCGGAGTCTCAAGGAATTAATGAAGAGAAACGGGACGTTGACTAACAATACAGACTAAGAAATAAATCAGGGAGTGGTTTCGCCAGTATCTTAGTTGTTTGATTGTTTTATGCGTAATTCAATCCTTTAATTCCTTGTAACTGGTTTAAACTCTTGGTAACTAGTGGATCTGTTTGTATGCGGTGCAGGCACGTGGTTTTTTTCCCTTAGGGGTTTTCCACGTTAAAATCCTTGTGTTTGCTTTCTGTTTACGTTTGTCCTTCTCCCTGTGCTAGATATATCTGAGCTCCTACCATTATATAACCTAGATACATCAAGTCTGACTTCGCGGTGGGCTAACAACTTTTAATAGAATATAATCCAGATAAGTCTAAGTAATCTAACAATCAGACAACTCTTAAATTTACACGTGGTATCAGAGCGGGTTCACTTCAAGAAAGTGAGAGCCGGTTGTCTAAAAAAATTGACTCACCAGCACCCCTCCAACCACCCCTTTTAAATTGTGAAGACTATGCCTATTGGAAGATCAGGATGGAGATCTTTATTCAGTCGATTGACAAGCGATGTTGGACCGCCACTCTTGAAGGTTACACTGCACCCACTGTCACTTCAGAGGAGGGTGTGGTGTCACCTAAACCTAGAAGTTCGTATTCTGATACAGAACGTGCTGCTGCTTCCTTTAATTCTAAAGCTTTAAATGCCATTGTCTCGCAGGTGGACGCAAGCCAGTTTGGATTGATCTCTGCTATGTGAACGGCCAAGGAAGCGTGGGATGCCTTGAAGGTAGCCAATGAAGGCACAACTGCAGTAAAGACCTCCAAACTGCAATTGATTGTTCAGGAATTTGATCAACTAACCATGGATGACCGTGACGAATTCAAAGGTTTCTTTGCAAGGTTGAGTGAGATTACTAACTCAGCCGAATCACTAGGGTTGAGATAAACCGCCGAGCAGATCGTGAAGAAGATCCTCAGATCATTGCCTGATCGGTTCCTCCCAAAGATATCTGCGATTGAGAAAAGCAAGGATCTCACCATCTTGAGGGTGGATGAACTCGTTGGTTCACTGATGACCTTCGAGATGCATCTAAATCGTCTCAAAAAGGACAAGAAGCCCGGAGTTGCATTTAAGACAAATCATGACGAACCAAATGCATCTGCGGATTCCAGCGAAGATGAGAACATAGTTCTTCTTACTAAACAATTCAAGAAACTTTTGAAGAACAAGCAGAAGAGCAAAAACCCAAAATCCCAGGGTCAAACAAAAAACCAACCATGGAGGAAGAAGGGTTACCCTTACGGTAAAGGAAGTTCAACCACATTCAAAGGAAAGAGGGAGAATCGCATCCAATGTAGAGAATGTGCAGGCTATGGACATATTGCCTCCAAATGTGCCAACACTCTAAAGAAAAAAGGGAAGAAAGCGATGAATATCACCTGGAGCTATGTCGAGTCAGATGCATCTGAGTCAGCCTCAGACGATAGCGACTCTGAAAATCAGGTAACGACTCTACTGCATCTATTACGCTGGTACCTAATATAGCAAATTCTCTTTCTGCAGAGTACCATGGCGATGCATCTGGCCTACGCACTGAAGATCTAAAGAGTCAGCTTCGAAAGGCAGAGGAACGAATAGACCTATTACAAACATCACTCGAGGTGAGAAGTATGGATGAAGGAGGGGTCACCACTCATCAATGTGGAAAGGAAGGTAAGGTAGCTAGATTGAGTGGTGAGCTCGCAAAAGCTCAAGAGAAAATCAAGCAACTCGTACTTGGTACAGCTAGACTTGATGAGATCTTGAGTTTTGGTAGGCCCGCTAGGTTAAAAACTGGTCTTGGTTACGATGGCAAAGACAAGGGTGCAATGACTGAAAGTGTCTTTGTGAAAGCGACTGGACATCAGACTGAGCAACAAAAGAAACCAAATTCAGATGCAAATTCAGATGCATCTGACGCAACTAGGCATGTCCAGGATGTCACCGTTAGCAAAGCAGACTCTGCATACATTCAGAAAGCAAAGATAGCAGTTCGGAATCACCTACAGAGGAAGCCTTAGCTGCCTAAGACTAGCCCAGCTATATCTACTTACCCAGCACGTCGCAGGCTAGATACATCTGGCCGTCTGGTAATCTATAATTTCTGTGCTAAAACTGGACATGATGTGTTCACTTGTTTTAACTATCTAAACATAGTCAATACCCACAAAAGAAGACATGCTGTCAATCGTGAGCTGCCAAAGCAAACATGGGTAAGGAAAACTAGGGCGAATGCATTTGTTGTTCAATTATCATTTAGTGCCTTAGTTTCAAATACCTGGTATTTTGACAGTGGATGTTCTAGACATATGACAGATGATTTAATTGTGCTATCAAATTTTAAAGAGGGTGAAACAGGCATTGTTACCTTTGGCGAAGGTAAAAAGGGAAAGATAGTTGTCTCCAAAGTCATAAATATAGACGGTCTACCTACTTTAAACGATGTTCTTTATGTTACCAGTCGTAGAGCTAATCTAATTAGTGTAGGTCAACTGTGTGATGATAATCTAATTGTAATGCTTGCTAAGGATTATTGCAAGGTACTTCGATGCGACGGGAAAACACATCCCATGAAGAGTGTTTTGTTCAAAGGAATTTGGTAAAGCGACAGGTGTTATACGCTTGACAATCCTATCCCGTGCAGCCCAGCAACCATCAAAACCGAGGAATTGTGGCACAACCGACTGAGACACATGAATTACCATGATCTTGTGAAACTGGCGAAGTCTCAAGCGGCAAGAGGACTGCCCAACATCAATGACATTCCCAACGGAGTTTGTGGTGATTGTCAAACTGGTAAGCAAACTAGGAGTCGACACAAGCCAGGTAAGTTCCTTGTCACCTCTCATGTACTTGAATTAATTCATATGGATTTGATGGGTCCTATCCAAAAGGAGAGTATAGGAGGTAAGAGATACATCTACGTGTGTGTCGATGACTTTTCGAGATATACCTAGGTCTCGTTTATCCTTGAAAAGTCTGATGCCTTTGATGGTTTCACTGTTTTGTTTCAGAGGTTGAGCAACGAAAGATTTGATGAACAGGTGAGGATTAAAAGGATTAGAAGTGACCACGGAAGACAGTTTGAAAACTCGGACTTTGCAGACTTTTGTGCACGACATGGAATTAGTCATGAGTTCTCTGCTCCCAAGACCCCCGAACAAAATGGAATCGTGGAGAGAAAGAACAGAACCCTACAAGAGATGCCTCATATGATGTTACACAGCAAGCATGTGCCTTTAAGATTCTGGGCAGAAGCTATCAACACCACTTGTTACATCTCCAACCGCATTTTCTTTAGACCTGGTTCTAAGCAAACCCCGTATGAAATTTGGAAGGGTAGAAAACCTAGGGCTGACTACTTCCATGTGTTTGGAAGTAGGTGTCACATCTTAAAGGACAGGAAACATTTGGGTAAATTTGGCTCAAAGTCGGATGAAGGAATATTTCTAGGATATTCAAAAAGTAGTAGAGCCTATAGAGTCTTCAACAATCGAACTCAAACTGTTCTTGAATCGATTAATGTTAAAGTTGATGATACTAATGATGTGACGCATAATTTGCAGGAAGAAGGATCTGCCCCGTGGGAGCTTCCACTGAGATTGACTCATCAACACGTGGATCGAGACATATTTGTGTCAGAGCAGCATTCAGTTGAAACCCAGATCAATACAGATACACTCCACTCAGATGAATCTGACACAGAGCATGTAGTAGCAGATGCATCTCAACAGGCAGAAGCAGAACAGCAGGAGTTTCTTCCGAAGAGACCCTCATCCAGGGTCCAGAAAGCTCACCAAATTGATAACATCCTCTCAGATCCCGCTAAAAGGATGGTGACCAGGAAAAAGTTCACTGCCGAGATAGAAAACCCGAGCTGCCTGGTGAACATGTGCTACATGTCCCAGATCGAGCCAAAGAACGTCAAAGAAGCATTAAAAGATGAAAACTGGGTGCTAGCTATGGAAGAAGAACTAAATCAATTCGAGAGGAACGACGTTTGGGATCTGGTGCCCTGGCAGATAATGTGAATGTAATTGGAACGAAATGGGTTTCCAGAAACAAGTGTAATAAGCAAGGACAAGTTGTGAGAAACAAAGCAAGACTTGTTGCTCAAGGATACACTCAGGTTGAAGGTATTGACTTTGAAGAAACATTTGCACCAGTGGCCAGATTGGAGTCCATCAGGCTCTATTTGCGGTAGCCTGCTACATTGACTTCAAACTATACCAGATGGATGTAAAAAATGCCTTCTTGAATGATGTGTTGAACGAGGAAGCATATGTGGAACAACCACAAGGATTCGTCGATCCGTTTCATCCTGATCATGTGTATCGGCTGAAAAAGCCCTGTATGGCCTAAAGCAGGGCCCACGTGCATGGTATGAGAGGCTCACGTCATTTCTACTTGGCAAAGGATACAAGAGGGGGGGAACCGACAAAACCCTCTTTATTAAACATTTGAAACCTGGACTGATTGTAGCCCAAATTTATGTCGATGATATTGTATTTGGATCCACCTCTGAGTCAAAAACTATTGAATTCGTAAATCTGATGAAGAAGGAATTTGAAATGAGCATGGTTGGAGAACTAACCTTCTTTCTCGGTTTGCAGGTAAAGCAGGATACATCTGGGATTTTCATCTCACAAGCGAAGTATGCCAAAAATCTGATCAAGAAGTTTGGCCTTGAAGATGCTAAGCCAATGAGAACTCCAATGGCTACTTCACTAAAACTTTCAAAGGACGATACGGGCAAAGATGTAGATACGTCCCTCTATAGAAGTATGATCAGAAGTCTAATGTATCTCACTGCCAGTAGACTAGATATATCCTTCAGTGTTGGTGTTTGCGCGAGATATCAAGCTAATCCAAAGGAGTCACATCTCGCTACAGTTAAAAAAATTATCAGGCATGTAGGTGGAACATCTGGTTATGGTATCTGGTTCTCAAGGGATACCACAGCACACCTTGCAGGATATTCGAATGCTGACTGGGCTGGAAATGTGGATGATCGGAAAAGTACCTCCGGCGGGTGCTTCTATCTAGGGAATAATCTGGTTGCTTGGCAAAGCAAGGAACAAAATTCCATCTCCTTGTCCACAGCTGAAGCAGAGTACATCGCTGCTGGTAGCTGCTGTACACAGCTTCTCTGGATGAAGCAAATGCTAAAGGATTATGGGATAAACACTGACTAGGCCACTATGTACTGCGACAATACCAGTGCCATCAATATCTCTAAGAACCAGTTCAACACTCCAGAACCAAACACATTGACATCCGACGCCATTTCATCAGGGAACTGGTGGAACAAAAGATTATCACTCTGGAGCACATACAGATTTATCTGCAGCTTGCAGAATTATTTACAAAGGCCCTCGATACTGCTAAATTTGAAAGTCTTAGGAAACAAATTGGTGTCTCGCACTCTCCCGAATAGGATTGTGCACAGCATTTAAAAAAAAAGGAGGGAAAAACTTATCGCACATCTCCTCACTGCATCTGTCTGTGTATAAGATTCTATAACTAATATTTTCTCTGTGGTCGATACTAAATCTTATTTTCTGCATGTACATAGGTTAGATGTATCCTAAACTAGGTTTGTATGATTAGCTCACTATAGGTCATGTCTGTGCAAGGTACATCTAAGTGTTGAGGCTAACTGCGAGGAGGATGCATCTGGATGTCGACGGTTAGCATTTGCCTTTACTTCAATTTAAAGCACATAGTCGGACAATCCAGAAGAATTAGTCACTACTGTCAATGCTCAAGGCTATCGCCTCTGATTGAGGTTCTATATCTTGAGTCTAGACCTATGATCTATAACTTGCTTTTAGCATTACACGCAATTGATTGTCCAATGGCAGGGTCAGTAGAAAAGAGGGCTGTCAATCCAAGCCAAGCCCATATCTCTTTCCCGAAAGAAAAACGAAAATAAAGAAAAATGTGAAAATTTATTAAAAAAAAAAAAAAAAGAGCACAAGGTGCAAAAGAAAGGGGAGAGTTTGAAAAGATGGCTTCTAGGGATTGAGAGTAATCGTTTCCACATTCCAAAAGACATTGCCAAAATTAGAAAAAGTCTGCAAGCCGGATATTGAAAATTGCACTCTCATAGTTTTAGATCGGTCTTCTTGTGCACTTGAGTGAGAACCAATAAGTTAGGGCAGCCATGAAGTTGTTGACAGTATGTGATTGACTGATGGTTGTTGGAATCACACACTCACGGTACCTCACTTTAACCATGCCATGGTGGACTGTATCCTGCCCCGATGCATCCAACTCAACGAACGCTGAAGGCACTCAGATATATCAGAGTTTTCTCATTTGGTAACGTATACGAGATGCATCCAGCCCTAATTTTGGTGACTTTTGGTTATTCATTTTTTTATTTTATCCCTAATTTAATCTACAAAAGGGCAGTGTACAGTGGGCTTGAGTAACGCACTTTTTGCAAGAGCAAATTAGTTTGTTGTGAACCCAAATCAAGTGGTAATTTTGTTGTTATCCAACTATCTCTAATACTCTTTTCCTAACTGACAGCGAATTTTTGAAGGAAAAGAATTTCGCGCCACTTGGAATTCTTAACAACTTGGACTATTAACCGATCACTACTTAAAAGGTCAAAAGTCAAAAAAGGCTCTTCACCTTCTTCTCTTTACCCGTCGGCCACCCTCTCTCTCTCTCAAACTTCCCACTTCCCACCATTAACACCTATCCAAGTTTTCTCTCTCTAGAAATCAACCCTCTAAATACTAGATTCATCTTCTCACATCTACAGCCAACATGGGAAGAGCAAAATCAATGGCCAAAATACCAGATCTGGATGCAGTGGCGAAGCCAGACTTCGGAAGCTGTGTAGGCATATTAAGGAGTGGACCTGGGGCAGAGTCCCCTTTTTGGGGGTTCGGGAGCAGCGCCCCCGAAATCTCTTTTTAATGGATTATTTATAACATAAATTTTATATTATTAGAAAAGATCTAGTAATATACTATTTATTAGAATAATTTCGAATTGAAACAATATGAAATTAGAAAAGAAATTGCAAAACATAATACATTTGATTAGTGATATTGCATAATTGGTTAATTTAATAAATTTATGGAGGCTTCAAATTGGTTTGGATCATTAGGAGTTGGAATTAGGTAATCAGCCTAGTGGGTAATTGGGTAATGAGTATTATATTATTAAATTTGTGGGCTTTAACAATTTATTCATTGAGGTCTTTGAAATTAAAAAGTAAATAAAAATACAATTTACAAGTCAATTTCAATTTTTAGTATAAGTAAAAAAAAAAAAAACTGCAAAATCTGTGTAGGCACAGGACCTCAGAGGACTACACCTGCCTTCGCCACTGTCTGGATGATAATCCACGAAAATTGGCTAAGAAAAACCCAAAATCTCGACTCACACCTACACCCGATGCCACCGCCTTTACCACGCCAGCGCCGACGCCACCGATGCTCATCTTTCCGACGCACCGCCGCCACAGTCACCGACCGATGCTGCTGTTGCTCTTGCCTCCGAGTTGATACCATCGCCAATCGCCGTCGCCGCGTCCGTTACCACTAGCTCCACCGTTCCACAAAGCATTATTGGTACATCCTTTCTTCCTCCTCTAGATATTCGTAGTGAAGTTCTTGGCTCGAAAGTTGATATGGAGAGTAAGGATGCTACTAGTGAAGTGAATAGGGTTAGTGGAGAGGTTTTTGGTGCTCATGAGTTTGTGGATAATGTGCTAAATGAGGCTATGGATGATGATACTATCAAAACTAGCGACAAAAAGGAAGATGAAAGTACAAGTGATGATGGCGATGATGATGGCGACGGTGAAGATGATGATAGTGGGGAGAGTGGTGAGGAGGAGAAGGAGAACGAAAAAGAGGGGGACACTTCGCAGCCTTTGCCTGCGGTTGAAAAGTCGGGTTCTGATTTTGAAGATGAAAATCTTGAGCGTGGTGACGCTACTGATGATGAGGAAATCGAGGTTGATGTCGTTGAAACAAAGAGGAAAGGCAAAGGCAAACTCCAAGTGCCCAGACGGAAGCAGCCCAAGCGAGGTGTTTTTGAGGAGCAGGATATATCTGGCTATGCTGAGATACTCCAGATGGATCCTACTGGACGTAAATTCCCAAAGGAGGTCCTTGTGGGATATCAGTTTCCACCCGTCAGTTACAGGTTTGTCTCTAAAGATGCATATCATGACTATCTGCAATTTATGTTGAAAAGGCAACTCAAATATGAAAGATCCATGTGCTTTACTGAGTTTTTGAAATTCAACTATGAAGAGTTATTCAAGTACTATGGGTTGGAAAAGCTTGGGTATATTGCTCCGACGTCTAGGGTAAATGAGACCATTGTAAGAGAATTCATGGCAAACATTCCCAACACTAAGGATAAGCCGATACCTACCAATATTTATGTAAGGGGAACGTTAGTACCTTTCTCGGCACGCTTTCTTCGCGCATGGTTAGGGTTAAATGTGGATGTTAGTGAGGAAGAACTATTGGATGTATCTAGGGATGCAATTGACAATGAACTGAATGGAGGAGAGTTTGGCTGGCCTAAGGGAAAGTTTAAAGTGAGTGATTTGACTGTGGAATACAAAGTGTTGGCCGATTCATGCGTACTAATCTGGAGCCTCATCTGCATATATCTGAGTTGAGTCTGGAGCAGGCTACGCGGCTTTACATGTTCGTCACTAGGAAAAATTATGATTGGGCTGAGCGCATTTACCAGTACATTATCAAAACAGTTGCTCTGAGTGGCCCGCGGCGCTCATCGGTCAAGAACCTATTGTTTCCATGGCTCTTGTCGACCTATCTTCTTGAAAAAGGTGTAAAAGAACATGATGGGGACATTGTGAAAGACAACAGAGTCGACAAGTTCACTCGGGTCACAGTCCACGGGTTGCTCCACCCTCGATCCCATCATCTCAAGTCACAGCCCGTAGCAACCCCAGATACATCTAGAATGACTCAACTGGAGAGTGATATCGCTGAGCTGAAGGTGATTAGTGCACGGCAGTTGCATCTGTTGGAGCTGATCGCTGCTAACATGGGCTTACCACTCGATGGAGATGTCGGTCCATCGAGCTCCAGCAGGAAGATGAAGGATACATCCTGCCCTGCCTCGCAGTCTCAGCACAAGAAGTAGAAATGACCTCTCATAGACATATCTGGCTCCACTTTTTAGACATTATTCTGTTTCTTTTCGTTTCTTGAACTACTATTTCTGCGTTTCGCACTTTTTATGGGGTCGTACACCATACATTGCCTCGCTTTTTTGTTGATGTTTTTATTCAGACAAGTTGTAGACGCTCTGCCTTTGGATGGCTCTTTGGCTTCTCACTTTTTCCAAAAAGGGGGAGTAGTAATCCATCAATTTAGATTTCAATTTCGTAATAAATTGCGTATTAATTTCGGTATTTGATAATTGTGCATGATATGTCCGTGCGATATGTTTAATTGTGCATGATATGTCTGTGCGATATGTTTATAAATTTCGTATCAATAAATCTCAGTATTTGATAATTGTGCATGACTTAGGGGGAGAGATCATATTTAGGGGGAGAGTCATTGGCGTATTTGGTTTCTGAAAAATAGAAAAGCCAAAGGGGGAGATTGTTAGTTTTTAATGGACATGATTTAATTGAGAGCCAGCTATTTTAAATTTAAATTGTCATTTCTATTTTTCCACACTTCATTTAATTAATTGAGTTCTTTATTGCGACAATTAAATGGACTAGATTTATTGTGAAAATAAAATGCCTTGTTGTGATAATGTTATCCAATAAGAGATTTAAATAAATCATGGATCCACTCTTCAAATCCTAGACGCCTATCATGATACAATTCAAACGAGGACGAGGTTGGTAAAGATATAAAGACTTATCATTTGTTCTATCCTTTTTCATACTTATCTTGGTTTATCCTATCATTTATTTGGATCTTATCCTACAAATTTCAAATCTATCTATATCTCTTATGTGGGAATTTGAAGGTGACACAATGTCTTTGGTGGCAAGAAGTAGGACTCATGCACACGTTTTTTAAGGGTGGCAAGTGAGGACTAGCGGTTATGCATGTTGAGAGGAAAAAGAAAGGGAACGTGTACTTACATACATGCGTGCGTGGCACATTGTTCGTTCATGCTTCATCTTGCACTTATAGCTTAAGAGTGATCGTGTTCAAGGCAAGAGTATAAGTGCCTCCTGTTCTACAAGCCTACCCCTTGTGTAAACCAGCTCAAAGCTACGGGAGAAGCCAGAGTACACTACACAGGAGCCTCAACACTGTTAGATCATCACGGGAGTCTTGATCCGTTGGAGGAGCGGCGCAAGTCCAGGTAGGATTGCGGAGTTTCAAGGAATTAATGAAGAGCAATGGGACGTTGAGTCACAGTATAGACTAAGAAAGAAATCAGGGAGTGGTTTCGCCAATATCTTAGTTGTTTGATTGTTTTATGCGTAATTCAATCCTTTAATTCCTTGTAACTGGTTTAAACTCTTGGTCACTAGTGGATCTATTTGTCTGCGTGGTGCAGGCACGTGGTTTTTTTCCCTTAGGGGTTTTCTACGTTAAAATCCTTGTGTTTACTTTCTGTTTACGTTTCTGTCCTTCTCGCTGTGCTAGATATATCTTAGCTCCTACCATTATATAACCTAGATACATCCAGTATGACTTCACGGTAGGCTAACAACTTTTAACAGAATATAATCCAGATAAGTCTAAGTAATCCGACAGTGAAACAACTCTTAAATTTACACCATCTTTCTTCCTCCATTTCTACAACTCAATTAAAGAAGGCCGTTAAATAGAATACAATTCTTTTATTCAATACCGCCGCAAATTTCCCCGTTGATTTGATCGAGTTTGACATTCTGGTGAGCCGGTTCACATGTTCTTGCTGATCTTTTTTTGGACTTTCACTGCTTCATTAATACTTATTCAAATTATGTACCCCCATTCATTAACTAAGGTTCTTTTAATTGTCTTGGTGATTCTATTGGGTTTATATGAATCAATAAAATTTCTTTCTCATGAGTCTTGACAATGTCTACAGATTATCAAATTTAGTTGCTATTCTACTTCTCTATTTTGTTATTCATTTATGGAACCTGACAAAGGGAACTTTTGTTTTTAATGTTTTTAATTCAACTAGCTGTTCAATGGTTCACTCGAGTTTATTCGAACTCATCCTTGCAAATTGCAACCTTGAATGAGTTTTAATTTTGGATGTATAAATTAGTAGAATACTGTGACAGTTATTATTATCATGTGTTCCTTAGATGATCATCCCTAAATTATCTTTATTTGTCTAATAAATTTAAGAATCACTAATCACTATTGTTTTTAACAGATGATGAATGATTGTGTTGATGCAAAGTTAAGTGAATGATAAGGCACATTTTAAAGTACAATGAGTAGAGATAAAAGTTGAAGGTTTGGTGAGTGATTGTTAATTTAACCCTCTTAATATTCAAGCTTTTCAAATTTGTATATTTTAATGGATGAATTGTTGTTTTAAGTTCCAAGCAATCAAATGTGTTTCTATAGTTATTCTGTTCAAACCTTTGATGCAATTACCACAACCGACGCCAAACCTGGAGCGATTGGAATGATCATCATGATATCTGGGACGTACACCTGATCAAACCAGTGTAGCACATAATCGGATTTGAGGATTTGTAATAAGCAAAACTAAAAAATCTTAAGCCATTGATAAGGTTCTTCTCTACTAGATGAGTGCAAATTGGAAATGATATACCTAGGTGGAAAGTTCATATTACTTGCTTTGAAACTGCCTTCTTGACTTCAAGTTCTAGTCTAGATGATCCCAACACATTTGCTGTTAGAAGTCACAGAATGTTGACGCTAGCCGAGATTAAGCATTGACGAAGACAGAAGGGGATGATGATGCTGACATGCCTGTAGTTGAGGAAACTGGTAATAAAGAGAGCAAGATGAAAGATATTGGGCAATTGAGGAAACTGGAAATAAAGAGAGGAAGATGCAGGATATCAACTAAGATGTTGAACTTAAATGTTTAGTCTTATCTTTCGGTTTGTTTGTGTCTTGGAGGAGTAATAGATGAAGTGTCGAGTGTTACCTCCTGTTTTTGTTTTCAAGTAAATGTTTGAAACGATGCTAAGCTGATAGTGAAAGTCATGTTTTCGTCACTACTTTGCATATTCTGAGGTGCCTTTGTATTTGAAGTTTTATTGATGATTTCAAATGGCAAAATAAACCTTCGTGTTTCTACTAAAAGAAAAATAATAAAAATAAAATATGAGCTCTCAACGTAGTGTTTGTTTACTGTCTAATATTGTGTTAACACTTAGATTTTTTTTCTGTCTTTTTTGAATCATTGTTTTCTCTTAACTCTATCTTTCAATTGTACGGAAACTATCACAACATAAAAATGGCGTTTTTTGAATGTACGGTTAATATTGAAGTTTGACTTGAATCGAGTGATAAGATTTAATTTTTTGACAAAATAAAGTTATAAGAAAGGGCGATAAATTAAGAATGTTTATTGAAAAAGTACTATGCTTCGTATGTATTGCTTAGGAAGGGTTGTTTGTACTTAGTTGATATTTTTAGTGTCAATTTTTGATTAAATTAATTATATGTTAAATAATTACAATTCTAAATCATATGTGATGTAGCACAACTCTACATCGACCAATTATTAACACACCAGGTTTGAATTTCAATAAAAGACTCTCTTTTATTCCAAATCAGCCAAATTACATTGAAACCTAACTAGAGTTTAAATAGCTAACAACTAACTTGATGGCCAAGAAATAAACAAAGTAAGGAAATAAACTTCTGACCTAATTAAAACATAATATGCTTATTAAATAAACACTTAAAAGTAAAGATAATAAGCTAAATATAAAATCCTAATTTAAATAATTGATTTTCCATCTCCATCATCCTCTCAGTGTTCGAGAAGATTCGCCCTCGAATCTTACATCTCCTCTTACCCATACCAGTGGGTTCCATACCCTTGAATTGTCCAATGATTTTATGATCCAAATTTTTAACTGAAGAGATCCTTTGAAAAGAATCATCGAACAAACTCTAGATATCAACACACAAGACGTCACTTGGAATCTTGAATATATCTCCAACTGTATAAATCGCAAATTCCAATATTGACCAATTTCTTTTGTTCCCATCATGATCGTCATCATTGATTTTCATCATATTGTTTTTCCTATCTTCATCCACACAACATTCGCTATGCTCCCAAAATCCAAGGTTGTCCAACAATTTGAGTACATGTTCGGCTGCGATTGTTTTCTTGTCTTCCTTGTTGCCAATTTCGTTTGACTCTGATGAAACAAGATTAATAAACTCCACATTCTTCTCAAGTGGACTTTTTACCTTTTCTACTTCAGTATTTCTTTGCTGAACAACGGCCACTTCTGGCCTTGGTGTACCAACACCATCATTGACAACCGGATTCTCCTTTCGAGCAATACTTGCTCGCCAATCCTAAAACCAATGGTATCCTCTTGGCCGTCGGTGAACCTTAAATCCCCGGGTTCTTCGCTTAGAACCCGGTCCAAGTGCCATGGCATGTGTGCCACCCCAGGCATCGTCTTGAGGGTGTCGTATCCCAATTGATTTCGAAAAGTCCGTTGCAACTTCGAAACTTGTTCCTGCAATGCAGCTACCTGTTGCCTCAAATCTAGATCGACAAGCGACATGGTAGATCGTACTGCGCTCTGATACCAACCTGATGTAGCACAACTCTACATCGACCAATAAATAACACACCGGGTTTGAATTTCAATAAAAAGACTCTCTTTTATTCCAAATCAACCAAATTAGTTGTTAGCTATTTAAACTCTAGTTAGGTTTCAATATAATTTGGTTAGGTTTAAACAGTTTTCACACCCGTGCAATGTACGGGTGTGAAAACTAATTGACTAAATTAGACAATTAAAATTACTTAAATAACCTTTCAATCAACTCTTCTAACATGTTCAAGAAAAAAAAAAAAAAATAAACTCTTCCGACATTTATGTACACCACTATAAATCCTAATATCTCAATTATGTTTATGTACACCACCATAAATCCGGATCCATCAATTAAAATTCATACACCCCATTATAAACCATAATCTCCTACTTGAGATCCTTATCAACGTCTCACGAATAAAATTGCACAGTGATTACTAATTGGGCCCGAATCCTTAATTTTGAAGATAGACCAGTGCTTTTATTTATGGTTTGTGTACACTACTTAAATCTATACTACATATAAATCTATATCTATGCTACATATAAAAGTATGGAAGAGGCGGGAAACATTTTTGAACAAAATTACCCCCACTATTTTTGTTTAATTTTAGTTTTGCCTTAATAAATAATAAATTTTTTAATATCTTATAATAATGATATACCTTCTTCATTTAATATTTTCAAAAGTCCCTTAAAATTCAAAACTCCTAATTTTACTGTTCACTTTAATATTATTTACGTATATTTGATTCATTTACTTTTTAAATTATTTATCTCTTAAAAGGCTATCTGGTTCCGCGACACTCAAAATTACTATAGTTTTGAGTACTAGCGTGCTGGATCTCTATACCGTGTGTGCATGTGCTATGTATTCTTAAAAAAAAACAAAAGCTTCCTTAAAGGAAGCCAATTTATGATTGTATTTAACACAGTTTTTAAGCACGGTATAAGTTTTTATTATTTAGGTTGACTAAGAGAATTTTCTGATATGCATCGCGCTTGTTAATAAATAAGTATTAGAAAAACTAGTCATATTACGTTTTCGAATTCTATATCTTTTTTATGGAGTATGAAATTTCAATTAAATTTTATTTTATACACACAAATTAATAATATAATTATTCACTACAAGAAATATATCTTTTAACAAAAAAATTTTATTGTTAAAACGTCATTTTGGTTTGTTCATTGAAAAGGGTCATTGGTAAAAGTTTCGAGGCAAAAACCTTATTGAGAAAAGTTACTCTTCGTTGTATTGATTGTAGTATCACGTGCATCGCACGTGTTATACGCTAGTTTCTAAAAGGTGAAATGCAAATGATCGAAGCCACAGCCAATGGTCCACCCCTAAAATTCGAAGGCAGTCGACTAATCAATCCAACCCCCGAATCGAAGCACACTAATCGAATTTTCAATAGAACGAATTGATACGTTAAAAGCAAAGAAGTAGTACTCAAGAATGGGACATGGACTGGGTGGGGGTGGGGGAAGAGCTGCCGTTGCACAACACACAAACACACCCCAAAAAAAAAAAATTATTATTATTATTATTAATATTGGAGCTCGAAAGAGATCTAAAGATAAAGAACACCATAGAAGGAGAGTAATATGGTGATTGGTGAATGTTAATTTGCTATACATATATTATTCAGTTTTTGTGCGTCTTTAACATTTTTTTAATGATTAATTATCTGTAAATTTAGCGTGGTGTATATATTAAAAATTAATTAAAAGGTTAAGGTCACGTTTGTAATTTGTTGTCATGTTATTATAAATATTTATATTTATTTTCAAGTACGGTGTGCTTAAAATATGGTGTTGAAAAACTATTAATATGGTAGCAATATAATATATATATATATATATATATATATATATATATATATTATAAAGAAGATGTGATTGGAAGTTATTAATTTAAAAATAGTTATTGGACAAATAATTAGTTAAGCTACTTGTAGACACTAAAATTATTTTAAGTGTTTTGAGCAGGGTGAATTTTAATTAATTGCCCTTTTAAATTAATGGATCGGGTTGACTGTAATTAACTGACCTATTCAATCCTAAATCAAACATGCCCACAAGCCCAATTAAATTTAACTAGAAAAGGTCCAACAAAAGCCCATCCTACTTTTATTAAATGTAATTGAAATATATTATATTTAATTTGGATAATCAAGGATTTGTTAGTCGAATTATTCAAATTCAAATTCAAATTAAATGGATTGATGATGAAAAGCCTATCCAAATCTCTCTATAAATAGAACCCTTGGGTTCATTTGAAGCGGGGGAGAAGAGAAAAAAAAACCCCAAGTACAAAGCTTAGAAATTCTCTAAACCTGAGAGAACAAACTCTCTCAAATCAAAACCGATCAAGAAGAACAAAATCTTCTTGAACCTCCAACTCAAAGCAACGGTTTGGAAAACAAAGTCTTTTCCAAATCAAAATCAAAACAAAATAAAAAGGGATTAGAGAACACGGTCTTCTCTAAATCAAAGCAAAAATTCAAGATCAAAGCAAGATATTACAGAACACACTCTTCTCTAATTTAAAAATCAAATTCAAGATTAGAACAAAGTTTTGGGGAACACAGTCTTCTTCAATCAAATTCAAGACTTTATAGAACACAGTCTTCTACAAAGATTAAAATCAAATTCAAGATTTTGTAGGACACAGTCTTCTACAAAGATCAAAATCAAGTCAAACAAAGCCGTTGACGCTCCGAAATCAAGCCACGTGGCCCCAATTTTCACCAACAGATCGTTAATTAGAGGATTCAGCATTGTTGCAGTCAAAGAGATTCAGTCCACTGTTAATTTCAAAAATTCAATTTGTAACAAAATTCCATTGTATTATTTTCTATTAATACAAGAAGAAATTTTTGTTCACAAATTTCTGGCACGCCCAGTGGGACACTTTTCCCTCTTATCTTTCGATCTACACAAAAAATCTCAAAACCAAAACACATCACTAATATGCCAAGTGGAATAGTGAAAGACACTGTTGCCAATATTGAGGAGACACTTGCTGAACTCCTCCATGCTACCAGGGCAAAAACAAAAGTTGGAAGTTCTCGATTGGTATCACCGTTGAGAAAATTCTCCAAGAGAGGTAAGAAGAAAATCCTTACCCTCAGGAGAGCTAGTTCTCAAAGAAAGGCCAAGCTCTTTCAAGAAAACTCTCTCTTTCGAGAGAACCCTCGATTAAGCTCTGCCTCAAGTGGGAGGCTTGAAGCCAGATCGATCAAAGCTACCTCTCCGCGAAAATGGGGAGATTACACATCTTCTAATGAGTCGCTCGAAGATGTGCTAGTCACTGAAGCGGGTCCTAACTCGAATGAGAGGATCCAACAGATGGCTTTGGCAATCGAAAAATTGTCAAAGTTTCTAGAAGAAAAAGACGCCTAGATAGCTACTCTCATGAACAAATTAGAAATAAAAGAGTCAGAAAAAGAAGATAGCCAGAAAGGCGAAGGTTCTTCCAGGGCACGGGTCCCGAAGTTCATGAGAACGAACAAAAACACGACATGCATGACCGAACTGTACTGAAAAATATGTTCCGTGATGCTGCACATGTCTCTGTTGGTTCTTTGTTGGTTCTTTGTTGGTCCAACAACTTCAGCACATGATTGCTGATACCATACGTACTCAGTATGGTGGTTCGCCACAATCCTCCCTCGTTTATGCAAAACCTTATACTCGGCGGATTGACGAATTGAGGATGCCCTTCGGCTATCAACCTCCCAAGTTTCAATTACTTTGCGGAAAGGGTAACCCAAAGCAACATGTTGCCCATTTCATTGAGCCTTGCAACAATGCAGGGACTTCCAACGATATGATGGTGAAGCAATTTGTACGCTCCCTTAAAGGTGCAGCGCTTGAGTGGTACACAGATCTGCCTGCTGGCTCCATTGATAGTTGGGACCAGCTTGAGCGTGAGTTTCTCACTCGTTTCTACAGCACTCGGCGAACGGTTAGCCTGCTGAAGCTTGCAAGAACAAAACAAGGCAAAGAGGAGCACGTTGTAGACTACATCGAACGTTGGAGGAGCCTTGTCCTAAGTTGCAAGGAGAAAATCAGCGAATCATCCTTAATAGACATGTGTGTCCAAGGCATGCATTGGGGATTGCTCTATAATCTTCAAGCGAATATGCCACACTCTTTTGAAGAGCTGGCCACACGCGCTCATGATCTAGAAGTACAGATCGCAAGGCACGGAAGTTACTTGCCAAGTGATCCACGTGGTAAAAGGGAGCCAAAGAAAGATGTTAAGTCAGGCAAATCAAAAGATGTCATGGCTATTTCTACAACTCATGCAAAAACCACATTCCAAAAATCAAACAAAGCTGCCAATGCCAAGCCAGCAATACAAGCTGAATACAAAGAAGGTAAAAATAAAACCCAAAAGGGCAATTTCCCTTCATTGAAGGAATTGGCAGAGAAAGAAAATCCTTTCTCAGACTCTAAAGTGTCCGGAATTTTGGACCAGCTTCTTGAACAGAAGATAATTGAGCTGCCCACACCAAAGAGACCAGAAGAGGTTGAGCAGGTCGATAATCACAAATACTGCAAATTCCATCGAATCATCAGTCATCCGGTGGAAAAGTGTTTTGTGCTGAAGGACCTTATCGTCCGTCTGGGTAAGGAAAATAAAATTACATTCGAGACCAACGACAATCAAACTGCAAATTGTTCAATGGTCACATTTGGATCATTTGATCCGATTCTGATGGCAGAAAATACAGCTGGTCTCCCCTGACTTATGGCGTCAGGAAGTCAACACCAATTCCGGTTAAGTTTGGCCCTCAACTTCCAAAAGGAGCAAGACTAGTAGAGTTTTGTGTAAATGGAGAGGTCACTGCCGAATACATCTATCCCGAGATGGATAGACCTCATGCTCCTAATCGTCCCTCATTTTATGAAGTCATGACAGATGACTTGGATCTCTGGGAGTCCGAAGCTGAATTCAAAGATGAGGTCAGTGATGGGTGGTCCACCTTCACTAATAAGAAAAAGAAGTATATAAAAAAGTGTAGAAAGTCAAGCTCTACCGGTAAAATGTCATCTCCCACTACTTTAGCAGCACAAGCACTGGGGCTAAAAAGTGGGGAAATTAAGCCTGTTGAGGAGGCAACATCAAATGATGATCAGGGGGCATGGACCTTTGTATAAAGAAGACGTCGGAAGGTTCAACAACCTCCACATCATAATGATCAAAATCAGCTATCAACACAAAGAAGGCCACCAAGAAGCAATCAGAAAAGAAAGTCAAAGATCAAGGCAAAAATCCTTGGAAATTCAAGAAAAACACAGGCTGCGGCAAGATCCTCTCCAAAACCAGTTACCCTGGGGGAATTTTTCCCCAAGGGTTTCTTGGAAAATGAATGTGTTGCTACACATGTGATCAATGTGAAAGGAGACAGTAGATTATTGAGCGCCCCAAAAGGTGACTCAAAGGTAGAGGAAACAATCTCACGCCTTAATAGCATTCCTTCCAACACAAGGCTGGCAAAAATTCTGCACCTTCCGTTCGATGACCGTATGGCCTTGATTGCAGCACTAATTGACCCTGAAGAATATGAAGACAAGATCTTCATGTCAGCTGAGTCTACAAATCATCAAGACTGCATGGCCACCATTACTTTTAAGGACGATGACTTACAGCTTGGCTCTTGGCTGCACAATAGGCCATTGTATGTCAGTGGTTATGTCCGTGATTGTAAGATCAATCGCATAATGATTGATTGTGGGTCAGCAATAAATATTATGCCAATCCACACAATGAAAAGGATTGGGATTGATTTACGTGACTTGTCCAAAAGCAAGACTATGATATAAGGGTTCAATCAAAAGGGTCAGGAAGCCATTGGCATGATCCGTTTGAAGATCCGCATGGGAGACTTGGTATGCTCAGCACTCTTCCATGTTATTGATGCAAAAACATCATATGAGCTACTACTTGGACGAGTTTTGCTGCACGAGACGGGGGTCGTTCCCTCCACCTGGCACCAATGTTTCAAGTATTGCAAGGATGGAGAAGTCAAATCCGTTGTGGCGAAAACCCACCCATTCCGTGAAGAAGAGTCTTACTTTGTAGATGCAAAGTTTTACATAGAAGGAGTTGATTTTCGGCTGGCTGGATTATCTGCATTCGGGTTCGAGATTAAGCACAACAGGATCAATGATGATAGTTCCACTATGCAAAGGGGAAAATCAATTCAAAAAGAACCTATTGCCAAGTTTCCAGAAGTAAACGGGTCGAAGGAAGAATTGATTTTTCCAACACGAAATATCTCGAGAAGTCTTCTACCACACGAAATTTTCAAAAGTCCCGAAGCTGGCCGTTTAACACTCATTTCAAGTATGTCAAAGCTTTCCATCTCAACTTTACAAGAAGTTTAAGGCTCCAAAATGGCCGAAAAGCCGAAACAAGTCTTTAGAGGGCATTATAATACGAAAGCTCAACAGCTTTTGGAAAGTGCTGGATATGGGAAGGGAGAACCCCGCAAATTAGGAGATCTCGACCCTATTCTCTCCAGTGGACGCCTCGCCTCCGATGGAAAGTATGGATTGGGATATGGCCCCAATCCGCCAAAGCGTGTTATTAAAATTAAAAGGACCTCTTCGAATCCAATTATTATTCAGATATTTGAGGTCGATGACAAGAAAGAAGAAGAGTTGAGGACGTTAGTGTTCGACCGAATCCAAGGTGGAAATACAAGGGTTTCGACATTTGAAAGACTAAAGGTTGAGTCTTCCACCCCAATTAAACCTCAAGAAGGTAAAACATCTATTTTTCAAAGGTTGAGTAGTGGCGCCACCTTACCTTCTCAGGTAGGCAAAGGCACATCCACTTTGACAAGATCTTCCCAGAGGCAATATGTGTTCTCTCGGCTTGGAGTTAAAACTCCTACCCAAAGCCTAAAGCCTCAACAATCAAGACGAGGGCGCAAAAATAGAAAAAATGTTTCAACCCACGAAGGTAAAAACGATGAAGAGGTTGTCTCGGTGAATCATATTGTTTTTGAAGAAGGCTCAGACTCAGAATCTGATTGTCAAAGTTCTGCTACTGTAGATGAACCTGAGCCAGCACCTCCAACATTCGAGGACGGGGGACAGGCCACTGTGGACGAACTCAAACAATTGGACTTGGGGACCGAAGAAGATCCAAGACCAATATTTGTTAGTGTTCTCCTTCGCCAAAAAGAGGAGTTTGAATACTTCAGTCTGCTACGAGAGTAAAAAGATGTCATCGCATGGTCATACAAGGAAATGCCCGGGTTGGAGCCCGAGGTGGCAGTACATCATCTTGCAGTAAGGCACGGTGTTCGTCCGATCAAACAGCCTCAAAGAAAATTTTGTCCTTAGTTAGTCCCTCAGATAGAGGTTGAAATAAATAAGTTGATTGAAGCGGGATTTATACGTGAAGTCAAGTACCCTACATGGATTGCAAATATAGTCCCCATTAGGAAGAAAAATGGCCAACTGCGGATCTGTGTCGATTTCAGGGACTTAAATAAGGCTTGTCCCAAAGATGATTTTCCACTACCAATTACGGAGTTGATGGTGGATGCAACAACCGGTTATGAAGCTTTTTCCTTTATGGATGGATTTTCCGGGTATAATCAGATCTGCATTAGCCCGAAAGATGAAGAGCTTACTGCATTTTGAACTCCAAAAGGCGTGTTTTGCTACAAAGTGATGCCATTTGGCTTAAAGAATGCAAGAGCAACATATCAATGTGCGATGCAAAAGGTCTTTGACGACATGATGCATAAGAAGGTTGAATGCTACGTAGACGATCTCGTTGTCAAAACACAGCAGAGACCGAATCACCTGCAGGATTTGCAAGAAGTTTTTGAAAGACTTCGACGCTATCAACTGATGATGAATCTGCTCAAATGTGCATTTGGCGTCACTTCGGGAAAATTTCTTGGCTTTATTGTCCGGCATCGGGGCATTGAGATTGATCAATCTAAGATTCAAGCCATAATTGATATGCCAGAGCCGAAAGATTTGCATGAGCTGAAAAGCCTTCAGGGCAAGCTTGCATACATTCGGAGGTTTATCTCCAATCTTGCTGGACGATGTCATCATTTCAACAGATTATTGAAGAAGGATGTGCCTTTTCAATGGGATGAAGCATGTAGAAATGCTTTCCAAAGTATAAAACAATACTTGTCTCATCCTCCAGTGTTGACAGCCTCGACTCCAAATAAACCATTGACGCTTTATGTGTCAGCATAGGAAAACTCTGTAGGTGCACTCCTTGCACAAGTAAATGATGAAGGAAAAGAAAACGTACTTTACTACCTGAGTCGAACTCTTGTAGGTGCTGAGTTAAATTATTCCCCAATTGAAAAAATGTGTTTAGCACTAATCTTTGCAGCTAAGAAATTGAGGCATTATATGCTATCACATACAATCAACTTGGTCTCAAAAGTAGACCCACTTAAATACATAATGTCGAGACCCATTCTCTCTGGAAGAATAGGGAAATGGGTGCTCCTTTTGTCTGAATTAGACATTAGGTTCGTCCCGCAAAAAGCAATCAAGAGGCAAGCTCGTAGACTTCCTTGCCGATCATCCGGTACCTGCTGATTGGGAATTTCCAAAAGATTTGCCAGATGAAGAAGTCTTCTGCGCTAAAATTATACCATCATGGAGATTATTCTTTGATGGGGTTACTAGGAGATATAGTGCAGGGACAGGAATTGTGTTTGTAAGCCCTCATGATCAAGTCATGCCATATTCATTTTCTTTGATAGAAAGTTGCTCAAATAACATGGCGGAATACCAAGCACTCATTATCGGCCTCGAGACAGCACTAGACATGGGGATCAAGTAGCTCGACGTCTACGGGGACTCTGTGTTGATAATTAATCAACTCTTGCCAGAATATGAAGACCGAAAAGCGGAGCTACTTCCATACATAAATGTGCATCAGCCCTCTTGAAACGGTTTGATTCAGCTAAAATCAAGTTTGTTCCAAGAAGTGAAAATAGAGGGGCCGACGCTCTGGCTAATTTGGCTGCTGTGCTAGCCAGGTCAGGAGAAGACTTCACCCATCCAATATCAGTTATTCAAAGATGGGTAATTCCACCACTACAACCCGAGAATTTGGAAGAAAATAATATCGTTGAAGTTACTCATAAAGAAAAAGAGTATTGGAGACAACCTATCATTGACTACCTTCAACATCAGAAATTACCTGACGACCCCAAGCGAAGGACTGATATTCGGAGGAGAGCATCGCGTTTTATCTTCTACAAAGACGCGCTCTATAGGCATTCTTTCGATGGAGTTTTTCTCCGATGTTTAAATAATGAAGAAGCCATGCATGTCTTAGAAGAAGCCCATTCCAGGATATGTGGAGATCATCAGTCTGGACCAAAGATTCATTTTCGAATCAAAAGGATGGGGTATTACTGGCCGATAATGGTGCAAGCTCCTATGGGTTATGCAAGGAAATGTGAAGGTTGTCAAATTCATGCAAGTTTCATCCATCAGCCACCTGAACCATTGCATCCAACGATAGCCTCATAGCCTTTCGGTGCATGGGGTCTCAACGTCATAGGTCCCATAATCCCCAAGTCTTCAGCTGGACACTCATATATCCTCGCTGCAATAGACTATTTCTCTAAGTGGGCAGAAGCTGTACCACTAAAAGAAGTAAAGAAGGAAAATGTGGCGAATTTCATCTGCGTGCAAATTATCTATCGGTATGGGGTCCCTCGACATATCATCAACGATAATGGAAAGCCCTTCTGCAATAGCCACATAAATAATTTGTGTGTTAAGTTCGGCTTCAAGTAGTACAACTCCTCCATGTACCATGCACTAGCTAATGGATTGGCAGAGGCTTTTAACAAGACTTTGTCCAATCTCTTGAAAAAGGTTGTGTCCAAATCAAAACGGGACTGGCATGAAAGGATTGGTGAAGCATTGTGGGCTTATCGCACTACTTTTCGAACCCCAACACAAGCTACACCTTATGCCTTGGTCTATGGTGTTGAAGCAGTACTTCCACTCGAATGTCAAATTCCATCCCTTCGAATGGATATCCAATAGGGGTTGACCACTGAAGACAATGCCCATCTCAGATTGAAAGAATTGGAAGCTTTGGATGAAAAGAGATTGGAGGCGCAAATGCAATTAGAGTGCTATCAAGCTCGAATGGCAAAGTCTTTCAATAAAAGGGTATGGCCGAGATCTTTCCAAGAAGGAGATCTAGTACTTGCAGTATGCCGCCCAATAATAATTTCAAATAAGCCTGGGGGCAAGTTACAGCCTAAGTGGGATGGTCCGTATGTTGTGGCTCAAGTTTTCAGTAAGGGGCATCCAAAATCATGGATAAAGATGGATTACAAATTGGGCCAATCAACGGCAAGTTTTTGAAGCGGTTTTATGCTTAAGGAATCTAAGTTTCTTTTTCTGTTCTCCATAAAATTCTTTGTACCACTCCTGGTCCGCAAGAGGATAAACTGTGAATGGAAAAACAAATTCAAAACAAATTCAAAAAAAGAAAAAATCCTTGTAATGAACTACGTTTGACTTGATCCCTTTTAAGGGTATGTAGGCAGTTTGGATGAAAAATATAAATACAAATTCAGTCACGAAAAAAGAAGAAGAGATTTTTCAATAATTTCTATGTTATTCGACATTACAATATTAGATAAAATTGAAAGAAAGAAATAAATGATTCTTTTATTCACATGAAAGAATGAAAGTTTGACTTCAAGTCGTTACAATTCAAAAAAATGAAAAAAAATAAAAAGGGGAATGATACATCAAAACGTAGCTTCATTGATAAGCTATCGAATTTCACCCTCAAGGGTTTCTCATTCCTGATCAATCGACTCTTCTGTATCGGTGTCCCTAACTGGCAATTGCTCCAATGTGGCTATAGAATCTTCAACTTTAGCCATTTCTTCCTAACTACTCTGAAGTTGGTCCCAGAATCTATGTATCTCATTGTTCAACTCCGCGATCTTTTCCTCAAAAGAAGATGACGGAGCCTTACTTGAAAGAAGTTGATGTTTTAAAATTGTAAGCTGTTCTTCCTTCTCTTCTTTTGTTAGATGATCCCTCTGCTGTTCCCGCTCAGAAAGGTAAGTATCAACCTTCCCAATGAATGACTCCATCTTAGTCACGAAAGGTTTGGGGTCAGCTCGGAAAGAACCGGAGATCACGGCACGGAAAGCGAAAACGTTTTCATTCCACCACTTTCGAAGATTGGAAAAACCGTACTCTAAAGCATCCTTAAACAAATCCTGAACATACAGAATAGCTGCTCTATGTAGAGCAGACTTCACATGGAGAGAGTCTCAAACTATTTGAGGTAGAGTTCCATAAATACAAGAATATATCGCGGTCGTCTTACGAGTATGCTTGGGAGAAGGAGTAGTGGCTTCCTTCCCATCTGAAACGATGGCCTTTTCTGGGGTGGCCTTAGGAACATAAGCATCCAAAGTTGTGGAATCCACCTCATCTTCACCATTAGATTCTCCTTCCGCATTTAGATTATCCAAGAAAGACGGCAAGATCCCTCCCCCAATAGTGCTTGGCCATGAGGTTGCACAAGTCACATTCGGCAATTGGTCGGGTTCTTGGATACCCTTCAGGGCATCAATTACTCTATTTTCATTAATATCCTCCAATGTATCATTGGGATCATCATCGAAAACACTCATATCTACAGGGGCTTTTAGAATATCTGGGACAAGGAAGGCCCACAACGCGCCAAGTCAGAAAGAAAAAAAAAACCAAAAAGTGGGGACAAATTTACTCACGAAAGGGTATACCTCTTGTTCGCACTAAAGGCTCCGTGGGTGAACCTTCATCCTCTGAAGGTATATTCTTGAGGCCCAAATCCTTCTTCAGGCTTTCAGGATCAATCCCACTATGATTCTTCTCCACTGGAGGTTTACCTAAATCACTTGCCTTTTTCTGCTGGCGTGTCTCAGAAAGGGTAACCTGAAAATTAAGGCGTCAATCACACCAACAACAAGAATGAAAAAGTTAAAAATTTCAAAAAATAATAAGTAATGCAAACCTGATCTCCATGGGCCTCTTCGCTTGTCATGGTATTTACCTCAGGCGTAAATGCTGGAGACTCGCCCACTTGCTGGTTCCGATCAGAGTCCGCAGAACGAAGTTTGAGCTTGATCTTCTTTACCCTTTCCGTGTTAGGAGAGGTTAATTTCCTCTTTATGGAAGTTCCTTCGGAGGTAAGATTGGGGTCGATCGACTGCTGAGGCCTATCTTCACGCGAGTGTTCGAGGGCAGGGTTGACGATGGAAAAGTCAGTACTCTCACTAGAAGAAAATATGTGCACAGTAGCTCCCATAAAGATGGGAAGTACTTTGCTATCCCACCACTCCTGGTACTCTTTGCCAACTTGATATTTCATGTCATTCTTCTGCTCCGGAACATGAAAGATGGATCCAGTATTTGTTTGAGTTAAGGATAACCAAGCCCGATAAAGGTTAGTGATGGTACTTCGAAAACTCATTGTAGGAGAGCCCGGTAACCTCTATCTGAAGCCTTGTTGTCTAGCAAATCTGTGAGGGTTATAGGCTTCAAAAAGTGGAGGGGAAGATCCTCGACGATGAGAAGAAAGCCAGGACGGATGTTGATCATGAATTCTAATGTGTCCTTCGATCTTGAGTTGTCGTCTTTGCATTCACAAGGGAAAAGGGATCGTTACACTGGATCCCAGTAGAAATCTTCAGGGTCCATCTGCCCGCGGATAAAATTTCGGCAGTCGACTGCCCCCATCTCCCATGTTTGGATGGCATTTAGGGATCCAACATACTTTCTAATGGTCAGACGACCGAAATTCTTCTCAGTAAGGGAATAGATGCCATGAGTAAAATAAGTGGCACCCCAAGCATAAAGAAAGTGCCCGGGAAATCCATGAGTAACCTGTCCAAGGTCCGAATTGGCTTGGCATGTGGCAGTTAAGCCTCTGTAAATATTAGCCAAAATAGGAGGGACGAGACCATAAGTAGAGCCTGTAGCCATCATAGCAGCAGCCTTGAAAGTACCTGGTCTAATGGCCTCATCTCCTGAAGGAAAAAGAAGTGACATAGCCAAAGAGAAAGGTAGGCTGCTATCTCCAACTCATCACTTTCCTCTCGAGATAAAGTAAATGGTATGTCATCCCAATGATCTCGATTCCGAGAAGTGATCAACTCCGGTTTGTCCAAAATAAGAGGTCTTAAAATCTGCTTTGTAGCAACTTTATGCTTCTTGCGATATGGATTTAGACCAATAGCTTCCTTAAATGATTTCGCTTGCCGAGGATTCCTCGTACAGCCATCCTCTCGAAACCAAAACTCAATCCAATCAGTGTGACTAACACGGTCAGAAGATTTCTCATCAGCAATCATCGAAAAAATGATGAACAGATATTCACAAGACTTGGGCAATAAATTGGTCAACTCCTTATGGCTCGGGATCACTTCCTCATAATATTCTCCAAGAGTCGAGAGTCCAGTGATATCCCTTATATCCCAAAGGGAAATGCCAATCTCACCTTTAGCTGTCACAAAAGTGTTGGTCTCCGGGCACCAGGCCTCACAGAGAGCTCTATAAGTAGAGTTCGGACAATGGTAGTCCTTGGAGGTGACTCCAACAGCGGGTGACAAATCTCGCCTTCCCTTTTGGGCAATGAGCCGTTCAGTCCATAAAGGCCATTCCCAAAATTTTGAAAGATAAGAAATTTCGCCACGGTTGGCTAATGTGCCCCCCATCGTATTTCTCTTTTCCCTATCCTCTCGGCAATGTTAGCACGTGGGATAAAGTCCATGTTGTAGTTATGACTTGGAGGGAAGCATAAGACTGCACATAGCTTCTTTGAAGGGCCGGAAGCATCATCGTTTGAGCCCTCAGGCATCTCGCTAAGTGAAGTCATGTTAAGCTCTTCCAAATGCTCAGAGACGGCAGAAGGAAGAATATAAGTCATCGCCTTCTGGATGTAGAATTTAAGTTCGCCTTGTACTTGTGACCCATAATACTTCACATTAGTACCAATAAAGTTGAGATAAGCTTTGTTGTGATACTTGGTCTCCCTTGTTTCAGGTGGCTCACAATAAACCTTACTTAGTTTAGCCATTCCTAAAAAAAAAAAGAACAGAGGAAAAAAAGAGATATAAATTCTTTTGAGATTTACCATCAAAATTAAAAAAAAAAATTCAAAGAATTTCAAATATAAGGCATCTAGCTGTTCTTATTTTATACTCCAAAAATGGAGAAGTCAAAATCTGAAATTTCATTAAAGAAATTTCGACAAGAATCATGCCTTAGCCCTTGACACTAAATGTCTCAGGCTTCTAAAGAAATGATCCTTAATCGTTAAATGCCTAAAAAAATAAAATAAATAGAAAAAAAGTGTGTTTTCCATTAAAAGGATAAAACCTTAGTTCTCGACACTAAATATCATAAACTTTTCAAAGGCCTAACTCTTGGCTGTCGGTACGTGGCGTTAAAAACAGGCTTTCTTTATGTGAAATAAAAGGGTCAAACCTTGACCATTGGCACTAAGCGCCTTGGACCTGCGAAAGGATTTATCCTTGAAATATGACGCATTTAATTTTTTTTTCCCTTAAAAAAAAAAAGAAAGAACCAAGTCCTGAGTCCTCGGCACCAAATGCCTTGAACCAATAAAAGGACTGGTACTTAATTTTCAAATACGACATTTCCAATCTTTTATTTATTTACTTTTAAAAATAAAAAAATAAAAAAAATAGAGTAAAAGAATTAGCCCTTAATCGTCGACAATAAACGTCTCGGATCGTTTAAAGAGTTAATCATTAATTGTTAGGGAAAATCACTTTAAAGTTTCTTCGCAAAAAAAAAAACCGGAAAAAAGAACTAAATCTTAGTCCTTTACTCTAAAAGTATTGGAGTTTAAAAAAAGATTTAGTCCTTATTTTGCGATGAATCTTAAACGTTAAAGTACCCCGACCTTCTCAAATCTTTAGGCAATTAGGTTGGAGTCAAATCTCTAATTTTCTTGCCCACTCCAAATCCTACAAATCAAAAACAAAAATAAAAGCCCACATCAAATCAACAACGCAAAAAAGGGGGGAAACTAAAAACACAAAAAACAAAAAGAGAGAATGAAGGAAAGTAAGTTCTTCAAAAGTCAATGCAAAGATTATGGGAGAAAGTAACCAATCTTCGTACAATGCAGACGCTAAGAGAGAAAAGAAAACGAGGTGGTGCAAAAAAAAGGGGTGGGGGAATTGACAGCTTATATTTTGGTCTCTTTTAGAAAGCAAGACAAGTTTGGTTTGAAAAGTCAAACTATAATTGCATAATTCTTTTCTTTCAAAGCAGGTTCTTTATTAGAAAATTTTTGACTAGTAAACTTTTGGTCTTTTGTTTTCATATATGCATGCGTATTCGTGTATATATTTAGGGAAAAAAGTGAAAAAAAAAAGAGAAAAGCAACAAAAAAGGAAAAAAAAGAAAGAAAAAAAAAGAGAAATAAAAAAATGGAGGCAGTTTCACCATTTAGTTTTATACTCGAAAAAAAAAACAAAAAAACAAGAAGTCATTCAAATTTTAAAACCTTTAAAAAAATCTGCCTTTAAAACACACTTTTGAAGATAATTGAAGATTTTGATAGAATTTTAAATTCTTTTTGTCAAATACAATCAAATCATTTATAAATATATGGAGTCTTTAAAATTAAAAGGTTTTAAAGGTTCGATTGGAATGCAATTCCTCAATCATTTCTAAAATATTTTCTAAAATATTTTATTTTATTTAAAAAAATTGAAAGAAAGAGATAAAAAAAAAAGGAGGGAAAAAGAGAGACAACAATAGAAACAATAAAATTTATTTTTCATTGACCCTCTTTCTCTTTCACTAAACTCCAACAAAAATTTTCTTTCTTCGTTGAAACTGAAATCCCTCCAAATTCAGAATATTTTTTTCCCCAAAAAAAAAAATTCAGAATATTTCTTCAATGGCCCAATCAAGATTATTGATTCATTGATAGTCAGATTTCAATATTCTGCACTTTATATAAATTCTTTCACATATTCTAGGGCTAGGTTCCTCGTTCTCCCCAAATTCCTAGATTTTTTTTTACAGTTTCATTATCCTCTATAATCTAACTACCCTTCCTCATGTTTGGGAATGTTGATTGCTGGCAGAAATATAAACGTGGGATGCTAAATTTTGAATAAATGCAAGAATTGGTATGATAAGGAGGAGATAAGAGAAAGGGGTCAAAGATGGAGGCTTTTAGCCTATGACCTACACACAGAAAATAGAGGGAAAGAACGTGTATGCATATCAAAAGGAAAGGATTCTCACACCATGTCCATATGCGTATCATGTATCTATATATGCATATACATCAAGGGAAAGAGAAAGAAAATTTCTCAAGCAGGGCATGCAAGATCCAAGGAACATAGGCGTGTACGTATATATATATATATACCTATATATGGGTATATGCGTATATCAATTTTGAACACGTCGGCAAGGTCGAATTCCCGTCAGTGCTAACATGCGCATGTATATTTATATACCTATATATGTGTATCAATTTCGAGTATGGAGGCAAGAAGTATCTATATATCAATTGCCAAGACAAAAGTGGAGCATATATATTACCGATGACAATGTTTTCACGAGAAACCGGAGAACCCAACCATGTGAAGATGGTGAACATACGCCTCGACGTTGGCGGCTAAAATCCAAGAAATACATACACCGACCAACTTCGCATGCATCAATCTGAGCAAACGGTGGCAGCTCACTTTAGGGACATGGCCATGTTTTCGTATTGGATAAATATTCTAACAAAGCCTTCTTGTGGGATTAATCAAAAGGAAAAAAAAGAGAAAAGTAGGCTTTGGCGGTGGAGTCCGATTGCGAGAGATCGATCGCTTAATCTAATTGAATTTCCAGAACCAAGGCCCGTTTATTTAAGTTTAACATACAATGATTGAATCTCTAGAACCAAAGCTCGTTGATTTAAAGTTTAATATACAAGGCTTGCGGTGCACGATCAAACTTCATTGGAATTTCAGAAAATTTTTTACCCGAGTTTAAATGGGTCGCTAGAGCTTAACCGTGCATGAGTGGACTTTGGGGCGTGCGACATCTTGTCATCATTCTAGCTGGTCTCATGTATATACCCACCGAGAGGCACATGCTTAGAGTCCCAAATCATGCAAAATTTGTTTTAAATTCATATTTGGAGTTAGTCCAATTTGAAATGCAATGGAGTTTGAGCATGGAAAGAATTCTTTTTGTCGTTAATTATTATCCTTTATGCGGACGCAAATAGTGTCAAGCCATGGAAATTCCTTTGGGATTCGAAGATTAGAAAATCAATTTTAAATCTAAGGTTGATTTGATTTCTCTTTTATCCCGACTCTAAAAAGATGTGCACGAAGAGTATCCCTTGCGATGAGGCTTCTTGAAAAATCCTCATTTCTTGAGCAAAATAAAAGACTCAAAAAAAAATCTTTTTTTATTTCTTGAGTAAAATTCAAGATTAAAAAAAAATCTTTTTATCTTGAGCAAAATTCAAGATTATTATTTAAAAAAAATATTTTTAACTTGATTAAAATTCAAGATTAAAAAAAAAAAGTCTTTTTATCTTGAGCAAAATTCAAGATTATTATTTAAAAAAAATATTTTTATCTTGATTAAAATTCAAGATTAAAAAAAATCTTTTTATCTTGAGCAAAATTTAAGATTAAAAAAAATATTTTTATCTTGAGCAAAATTCAAGATTAAAAATAATTTTTTTTTTCTTGAGTAAAATTCAAGCTTTAAAAAAAATCTCTTTAGTTTGGGAAAGATTCCAGGTTAAAATTTTCAATCAAATTTTAAATTTAAGTTCAAGATCGAATGTTTTTTTGTTGGAGAAAAATTTAGCGTCAAATTAAAATTTTTAAATCAAAATTCAAGATTAAATAAAAAATTTTTAAATCAAAATTCAAGATTTACCAATTTATCCATTGCATAATAAATTGCTAAATCTTGAGGGGGCATTTGTAGACACTAAAATTTTTTTTAAGTTCTTTGAGCCGGGTCGATTTTAATTAACTGGCCTTTTAAATTAATGGATCGGGTTGACTGTAATTAACTGACCCATTAAATCCTAAATCACAAATGTCCACAAGCCCAATTAAATTTAATGAGAAAAGGTCCAACAAAAGTCCATCCTACTTTTATTAAATGTAATTGAAATATATTATATTTAATTTAATTATTTAATTTGGATAATCAAGGATTTTTTATTCAAATTATTCAAATTCAAATTCAAATTAAATGGATTGATGATGATAAGCCTATCCAAATCTCTCTATAAATAGAACCCTTGGGTTCATTTGAAGCGGGGGAGAAGAGAAAAAAAAAACCCTAAGTACAAAGTTTAGAAATTCTCTAAATTTGAGAGAACAAACTCTGTCAAATCAAAACCGATCAAGAGGAACAAAATCTTCTTGAACCTCCAACTCAAAGCAACGGTTTGGAAAACAAAGTCTTTTCCAAATCAAAATCAAATCAAAACAAAAAGGGATTAGAGAACACAGTCTTCTCTTAATTCAAAGAAAAATTCAAGATCAAAGCAAGATATTAAAGAACACAGTCTTCTCTAATTTAAAAATCAAATTCAAGATTAGAACAAAGTTTTAGGGAACACAGTCTTCTCCAATCAAATTCAAGACTTTGTAGAACACAGTCTTCTACAAAGATCAAAATCAAATTTAAGACTTTGTAGGACACAATCTTCTACAAAGATCAAAATCAAGTCAAACAAAGCTGTTGACGCTCAGGAATCAAGCCACGTGGCCCCAATTTTCACCAACAGATCGTTAATAAGAGGATTCAGCATTGTTGCAGTCAAGAGATTCAGTCCACTGTTAATTTCAAAAATTCCATTTGTAACAAAATTCCATTCTATTATTTTCTATTAATACAAGAAGAAATTTTTGTTCACACTACTGTTGCACCAATTATATTAGGATCGGACAAGTTTAATTTTTTTCGACTAACAGGCTGAATTGTTAACTTCTTGAACCAGTTTTCTTCTCGAATTTAACCATAGATTGTTTATATGCGATTATAAATCTTAACTTAATTTATGTATCCCTTAATTAACACAAATTTTCTATTTTTGATGTTTCAACATTAAGAATTGACATTATTTATGAAATATTGAAAGCAGAGGATGCAATAATATTTCAAGGATTAAATATTTAAAAGTCCAATTCGAAGCAAAAAAGTAACATCAATAAGATGTGTTATTAACATAAAAAAATACTATTGGAGTATGGAGAAGAAACATAAAATGTGTTCGATTTTCATGCATACAACAATCTACTAAGCCAATAAGATGTGTTCGATTTTGTATTATAAGCATAAAAATCTACTATACTTTGAAACCAGTTGAGAAAAAGAATGTTCTTTTTTTTTAAACCACCCAAGACCAATAAAACAGTAGCATAAACAATGTTAAATAACAACCTCTGTTAAATAACAACCTATGTAGAATACACAATTGATATACTAAAAATGTTCAACAAAGAAAGAATCCAACATATTGCATCTAATATAGTCTGGAATTCATACCGTTGTTGAAGTTACTCGAATATACTGGAGTTCCGAAGTGCTGATGTATATGCAGGCAACAAACCAGGATACCAGTCATCAATGAGGCCAAACAAAAATAATATCACAAAATAATCAGAAAACAGAGATGAACAACTCAGCACAGAGACGAACAAAGGAAAAATTGAGCATCGACAAAGGGCCACAACAATGAATCGATTGTTATATACATCAAATCTAAAAATCCCTACAAATACCAAACCTGAACATCGAGTAAAGCACAAGAAAAAAAACCATTTATTTACCTAAATAAAAAGGGGGCGGGGGCGGGGGCGGGGGGAACAGAGACGATTCCTACAACATACCAACAAACAAAGGGGGAAAAAAAAGAAAAACAGAGCCATAACGAAAATTCAACTGCTTCATACATCGATTCTAAAAATCGAGCAAAGGACAAACAGAAAAATTAGTTTACCTCAAGAGCTTACAAGGTCGGTTTGTTTGCAGAGGAATATACACGCCAGAACACACACATATATAGGATTGCAAGAGTCGGGTAAGGTGAAGAATTTGATGGAAGGAAGAACTTCTTGCCATGGTTAGGATGGAATTTGATTAGAAAGAATCGGAAAATCACGATTGATAATTATCTACGCGATTCACTTCCATAATTAACTTAGCAATATAGAGGGGCGCTTGATCGAGAAGAACCCTAAATCACAAAGAAGTCATTTTGGCAAGGGAGTGCTGCAGATCGGGCGAGAGAGATAAGCACGTGAAGTGAACTAATTTTATTTTGGATACGAGTGAAGCTTCGAAGCGCGTCCCAAACAAATAAAGGAAAAAGAGATATTTATAATAAAGTAATAAAGTAATCTAAAATAAAATCAGGATCTGAATAAACAAAATAAAATACATTAAAAGGAAAATCTAGCTGGTCAAGTTTGAGCGGGAAACAATTAAAAAATGAATTAAAAAATAGGGTGAAATACTCTAGTATTATATATATATATATATATAGATTTGGATATTTTCAAACAAAACCATGACAACTCCGAAGAATCAATATTTTCATAGAATTTTGCAAAGCAAATTTGGCCCCTGTTGTCCTACAACTTTTAACACATTTTTACACATATTTACACAAAAAATTCGTGGGACCTACCTGTAGTACACAAATCTCCGCCATTCAATTCCACTTTTTCTCTCTCCTATATCACATAAAAACACATAAAAACACATATCAATATTCACCTATATGATGTCGTTAATTTGATAAAAAGTAACTTTCTAATATTTAAAACTACGGAACAATTCTGCGATTTCAGACCAGAAATTGTACGAAAAATCGAAGATTACTTTCATATATCACTTGCATTCCAAACTAATCTCATCGAACACCTAATATTTTCTCATTTTTTTCTATAGTTTCTATCTGTAATTAACATATCACCATGTGTTGGGATTTCTTTTATTTTAATTTTTTATGTTTTTCATCATGGTCCAAAAGCGATAATTTTTTATTGAACACCTAAAAATTTTAATGGATGTTTAAAATTCTCAATTGAATACACCCAAAATTTTTTAAAATCCATAAAATTTCTTAAAAGTCTTTTAAACTCCTTCAAATCTCAATTGAATATACCCTCCTTAGTGTATATTTGAGAGATACTATGAAAAATGATTTTTAAAGCACGGTGCAGAAATGTGAATAAATACTTTAAATAAAATGAAAGAGTTCTCACATGAATAAATAAGTGGTAAAAAATAATATTTACAAAAGTATTGTTTTTAAAAAAAAGGTAAGACAAGCAAATTGATACAAGTTACTCATTTTTTACTTTTTCTTGCTTTTGGTGTGTAATTATTATTATTATTATTATTATTATTATTATTATTATTATTATTATTATTATTATTATTATTATTGTCAGTTACTGCTTCTTTCGCTCATGCTCCTGCTCCTGATGCTACTGCTTCTCCTACTCCTCCTACTATTACTGCTCCTATTGTTCCTCCTAGTCCTCTACTCCTGCTACTGGTTCTGCTGCTACTACTCCTCCTCCTCCTCCTCCTGCTGTTCCTCCTACTCCTCCTCCTATTGCTGCTGCTCCTCTTGCTGCTACTACTGGACCGAGGGCGGGAGTAGGGAAGGGGACCAATCGGTGGGGATGGGATTCAAACCCTCCACGAGACCTTGCCAGTATGGGGTTGAGCCTTAACCACTGCCTAACCCCTTGATCCCAATACACATATTCCGAATATTTGAGAGCATAATTATTATTATTATTATTATTATTATTATTATTATTATTATTATTATTATTATTATTATTATTATTATTATTATTATTATGATCATCATCATCATCATCATCATTGGCCAATTGAGAATACATATAAACTCTAAGTGGCAACCTCCTACAATGAGCTTTGCCTCAAAAGGAGGGCAATATATATATGGCGTTGTCTTTGCCTCTTAATATTTTTTAGTTTTAATTTTTTCCAATTTTCTATGAAATGGAGATTGAAGATAATAGTTTATTTTTCTAATCTTTTATTATTTTTTAAAAATGTTTTTAAAAAATTCGCCTTAATTTTAAAATTTTATTTTCTGTTTTAAATGTACAAATACATTTTCAAAAGTATGCAATTGAAAGAATAATTTTGTGATTTCATGCCAAAAACTGCATGAAAAGCAGTGTTTTAAACGAGTTCAAAGTTAGAAATAATAAATTAAATAAAAATAAAATAAATTGAATACATCTCACACCATAAATATACGATTGAAAACCTCAATTTAATTTTAAATTTTAAATATTTTAGATTCTCAATCTAACCATATGAGCACTATGACAAGAGCATGCAATCCGTATAAATCTATTAAGTAAGAATTATCCATCTTTTGACTTTTTCCATTTGAAAATATTAAAATTATAATTTAAGCTTGTTGAAATTATAAAGTAGATACAATATTTATGAATTTAGATGTACTTTTTAATTTAATATATACTATTTTAATTATTTAATACCTTAGACTCATAAAAAAATTTTAAAAAAATTAAAAAATTTCAAAAACGCCTTTTAACACCTAGGCATGCTTAAGCGAATCCAAATCAGCTGTGGCACAAATGAAAATAAGCCACCTGGCTCATTATTCCACCTCAGCAAACGATGTCCAATTTTCTGTCAAACAAAACAGACGTGAGTTGGAGTAAACGGCATCTTTCACCCCCTCCAAAATCCGTCACGTGAAACATTCAAACACAAAACTTCCAGCGCCTTTCATAATCTCCACAACCCACGTTCATATCTCTCGAGTCTCTGCTGTGGTTCCATGTCTGTGCAAAACCCTTCTCCATCAATCCCGAGATCTGATTTCAAGGTAAGTTTGTTGATTTAATTACAAGAAAATGGGGAAATTGAAAGACCAGAAAATAGATTAATTAATAGACTGCAATTATGTTTCCTTTTTCTGTTTTGAGGACGTGTATCTTGATGAATTGACTGCCATGTTGAAGTGAATTGATGTTAACTATAATTTGATTAATTGAATTGATTACCTTGTTTGGATGCATTAAACTGATTTCCTTTGTTCTCAAAGGTTTATCCTTTCTAGTACTCCCTATTTATCATTATATGCTTTATCTTGCAAAATCTGTTTATATGGTGTTCGATGAAATGACTAAGTGAAGTAATGAGTGCTATTCTTCAGCTTTTCATCATTGGAAAATTGGATTAAATGTGAAGTTTATAATATATGCCAGTCCATTTCTCTGCGGACCTGAAATCTGGTAAGTCATTTCAGTCCAAAAATTACTTAAGAGAAATTGTTAGTACATAGATTCCAGATTGAGAAGTGATTAATTAAGAAATAGAGATTAGGTGAACCTATTGACAAAAAGCATAAGCTAGAACTTATTTGACAAAAAAAGTAAATCAGAGTGGTGATAATGGTTTCCCTCAATTCTTTATTTTGTTCACTCTGAGAAGTCGATAAGTGTTGTTATTTTTTGGTATTTTCTACTTTTTGCCAGCCATGTTTTGTTTCTCTACTGAGGTACCCAACAAAAACCCCCTAGAAACTACAATCTCACAAGATCACCGTTATAGTGGAACAAGATTGCCATAAATTGCAATTCTATGTTTGTTGTTCTCTTCTTTAATCTCTATTATTATATATGAAATTAATAAGAGTTTGAGCAAGGATAGATGGGACTCTAGTTTGCTTTGGGAGCTATAGTTTTCTATGGGGCCATCAAAAGGGAAAGTTAATGGAAAGAAAAGTGATTGTTAAATAAAAGAGTAATGTTCCTTTATAAACAATCTTTAGGAATTGTTAAAGCTAATTGTGATTCCTAACATTTTGATTTTTCATTCACTCAAATTAGTGATGATTGAGTAATGAAGTCACTAAGATTTGGGGTAAATTCTTTCACTTAAATGTAATTGACTTTGGTTTTATAATTCATATATGATTTCTGAATAATTGAGTACTATATTTGCAGAAAATGGGAAAATCAAACAAAGAGAAAAGAAAAGGTAAGCTGGGATATATCACAAATTACTATGATGATGATGATGATGATGATGATAGGTTTGACATCGCTGTTTTTTTCCCAAGAGAGGTGCATTTAATTCTAATATGCTTTGTATCACTATAGGAATTGCAAATGCTGTGTGAGGTATATGTAAAGGTAGTATCATTACAGTTTCTATATTATGCCTTTTGGTCATTTGTTTCAGAGGTGATGTTGGTATTATGCCTTTTAGTTGATATTTTGGTAGCAATTCACTGGGAAATTTCTTAAATTTATAGTGTATATTTTATTTATAAATTATTACCCTATGCTTGGTAATGAATATCAAATCGCACAAAGAGGATGCTAAATTGTTAGTTGTGTTATTGACTGGTATCCAATTTATTATGTACAAGATATGTGCTTGCTGATAAAGCCAAAATAAGTTTAAAAGTTCCTTAAAATTGCAGTTGAAGGCCTAGAAGAATTTAATTTATACAAGAACAAATGCAAGGAAAATTTTGATGTCTACCAGAAATGCAAGAAAAAAGAGGTATTGTAGTTCCTATTTGGTGACGTGGAGAATCCTCAACGAAAGGACTGCTGGGGTGCACGTTGGTTCCTGGTTGTGATGTGCAGGGCATGGTGATTGGCCCAAGGCATATATGCCCCAAAGTGTATGTACAGATGCAACTAAAGTGATTGAGGGGCTGCGTGAGGCAAAGCCAAGCAATTCTCTAGCACTTATTTACTGGGACATTATCTCCCTTCTCCACCTGCTTTAGTATAGTGCAAGTAAATATGTCAAACTACTATATAGCACGATTGCACACGCACTCACCATGTACTCTCTTGTATCTTTGGTTATGAAATATTGGATGTGTATTCCCATTTTCCTATTGCCCCATCTTTGAGGTGATAAATAGTGAATGAAGTTTGTAATTGATCTTCAATAAATATATTTATATATAGCTTTGACCTTTGCACAAGTTTAATTATATCACCTTCAACGACAAACTTAATTGAGTTGTTTAAGCACTAACTCTCCACTTCAATTGTGATGGTTTCCCAACCTTACAAGAGTCTGCAAGTGTGTAAAATGGTCAGGAATTTAACTAGAAAAGAAATTGCCACACATATCAAGTGAAACCAATTTTTTGAGATTGAAAATAGAAGCTTCAATTGGACCAAACACTCGTTAAAATAGAAGAAAAAGTAGGGAAAGTTTGTGAGGTTGCTCAAAAAATGAAGGGATTTCACCCTTAAGACGATACAGTGAGTTTAATCCATAACGATCTTGAATGAAACAAATATATTTATTTTTATGAACTGTGGCCAACTGTAGGAAAACCAAAATATCAATAACTACATGAGAGCCAAAGTTTTAACAACTACACAAAGGAACCAAAATACAAAATAATTGATGATGTAATAAATTCTTCTAAGTAGTCCTTCAAAAGAATCAATGATGTAATAAATTCTTTTTAGTCTTGTTCAAAAGAATCGATAATGTAATAAATTCTTCTAAATCTTGTTCAAAATCTACCAGTAACTAAAAAAAGAACTAAATGTCACAAAAATAGAGGAACATTCATCATTCTCTTTGGTTCCTAGCTTTGTTGCACAAGCCTTGATTCTCTCCATCAAGTTTTTAGTTTTATTTATCAATCTTCATGCTTCAAACCCTTGAAATGATGAAGCTGTTTGATGCGGTTGAACCTATAAAGACATAAAAATAATATTATGACTGTATGAAGTATAATATCCTCAAGTGAGCTTATCATTTTAATATGTCGTTTTTACACATTTCAAACTCCCAAAGTATAAATAAAAACACTAAACATACATGACAAAGAGAAACAAACCTGTTGTTGCAATAATTCAAGAAAACTTGGTGTCATAATAAAATTCTCAATGCCAACCTAAAATTCATTCTGTAAAACAAGATAATTACTTAATAAAGAAACTTATATGCATAAAGATGAAATTTTCTTTTAGCACAATGAAAATATACTTGATTATCATTAAGAGTTGGTATAAGCTCCAAAGAACTTTGTAAATCCTGTAGTGTCAAAATAATAATAACAATAATAATAATAATAATAATAATAATAATAATAATAATAATAATAATAATAATTATAATAATAAACATGTATAGAAAATTATGACACATCCTAAGATTTAACATCGCAAAAATAAGTTACATAAACACACCTGTTGAGTGTGAACAACCTTTTTCTTTTTCCTACCCTTCTCAAGTGCACCTCTTGGCCTCTTAGAGCTACCAACAACTTTTTTCTTATGCTTAATTCCCACTATTCTTCCACCTCCATCAATGATATTATTCTCAATGCGATTTACATATGTGATCAGTAGAATCTTTGCAATTGTTGGGTTAATGTGCTTGCATCAATATCGTCCAAATGGTATTAAAACCACGAATCACAATATTGCATACTTCTTCACTTTCAGACCCTCGTGTTGCTATTTGAGTTTGCAACCTACACAATTCTTTATAATGTCTTGCCATACTTATTTTAGGATCCTCATCTTTCTCACCACTTTTGCATATAGGTCTTGTGATTGTTCCTACCTTTGCATCTTTCCTCCATCTTATAAGAATATATCGCTCTGGGATCTTCATAACAGCCTCAGAAGATAAAATTTTGAGACTGTGTGAGCACAAAATCCCTGCAAACTCAAATTTTTTGCAACTACACATTATTACACTATTAATACAATCATATTTAACAGTGTGACATGAATGCTTTCCGCGAGGGGTTACTTTGTACTCTTTCACCATCCCAAACTCAACTGAGCTGACTATAGCACAATCATAAGCGTTGCCTACTTCATTTTCAAATTCTCCAAACACTTGCGGGGTATACACATTTGCAGCGTGTTTTAGAATTGCAATGTTAAGTGGCAATGAAACAATACTTTGACTTGCTTTAAGTGGCAATGAAACAATGCCTTTGCTTTAGATTTAATCCAATTTTCCAATGATGAAAAGGTGAAGAATAGCACTCATTACTTCACTTAGTCATTTCATCGAACACCATATAAACAGATTTTGCAAGATAAAGCATATAATTGATAAATAAGGAGTACTAGAAAGGATTAACCTTTGAGAACAAAGGAAATAAGTTTAATGCATCCAAACAAGGCAATCAATTCAATTAATCAAATTATAGTCGACATCAATTCACTTCAACATGGCAGTCAATTCATCAAGATACACGTCCTCAAAACAGAAAAAGGAAACATAATTGCAGTCTATTAATTAATCTATTTTCTAGTCTTTCAATTTCCCCATTTTCTTGTAATTAAATCAACGAACTTACCTTGAAATCAGATCTGGGGATTGATGGAGAAGGGTTTTGCGCAGACATGGAACAACAGCAGAGAGTCGAGAGATATAAACGTGGGTTGTGGAGATTATGAAAGGCGCTGGAATTTTTGTGTTTGAGTGTTTCACGTGAGGGATTTTGAAGGGGATGAAAGACGCCGTTTACTCCAACTCCCGTCTATTTTGTTTGATAGAAAATTGGACATCGTTTACTGAGGTGGAATAATGAGCCAGGTGGCTTATTTTCATTTGTGCCACAACTGTGGCCACAGCTTTTTGCCACAGCTGATTTGGATTAAGCTTGTAATGCTTGAAGATTCGGCTCCATGCTTTTTCGCGCTTCACGTCTTTTAGAACACTAATGAAAAGTCAAAGATTACTTTCAAAAATCACTTATATTCCAAACTAACCTCATCAAACACCGAATATTTTCTCATTTTATTTTGTAGTTTCTATCTGTCATTAAAATGTCACTATACATTGGGATTTTTTATTTTAACTGTTTTTTTTGTTTTTTTATCATAGTCCAAAGGCTGCAATTTTTTATTGAACACCTCAAAATTTTAATTCACCTTTAAAAGTCTTAATTCAATGCACTCAAACTTTTTCAAATCTATAAAATTCCTTAAAAGTCTTTTAAACTTGTTTAAAATCCCAGTTGAATACACCCTCCCTAGTGTGGATTTGTGAGATTCTATGGAAAATGATCTTTAAAGCATGAGGCTGAAATGTAAATAAATACTTTAAATAAAATAAAAGACTTGTGACATCAATAAATAAGTGATAAATAAGTGGTTAAAAATAATATTTAAAAATAATTTTTTAACCGAATGTAAGACAAACAAATTGATACAGCTTATTCATTTTTTATTTTTTCTTGCTTTTTTGTGTGCAATCTCCACATGGCACATCCTTACCACCTCTTTTTTTTTTTTTTTTGAGGACCAAGAGGTGGGGTGGTTAGGATAGGGGCAGTCAATGGGGATGACACTCGACCCCGCAAGAACTTTCCAGTAAGAGGTTGAGCCTCAACTACTGGATCAATCTCTTAATCCCAAACCATACAAGCATTCAGAATATTTGAGAACACAATTTCTTTTATTATTATTATTATTATTATTATTATTATTATTATTATTATTATTATTGTTGGCTAACCGAGAATTCCAATAAACACCAGGTGAAACCCTCCTAAAACGAGTCTTGACTCAAACAGAGGGCAATATGTGTGTCACTTCTTTACCAGTTAATATTTTTTAAAGCTATTTTTGTTGTTTTTTGTAAAATGGAGATTGAAGTTAATAGTTTTTTTTTTTTTTTTGGCAAGCAGTTAATAGTTTTTTTATAATATTTTATTATTTTTTATCTTTAAAAAAAAAACAAAAAGTCGCATTGACTTTTAAATTTTCTTTTCTTTTTTAAATGTACAAATACATTTTCAAAAGTATCCAACTGACAAATTTTAAGAAACTAAACAATAGACAATTTTGAAACAACTTAAAGAAATGTCTAAGGTTCTTGGTTCATTTTCCAACCAATTTCCCTAAATCTAATAAATAATATCTTGTTACTTGTTATAAATTATTAAGTAATTAGCGAATGATGATCATACCCGCAACTCTATAGATCTGTATCTATATATAAAGGTATTTGGATCTCAAAATAATAATACATCTAATTCCATATTTTTCTCTTCAACTTTTTTCTTTTTTCTTTTATTGTTTATTTAATTTATAATACATTATCAAAGTGAGTGTCTAATTTTTTTTTTACCTACATGAGTCGTTTATTTTCCCTTCACGTTGAACATTCAATAGCGTGGTGTTTAATATTCTACGCAACGGAACTTCTGCAATTGATTTTTAGAAAAGCACGCACCAACTCCAATTTTAGTTCGTTACTTTTCTGCGCATGTCTGACATGTATCATTGACTTTTGTATTCCAAAATCGTGTGGTTCCTATGTTACCTATTGACTAGAGCAATTCCAATACAAATGTGGATGTTGAAGATGATGTGTAAGAGGGGGATGGAGAAAAAATGGTCATTTTAATTAGAGTGAGATAGAAAGGAAAAAAGAGGAAAAAAGAAAAGCAAAAGTGAAAATGAGGAGAGAGATAGAAACAAATTTAGAAATAATAATAAAATAATAGTAAAAAGTGTGTAGATAATGTGTAATTTTAGAAATAGCACGGAAAGCGATGAAGAAATAGTGGGGTAGATGAGAGAAATGTAATTTTAAAAAACTGCAAATTAGAGAAAATATGGGACGCACACAATTTTATGTGTCTTTCTCTCTTCTTTAGACATTCATGCCAACTTTTGCATTGGAGATGATCTTATGACTTATTATCGCATTTGGGACCTAATGTTTTACTCCAGTGCGCAGTCAGTCCCTACCATTTTTCTTACCATTTTCGTCCCCAATCTAACATTTTATTTCGAGATAAGGACTTTTTAGGCAAAAAAGAAATGCCCTTTTATTTTAATTATTTTTATGGAGAATGCCCACTAACTACATCTTTTTAGAAAAATTGACCATTAACTTATAACATCTTATTTTTTAACCATTAACTCATTTATTTCTCAGTTAGACAAAAACACCCATTGACCAGCAATTAATTTACAGCTATGCCACACTAAACCAAAAAGCTGAAAACCGCCTGACGTTCCCCCCCCCCTTCTCTCTCTCTCTCTCTCTCTCTCTCTCTCTCTCGCGCGCGCGCTCTCTCTCATCGAATGTGTATGAAAAATCTCCATTTCAAATTTCAAAAACACCTACAAAACCTATAAAAAACTGCATTCCAAGTTAGGCATCTTGTTTAGCTGCATTTTCACGGTTGAACTCGAAGCTAGAAGCACATTTTCTCGCAGAAAATTTCGTGACTATAGTCGAAATCGCATAAGAAAAGGTAAAGAAAATTCTATTCTTAGTCCTAATAAAACTTTCGAAGTAATTTTCACTTAGTTTCTACTATTATTTACGATTTATGAACCTATTCGAACTGTTTATGTGGCGATTGTAAAACAAAAAATTAGCAAATAATGAAAACCTAGGTTTCAAAAGCGAGTCTGAAAAATTAATTTTTCACAAATGATGAAAACCGTTGAAAATGTGTAATGTTTGTGACTATAAATTTGTGAGAAATGAGATTACCCACCCCGGTAACCTTTTTAGATATGGTGTCCTGCTTTTTTTTTTCCAATTCCGTGTTGTTATTAGCACTTTAAATTAGCTTACCTAAGCCTGAAATCTAATATAATGTCTAATTGGCTAATTTTTTTATAGTTGCATGTTCTTATATGACGTTACAAACATGATTACTTGCCTTAGTAATGTGTTTTTTGGTTATTACACAGTGTTGGATAGCCTTGCTCGTTAATGTGTTTTTGGGTTGATTACAATGTGATTACCTGCCCCAGTAATATTGTCATTCACTTTTTTTGGTAGTCTGGTTGCTATGTCCTTTGAAATTTTGTTATCTTCACAGGTAATGTTATTACCTACCCAGATAATAAACATTACCTGGGTAGGTAATAAACATTACCTACCAAGATAATCATCTTACCTATGCCTATAAGCAACATGGCCGACTCTGTACACTAGAAAAAGATCATACGGTTCTACCATCATAACTTATTACCTATGTTGTTAGCTAACTTGATGCAGAAATAACATGAACAAGATCAAGAAAGTAACCAGCAACTTCATCAGACTCATGCAACCACCCAGAAAACTCTGGTTCCATCGAAACTGAAGCTCCACTAACTGAATATCTAACAAAAGGAAGCAAACCTGAAAAACAAACACAAAGAAAAAAGCAAAAGACTGATAACAAGAAGCGGAAACGGGAACAAGATGACGGTGATTCAAACAAAACAACACGAAGAAGGATAAAAAAAATAAGCAACAAGGAAAAGACCATCACAACAACACAAGGAGCAAAAGGAGATCAAAAGGATTATAGAATCAAAGCCACAAAGGTGCACAATCCTCTCTTTTTGTTCATTTGTAAACGAGTGGAGAGATTGCATACCTCAACAAACATGGGAGCTCCTTGACAAAAGTGAATTTGGCCCCATGATCAATGCGTTCAGAGATGAGCTGGTGGAGGAGAACGACTGCATGAAACAAGAGGCGGACTTTGAAGTCATAATGAGGTACTTTGACAACATAAAGATGACATGGATATTTAGGGAAATTGAGAAGAAGGTTCCTGAAGATGTAGAAAGACTGTTCCACATTCCAGACATCGGGACAACCATCAAACCAGCAGTGGAGAAGTCAAACAGGACACTCGAGGCAGCTGAGTTATTCCCAAACTGTAAGGACGGTAAGGGGCCTAATCGAAGGGAGGTCGAAGAGTTGCTTAAGGATGAGTTGGAGAACAAGAAGTTGTTCAAAGCTCAGTTGGAGAAGGGGTAGAAAAAGGACAAACAGGAAGGAGAACCAAAGAAAAAGGGAAAAGAGAAAAAGACAGAAAACAGGGCAGATCCAAGCGTACTGGCATCACTGATGCTAATGGATATTCTGGGATCATTCTTTTTCAGCAGGACAGGCATCAACATAACTTGGGACCTCATAAAAATTTGCTTGGATCTGAACTCTATAAATTAATGGAACTGGGCAGCCACCATTGTTGAATTTCCAATGGATGGGCTTAGAAAAAATAGCAAAGAAAAGCCCACAACACTAAATGGATGTTTGCTACTGGTTGAGTACTGGTTATTGGAAAACACGAAACACAGGCTCCCACGTACTGGTGTTGCACCAAATAGACCACGGTTTATTGTTTGGAGCATAAGGGATATTTTCAATTTGAAGGTCCTTGAAAGGAAGCCAAACCTAGTAGAGGTAAGCTAAGCTTCAAAGTTAATACTTTTTGCTTCTTGATAACAATTTTACTGAGGGAGAGTAATATTATTACTTTGTCTGGTAATTAAATTACTGGGCGTGATAATCTGTTTTATTTGCTATTTACTAAATATTTAACTGAATTCTAAAAATGATGCAGGAACTGATAAAATAAGGACCATGGAAGAAAGGAGAACCAGAAATAGTGATGATAAATGAAACACAAATGGACAAAGGTTTTCACGAATGGGTAAAAGTTTGTGCATAATGTTATGGTTGGGGATAAATATGAACCTGGATGGGTAGAATGATAACCTGGGGTGATAATCTTGTAAAAAATTATTTCCCCATGTAATGTTAAAAAATGAACGTTACTTTCCCAGGTAAAATTTCATTACCTGGATAGGTAAATGATTATCTGGGTAGGTTATATATGATTTTGCTTGTTGCTGGTAATATGATTATGTGTCCTTCTAGCAGTCTAATTGATGGTTGTGATGATATGATTACAGGTGCCTCAAGCAATCCAGCAACGAGAAGAAAATAACAAACTGAAGGATCATTTAAATGAGATAATCAAGGAATTGTCATCAGCCATAAAGACGACAGTCAAGACAAAGCATAGATGGCCCTTACTGGAATACAACAAAGTGTGAAGGAGCACAACAATATGGCTATGGAGAGAATAGTAAGAGCAGATAATACAATAACGAAGCTTGAAGAAGAAAGAATGGCAGAGAAGAAGAATATACAAGAGCTCAAGAGGCTGCTAGAAGGACATATAAAACAGAAGCAAGACAGTCCGCGAACAACTCAAGACACAAGTGCAACAGAAACCGAAGATTACAACAAAAATGACGATGAAGAGAAAGATGGGAAAATGAAAGATGATGGTGGGAATAGTGATGAGGATGGTGGGAATGGTGATAAGTAGGCATGGAATGGCGCTGAGGAAAGTGCATCCGAACAAGAGATTAATGAGGAGGAAAACAAAAAGATAGATGACGTAATGCAGAAAACAACACAAATGAGTGAGCGGGGACCCCTAACAGCTAAACAGATGGAAGGAATGGCAAAGTAGAATAAAGAACGAGCAAGAAAAACTGCAGAAGAATCACAACCAGCTGCTGCTAATAAGGGGAAAGAAGAATCAACACCCATTGTAGCCATTGATGACAGTATTGTGGTAGATGCACACCCATTGAATGTTGTTCAACCTCCAGAACAATATCACACACCACAAATGAGTGAATGGGGCCCACAGACATTCAACAAGATAGAGGAATCTGTGCAACAAATTGAACAGGAAGCACAACAGCAAGGACACAGAGTAGCTGAAGTGCTTCAAGCTGCTGGAGAAGAGACTGATGAAGAGTTTGAACGTGTCGTGAACCAAGCAAGAAGAATGGGCCTTGAACTAGAATTGCCGAAATCATATTCCATTGAGAAGAATGTCAAGAAAAACACAAGAGGTGCATCAAACAGGAAGGATGATGACTGAGAGTTTGATACTCCAAATGAGATAAGGAACATGACCAGGAAAGATGACGAAAAGAAGAAAGGCAAAGAACAACCTGTGACTACAAGGATTGAAGGGGTAAACCAAACAAAAAACACATGGAAGACAATAAACCCTGAACTAAGGAGGCATTATGAAGAATTTTTCAAGTCAAACAGGTAACTTTATCAAAAAAATAATTGAAACTACTTAGATATTCTAAAAAAAAGTTACTAACTTCGTCATCTTTATTCTTTCTTTGCACAGTGAAGTGTATTATCAGCACCCTACTAAAGTGTTTGAACCTTTCATCACCTCGGAGATGCTAAAAAATGTCATCAATGAGAAGGATCTGGATTTTGAGGCAAGTATAATGCATGTAGGGCTACTTGGGTGTGATATTATTATTTGGGCTACTGTAAGGTTCTTAAGTGATTATTGGGTTGGATAATCTTATTACTAGCGGTGATAATCTTATTATAGGGGAGTTCTTGTATGATTACTGTGGCTTGTAATATTTTTACTGAGGGGGATAGTCGTGTTACTAGGGGATCTGGTAACATTACCTGGGTAGGTAATGATCATTACTAGGGGTGGTAATCTTATTACCGGGATGTAATAAAATTAATTGAATTGACAATCATCATTACTTGGTATGTGAAAATTGTGCGATTACATGTGGCCTATGACATATGTTGAAAACATTGCAGGTTGTGAAGAAATACATTGACATCATGAAAGAAGATATCCCTCCAGAAAAGAAGGACAAGATAGGGTTCATAGACCTAGAGGCTTCGGTATGTACCCTTTGTGTTCATGCAGAAAAAAGCCAGCTTGCCACTGCACCACTAACATTTTAACTAACTGTTCTTGCTCGACAGTACCATTGTGTTGCGCATGAGGAGCTGTGGCAATAGAACAAACATGATACAACTGGCCAGGAGTACGACATAGAAGTGCTGCTCAAAGAGCCACTCTGGACACTCTTTCCCCGTGATTTAGTGTTGATACCAATGCACCACAAATCAAGCAACCACTACACTCTTATCTACATACTAGGGCAAAAGAACGTGCGTTGCCCATTGCACCAATTTTGTACAAGCTAGTATAGAATAAAATTTCACAATCAAATAAACAAGCTTAGAACGAAGTGGAATACCATACACGAAGCAAATTGGAATAATACTATGAACAAAGTGGCTGTTTAAGCCATCAAATGCTATTCCTTACAATGTATGTATTATTTAAAAAGACAACACAAGGCACAATAGTTTACAGCTATCGGGTGTAAATATTTTCACCTTGAGAATTGATTTTCTATCTTGAGAATTGAACAATGATTATAACATCTATCTCGTGTAATACCATAGAGAACACAACCTTGTAACATGTAGAGTATTAGAAGTCGTCTATAACCATCATAAATAACTTGAAATTTCGTTTCGGAGTCAAGATAAATAATTTTAACTTCTCTACACATGTAGGACCTAAAAGATCACAAAATAAGGCAAGGCAGAAACCAAAATACACCTCTGAAATTTCTAGTTATTCTTCAACTTGAAACAACAACGTCAATGCGGAAGGTAGCAGGCAGCACTAACTTGTAGAAGTTTTCTGACCTTCAGTTTATATCTGATATTCTTCAACTTCAACATCAATATGGAAGTTAGCATACAGCACTAACTTGTAGACAAACTTGGACAAATTGATTCAAGAAAAATACTTTCCAGATAACAGGATGATTTATGAAAATTATTATCCATCATTTGCTAAAATTCCACCTCATTGTTTATTTCTATAATTTATGAAGAAAAATATAAATAGAAACTCTGGAGAAGAATTGTACTGGTATCAGCATGTAGCATCTTGAGTGCTTTAGGAGAATTTAAATTATTCTTTGCCCTCACGATATGACGCCATATATATCAAATAATATCCCAAATGACAATCTGAAAATCAAGCCAAAAACATTCCCGATTCAGTTGAAACACTAATAAGTTCTATCCACGCACATAAACATGTATTTTTTAAAGAAATGCAGAATTGTAACAACTCAACAATGCATCAATTATTCACATAGGAACTACCTGATCAACACTTTTTAAGTAATAATGTAAAAATCTGAATTAAAATTAAACAGAGTTATTAGAATATTGTAAAGCAGAAGGTGCAGGAAAAATTAAATAAAACCCATAATTACAATAACAAATATAATACAACCTACCTTCAAAGTTTGGTGATGAAGAATATGTTCAAGAAGCAATTAAAGTACCCAAAATATTATTATTTTATTGTTTTTGTAGTTTAAGTAGCTACAGAAGGAAAAAGAACATCCAATGAAACCAAAAAAACCAACAAACATTGATTATTTTCCTTGTCACATCAACGCAGTAAACAAAGGCAAACATCTTGAATAGATCAACTGTTTCTTCATTTTTCGATTGAAGAGATAAAAGAAGAATCGTTTTGTTTATGGAATTTATACATCTATAATAAAGAAGAAAAAGATTGAATTCAAGTCGAGATAATGCAGCTTTACCATTTCAAACCTTTGTGAGGGCTTTGTTTCTCTTTTAGCCTTGCAAGCAAACACATGGCCAGCATTGTAAAAATTCAACAAATGTCCTCTAGTTTCCCATGAAAAAAACCATAAAACAAAGAGGCCAAGCCATACTTTCTTTGTATAACACTAATCAACCTACACCTAAGTATATGAGAATAAAAGAGTGAGACCGGCTATCATATTACTATTAATACGGTAAAGGGAGGGAAAATCAGGAAAAAGAGAATGTTCAAGCAAGGTAAAGCTAAAATGGGAAACGAAATAGTTTAAAGATCACAGAAAAAGATGTCTACCAATCATTGAAAGAGAATATTTCGCCAATCATGTAATACTTGAAAACTATGTAACATCACAGGTAAAACAAGGGCACTCTTCAAGATCAATGATAAAGAACCTGAACTAAAGTAGCATTTTTTCCGTTTGAATTAAAAGAACCCATCTTCACAATACGTAATCCTTCCGATAACAATTTTAACCATGACAATAAAAAAACTATATCCAAAAGCTACTAAAAGATTATGTAGAACCAAAAAAATATGGAATAAAGAAGGGGTTGTAAAACATAATTTAAATCAATTGCACTAAATGCCCTTGATAGAAGGCAAACAACATTAATGAAATAATCAATTGCAAGGAACTTCATTTATATCTTGGTTAGCCCTATCAATCATCTAGTTTCAAACTTACATCCGAAAATATTAATCCATAAATTTAAAATTTTGACATTTAATTTTTAGAATAATTGGAATTTAATATCTTATCATTACATTCATGCACATTACGGATGGTTTGTATCAATGATTGTACAGATAGCTTGATGTAAATGTGGCTATTGATCCATCACATTACTGTAACATCAACAGTAACAAAAGTATCACATCAATTTTTGTATATTCATCTGGGAAAATTCTGCAAAAATATATGATTTCACAACATTATGATATAACAACTGCAATGTACAAGAATGGCTGGCCATTTTATTCAATTCCACTATTAAATAGGCAATGCCACTTCGATCCAGTTGGAAAAAAAGAAAAAAAGAACAAAGAAATATTATGAAAGAGAGAGAAAAGGCACCCACGTTCGACACAAAAGAAAATGTATGCTCGCATGAACTAAAGAGCTGCATTAGAGAGATGATACGAACACGTGTTCAATGCCCCTTTTTTGTAAAGTAAAAAGAATAAGATAAAATTAGAGAAGAATGTAGAAAAAGGGAAAGGAAACACTGGAGCTTGTGGAACTCTTCTACTGAACTTGTTGACCAATGCAACTAAATGAAATTCAGAGTGGAGGATGAAAATTAGAGAATTCAACATATAATAACTATGAGAGAATTCAACATATAATAACTAAAACACCACAAGGAACCTCACCAGAAAATTGGTTGTCAATGTGTTTACATGAATTACTGATCTACCTCTTAGCACTCACCTTCAGCTTCTCTAAGGTATTCTCAGCTTCTCTCTTACCTGTTCATAAATAAAAAAGTCACATACAGCAGAAAGACTAAAAGACAGTAATAACTTTCTACAAATGTCTCAAATACAAAATCAAATGGTGATTACTAAATCAAACCTTCATTCATCGGTTTAGTGGAGCCTAATTACAACAAAACCTAAAAATAAAGAATAAGAGAATGCTGAAGTATAAATAAAGATATTAAGGTCAGATAACGAAGATTAGAAAGATCAACTAAAGTCACCAAATGAAGAAAATTATTATTAGCAAATGAAAATTTAAAGGAAGCTTTTCCAAGAACAACTTAAAAGAACCTGTAAAAAAAGAAGAAAAAAAGATAAAATCAACTATTTGTAAGAAAAAATAACTAAAAAATCCACATAAACCACAAAAAAGCTCAGCACATAATTAGCACCAGCAATAGGAAGCTGAATTATTTTTACAAAAAAAGACCTCAAAATAGCAAATTCAACGAAGTAGAAGCTTGCGAACCCTAGATCTCTTCTTCTACAACAAAATTCGACCTCCAAACACAGAAGCAGAAGGTTGCAGTAATTGGTAGAAACCCGATTTGGGTTGACGAAGCTTCCATCAATTACTGTGAAAGGAGATCTCGCAGACGAAGGAGAAAGAGTAGAGAGAGAAATACTATTAGCGGATACAGAACTCGAAGTCTGGATAAAGGGCATGGAGGAAGCGATGAGGTGTGGTTTAGATCCGCGAGGGCGATATGGGCCGGGCTAGATCCGCGAGTTGAGTTTCGGGTCAAAAGAATTAGTGGCATACCAAAACGCTGCGTTTCACCAAAAACAACGTCGTTTTCCATTACATTACATTTAAAACAACGTCGTTTCGATTTCGTCGTATGAACAGTAAAAATCGAAGTGCCACTTATAGAGTAGTACTGAAATCATTAGAAGAGGCAGATCATCCACATGAACTCAATGCTTAAGAAAAAGGGTACAATCACTGATGACGACAATTGGCACACGAGGGCATCTTATGTGGTAAAGCAAAATATGTTTTTTTTGACATTTTTAGCACAAATTAGGTGTCTCGGCATCATCAATTACTTAGGTAGATAAAAATATTTCAATGAAAATTGACTAGCCTATTTTTTTTATATTAAAATACAGGCAAAACAAATCAAAATGTGGATGGATGAGATTTACATGGCTGGATATTTAACTAGATTACAAAGCCAAGATGCTGAAAATTTTCGAGAGCGGGTATCTAGATAGGATCAATATGGCGCTGTAATGAACAAAGTTCCAATGTTTGATGATGACAAAAGGACAAGGACAATGATAATGCAAAGGCAGTTGAATTTTAGCAGTTACGAATTTCACGCAGATGTCAAATCTCCTCAACAAAAAATTGGCTCGTAAGTGAATCAAAATCGATACCTTAATTCTTTGTTACTGACTTTCAAAAATGCTATTCCGTATTGAAAACAAAATTATTGTTTTCCAGAGATGATTGTGGTAGCTTCATGCTTTACTTCATGGAATGCCTGATTTATGGGAAGAAGCCTACTCAAAAGGAGGGCACTATTTTCCGACAAAAGATCTTAGACAAATTGAGAAGACTTAGGGCGGATAATTAACTGTTGGGAGTGGGGGAGGTTAAAAAATGCTACATTCGTACATTATATTTTTCATAAATGTGGTGACATTTTGAATATTTCTAATGGCAAAATGTAAGGAAATAGCTATAATGGTGAAATTATGAATACTTGTTTTCTGTTAATTTTGTAAGTAAACATGTGTGATGTTAATTTCTAGAAAATGACGTTTACTATGATGATGGTTAGTTCTCTGTTGTTTTGGTTAATTATTTGTTTTGCAATTCATTAAACATTACTGCCCCATCTGGAAATAGTAGATATTACCCTATCTGGAAAAAATTGTCACATCTGAAATTAATTAAATAATATTACTTCCCCCAATAAATGTGACTTCTTAAGTTAATTGAATAACATTACTGCTCCCAATAAACATAAACATTACCACCCCAAGTAATGAATAACAGGCCGAGAAAATTGGGAGAAGTCATAGCATTACTTGGGGTAGTAATTTAGCATTACCACCCAGGGTAATAAACAAAACAAATACTTAATCATCACGTAAAGCAATTACAACCCCAAGTAAAAAAGATTACTCGAAAAGCTAATAATATCAGTAAAAGAATACAATGCAGAAATACAGAAATCCAAACAAATGAAAAAGGAAAAGTAGTCAATAACTTCAGTACATGTAAGCCTGTTATGGCTACCCTTCTTATGACAACGACTACAAATAATAAGCTTCTTCACAGACTCTCCACTTGATTGAATCCTCTTCTTCTTTTGCCTACCTGGTGGTCTCTTTGCATTAGGAGGAAAAATATAATCACTGGTAGACTCTGAAGTGCACTCATCAACATTGCTTACTGGATGAATAGGAAATTATAGTACATCCGAAACATGTCGGCATGGAAATGGTGGTCAATGTAATCATACACATTCCCTCCAACACATTTCTGTATAGCAGCTAGGGCATGGGGACATGGGAAGCAATTGATCTGCCACTTGACACAAGAACATGTTCTCTCATTCAGGTTCACAGAATATGGATACTCAGATCTGACCTCATACACACCGGGGGAAGAAAAATGAACATTAAATCGACGACCCTTATCCATCTCTTTTTTCAAAAGGACTCTTGGGCGTGACTGTCGCAGTACACCAAAATTTATTTTATTTCCTTACTCGGTTTCAAAACTACAAATTAATGTAGAAGTGGTAAGTAAGGGTCAAACCCAAGAGAACGGTGTTTAATCTAGTTGATTTTATCATTTAATATAGAAAAGGGGGGGTTTTTTTTGAGAAATTAGAATGAAAACCAAAAATCAAATGACAAAATATGAGATTCAAATAAAACAATTGAACTAAATATCTAGTTCTCGGGTTCGGTTGTGTCAACATCTTGTGTTTATCTTTCCCATGCAGCGTGTACTATCCCTTCCTCAATTTATCAACTCCAATTAATCAATACGATCTGATTAACGAATTCTTCCTTAAGTGTATTAAATTAAAGTGAGTTCTTTAACTTAACGTCTAGCCATTGGATAACCCTAAACAAGTTATTAGGATTTAATGCAATGCTAGTGTGAAATGAACAAGAAGAATGAGTTGAATTAGATGATCAATTTCACAAACTTGAATTAATATATCTAAGTTGATTTATTAACAAATATGCACGATATTCATTTGCTACTGTGGATTGGAATCTAGTGACAATTACGGATCAAAAGTTCCAATCCTAGCACATAGCTTGAACTTAATGATTAATTGATTCAATTGGCCAAAGTGAATGCAATAATCACATAAATTCAAAACGAGTTTAAATGCATAACAAATCAACAAATTGAAGTAGAGGAATAAATAAAGCGTTAGCAAAGAGTTAGGAAAAGATAACACCATGATAATTGAACACAACGTCCCCCTCGAACTAGATAGAGAAGTCTAACTACTCATATATGCGGGTTTCATACTTTTTAGCGAGTGTTCACCTTGTATCACCACTGCTATATGATAGATTATACTTCACTATCACAAGTAATATACACAAAATATAGTAAACAAGCAAATAATGCTAAGAATTAAACAGAGAAGTCTAACTACTCATATATGCGGGTTAAATACTTATAACGGCATAATCGCCGTGTATCACCTCTGCAATATATGAGAAATTATCTTTCTCAAACATGAAAAATAAAAGAAAGAGAGAAATTAGTGAAGAAATGCTCCGCTAATCATATTCACAGCCGAAGTATCGTCGATTGATTATTCGAACCTAAATTTAGGTTTTTACTTCTGCCGGAATATGAAAAACTAAGAGCTTTCAACCTAGAACTAAGAACAAATGATGAAGAGAATTTTATTGAGGAGAAAGTTGGAGAGAATCACAAGCTAATTCTCTCTACAAAATTGTGTAATTCAAGTTTGGAAATGCCTCTATTTATAGGCAAAATATTACACCAAAAATTATTAAACAATTATAAAACTCTTCCTTCATGAGTCTATTGTGGTGTGCTCAAGTTGTTTATCTCAAAGAAGTCAAAAAAGGTTAAACAACACGTTTGAAACAAGTTGGTGACGGCTGGCCGAAATCTGCAGCGGAGGCGGCGTGACTCGATTGATCACAAGGCTAACTCGAGTCACGCCGCGATTCTAAGAGTCACCGCTGCCGGAATGGGGAGGCTAGGGACGGTTGCAGCGCATGACTCGATCACTTGCGGCGGTGACTCGAGTCACTTGCGGTGTCTGATCGAGATGATCGGGCGTGACTCGCGTCACTTGCGGCGCTGACCCGATCACGTACGGTGGTGACTCGAGTCACCCGAGTCACCCAGAAATTGCACACCAAGTCCCTCCACCTTTGAATGTTGTTCATTTTGGTCCTTGAAAAATTGCATTTTGGTCCTCCAACGTTTTGAAAAGTTCCACTTTGGTCCCCCGACAGTTTTGGCTTTGATGCTTTTAGCCCTTTTTCTTCAAATGACCATAATTTTCACTAGGAAACTCCGATTTGAGATCCGGAAAAAGTTTGGTAATCCTCTTTTGATGTTCTTCGACTTTTGCACAAGAAAAATTGTAAAAAGAACTTTTCATAAAATTGTATCGGAGGTCCTCCATCTTTGATTGGCATGCATTTTGGTCCCGAGTTTCCGTTTTCATTCGATTTTCATCCTTTTTGACTCCTTTTGATTCTTTGTGACCCTAAACACCACAATAAAGGAAAAACACATAAAACGGAACATATAACACTAATAAAACACACAAATACATAAAATAAAAGAGTTATTTAAGTGCTTTTCTAACACTTATCAAACTCCCCCACACTTAGACTGTTGTTCGCCCTCAAACAACAGCTCATATGATACCAAACAACACACTGATTTTACATGAGATAAACAACTTTAAACATTGAAATCCAACTACAGATAGTGACTTGCTTAAGAAACATTCTCTCGAACCATGAAAATTTCACTTCTTCTCAAATACACAATGGCTTGTGAGTGTGTGCAATTAAGGTTATCATCCCATCACTAACTGGAACCAAATGAAAGCTTACGATTTTCTATCCAAATCCTGACTCGAAATGGTCAAATATTTCTTTTCATCTCTCGTGATCCTACTCTTATTTTACAATGATTCCCATGGATCCTAAAAATTACTCAGTTCACAAAAAATCATCAACCGTTAGCACTGCAAAGAAAAAAAAGGTATGGTAGGTGTTTTATCGCAAATATGTCTTCAATTTAAAGAGTGTTTGGATTGAACACTTCAAACCACTGAGGGAATTTATTTATCTAACTTCACACTTGGGTAGCTATCACATTTCTTGCGATTTTCTTTTTTTTGTCTTTTTTTTTTGAACATGAAGAAGAAAAAGAAGAAGAAGAGTTTTGCAATTTTATTTTCAGCTTTTACCCCACAGGTAGCTTTCACACTACCTCTTTCATTGGAGGCAGCCTTCTTCACCCATTCGAGGTGATGGCTTCACACTCTAAGGTAGGTAGCTCTTTCCTGTGGTCCCTCTCCTTATTTCGAACAATATTTAGAAAATCGAATCGGTCAGTGAACCTGAGAAGCCAACGGTTCAAGGGTCAAACGGTCGAACCGGATCGAACCGGGGTCAAACCATTTTTAGTCAAAAAATATAAAAAATAAATTAAAACTAATAAATTTATAAAAATAATTTTAGAAGATTAGAAAAACCGGTTCAACACCGGTTCAACCGGTCGATTGACCGGTTTTTGACCGGTTTTCTGATACCCGGTTTTAAGGCATAACCGGCCCGATTTTTGGACAGGTTCACGGTTGAACCGGTTGAACCGGCCGGTCCGGTCCGGTTTTCTAAACACTTATTTCGAACATAAAAGTGAAATTCATTCTCAGCATAGGTCAATGGTTTTTCCAAACTTTTTAAACTCTGTCAATAAAAGACACATTCACAAAAAACAGATACCATGCGATTATAACTCCGCCTTGCTAACAATTGATGTTTCCAAGTTACTTTGAGCAGGACGACTGGATAGAAAAACAGGTAGTTTACTATGGCCTAAAAATAATAATAAAAAACTAAAAAAAAGAAAAGTCAACATTTTCAACCTTCAATTTGTATTCCAGAAAATGATAGTAAATTACCTTATAAATGTGCTCAGGTAATTTACCCAGCTATGCATAGAGAAGAACAGAACACAACAATTTTTTTTTATTTTTTATTTTTTATTATTTTATTTTATTTTTTTTCGGGATCCTGCAATTTTAGCTAAGTCACGCAAATTAAGCTCAATCATATTCAAAAGTTGCTATCTCATGCAAAATCGTAGACACAAAAAAAAAATCACAAGCATTGTCCCCCACACTTAAATTCTACATTGTCCCCAATGTAGAAATATAGATAGCATGAAAAAGAAAAGAAATAGAAACTCCCCTATGGTAAGCCATGAGTCGTTCTGAGTGGGGATGGTGGTTGCACAATGTAGCATTACGCAGGAACAGGTCAACAATCCAAGAGCAAGAGACCTGCAATCAACATATTTACAGAACACGAAAAACAACAGCTGAAAATATTTTTGTTTTTTTTTTTGTGTGTTTTTTTTTTTGGTTTTTTGGTGTTTTTTTTTTTGGTTTTTTTGGTGTTTTTTTTTTGTTTTTTTTAATGAAGAAGAGAAATATATACAAAGTGACTATGAGAGTTGACAACCCTCTGAACATCTTGCAGTAGTATTCACATCAAATTAATGATATGATTCCATCAAGTCTGATCCGCATGGAAACTATCTCAATCAAGATACTCTCTACAAAACAAGTTTGACAACCAACCTTAATGAAAAGGTCCTCCATATCGCCACATGACACATAGGTATGTTTACCATTCAATAAAGAAACAACCCACAAGAACCAACAAATGGGAGAACGCGTTTAGAGCGTAGCGTCCAACTCGGACACTTCTCAAAGCGAATGAGACGTAGTTTTACATCTTTGGATGGGTGCTAATGATCACGCTGAAAAAGTTGCTGCTCAATGGTTAGGCCATCGAGTTTGGTTTCCAAGAGACGTTGTCGTTGTTCCAACAAATTATCAAACTCTCTCATATTGATTGCGAGCTGGCTATTTCTCCTGATAGACTTTTCGGCTCTGCACCTAATCGGTCAATCCTTGAAGAAAACAACATGTCTATATTGTCAATAAGTTTGATTTCTAGTACAATGAGGTCCTTCTAATAGCTTTCCACATTTAAAGCAACATTTAAGGCGCTTAGCACGTCGTTTGCGAGCAGATCGGGATGATCCTGTCCCAAAAGCTATGACGTTCCAAAGGGAACGCTCATGCTTGTCAACAAGTCAAACAATCTGAATCTTGATATCAATAGGCATAGAGAAAGAGTCGAGTACTTGTAGAAGAGCAACTATACGTAGAGGAGATGCCATAGAAACAAATGAAAATTCAGTGCACTTTGAAGTATCTGTAAGAGACTTGAAAGAAGAAGGTTAATAGAAGAGAATACAGTTCTTTAAGGTCTACTGAAAAAGACCAGTTTAATGCCGTTGGGCTGGATATATAAACCAGCATCCAAGGTATTTTTTTTTTGTTTATTACAAAGCGTAACATAGATGTGTTTCCAGAGTTAAACTCCGTATTTTACCATCTGAAGTCAGCTATTCCACATTCATAACCTTAACTCTAAATCCAATTCATTCGGATCTCTTTTCCTTTTGCTTAATTCCTCTGGCCAATTGATGACAGCCACTTCTACATGCATTTGTGGTACATAAGATTCTAATTTCTCCAATAATTCCTCAATTGATGGTGTAATAAAAATCATTTTCAAAATATTAGGAGAAATCAGCTTTTGATGAGCTAAAAATTCGAAAAATGCCAATAAACCATTGAAATGGTTTATTGAATGTTTAAAAGACCAATTGGCTTAGAGTGTAGATTCAACGTGGCCTAAGAAATTATGCAAAAGATCTGTTCCAAAGTTTCAAAACCCCCTGGTAATACGATAAAAGCATCCGAATGCATTATCATCAGTGTTAAGCGTTCAAACAACGATTTAGCCTTTACCTCAACGCCGATGGTTCTACCATACACCTGTTTTATAGGTGGCACAGTAATACCAATCACTGTTGATCCTCGTACGTACGCAGATTGAACGGCACACCCTATTAGTCCATGGTAACCTCCTCCGTATATTATCTTGCCCTTTCGATCTCCAAGTACTGTTCCAGCTTCGACTACTGGTGCTAGAAGCGTTGGTTGTCCCAAATTGATTCCACCAAAGAGACTTATGACCCTCAATGTCCTCTTTGAACTCGCAGTTCCGGCAGAAGTAGTAGCCTCCATAGGTTGTCGATTTTGCACACTAAAAACTGACACAAGAACACAAAAACAATTAAAAATAACAATATGTACACGTAGTTGTGATTGTGGCTCACATCTTCCTCTGGTTTTATGTCCAGAAACGGCTTAAACGCCTTCTATGAGTCAGGGATAGGCTTCCCATCCAGTTTTCTTATAGACTGGCAAACAGGGTCTTTTAAAGTCAGATTCCCAAGACTATATCGTTCGCGTTCCTTTTTAAATTCACTCCACAGATTGAGAAGTTCGATTTGCACCATTCCACTAGGATGCGTCTCAAGAGTTTGATGGATATCATCCAAAGACTCCTTACTCATGCCATCCTTAATGAAATGTATTTTATCTTCTCAATTTGTGGACACAAATCCAATGGAACGGTTACCTGAGTTGCAGGTCCATCGAGTGCATTTATAAGGCCATCTAGCACATTTATAGCGCACATTCATTCTTTTTTCCCTTCGTTTCTTGGAAAAATTACTTTTGCCTAACCCTGGTGCATATTTAGTACTTAAAGCTGGCATTTCACCTCCTAATCGGACCTTTGCTTCAATCAACCAACGAATGTCCTCAGGCATTTCCTTTTCCATCAACATTTTTAACCGTCCTACTCTAGAATAATAAATCTCTTTCAAAGCATTCAACGGCAGTGACGGATAATACTTGTGGATTTTGGAAAGTTTGGTATCCATTGAAAATGCAAGAGTTTTGAAGAAGTAGAAGAAAAGAGAGTGCTTAGGTTGCCTCCTAAGTAGCGCCTTTGTTTATAGTCGTTGGCTCGACTATAAAATTTTTTTTTTTTTTTAGTTACGTAACACACGAAAGAAAAACAAACACTGAAGTAATAAGATTAAAACCATCAAAATCAATAAGCATAGTAGAGTATCACACTCTTCCATATTTTCAAAGATACTGAAGAAGGAAAAAGAATAAGAAAATTTGAATTACATAATCAATTAATATGAGGAAAAGACATATATGTACAAAAATTCACACACGTCCATACTATAAGAAAAAAAAATAAGAAGAAGAGGAAAGGAAGAACAAGAGAGAAAAAAAATCAAGAAGAAGAAGAAAAATTACCTAATCACTGCTAGAAAGGAACACTCACAGAGTAATTGAAATTGTGGTTGTGGTTTCAAGTGGAGAATGATCTGGATTTATAGTCAAATGAGCACTGTTTCAACCGACAATCATGCATGTAGAGTGTGCTGGAAAGAGTACGTTGAGAGGAGTATCCGAGAAGACGCATTGACAAATTGTCCATTATCAATAATTAATCCCCACACGTTATCAGTAACTATTGCTAATTACCGATTTGTGCGCCATCATGTCTCTTCCCAATTGATTGAATCCCAAGATATCTTCTTTCTACAGTTTCAAAGTAATATCTTCCTCAGTACGATAGATAAAAAGTTGAGAAATAAAAACAAAAACAACAAAAATTTCAAAAGAAAAATAAAAATGAGAGAAAATGCTTGGGTTGCCTCCCAAGAGCGCTTTTGTTTATAGTCGTTAGCTCGACATAGTTCCCATTTGTCAAGTAGGGTTTCTCAAATCTATTGCAGCTCCATTGTGTCTTTGACAGTTTCCTCCGAATGTCTTGATTTCTAGGCGGTCCTTTTTGAACTCTTCTCCAAACTTTTGGTTCTCAATTTCCATGGCTTCCTTTTTCAAGATTAGGTAATTGTAATTTGGCTCAACCTTATGTGGCATGCGAGCTTTGCAATTCAATTTACACATTTCTTGTACAAAAGGATTAGTTGAATTAATTACAAAGACAGAACAAGCATTATTAGGGCGCAATGAACCATCAAAAATATTAAAGTTCACTTTTTCCTCATCAAATTCCATGGACAGTGTGCCCTCATAGACATCAATTTTAGTGCGAGAAGTGCAAAGAAATGGACGTCCCAATATGATAAGTGTAAGGTGAGGTGAATGTTCATCAGCCATATCAAGCACGTAAAACTCAGCAGGGAAAACTAAGCCATTTATTTTGACTAGCACATCTTCTATCACTCCATCTGGGTATGCATTGGTACGATCAGCTAGTTGCACAATTACGTGAGTTTCTTTTAGTTTTCCTAAATTTAGTGCAGCATACAAGGATCTAGGCATGAAATTTATGGATGCTCCTAAATCTATAAGTGCTTTGTCAATGTGGTGATTTCCTATGGTTCAAGGGATAGTGAACATACCAGGGTCTTTTCATTTTGGAGGCAACTTCTTCTGGAATACCGCTGAAACGGTTTCTCCCATTTTGATCATTTCATTTCCCTTCAATTTCCTCTTGTTAGTGCAAAGATCTTTTAAAAACTTAGCATAGCGTGGTATTTGCTTGAATGCATCTAACAATGGAATGTTGATTTCTATTCTCCTAAATGTGTCCAAAATTTCTTTTTCCTTGTCATCTTTGTTGGTTTTCCCTAATCTATTAGGGAAAGGGGGAGGAATTGTTTTAGCAATGATATGAGAGTTAGGACTTGCCTCCTTTTCAAACTTTTCTTCTTTATCTTCATGTGTGGGAACTTCTTTGCGAGGGTTTTCGATCTCTTTTCCACTCCTTAAGGTTATGGCACTAACATTCTTTGGATTTACCTCAGGTTGGGATGGTAACTTCCCTCCAGATTGTGCTTCCAATCGATTGATGGCAGTTGCCAATTGACTCATCTTGTTTTCCAAGTTTTGAATGCTCGATTTGGAATCCTGTTGAAATTTCACAGTGTTAGTTGCTAATGTTTTCACCATATCCTAGAGAGACATACCTGATTGTTGAGGTTTTTGTTGAAATTGCCCTTGAGGTTGGAAATTCCCTTGTTGCTGGAATTGGCCTTGAGATTTGTTAAGGGAAAGAATCCTGGGGGTTTGTTGGTTCCATAACTCAGATTGGGGTGATCTCGCCATCCTGAATTATAGGTGTTTGAGTATGGATTGTACTGTTGCCTTGGGAATGGAAAATTGCTTGCTGAATTGACTTGTTCACTGTTATCCACTTGCAGAACAGGACAAGCATCTGTAGGATGTCCTAGGTTTGTGCATATGCCACATGCTTTGACTTGTGCATTGTTTCCTACAAAAATTTGTTTGAGAAAATAGGTTAGTTCAGAGAGTTGGTTTTCAACATTGGAGTTACTTACCTCATTTACTCTTCGAATGTTCGTTTCCCGGTATGTACTGAATTGTTGAGTGTTCTCAGCCATGTTTGAAATCAATGTTCTTGCTTCAAAGAGGGTTTTGTTCATCGCAGCTCCTCCACTAGCAAAGATCAACCATGTTTCGCCTAATTGACATAAGCCTTCATAGAAGTATTGCACTAGGAGGTTTTCATTGATTTGGTGATGCGGGCAGCTTGCAATGAGCTTTTTGAAATGCTCCCAATACTCATAAAGAATTTCTCCATTGTTTTGGCGTACTCCAGAGATATCTTTCCTGATACTTGCGGTCTTTCAAGCTAGGAAGTACTTTTCGAGGAAAAGTTGCTTTATTTGATTCCATGTTGTGACTGAACCTGGTGGTAAAGTGTATAACCAATCTGTTGCGGCATCTTTTAGTGAAAATGGAAAAGCTCTGAGCTTAATTTGCTCTTCAGTGATACTTGGGGGTTTCATACTATCACACACCACATGAAACTCCTTTAAGTGTCGATACGGATCTTCGCCGGATCGTCCATGAAAAGATGGTAGAAGATGTATCAAACCGGATTTCAACTCGAAAGTTTTACCTTATTCTACGGTTGGAAAGGTTATACACAATGGTTGTTGAGTAACTTCAGGAGTTGCCATTTGTTTAAGAGTTCTTTCATTGTTGTTATCAGCCATTTCTTGTTCTTGTTTTGCTTGTCTTATTCGTCTTTGAATGGATTTCTCGATTTCCGGATCGAAACTTTCAAGAATTCGATTAGTAGATCGAGTATTATGCGTACAAGTGATTTTTTTAAAAAAAATTAATTAATAAAAGCAACTAAATTGGTTAACCGTTCACTGGCAACGGCGCCAAAAACTTGGGCGTGATTGTCGCAGTACGCCATAATTTATTTTATTTCCTTACTCGGTTTCAAAACTACAAATTAATGTAGAAGTGGTAAGTAAGGGTCGAACCCAAGAGAACGGTGTTTAATCTAATTGATTTTATCAATTAATATAGAAAATTGGGTGTTTTTTGAGAAATTAGAATGAAAACCAAAAATCAAATGACAAAATATGAGATTCAAATAAAACAATTGAACTAAATATCTAGTTCTCGGGTTCGGTTGTGTCAACATCTTGTGTTTATCTTTCCCATGCAGCATGTACTATCCCTTCTTCAATTTATCAACTCCAATTAATCAATACGATCTGATTAACGAATTCTTCTTTAAGTGTATTAAATTAAAGTGAGTTCTTTAACTTAACGTCTAGCTATTGGATAACCCTAAACAAGTTCTTGAGATTTAATGCAATCCTAGTGTGAAATGAACAAGAAGAATGAGTTGAATTAGATGATCAATTTCACAAACTTGAATTAATACATCTAAGTTGATTCATTAACAAATATACACGATATTCGTTTGCTACTATGGATTGGAACCTAGTGACAATTACGGATCAAAAGTTCCAATCCTAGTACATAACTTGAACGTAAAGATTAATTGATTCAATTGGCCAAAGTGAATGCAATAATCACATAAATTCAAAACGAGTTTAAAAGCATAACAAATCAACAAATTGAAGTAGAGGAATAGATAAAACATTAGCAAAGAGTTAGAAAAGATAACAACATGATAATTGAACAACTTTTCATAAAATTGCATCGGAGGTCCTCCATCTTTGATTCGTTTGCATTTTGGTCCCGAGTTTCCGTTTTCATTCGATTTTCATCCTTTTTGACTCCTTTTGATTCTTTGTGACCCTAAACACCACAATAAAGGAAATACACATAAAATGGAACATACACTAATAAAACACACAAATACATAAAATAGAAGAGTTATTTAAGTGCTTTTCTAGCACTTATCAACTCCATTTCCGGAGTGAGCTTGGTCGTCCACCGTTTAGCCTCAGCCCTCCTCTCACTAATCATCTCCATCTGTTTTATCCTTGTTTGTTCAAGCAAACAGTAGACTGGCATCAAATGCTCCACAGAAATCCAATTATTAAAAGATTCAGCAATACCATTCGCCATTATCCCGTAACGGCAGCCTTTGTAAAAGGCAAGACACCAATTTTCAATAGGAATTTTAGAAAGGAATGAATCAATAATTCCAACACCACCCTCTTTTCTTAAACAAACCTAGATTGTACAAATACTCCTTTTCAGTAGATGAGTATGCTAGCCTAAAAAACAGTGACCTAACCTTCTCTAAAGCAACTGAATTAACTTTACCTGAATACCTTTTTGCAAGATTAAAGCCCAAAAGCTTGCAACAGAACAAATGGGGATTATTAGGGAAGACAACATCAAATGCATTCAAAAGTCCAATACCACGGTAAGAAATGAAGGTGATTACTCTTTCTTCTGGTCCAAGCAATTTCTTCAAGTGCGAAAAGAAGAAATACCAGTTTGTCTTCTGTTTCCAATCACATACACACATAGCAAGTGGAAACATGCCTGCACATAGCAAGGAAAACATCAGAAAAATGTGACAGGGTACAGCAACAGTCATTTTAAGATAGGATTATTTACCTCCCCAGATAATAAATTACCTGAGAAGGTAATACATGCTGCTTCGAAGGGCAATGACAAAAAGGATCCAAATTACCATCTAAGGTAATATATTACCTAGGTAGGTAATATATTACTAGGAGCAATAGTGGAAGAATGCAGCGACAATGCATTAACCAGGAGGATTACTTCCTCAGATAATAAATTATCTAGGTATGTAATACATTGCCACCTGATGGATAATCACCAAATAAAGTAAATTACTATCCCATATAATATATTATCTAGCAAGATAATATATTACCTCGTGAAATAATTATACCTTTGTTCCCATTTCTCCCGATAGCAGCAAGAATCTGCCCTTTATATACACTTTTCCCGAACGTTCCATCAATATAAAGCACCGGAAGGCAGAACTTAAACCCATTAATGCATCCCGCATAGGCTACAAACAGCCTCTTAAAATGATTTGTCAATGAATCAACCTCCAACTCAAAATAAGAACCTGGGTTAGTTTCCATCACAGCATGTTTATAGCAACTCAACTTATTGAAAGATCCGGCCTCACTACCATAGAGCTTATCCCTAACTTTTTGAACGGCTCTCATAGCAACCTTATAGGAGATGTCAAAACCATAGGTGGATTTGAACTTGCTGATTACCTCCTTCGGTCGCATTGGCATATTGTACATGATATCTGAGTCGATACAACTCATAACCACATTGGAATCCAAAAGCCGATGCTTTTGTTGGCGAAGAGCACTGCTACAATTATGCACATTGCCTTTTATAAACCAATTACACCGGTCATCTAGATTTTCAAAATTCTCACAAATGACATGCAAACGAACACCATCATTCCTACGAAAATAAAATTTGAAACCAGTTACAATAGCATATTTCTTCAATTTATCTTTAAACTCGGGTATACCACCAGTAAATTTCTGACCCACAGAATTAATGTAACTAGCCCATTCATCAGACAAAAAGGGCTTCGACAATTCAGACATAAATGGCAACCCCAAAAAATCTTCTTCATCACCAAAAGAAGCGAGATCATCAATTGAGCTCACCCGACTTGCACTCGAATTTCCATTCTCTTTACATATAGAAATCTCAACACAGTCCAACTGATATATCCTCGCCCCACTAAACATCATCGAAAAATCAACCTCATTACGTAAATAACAAACAGAACATCCTGGCAATGAGTACTGAAGTGTAATCACATCATTACGACGAAAACTAAACCTACGATAAATCTCCTAAGAAAGGTCAACATATCTCATACAAGAATTAATCTGAAACAGAAAAGCCTGACCATTCCAACTACACCGAACAACAAAGCTAGAATCACCATGCCTACAAAAAAAAAATACAATGACAAATTAAATCAAAGTGGAAAAAAAGATATATTACTTAACCAGGTAACCATAACTAGAAACAAAAACCAAGAAAATAGCTATAAACTCAAATATTAGAAACCTGTAAATAACATTACTTGCCCAGGTAATGATGATGACAAAAAAGAAAAAAGGATAAATGTTGTAAACTAAACCACAACGAACCCGAACAAAACAACAAATTTAAACGATCACAAACCGTAATGTAACAAAACAAAACCGTATCAGAACAGAGCATAGCACAAAGAACAGAACACAAACGAGCAGAGCAAAAATCAAAAACAATACAACAAACCACATAGGGAATAATCAAAAATTCACGAAAAACATATCGAAATGCAAAGAACAACAGTAAAACTATCAAAAACCACAGATAAAAACGAGATAAAATCGAGGAAAAATAGAGCAAAATTCGAACAGAAACAAAGTAGATACGAGCAAAAACAACAAAACCAGAAAAAAATAGAGGAAAACCAAAATCTAACCTAACTACAACATCATTGGAGCACGAAGACCGGTTTTTATCCATCAAAAGCAAACTCAGAGGGATCACGGCCAATAACTACAGAACACTCTCACGTAAAATGCCAGAACAAAGGCAGTCTGTGTGAAGGGGCAAAAACGTCCGAAAAATATCAAAAATAATAACCAGCAAAGAAGTTTTAAAAAAATTGTAGTTATTGGTAAAAAAATAAGATGTTCAGATTTAGTTGGCAAAAATGGGCCTTGGACTGTACTTATTGGGCATTTTTCCTTCTTTTTATTAAATTAAATAAAAATATTTATAATCGAATCCATAACTTTTTAAAAAAATACAAACTAGTCCTCATCTACAACAAATTATACTCCACCACCACACCCCCCCGGTGGCACCACCAATTCCGGAGAGAACTCTAGCAAGACAAGTCAAAAAAAAAATTGGTGGTAAAAAACGACTAGATTTGGTGGTTTTCGGCAACTAGATTCGTTGGTGGCTCAAAAACCACCAACAAGGTGGTCGAAAACCACTATTCTGGTGGCTTTCGACCACCAAGTCTATTTGCTTGCCTTGCTAGAGTTCTCGACGGACTTAGTGGCGGTTGCACCGGGGGCGGGGGGTGGTGGTAGAGGATAATTTGTTGTAAGTGTGGACTAGTTTGTTTTTTTTAAGTTATGGACTCAATTATTTTTTTATTTAATTTAATGAAAATAATTTAAATAAAAGGGTATTATTATCTGTTTCACCTAAAAAGTACTTATCTTGTAATAAAAAGCTAGGTTGGGGACAAAAATGCTAAGAAAAAATAATAAATCCTTAGTGCACACCGGAATAAAACGTTAACTATTTCAAATATAATTGGTTAACTATGTCAAATATAATTGCTTACTACCTAGATACAATTTTATATCATCAAATGCAACTCTATAGAAAGTACATTAGTTCCTATGATAAACTACACAAGGCGTGCTGGTGCTAATCCCCGTGGTGTTGGTTCTAGTATTGGGCCTAGTGGTGATGACCAACACTTCTAATCGTTGAATTATCTTATATTTTTAATTTATAATCATTGAATTTTCTTATACTTTTGCAGTTTTACTTCAGTCCAATTTTTAGAAGATATAACTATATAGTTTATCTATGATGTGTGATTGTTAAATGCACACAATGCCTATTCACGTGTCTATTGGTGTAAATTTTAGACTTAAAAGAAAAACTCTTAGTGCAGAAGAATTTACTATGGGCAATACATTTTAATTTTGTTGTTTCTATTGAGAATTGTGACCCTAATTCTATTTGGAGTCAAATTTGGAGAAGTTGAAGAATTCTATTGGGATTAAGATTTTATTCTTATTCTCTCAATATTGGTGTTTACATATTCTATTAGGATTTATATTCCTCATCCTACGAGAATTAGTATTCTTGTCCTATTAAGAATAGACTTATTTTTCTCCTATATATACACCATGCCATGGAACTCATGGTATTCATTGTAAGAGTCACAAAATCATACACCATGCCATGGAACTCATGGTATTCATTGTAAGAGTCACAAAATTATCTCCTCTTGTAACCATCTCTGATATAGTGAAATTTTCTTTGGTCGCTACCCGTGGGTTTTTCACCCAGATCTTGGGTTTCCCACACAACAAAAATATGCGTGTATTTGCTCTTTATTTTTGTTGCTAGTTATTGTTCGTATTCCTATCGAACTAGTATCAGAGTTGCCATTTTATTACAATAATGGCAACCATGAAATATGAAATTCCACTTTTAGATCGCAACACCAGATTTTCGCTATGGCAGGTTAAGATACGAACAGTACTCGCCCAGATAGATTTGGATGATGTACTGTTGGGGTTTGATAAAATGTCGGCTTCATGGACAGTAGATGAAGAACAATGCAGGGATCGAAAGGCCTTATCTTAGGTTTATTTTCATCCTTCAGACCAAATTTTATAGGATGTCTTGAAAGAGAAAACTGCTGCTGCTTTATGGTTAAAGTTGGAGCAGCTATGTATGATGAAAAACCTAGTTCTCGAGTTCGGTTGTCTTGCCAACTATTGTAAATCTTTCCCTTGTAACGTGTGTCTATTCCTATTCAATTTACCAACCCTAGATAATCAACAAGCCCTGACTATCTAAATTCTTCCTTTAGTGTATTAACTCAAAAGAAGCTCTTCGAATTGACATCTAGCCAATGGACAACCCTAAATAAGCTCTCAAGGTTTAATGCACCATTAGTATAAAGATCTAGAAGAATGAGTTGAATTAGACAATTAATTTCACAAGTTCGAATTAATTTAACCTAAGTTGATTTGATGAGAACCCCGTTGGAGCGATGCCAACGAAACCCACAACGAGATTAGAACAACCCTAGAAAAGCTAAAATCACGGTGTGTGATTGGTAGAACTCCTTGACCCAAAATTTCATGACTCAAGAACTTAGGGTATATTAAACCCTAAACCCAATAAGATGCGGAAATAAGAACCATTGAGATGTTGAACGCCACAAGGAGTTAATCACGCTCCTTGATAAGTTCGATAATTTGTTCTAAATCCTAGAACACGAAAAGAGATCATTCTCTCACAAGTTGTATAAACTCAAAACTCATCATTCAAGTCTGTATTGCATTACAATAGAAATCCCTTTATATAGGGTGGGAGAAAAACAAAATCCTAATCTAAATCTTGGAGAGCAAGAAACCTAATTAAAATAGAACTCTTATTCTAGGAAACAATTCAAACTAAATTTAAAAAGGAAAATAACTAAACAATACAAATAAAGAAACATTAAACTTCCATAATGCGGCTTCAAGTCGTGCGCCCGGGGTAGACCGAAGAGATCAATTAGTAAGGCGTGCTCCCGCCTTAAACTAAATCCACTTCCAAAATAGATTTCCAACTTAAAATTAGCTTTTAGGCGTTTTCAGATCTTATCATGATTTTTTGTTAAATCTTCGCGAGATTTATTTGCTACTAATGAATTAGAATCTAGGAAAATTATGGATCAAAGATCTAACTCTACCACATAATCATGAATTCATAAATTAAATGATGCAAGTGGACAATTTGAATCAATCTATTTTATAAATGCAGATTTGGTTCAAAAACATAACAAATCAACAAATTGAATGTAAATGGAATAGATACAACGTTCCTTGTATTGGGAAAAAGAAATACATACTTAAAACTACACAACTTCCCCTTGAACTAGATCAAGAAATTTAGTCGCTCGTGTTGGTGATGAACTCTTGATTTTTCGATCTTGAATTCATCTTCTTGCAATTGAAAATGCTCCAATTGATTGCCTCTTCTCTTTAAAATTTGGTATATATCCTCTCTCTTTGTTGTGCAACTCATATCTCTATTTGTAGGCTTAATTTCATGCACAAGAAGCCCAAAAATTATACCGAAAATAGAATTTTGACAGAAACAAGGTTTCTCTGCATAAATCAGGGTTACGGCTGTAACTGCCCTGAGTTATGGCCGTAACTCAGTCTCTACATGTTTTTGTGTTTTCTTGAGCTTGGAGGTTGTGACCGTAACCTATATGGGTTCCGTCCATAACTTAATTACATTGCAGGTCCTTCAACTTTCATTTTCATCCACTTTAATTGGTCCCTTTTTTGTACCTTTGGTCATTTTCTACTTCTTTTCAATCTTCTAGATCCTAAAACCAAAAACAACAAAAACGAATAAAAGAACATTTATATATAAATATAAAATGAATAAAAACACGACAATTGGAAGACCATTTAAGTGCTTTTCAAGCACTTATCAAAAACCACGTGTTCATCGCATACGAACAAAAGTCAATCCACTAGTCAACGAAGAGTTTAAATCTTTACTACATTAAAAAGTGGGCATGTTGTGGAATCTTTTGATTTCGAAAAATATCCCTAAACAATTTATTAAATTTCAATCATAGTCTTTGTTAATGAATGTCTCTTCATCTTTCTAACCTTTCCAATAAGTAACTCATAATTTTTTTTCCTTTTTCTTTCTTCTTTTTTTTTTTTTTTTTTTTTTTAACATAAGTAATTACATAAACAATTCATTGTTTTCTTTGAATAAGAAAAATTTACACATACATTTCAATTTGAGGTGTCAACCAAAATAGATATATTGTCTCTCATCTTTACTTATATTTTTCACATTGGTCTATGATTTGTATTTCTTCTTAATCCTTAACTCACATTTTTTTTCTCTCATTTTTGAAATATACGTCGTGAAGAATTCATTTTTTTCTTTGAATAAGAAAAATTTACACGTACATTTCAAATGAGGTGGCAATCGAAATAGGTATCCTATTGCTCATCTTTGTTTATATTCGTTGCATTGGTGCGGTGTGTATTTCTCTTTATTCCTTGCATCTATGATGCGCACAAAGAATAAAGAAATCATAGACCTACTTGACAAGGTTTCCAGGAGTATCAAGGTAACCGCTTTTTTTTTTTTTTTTGGCAAACATATACAAACCGCAATTTACATGCAATAATAATAAATTTTCTCAAGGTCAATTCTACATGGTATTATATCGAATATTTCAATGGAAATAGCAAAGGAATTGATACGTAAAGAAAAAATCTTATGGAAAATTATCGAAAAAATATTGTATACAAAAAGTTTAATGTAACATCATATTCACATTTATAAATGGCCACAACATTTTTGCATCTGCAAGATTCGAAAATATTTCTTCCAATCATTTCCTTTTATGTCCCCAATTTATTCGTCTTTTTCATAATATTTGATCAATATACCTATTTATTATGTGACTAACATACCCCCACTTTTACATATAACGTGTAACGCATGTTTCGAACACTAGTCAATATAAGAATGCTAAAGGATAGTTTACACATAAACAATTCAACATCTAAAAATTAAATGAAAACACTCCCTATTTTGTTCTTAGCATGTAATGTGAGTCAGCATCCCACCGCTTATTAGTAGCTACTTGTAACTTTAGTGATCCTCCAATAGATCTTCACTCCTATGTTGATCTCTCTACATTGGCCTTCTTCTCATAGTGGATTGGACTGTCCCCCGATAACCTTAAAAGAATGGGTATACATGAACTGATCTTGAAAGCACGTCCCAAACTGATGGTATCATGTATGGGAGAAGGCAAAAAGAACGTCTGTTATTTTTCTTGAAGTGCACGAGTTCTCTCAAAAGTAGCCTATCATTTTTTGCTTCTCTGAATGGTAAACTCATATGACTTTAATTCTTGATAAACACGGAATTGGGGTTGTATTCGGTTACAAAGTTTCCCAAAATAAAAAATTCCATAGTTAAAAATGTAGGATAAATAAAATATGGTAAGTAAATAAAACCAATTAAATAATCTATCTATATATATATCTATACCAATATTCACACCCGTGCGTTGCACGTGAAGACTAAAACCTTATTTAAAAAATCCTAAATCTATGAATCAACATTTCAAAAGTATTAAGAATTAAATTTTTTTTTTATAAATTTTGAAAAACTTCTTTGTACACAACGTTCGTCGTTGAATTCGTTGGTTTTCCATCCATATCACATATAAGAACTTTCAATCCTACACGACTTGTAACCCTAGAAATTGCAACGTACAGCTGACCATGACTGAATACTGGCTTCTTCAAAAAAAGGCCCACATGTGAAAGTGATTGCCCTTGACTTTTGTTAATAGTCATGGCGTATGACACGATCAATGGAAACTGTCGTCTTTGAAACTTGAAAGGAAGTCTGATATCAGATGGAGTTAAAGACATTCTCGGAATGATAACAGTCTCACCTTCATTTGTACCAGACAAAATCCGAGCCTCCAATACATGACTTCCAAGTCTTGTAATAATAAGTCTTGTTCCATTGCACAGCCCAGCAGCATGATCAATGTTTCTTAATAACATAACAGGAACACCAACTTTTAATCTCAATTCGTGATTGGGAACACCAGAACATCTTATCCCATTCAAAAACTCAGGAGTATGGACACTATCTATCATATCAAAACTTCCGTCGGATTTGCAAGTTGAATCAGAGCTCAAATAAATTTGACCTTCAGAGTCATTCAACGAAATCATGTAGTCATTTATGGCATTAACAATATCAAGAGTAGGCGCCAATATTGCTTTGCCCTGCAAATATAACGCATCACCAATATGGCTCTGAAAATTTGGATAAGTAGCCTCAACAATTGACTTAATAGCATCGCCATGTCCATTTATAAGAACATCTTCAGGGAAATGAATGAATGTCTGACCATCATTTGGCCCACCAACAGTTCCATCACCAATTCCACACATCCATTCTGAAAAACTTTTGAGTTCAGCACCATTCTCATCATTAGGAACATTTTGTAGTCTCATATTCTTTGTTAACCTCAAAACTGTGCAGTATTTCCACAAATAAGAAGAATTAATAGTAGCATGCACAACATCCTGGCGACTTCCTTTAGGAACCACTGGTAATATCTACCTGAAATCACCCCCAAACACAATTGTCTTCCCCCCAAAGGGTTGCTCATCCACATCAAGATTGTCGCCTCGTAAAATATCACGCTTAGTTCAATCCAAAGCTTCAAAACAAAATTTGTGCATCATCGGTGCTTCATCCCAAATAATCAGTTTAGTCTTTGAAATCAATTCTGCAAGCGGGCTACCCCGGCTGATGTTGCATGTGGAATTTTCAACTGGATTTAAAGGAATTGCAAATCTAGAATGTGCCGTTCTTCCACCAGGCAACAATAATGAAGCAATTCCACTGGAAGCCATATTTAACACTATTTCTCCTTCAGAACGTAATGCCGCTGACAGTGTCTTCCAAATAAAGGTCTTTCCAGTACCACCGTAGCCATACAAAAAGAATACACCACCTTTACCAGCACCAACAGACTGCATAATAGTGTTATATACATTTCTCTGCTCATCAGTCAACATTTTGACATAAGAACTATGATCCTTCGCCATTTCTCCCCTGTTGTAATTGGTTTCATCAAATATGAGTCGATTGCGAGACAAAGAGGCATCAACATCATGAGGGTATGGCATCGATGAAAAATCACGGAGGCTCTTTGCTCTACTACGCAATATATTCTCAATCTCCAAAAGTCTAAAGTTTTGAAGCTCTTCATTAGACAATCTCAAACCTTCAACATTAAAAATAATAATAATATTAATAACAAATAAAAGCATAATACAGAGCAGATAAATTTAAGAGAGTCCATTGATATGAATATAAGTAGATTTACCTTGATGACCCAAAATACGTCGGCGCATATTTAGAATTCCATTAGATAAATATTCCCAACAGTTTTCCAAAACGCGCGTTCGACGGACCAAAGAATTTGACATTAACAAAGTCGCAAACAAATTCTTCAACATAGTGCCAGATACCCATTCACTCGCTTCTGTAATACCATCAATATATTCTCTGTCATCATCTAATAGCCCCAATGCATAGCAAGCATCCTTATATGTATCGTACTGAATACCATTAACAAATCTAATTTCCTCATAGCTCCTGCAACCCCGAACAACATTAAGCAATAGTCGCAAATAGTATAACTCTCCCGTACCGGGGTGCAACATAACCAAGACGCCCAATAACCAATTGTTTTTGTCTTGGTTCCCATTTCCTCTTATCAGCTTTCCATGTAAAAAAAGTAGGAAACTCAACATACTTTAATTTCCTAGCATCTTCGTAGATCCGATTTGCTTCAAACCATGCAGTAAACATACTTTGTTTAACAGTCGGTTTATTTACAACCTGGTTTAAAGAAGTAGATGGTTTGAAGATGACATTCTGTTCGTCAGGAAGATGAAAGTGCAACCGAACAACAGATGGCTCCCTGTAATGAATATCATAAGCAAAGATTCTCCATGCAGCTTCACACGGTGACACATATCTATAGTCATAGTACATAGCAATCTCGTCCACGGGCTTCTTTCCATCGGGGTCCTCATTAATCGACTGATAAAATTTGACTATGACACGATCATACCCTTTGTTGACATATTTAAACAAATACTTGATCGACCGAGTCTGATTACACCATTCAACGTTAATATGTGCACCATATTTCATTAAAAGATAACGATTATGAGGAACGACGAACCTATTGTCCAATTCAACGCCATTCTTGATAACTGTTCTACCATCGTTTCTATGTCGATATTTCGGAAAACCGTCATCATCAAGAGTAGTTTCTTCAACAAACTATTTGGGGAAATTTTTGCTACATCGATCATTAACCATACATGGGGAGTTCTTTCTCGAAGATCCACATGGACCATGCATCATCAAATCTTTTACAGCAGCATAATAATTAATATCAGTTTCCTTGTTTGGGATTTCAGCTGAAATAATGGCATCAATATCATCTCCATTTGGCTTCTGTAGATTATGCGGCAACCACAATCGAATGTGTGCATGAGGCAAACCACGTTTTTGAAACTCAATGGTATACATGGCTGCAAATAAAAATAAATAAATAAATAAATAAATAAAGCATAAATTAAATTAAATAAATCAAACACATCGTATTATTTTAAGTTACCTGCTCTTACTGTTCCAAAAACTTTATTTTCTTTAATATCCCTCATGAGCAAATCCAATTTCATTTTGAATATTCTCGATAATATATTAGGTCGATCTTCAGCATTCAATCCCCTTTTTTGTAAAAATCGAACAATCTCGGGCCACTTGGGATTACATGTAAAAGTGATAAATAATTGAGGATAGCCAGCCCACTTGCATATCGACATGGCGTCTTGATAGTTTTGAAACATATACCGTGCACTTCCGGTATGAGACGGCGGTAGATAAATTCTCTTCCCTTGTTTGTAAGGGTCCATCTCACTTCTAGAGACAGCATCAGTCAGACCCTTGAACGTATCACATCGTAACTCTGGTTGATGCAAACGTACATATGTGAGACGTGCAGACTCAACCATAGTATACGCGTCAACTAAGAATTGCTGAAATAATCTCCTAGAAAACAAAATATTTGGAGACTTGCAATATCTCTCTTGCAGGCGAAATGCAAAAAATTCTCTCATACTTAACTTCTTCTTTGCAGTGGCAGAATCAATATCTTCGCCTCTATGAAAAATACCCTCTCTAAAGCCATCCTGACCATAAACCATAAGTAGAGGATATTGCAAAGCAAGATAAGACGGATTAAGCTCGGTTATTCGCTTCAATGAACCCGATCGACTTTCTACAACAATATCTCTGCTTCCGGGATCGGTTTCAAAATCACCGACATACAATGCAGCAACTTCATCAACGTTAGGCAAATTGTATGTCCTTCCATCAAGTGTCCGCTTTCCAATCAGCTTCAATTTAACATATGCTTGGGTTTCAGTGCGAACCCTTTCAGAGTGAAATCTAAATGACCTCACAAGCCAATTATGGTCGTCCAACATTTTTTTTAAATCCACAACAATTCCTTCGTGGAACGTGGCACCATCCACGTCGGACCTGCTCATCAAATTTTTAACAAATCATAAAAAAAAAATTTGAAATTTAAAAGTATAATATTTCATATACAATTTTAAAAAAACAATTTCAATACTTACCAAATAGCTTGCAATCTGTTTTGCACTTCGTTATCAGTGTCATATATGTACAACTGACAAAACTTTGGATCATCTCCTAGGGATGGTAATAGACTTCCAATCCCATGATAGTTCTGGCCACACAATTTGAACACCGGTGGAGACTTGCCAGAGTTAACACCCTTGTCTATTTTTCCACCCATTGATGTAAAAGAGAACATCATATTGTACATCCGAATATTTTGTTGGAAGTGTTTAGCTCTCTCATGTCGGCCATATAGCAAGTCAATCAATAACGGTGGAGGAACTTGCATATATGGCAATTGTACCTTTCCGTGTGAGCAACAAAGGGAATACTTTGGTTCCAACGAATTGTGTCGTTTATCAATTCTCTCATTATGCCAAAATATTGCAGCACAATGTTGGCATATGCGACATGCATCTCCTACATCAAAATATTCTACAAAATTAAGAATAAAGAAATTAGTTTACAAAAAAAATTATATCAAGTTCGTAAGATGTGAGAATTAGTTTTTTATAAAAAATAACGGTGAAATCAAGGGTAGGTTAAATGGGTGGTTCAATATACACCCCATTTTATAATCTTCACACCCACATTTTATTGAGGAAGATGAATATGCCTCTTATTATCAGCTCTGGACAACCGAGGATGTAAGTAACGTCAGCCATGGATGACCGAGTACCCAACATGGATACTCGACCAAGCATGGCATTTGTTTGGCCGTTCATTTCTTTTTTTTTTTTTTTAAATTCATAATGTAATTAATTTATATTAATTTATATTTAATAATAATCACGTGTTAAAAATATTAATTATTTGTTTATGATAATAATAATTTATATTTAATAGTAATAATTATTAATAATAGTTATTTATCCATATTAATAGATTTTATATTTATAGTTACTATAAAAATACATAATTGTAACTCTAAAAATTATTGTAATTACTATTAATTAAATATAGTCATTTTCATTTATTTTTATGCTGTAATTTTTTTATATGTAATTAATTAATTATTATTTTACAATGTTAATTTATTCCCAATGTTAGATATTTTTTCAAATTTATTTTCATTTAGATTTTTTGCAATTGACATGCTACTTCGATCAATGTTTGCCGCTTCGCGGCGGGGTCGAGGGGACAGCGCCTTGCCCCCAAAAGGTAAACAGAATTTATATGTCAAAAGTTGCTTTTGATACGAATATAATATTTACATTTTATGAAACTATAAACCAAATATATATAGCCATAAACATAAAAAAAAAAAAAGCTAAAAAAATCTATGACAATTTGTTCTTATTTTAATGCAATCATTATAACCCAAATCTGATGATCCAATACAAAGCCCATATATGATGACCCGATACAAAGCCCATAACCTAGATGCTTCTATTATTACCGACTCTTTAAATGAACCGATGAAACCTGATTTGTCTAAGATCCTAAAACACCAACATTTTTATTTGCTCCTGGAACGCCGCCTCCTCAACCTCGGTCTTCCTCCTCCATCTAAACTCACTCTCAGATCTGAACTTTTTTCTCGTCTCCCATCCCTAAACAACTCCTCCTTCCATATTATCCAGCAAATCTTTTAATTTCTCTTCGTTAACTATTCTTCATCTTATGCTCTGACACAAAAGCCATTTCATCTCAACATTAGAATCGAGATTCAGTGTTTTTCAAACAGATCCGGAATTTTTTTTCTTGTTCTTCAAGTATAGCATTTTTATTACTGATAAATCGGATACAGCGGTGTAAATATGGCTCTCTATGTTCGATCCGAAAGTGACTGAAGTAAATGGTAAGAAGATCTTAAACTATTTCAAAATTTCCAGATTTAATGTATGTTTTATGGATTTTCTGGTGCGATTTCATTAACTTTTTCGGTTATATCACACAAGATAGCATAAAATGAACGACCGAACTTAACAAATGCCGATCTCATACTGTCATCCTACCGTGAAATCATCTGAACATGACAATATAGATTTACTGCTTTTCGATAGATCTGGAAAATTTTTTTGGTCGTTCTCGAAAGGAAAAAATTTTCTCTACGGCCAAATTGGATATACGCTGGAAATATGAAAATTAATGTTCAGATCTGAAAGTGATGGAACTAATTCGTAAGAAATTATTAAACTATTTCAACAGTTATAGATTTAAATTATATTTTATGGATTTTTTTGCTCGATCTGTTGAGTTTTTTTGTGATATCAGCAGATGAACATATAAAAAGAATGGCTGACCTTCGGATAGATTTTTTGCGCTATACATAAATAACGACTGAGCTCTGTTTAATACGTTAAATGTACCATAATGTTCAGGTAAATTTGTATATCTTATAGTTACTAAATTTAATTGTTAATCGGGCAAAATCAAAAAATCCATTTGAGCCTATTTTAATACTTAATGTCTCTTCGTCTTCGCCAAGGCAACTATAGGTACACTTAAGATATGAGTTACTGTTTTTGTTTTAAATACTTTTCCGTTTGATTTTTAGAAAATTGAGTAAATGAGATTGTTATTTACCCAAAAATACTGGCCACTATCAACTTTTATTATTATTATTTGAATCTTATTCAACTCATTCACTTATAAATTTTAAATCTTATTTGCAGGGCATTATAATTGTGACTGGATATTACTTTGTTTTTGGTAAATTAATCTGTTAATCTAGTTTTTATAAGTTTCAGCAAAGAAGAATGACGTATATTTGAGTATTTGTAATTCATGTATGTAATTTGTATGTAGTTTTCATGTCATGTAACTTTATTGGATGTAAAATCAAATATGTAAAATCTTTGTAAATTATGTAATGATTGCACAAGTCCAGCGACATCATTCAAGAGAGCAGCACCAAAAAAACCAAGAAAAAAAGGTAATATATAATATTTCTAACACAAACTCTTTAATGATGATTTATTTATACTAAATATTACTTCTGGTTTGTTCTAAATTTTTTCCTGTTCGTCTTTTTTTGTTTTTTCTAGCATGATAAAGAAATGGTATTATCAAAGAGCAGCACTCAGAACATACAATGTCATTCATTGTGGACAGGTAACTCTAAATCCAACACTGGTCTACTGTGTTTGTCAAATATTAGGTTGAATAATGTAATTGAATATAGTTAAAATTTTAGAAATAGGATCATGTGTTCTAGACTTAGACAATAGCAAATCCCTTTAAAGACATAGATATTACAGATAGTATAGACATAATGCTATTGCATAGTAAGTGTATAACATACTTATGAACTACACTATAGAAAGAATCGGATAGATCTCAAACTTTGAACATCTAATTATAAGTTGAACACTATAGAAAACTATGTAAATGCAGTATTTTTACGAGTATTTGGACCATAGCTTGAGTTGCCTTGATTACCTGAAAAATGAAAAATCGACATTTTCGTTAGTGAACAACCGCTAAAATAATAAACACATGTTCATAAATCATCCACTGTTTGCATGAAAAGCTTTCTTTACATTGAATGAAAACTGATGAGGCATTACTAACTGCTCCAGAACTTGATCTTTTTCGTTTGCCTGCCAATTATTTAAAATAGACATGATTAAAATTAAATAAAAAAAGTTAGCACAATCTAAACAAACACTTTGATACCTGAACTTTCAGCCAATGGAGTCGAGGCAGTTCCCAAAGAAATACAACTTCCAATCGCTTGTGCTGTATTGCCTATGTGAGAAATATTAGGTTTTTTGCCTCGGTTCACATTCTGGACTGCTGCAGTATTAGTTTGGTTTGTAATGTCACTCAAATGTAACCTGTTATTGCTAGAACCACCTTTAGTCATAATTGAACGATGATGAAGATAATGGTAACCAACTGAGAATATGAAAGAATACAAAATTTGCAGAAAGAGAAATTGTAAAAGCAGAAGAATCCCCTTTTTAAAGAATTATTATACTATTTAAGGCTATTGATTAAATACTTGACATAGATAAATAGTATTAGGCTGCTGATTTGTTGCACATTTTTCATTAAAATAAATTTTTTAATCTAGGAATATAGTATAAAAAATGCTGATTTCCGTACCTACTTAATACAACTTTCCGAACCTATTCGTAGATATAATCCTTATGATTATTGAGGCTATAAATTTTAGCTTAAGTCATTCTCTTCATTACAAAGAATTAATGCATGTCTTGATTTATATTGCTTTTTTACATTGTTATAAATTTTAAACAACCTAAATACCTTTTTGATGTTATATTAATATTAGAATGAATTATATTTACATGAATAAAAATAGTCATTGTAATAGTACCTTAAATGTTTACATGAATGAATATTTAACTATTGAATAATGAATGATAAATGAATAGTGCATGAATGGATTATGTTTTGCTGTTTTTACTATTTGATTAGTAATTTTAATGTCAACTATGTTGCATATGTTAGTATTTTCGTTTTGATGAATGTCTGCCTAGATGATATTAAATTATAACTTTTTAACTCCTTAAATGGCTAATATTTCGTGACCTACCCGTGGCTGGAACCTCTCTCTAAGGTCTCATTAACTGGTGGGGGTTATGGGAATATGACCATTTAAAAATTGTGATCGGCTAATATTTGAATGAATAGATGTTTCATTGTTGTCTTTTGTTGAATAAGTGGACAATGGTTGATTTGATTATATCAACAAATGAGATACGTGGTAAATTAGAACTTTAGCTCCTAGTATTGTGATGCCATAGGTTCTTTAAACGTCCACCAGCTGAAACCTCTTTTGAAGGTGTCAATAACAGGTGGGGGTTATGGGAATGACTGTTTAGAAGTTGTGATTGGTTAATATTGCATAAATGAATTTTCATTATTCTCTTTGTGATGAACGGTTGATGTATGGTTGGTTTGATGATATTAACGAATGATACATGGTAAATTAGACCTTCAGGTCCTAGTATTGCATTTGCGAGTTGTTGCATTAGTTTTGGTGAGGTTAATGTTTTACATGTCTGCTACTGTGGTGTGATACGTTTTTATCTTGTTAGAAATCAATGTTTCTTAAATCCTGAATATTTCATGATTTTGAGGACAAAAAAACATGAAAAAAAAACACGTAAATGGAGAAGAAATTTTTTGTAATGAAATTTATTGATAAGTTATGATCGTTATTCAATACTTCATTGAAAACTAAATGCAAAATAAATCACTCTTAGGAAAATAAATCACTCTAGTTTTTTTCTAATTTGATTGCCTTCATCTTCTTGTTAGATGACATTTGGGTCTCCAAATCTCCTCTTTCAAGTTCATAATCATCAGCCTTTTTCTTTAAGGGTGTCATTGAACTTCCCCCTGACTCGAAATCAGATTGTTTCTGAAATAGAGAATAGAAACGTATGTCAATTTTTAAAGATGTTTGATTGCCATAGTGATTATGTAAAGTTAAAAATCAAATGTTTTTTTATAGAAAATTACCCTCTTGTCATTGCTGTTGACAGCAGTGTCATTCTCTCCATTAGAAAGTATCTAGATTTCTGGATCTTCTGCTATACCGTGAACAGTTTTTCTGTAGCTTTTCACCATGTCTCCATCATTTATGAGTGCCTTCACCAAATATGTCTTATCCATACCTTGAATGTGCTCATGCTTGATCTGAAATTTAAACAGGCACTTCTTTCCAATGATGTCTTCAATCTCCTCAGGGATTGTACTCTCATCTGCCTTTCTCTTAAAAAAAAAAAAGGAACATTAGCATCTCATTTGTATATATGTGCAATTCCTTCCAATTGTTACTCACAATCAAATAGACCTTGCCAATTATCTCTTTAATTTCTTGTGCCGTGTTTCCGACCAAAGTTTTGGAGTCACTGTCCCAAAGGAGTAAAACAATACCCTTCGTACCATCGACCACCTTCACCCTAAGTCTATATTTCATGACTCCATGAGAACAATTGGTGTCACAATCAGAACACCTGAAACCTTCAGTTGTTGGTGCAAGTTTTTTTGAACATTTAGTGCAAGCATAATATGACCAGTCACCCTGCAGCACGTCTATTATTGTAGCCACAATCCAGAATTCCCCTGTCTAAAATAGGACTTCTGAATTAGGGTAATTTGTAGAAATAAGAAATTGAACGAAAATACAATAATTTGATACTGTTGTCACCTTAATAGATGCCAAAATGTCTTCTAGCTTTTGGACTTTGAGGTCTCCGCTTTGAATTTCATCTGTTGTTGAAATATTGCTACTTGACAAATAACTAACATTCACCGAACTGCTACCTGTCTCGTCTGTTATTCTGCGTATGTGATATATGGAGGAATTATTAGAATTAGTAAAATGTAGTCATTATTATTATGTAGTCCTAAAAATGGAGGCATTACTTGTACTTGAATCCAATAATTTCTGGAATGTCCTCATTGATTATTACTCTTGTTGAGTATGTAGTGGTTAAGGACACATAACCTAGAATTCCATTGAGAAAAGTAGATGTTAGTAGACGTATGTGACATAGTAAAATACATTTGAAAAGTGTCATTACCTCGGAAGAGCTTTGCTCTACATAGCTGAATTACTATCACAACAATAGGATTGCGTCCTTCACGGGTGAGATACTCAACAACTGTGTGTGCATGGTTTTCCCACAAAGTAACATTGATAGAGTTTTTTCTATGGTAGATAATATATGGTTAACCACAAATACAATAGAATTAACTGTAAAATATAATTGATAATGTAATAAGATATAGTTACTTGTTATCTTGTAAAGTTATCTCAATGTTGTTGGATCTGGCCAGTCTGCTATTATCCATGTCGGTAAGTTTTCCTATGACATCTGTGTGATTAAAATAATTTTAAACTGAGTAAACTGTTAAAATTCAAAGAAAATAAAAATGCATAAATGATCTAAGGTTACCAAACATTGCCCTCGTATCAACGCTAGGATCACTTGAGAGGAGACCGAGATCTTTGAAATCAAATATGCTGCGAGGAAACTCTAGTCTCTTCTCAATATAAACCAATGTTGACCTCATTAGTTTCCGGCTCCATTCATTATCTGCTGCTTTGTAGAATAGCTTGTTCGCAACAACAATAAAATGCATCATCCTGTAAAAGCCTCCCTCTCTAATGCGATCATTGAAAGTGTCAATCAGGTTGTGCGCAGCAGTTGCTTGTATACGCGTGCCCTAGAGACAAAAACAAAGAAAAATAGTAACTTGCTCTAGATAGAACATTAATAAACAAAATACAAATCACTTACTTCCTCATCGATGAGTAGTAACTCCATCGTTCTTCCTGTCTGACCATCGGGTTGTGTATGCGTTAAAAACCATTTTCGTGCCACGGATACGCGAATACCCCATTCAGATTTATGATCGTTAATGTGGCTTAAGTAGCTCAATCACGTGGCCATTATGAATCGAATGATATTTTATGCTCTGTAGGTTGGTTTTGGTCATTACTGACTGTTTTTGTAATGAGGAATGAGAACACGACTCTTATTTATAGTTTAAAGGGAGTATGTACTATGTTTACAAAACTGTCTAAGTTCATTGCTCTAATCAATATTTAGGCATTATGTATTTTGTTTACAATACAGTCTAAATTCGTTGATGTAATAATAATACTATGATTTTATGGCAGCCAATTTTCTATTTTTAATATAAATATAAATTTAGTAATTTAGCAATAGTTTAGCAATATTAATAATAATATGATATGATTACCTTTTTACGCCAGCAAATCTGCTAATAAACATCTTAATTGCTAATTACAATTAAGATCTTAAATCACGTTTCAGTAAACATTGCACAGTGGGCAGTTATTCAGCATTTCGGCAATGATTGTAGTAATAAAAACTCATGCAATATGCCATTTTCTACAATTCGTTGTTAATTTATAAATGGTAAAAAAAAAACAATTTTTTTATTTTTAATGAAAAAGACCACAACAAAGAAGTGCATACATCACAAAGATGGCGAATGCCTAGTTGGCACTGCTAGTATTATAATAGTTAGATATATATATATATAAAGAGCATTTTTTCCCGCCTAAATACATCATAGTTTTTCCCGCCTATTGAATTTGCCTAATATAATATTCTATCTACATATAGAATAACTTATATATAGAAAATGAGGCTTTTATTATTATATTTTGTTATTACCATAAATGCGTTTTCCAATTTAAGACCCACTTTCTTTTTTATTTTTATTTTTTCTTTCCTAATCCATATCCAACTCTTTTTTATTTATTTTCCTTTCTTAATATATTAATATTAATGTATAATGATTTTATTTGATTATTTCTACTCTACTTTATCTAATCTAATAAAATCTAAATACTTTCTCTATCATTTTCTCTATTTTTTGTCATTTTCTACTTATAAATTAAACAATTTTGATTCTATTTTGTTCGACTTGATATACTATCAATATTTAAAATTTTATTTTTTCAAAAATTAAAATTTACCACAAATCTATAAATTAGTGTCTGACTTAAATATAAATTGCTATTAATATAGATTAATGACCACTGATGTAATGAGATTAAAAAAATTGATAATTTTTCATGACACTTAATTATTTTTATAAATAACTGGCTAATAAAAAAATTACTTAAAATTAAAAATCCCTCTAACATTCAATTTTTCTGCTATAAAAAATTACGATTTAGTAATGTTTTTCACAAAAATAAAAAGAAACTTAGCCGTAGTTGGCCTGAGTTCGAGATAAAATCCCATCACTATGATTTTCCAATTTATACTTAAAAATTAAAAAATTAAGTTGGACCCATTAATTAATTTTAGAAACAATCAATCATTTTTATAAATAATTACTAAGAAATAAAAATTAATTAAAATTATCACTTTCCCTAAGATTTAATTTTTGTGTGATGAAAAATTACAATTCATTAAATTTTTACATAAAAAATAAAATAAATATGTATCTTGAAAATTTAAAACTTAGCTTGGACCCTTTAACTAATTTTAGAAAGAATTCATTATTTTTGAAAAAGATAATTATCTTATAAATGAAAATTAGTTAAAATTAGCAATTTTTATAAGATTTAATTTTAGTGTGATAAAAAATTACAACTCATTTAATTTTTAGATAAAAATTAAAACAAACGTGTAAGATCAATTTTGTTTAATTAATCATTCCACTATAATATTAATCAATTTTTCAATTAATTGAATCTATATCTATATCTTTTAAATTCCAAGATATGTTTTCAGCTATAAAATATTTTTAAAATTAAATTCATGTAATTCTTAAAATTATAGCTACCAAGAAAATTATTTTAGAAATAATTAATTTTTTTAGAAATAATTAGCTCAAACAAAAGAATTAACTAAAATTATTTATACCATAATTAATTAAAATAACAAATTCTAATACTGATATTTAGTTGAACATGAGTTCAGTGGACAAAGATTAATAAAACTTAATTGCATTATTAAAATAAAAAATATAATTAATTGAAAAAAATAAAAAAAAATCATTCAATTGCTACAGGTGTTTCCTAAAAAATGGAAAAAAATCTTTTAAATTATAATATATCTTTTAAATTACAAGATTTCTTCAAAACTAGATTGATATAATTCTTAAAAGTGAAGATATTAAAATAATTATTAAAGAAATAATTAATTCTTTTCATAAATAATTAGCTAAAAATGAAAACTAATTAAAACTAATTATATTAAAATTAATTAAAATTAATAATATTGTTACACTTTAATTGGACTTGGTTTCAATGGGCAAAAATTGACATGGATTCATTGGATAAAAATTAATCAAAATTAATTATATTGGTAATACATAAAAATAGTATTAATTGAAAAATAAAAGAATTAAAATTAATTAGATTGCCGTGGTTGACTAGATTTTCCCTAAAAAATGAAAGATATCTTTGGACATCTAGTATAACTTTCCAATTGTAAAATATATTTAAAATTAGATCCATATAATTCTCAACTGCGACAAAAAAACTAATTATTTTAGAAATGAAAAATTATTTTTATAAACAATTAGCTAAAAACAAGAATTAATTATATTACAATTAATTATGTTTCTTTGATTTAATTGGATATATTTTGAATGGACGAAAATTGAGATAGTTTGATTAGATGAAAATTAATCAAAATGAATTAAATTGCTAAGAGGGGGAAACATAATTAGTTGAAAAAATGAAAAATCATTAAAATTAATTAGATTGTTACGAGGAAGAAAAATATGCTTTTGAAATTAATTTATCTTTTTATATATTTTTAAATAAAATTAAGTTAACACCTATAAAATTTTGGATTCTTAGAATTAGGGTGTTACATCTTATTCTAGAGTAAGTCGATTGATCATTAATCCTTAATTAACTTCATTTACTTTTTCAGTATCATTCTTTTTTCAAAATATGGTTTTTTTTATTCTCATATGTTTTTGTATTTTTTTATAATATTTCTTTTGAGTTACAGTTGGCGGCAAAATATTTATATTTCTTTTTGTATAACTAAGGGTGTTTCAAAGGATCCGTTCCTTTTTTTAAGTAAAAAGCTCCAAAAATAGGTGTTCAAATAATGATTTTTTTTATGTTGGCACTACTCGAACCAACAATTATATAATAATTCTTTGGTTCAATCTATCGCTTTCGCTAAGGAATAAGCCCAAGAATTCTTACTAAACAATTGGTTATCGACTTAATCAATTATTGTAATTATAAGACTCAATTAGAATATTTTAACTAGCTTTCTACTATGTTATATGTTTATTTAAGTTTCTATTTTCTAAATAAATATTAAGAATTCTACCTACTTTGACGTATTTATTTTATACCGCATTTTGCCAGTCGAGATTTTATTTAATTTTTAAGTGTTATCAATTAGATTGTATACTTTATGTATTAATCATACATATTTCAATTTACTTATTTTATCCAAATTAATTTAAAGTTTATATCAAATCATTGAATTTTAATATGGTGAATATGTTATAATTTGTGATTTTATACTTAATATATTAATATATCTATTTACCATATTTAGAAGGTATTTATTGAAGAAATAAAATAACAGTAACACATATCTTTAAAAATAGAAATAAAAATTTTCGATTAAACCATTAGGATGGGGCGTGGACGGGGATCAAAATTTTGCAGCGGAACGAAGATGGGGAATGAAAGTTTTCATCTTATTGTAATTCTTATATCATTCTTGCTCGACCTAGAGTAAATGAGGATGGCCGGAACGAGGATAAGTGTTTCCCGGAGTGGTACGAACGGGGTGTTAGGGTTTGTCGGCCTGTATTCATTACATTGTTATTTTTATAATATATCTCTATACTGATTATATTTCATAATTCAATTTTAAAAATCATTATTTACATATTAATTGTTAATAACGTACATCACATTGATGTATAATTAATATCTCCCAAAATTTATAATTGCATGTAATAGAATGTAAAATAATTTTAAAGAAAAAACCATGAGCTCTATGAAAGTTAGTAGAGTCATTTTAGTATGGTTATTTTGATAATTATAATAGTTAATGTCATTTTATTTTGGGTTTACATTACTAGATTTATTTTGCAATGAGCGAAATGTGATATATTATTATAATCTCTACAACGAATTGTTATCCCGTAGAAAGCACGAGTATAAATGCTAATTAAATTATTATTCTACGGAGAATACAGTAAATGAAGTTGTGTGGATTTTCGTGAGTTGTTTTTCGCATATTTGCGGGATGGATTAGTACAAAATATAGGGGAAGCTCTATCGAAATTTTTATAGAATTGTTTCGAGTTAAATTAATTAAGTTTATTGTAGTAACTCATTCTTTATTTTAATTATTTTTTTAGATTTTATGTTAATATTATCAACAAATATCACTGTCATTATTAGTTGAAAATTTTGTCTCCCGTGCAATGCACGGGTGAAACAGCTAGCATTAATAAAATGAGATCAGTTTCGCTCAATCTTATAATTTTCAGAATTAAAAATACTACTTTATTTATATTTCCTACTCAAGCATAAATACATAATTTTCAACCCATGGATAATCTCCTATTATTATCACCCCTAATCTTTTGATAGAATCACTCCTTATCCCTCCAATCCGGATTATTATCATCTGTGATCTTTTTAAATCTCATGTCTATAACCTTTTACCAAGAAAAAAAGGGAAAATATGTTATTATAATTTTTATTTTACACATATTTTAAATTATAACTTGGCCATAAATCTCTCCATGCAACGCACGGGAGAAAATACTAGTTAATATTAAACTTACCATACTTACCTATTCTTATAGGATTAAAATTGTTACCAAATAAGATACGTTTGAACGATCATCGACTCCAAGAAAGCCCATGAACTTGTACAAAGGGTTAGTCCATGTTGGACTCCTTTTGGCAATCACAATTCCAATATTAAAATACACTACACCACAAAAAGTCATCCGTTCAAATGCTATGGTAGATTTTTCATAGAGTTTTAGTAAGTGCTATGTCTGCCCGTGCTATAATAGCTTCTTGGTCTACCATAGCGTTTTCGAAAGAGCCATACTAGTTACTCTATAATAGCATTTTAAAAGAGCTATAATATATTTTTTTTGATAGTATTTTACGAACACTATGGCAGTCACAATTAAGCATAAAAAGTCACAATAATTGAAAAAATTAACAGCATTTTAGAAAATCACAAATTATTTAAAAAGTGCCAAGCAATCACGGACAGCCACAAAAAAGATTTATAAAGTCACAAATACTTAAAAGGCAAAATTTTTTGAAAAATGATATAAATAACTATAGAAAGCCACAAACAGACTTTGGTTTTTTTTTTTTTCCCTAAACATATTTTATATTGCTATCGTAGTGCTTTATTATAGGATAATTAGTTTAGTATTACATATTGTGGGGTATCTGTCTAGTTATGTTTCTCTACCTATTGCTTCAAAATAGGTAGTGTTATTAAAATTCACATTTTTTCACAAATAATCTTAGGTGATGCCATCTTAGCGTACATATTAGTTTTCAATAATTTCTATTTATGATTTAAAACTCAATCGATTTTATGATTATTTTCTGACTTTTTTAACTTTTTGTGATTTTTTAACATGCTAGTTACAAACGCGTGCTTCGCACGTGATATTATACAAATTTTTTTCACCAAAATAAAAATTAATTACAATAAATTGGATTAAGAATTATTATACACAAATAATAAATATTTAATTGAATGCACTATCACACATACACCGAAAAAAAAAAATCTTATAGTTAGCAAGTTACTATTAGTGATAGTCACTATAGTTTTATATTTCATAATTTATAATCTGAATGAATATTAAGCTTAATAATGTAGTATGCAGATGAGTGAATTAGTATATACAGACGAAATCAATGCAAACATTCATATCGTTTTCAATGTTTATTACATACCATGTTCATTCGAAGGACTTCCCTTTGAAATCGTAGTTGAATTTGCTAACTTTCTCATTGATCAAAGCTGGTACAATTAAAAAAAAAAAAATAGAAGTCACATAAGCATTTAATTAATTGTTCTTGTCCATTTATTTTAAATATATTCATTAAAAGCAATTGAAAACAACGCCTCAAAGACGAACACAAATCATAGGTGTTTTGCAAACTTCTAATGCAAACTAATTGTCTAAAATAAATGTAATTCCACTTTATTGCGTGATAATAGAATAAACACACCTTCTATTAGAGCTTAAATGGCGGACTGCTCAACACAATTACGCCATCCGAATCCAATGGTTCGATTGTCTGAGTCGTTGAGACGAGAAGATAAATACATCTATTACAACCTTATTCAAAACACCCAACCAAACTAATCTCGGATATTACTAAAGGGTATTTTGCTACTTGACCAAATATCAATTGGGCAAGAAGCCAGATGTATTCACAACATCTAAATAGCAGCCCATATTGAGCCAAAGTTTTAGTTGAGAACATATTGGGAACAGTTTTTTCAAAATTTTGCCACTTTTTTTCCACTTTTTATACATTATTTCTTTATCCTAAATCAATCATATCCACATATCACATCACATCAACAAATCTTCACTATTCAACTCCACTCATTCTCTCTCCTCCTTTACATTAAAAACCATTAAAAACCATTAAAAAACACTCCCAATCACCCTAAATTCACATAAATCCAGAAGCAATTCATAAAGAAAAATAGAATCGCGCTATCCATCATAAGACTTCCAATCCATAAGGTATGAAACCATTTCAGTTCATATTCACTACAAAGATTGGGCAACGCGCTAGAGGCAAGGGCTGAAGGGAGAAAAGGACTAGAATAAGCAAAAACTAAGACAAATGGCCAAGAACATATGCATTATTACTACAATCAAATGGAGTGGAAAAACTCACATTGAGTGTTCCTCAAGCAAACTAAAAGTATTGACGCCAAAAAGTATAACAAAATTCTCGCTTGGTCCGAACACTACTGATGTCGGCTGTGCTCGTTTTTTCTACACGAGGGTGAATGAACAAATCTGGATTACTTCTTGACGGATTGGCTCGACTACCAGCTGTGGGTACTATAAGCCAATCCCACGCCGACATGGCGCTTTTTGGTATCTACGTTAAGTTAGATGAATAATACATAATTGCCTCCTGATGGTGGGGGCCTCACCCGACCTCCATAATTTTTTTTCCCGAACTAGAGCCACACTCTACTTCTTGATGATGCAAATTGCCTTATTTACCTTTTCAGCACGCTGATTTTGATACAAATCTCATGGTGCAATTAGAAGAAACAATAGCCAAGAGGACACCAAGGGACGAAGGAGAGAAGATGAGTTCATGCCCCGTTTTCTCTTCTCTGCATGATGAAGTCACGGTCATAAATTCTGAGTTGGGCTCAACATGTTGATTCCCTTTCTTTGTAATATGAATTTGGTAATTGAAAGGATACATGCCATCCTGGATATCTCATTTCCTTTTATTGATATACATTAACTAAATAATGATCAAGATGAATTATATTAAAATTAACTAAATAATTGACGAGGATGAATAAAATTAAAATAAGGAAAAAAAATGCATGACAAATTAATTTGTACATCAATATCATGTAACTAATAGAATTTGTATAGAAAATAATCGATACAATTGACGAAAGAACTAGCACCGCAAAGAGTTAAATTCAACTCATGAATTTACGTTCAGCAATTGAACAAAAAGTATTTATACTCAATTCAATACTGTAAAATAATTAATTGCAACGCAAAAAATAAAAGAAAATAAAAACAAAGAGAAGCGAAAAAACATTTAGAGTAAAGAAAGAACAATGTTTTAGCATAAAATAATTTTTGAATCAATGTTTCAAATAAAGTAAAATCACTTTAAAAAAAAAAACTGGAGTTGAATGAATGGATAAAAACTTAAAAATAGCTAAATGAAAAATGAAAAGTTAAAAATAGCTAAATGAAAAATAGTGGTATTGTATATGAACAAAACGTAACTGGAATGGAAAAATGAATAATAATAGAATAGAATAAAAATAAAAAAATGTGAAAAGTTTAAATAATTCTGGAGTCGTCTAATTTGAATTTTCTTCCCTGTGTGTTCACTAAATAATTATTCCCAGAATTGAATAAAATTAAAAAAAAAAAAGAGAGAAAATCAATAATCTTATCTTGTCTACTTCAGTATTCTGCTAACTAATAGTGAAATAAAGGAGAAATAAATTGGACAAACTTTTTCACAATTTTAAAAAATATCTCAAGTTTGGGTGCATAGCATGGAGTGAACCCAATGGAATTGTTAGCTAAAAATAAAAAAATCACATGAAAAAAAAAGACAAAACATCTTTTAATATAAAGACCTAACCGTTTATTCTACAAAAATAAGCACAGTAAAATAATCCGAAACAAAAAGAAAATCTAGAGAGTCGTCTCATTTCTATTTTTTCGTATATATTCGCTAAAGAATTCATATGGTTCAATAAAATTAAAATAATGAAAATGTCAATCATCTTATCTTGTTTAGTTCAGTAATTTGTGACTAATTGCATTTGTGTAAAAATAAATGATACAAAAGAAAAATATATATAGTCCGAGAACTCAATTCAATACTGAAAAATAATCAATCATAACACAAAAAGCAAAGAAAAAAAAAAAGAGGAAGGAAAGGACATTTAGTGTAAAGACAGACCAATGTTTTAGCGTAAAACCTCTTTTAAACAAACTTTTTTTTCGATCTCATTTTAAAAAAATGGATGAATGTAAAATATATTGGACAATCTTTGTTCACAATTTTAAAAAGTATCTCGAGTTTGGGTGTATAAGATGGAGTAGAAACAGTGGAAGAGATAACCAAAAAATAAATAAATAATCGTGTGAAGAAAATAAGGCAAGACCTTTTAATATAAACAGTGGATAGTTCATTTGACAAAAATAAGTATAGTAAAATAATCCAGGACAAAAAAGAAAATAATTTTGTAAAAAATTATTTATATCGATCAATAAAATTATATCTCTGAATAAAATACAAATAAAAATAAATAAACAATCTTTTTTCTTGTTTAGTTTAGTATTTTGTGATTAATAACATTTGTGTAAAAAAAAAAATAACAGTGCAAAGAATGTGTATCGAGCATAAAAAGAGAAAAAAAAATTAATAGTTCATAAAAATAGAAAAAAACCCGTACAAAAAATGGAAAAAAAAAAGTTGTGGGTGCATAACATAGAGCCAAAACAGTGGAAGAGGTACCCAAAAAAAAATATATTGTTCAAAAAATAAGAAATCTTTTAATACAAAGGGGGAACATTTCATTCGACAAAAATAAGTCCAATAAAATAATCCGGAACAAAAGAAAATCTAGGGCGTTGTTCATTTTTTTTTCATATATATTCACTAAATAATTCATATGGTTCAATAAAATTAAAATAATAACAAAATTAGTGATAGCAAAATGACCTGCGATGACTCGAGCTCGATGGGGAGCCCCCCTAATGAGGCAACAAATGGCGACCCGATTGTTGGTGGGACGGGTCGGGCTTCGTTTCTCGCCCCGTCATGGGTCACACGACTGGGCGGGTTGGCCTTGCCCCTATCCAAACCCGCCTGTGTAAATTTTTTTATTTTTATTTTTATATAATTTAGTGATATACAGTTTACAATTTAGAAAATTGCTCAATATTTTACTTCAATCAAAAGCCTTAATACTGCCATCAACACTATTAACTAATTATCAACACAATTAACTAATTACCAACACAAATACTATAATAGTATTATTATACTAAAATTGAAAATTCGAAGGAAAAAATTTACGAAGGGGCCACCAAATGGAGCGGGTTCGGTATCCCTCCCACTCTCCGCCACCCGATCTGCCCTAATCTACCCCGCGGCTCATGGGTCACGGGATGGGTCAAGGCATACAAAAATTAAATGGAACGGATCACGGGGCAGGGTGACCCTCCACAAACCCACCCCATTGCCATCACTAGATAAAAATCAATAATCTTGTCTTGTTTACCAATGCAAAGAACGTACATCAAGCATAAATAGAGAAAAAAATTATATTGTAAGTTTTTTTCCATTAATTTCATTTTAAACGAAAATGGTTCAATTCAGAATTAGATCACTTTCATAATGAACGATACAATTGAAAAACACATTAATCTATATATATAAAATCAGCATTTTTTCCCTCCAAAACACATTTCTAAGTTTTCCCGCCTATTGAATTTGCCTAATATAAACTTCTATCTATATATAGAATAATTTATATTTATATATATAGAAAATGAGGCTTTTTTCTTATTATATTTTTTATTGTCGTAAATCCGTTTTCCCGCTTAAAATAAACTCTCTTTTTATTTTTTCTTTCCTAATCCATATCCAACTCTCTTTCATTTTTTCCCTAATATATTAATATTAATGTATAGAGATTTTATTTAATTATTTCTACCCCACTTTACCCCATCTCATAATATCTAAATATTCTCTCTATCATTTCCTCTCTTTTTATTTTCTACGTATAAAACATAATAATTTGTGATTCTATTTTGCTCGACTTGATGAGAGCTTTAAAACAAGTATACTATCAATATATAAATTGTTATTTTTGAAAACAATTAAAATTTACCCCAAATATATAAATTAGTACCCAACTTAAATATAAATTGATATTAATATATATATATATATTAATGACTACTGATGTAATAAGATTAAAAATTTTGATAATTTGTTACGACACTTAATTGATGTTTGGGCGTAAAATTCAAATATAATAAGATATTTCATTATTTTGCACTTTAACATCCAAATTTCAATAACAAATAACAAATTTAATTTGTTACCTCATTAGCTTCTGTTATTATTAGTTGTAATTTAGTTTATTAGGAAAAGTATTATATATTTTTCTTTAAAATATTACAAATTTCAATTTTTTTCTATTTTTTCTATCAAATCATCAATTAATATATATTTATGTGTCGAACAATATAAGTGTGTTCCGAGAATTGGAATGAATTTTTAACTGATTGTTTTTTCATAATTTTTGTATTTAAAAAAAAATTATTTAAAATTAATAGTTTTTACTAAGATTTAATTTTTAAGCCATAAAAAATTACGATTGATTAAATTGTTGCATAAAAATTCAAATAAACACTTAACATTAAAATCAAAAAATAAGATCATAAATAATAATTATTTTTGTAAATAATTAACTAAGAAACAAAAAATAATTAAAATTAACAATCCTACTAAGATTCAATTTTTTTTACACTACAAAATTACGATTCATGAAAGTTTTACAAAAAAAAAAAAAAAAACTTACCAGCAGCTGGCTGAAGTTTGAGACAAAATTCACTACTATGATCCTCAATAGGTACTAAAAAATTTAAAAATTAGGTTGGACCCAATAATTAATTTTAGAAACAATCAATTATTTTTATAAATAATAAGCTAAAGAATAAAAGTTAATTAAAATTAGCGATTTCTATAAAATTTAATTTTTTGTGTGATGAACAATTACAATTTATTAAATTTTTACATAAAAATTAAAATAAATATGTAACATGAAAATTAAAAACTTAGCTTGGAACTTTTATTAATTTTAGAAAGAATTTATTATTTTTAAAAATAATAATTAGCTAATGAATGAAAATTAATTAAAATTAGTGATTTCACTAAAATTTAATTTTGACGGGATAAAAAATTATAATTTATTTAATTTTTAAATAAAATATTAAGATAAATGTATAAGATCATTTTATTGAATATATATTTATATCTTTTAAATTCCAAGATATCTTTTCAATTGTAAGATATTTTTTAAATTGGATTCATATAATTCTTAAAATTATGGCCATCAAGCCAATTATTTTGAAACTAATTATTTCTTAGAAATAATTAATTAAATACAAAAATTAACTATGATTATTTAAACTATTATTAATTAAAATAATAAATTCTATTGCCAATATTTAGCTAGACATGGGTTTAGTGGGCAAAGATTTATAAAAATTAATTACATTGTTAAAAGGAAAAATATAATTAATTTAGAAAATGCAAGAAATCATTAAATTGCTGGGGATTTTCCCTAAAAAATGAAAAAAAAACCTTTAAATTGTAATATATCATTTAAATTACAAGATTTCTTCAAAATTAAATTCATACAATTCTTAAAAGCGATGATATTAAAATAGCTATTTTATAAATTATTAATTCATTTCATAAATAATTAGCCAAAAATAATAATTAGTGAAACGAATTCTATTACAATTAATTAAAATTAATACTATTACAATTAATTAAAATTAATACTACTGTGAAGATTTAATTGGACTTGGTTTTAGTAGGTGAAAATTGACATTGTTTCGTTGGACGAAAATTAATAAAAACTAATTATATTTCCAAAACAGAAAAATGACATTAATTAAAAAATAAATAACGATAAAAATTAATTAGACTGCAATTGTTGAATAGATTTTTCCTTATTTTCCTAAAATAGAAACATAACTTTATTTCAAAAAATGAAAAATCATTAAAATTAATTATATTGCTACATGAAAGAAAAATATGTTTACGAAATTAATTTATCTTTTTCTGTATTTTAACATAAAGTTAAGTTAACACCTATAAGATTTTTTATTCTTAGAATTGGGGTATTACTTCTTATTGTAAAGTAAGTCGGCTGATATTAAAATGATTATCACAGAAATAATGAATTATTTTCATAAATAATTAGCTAAAAATAAAAATTTATTAAAAATAATTATATTACGATTAATTAAAATAAATAATATTGTTACAATTTAATTGGATTTGGTTTCAATTGGCAAAAATTGACACAATTTCGTTGGAAAAAAATTAATCAAAATTAATTATATTGCTAAAACAGAAATATAACAGTAATGAAAAGATAAATAATAATTATAATTAGTTACATTTCCATGGTTGGCTAGATTTTCTCTAAAAAATGAAAGACATCTTTTTACATACAAGATATCTTTTTAATTGTAAAATATCTTTAAAATTATATTCATACAATTCTTAAAATTGTGGTTAAAATCCGAATTATTTAGAAATTATAAATTATTTCTATAAAGAATTAGCTAAAAATAAGATTTTATTAGAATTAATTATACTACAATTAATTACAATTAATTATATTTCTCAGATTTTATCGGATATATTTTCATTTGATAAAAATTGAGATAGTTTTATTAGACGAAAATTAATCAAAATTAATTAAATTGTTAAAATGGGGAAACATAATTATTTCAAAAAATGAAAAATAATTAAAATTAATTAGATTGTTACCGGAAAGAAAATGTGCTTACGAAATTAATTTACCGTTTTATGCATTTTAAAATAAAGTTAAGTTAACGCCTATAAGATTTTGGATTCTTACAATTGGGGTATTATATCTTATTGTAAAGTAATTCGAGTGATTATTAGTCCCTAATTAACTTTATTTACTTTTTCAGTATCATTTTTTTTTTGAAAATGTGCTTTTTTTATTCTCATATGTTTTTGTATTTTCTATGATATTTCTTTTGAGTTACAGTTGATGACAAAATACTAATATTTTTTTGTATAATTACGGGTGTTTCGAAGGGTCTGCTCCATTTTTTTTCTTTTTTCAAGTAACAAGCTCCAAAATAGGTATTCAAATAGTAATGATTTTTTATTTTGATACTACTCGAACCAACAATTATATAATAATTTTTGGTTCAATATATCGCTTTCGCTGGGGAATAAATCTAAGAATTCTTATTAAACAATTGGCTATCACCTCAATCAATTATTTAAATTATAAGACTCAATTAGAATATTTTAATTGGCTTCCAACTATATTAAATCTTTATCTAAATTTCTGTCTCCTAAATAAATATTAAGAATCCTACTTACTTTAATTATTTATTTTACACTGAATTTTCCCTGTTGATGTTTTATTTTATTTTTAAGTATAATAAGTTAGATTGTATATTTTAAGTATTAATCACATATATTTCAATTTATTTGTCTTATCCAAATTAATTTAAATGTTATATCAAATCATTCAATATTTAATATGTCGAATATGTTAAATTAATAAGTTTATACCTAATATGTTAATATATGTGTTTAATATATTTAGAATGTATTTATTAAAGAAATAAAATGTCAAAACAAAAGTTTTGGATTAAACTATCACGATGGCGCATTGACACGAATGAGAATTTTCTAGCAGGGCGGGGACGGGGACGGGGCATGGAAGTTTGTAATTCTTATATCATCTGCGTTCAGCCCAGAGTAAATGAGGATGGGTCGGAACGAGGATAACTGTTTCCCAGCGTGGCAAGAATAGTTTATGGTATGTCGGACTGTACTGACTACATTGTTGTTTTTATAATATATCTTTATACTGATTATATTTCATAATTAAAATTTAAAAATCATTATTTACATATTAATTATTAGTAACATACATCATACTGATGTATAATAATTAATATATCTCAAAATTTATAATTGCATATAATAAAATGTAAAATAATTTTAAAGAAAAAATTATGAGCTCTACGAATGTTAGTAGAGTTATTTTAGTATGGTTATTTTAATAACTATAACATTTAATGTCATTTTATTTTGGGTTTACATAAGTAGATTAATCTTACAATGAACAAAATGTAATCTATTATGACAATTACTGCCACGAATTATCATCCCATGCAAAGCATGGGTGTAAATGCTAATTAAGTAACTATTCTATGGAGAATAGTAAATTAAGTTTTGTGGATTTTCGTGAGTTGCTCCTTACATATTTGTACGATGGATTAGTATGAAATATAGGGGAAATTCTATCAAAATTTTTATAGAATTGTTTCAAGTTAAATTCTTTAAGTTTATTGTTGTAACTCATTCTTTATTTTAATTATTTTTTTAGATTTTATATTAATATTATTAACATCTATCAATAACGTTATTAGTTGAAAATTTTATCTCCGTGCAATGCACGGGTGAAACAGCTAGTGTATAGAAAATACCAATTTTACTCCTCTTTATATTAGTGGGGTCCACCATTCTAATAGTAATGACATCAGAGAACAAATAATACAAGAGCATCTATATCTATATCTATATCCATATCCATATATAAAGAAAAGCAGGGAATTTTCAGCCAATTTTTTTAATTAAATTAATTACTTTTCCCACCAAAAACAAAACCCATTTTTGTCTTTTGATTTTTCCCTTTTTTATTAAATAATAATCAATCCTTAATAAATAAATGAACTAATCAAGATCTATATTAAATCTTATCCTTACCAAAATAAGAAAATATTTATAGTCAAAAATAGATTTTTTCAAATCTCTACTGATTTGAACTTATCTTCTATAATTTTTTTATTTTTATTAATGAATAATCAATCATAACGAACAAATTAATAAATTATTTTTATAAATATTTAGCTAAGGAAAAAAATAAATCTAAATTAGCAATTTCACTAAGATTTATTTTTTGTGTGATACAAAAATAGAAAGCATTAAAATTTTACATAAAAATTAAAAGAAACTTGTAAGATGATTAGATTGGTTCCTTTAATTAATTTTTTAAAAAATAAAATTAACTAAAAAATGAAAATTAGTTAACATTAGCAATTTTTTAGGATTTAATTTTAATGTGATAAAAAATTACAATTCATCAAATTTGTACACAAAAACTAAAAGAAACAAGTAACATTAATTTTTTTAATTAATCGTTCAATTGTAACGTTATTTTAATATTTTTAAATTGAATTTATATCTATTTTGATATCTATATCTGTTAAATTGCCAATATTATTCAGTGGAAATAATTAATTGATATATTTTAATAAGGGATTCCGCTCTAATTTTTTTAACTTTAATGCTACACATTTCTTTTAATCTTTTAATTTAACGAAAAAGGAACTGCAAGTTCACTTGCCAAAGATTAAACTAATTATTTAAGAAATAACTAATTATTTAAAATTTATTAATTATTTTTCACAAAAAAAATCATTTTTAACAATAATTAGCCAAAAATGTAAATTAATTTCATTGCAATTAACTAAAATTAATTATATCACAAAGATTTAATTTGATATGTTTCAATGGACAAAGATTAATCAAATTAATTATATTGATAAAGGGAGAAAGTATAATTTATTTCAAAACAAAAATAATTAAAATTTATTTAATTCCTACGGTCAACAAGATTTTTCCCAAAAAATTAGAGAAATACTTTAAAATTACAATGAACCTTCTTAAATTATAAGATAAGTTTAAATTATATTCATACAAATCCCAAAAGTATATATATTAAAATATTTATTATGGTTCTTAAAAAAAACTAACTTTTATAGAAATAATAATTTGAAAATAAAAATTAATCATCTTTCAATTAATTAAAATTTATTACGTTGGTAAGATTTAATTGGATACGGTTCTTCAAGTGGGCAAAGATTAATCAAAATTAATTATACTTTTCAAATGAAAAAACATAATTAATTTAAAAATAAAAATAATTAAAATTAGTTAGATTGCTACGATTTGACAGATTTCTCCTAAAAAAGAAACATATATTTTAAATTGCATGATATCTTTTAAATTACAAAAATATATTTAAAATTAGATTGTATAGCTCTTAAAACTACAAATATTAAACTAATTATTTTTCAAATAATTATATAAAAATAAAAATTAATTATGTTGCAAGTATTTAATTTATTCACGTTGGACTCTAAGATTTAATTGGACTCGATTTCACTAGATGAAAATTTATACAGTTTAATCTATATCTATATCTATATCTATATATAAAGAAAAGTAGGAAATTTTCGTCTTATTTTTTTAATTCATTAAATTAGTTTTCTTGCCCATTCCCCCAAAACTCCATTTCTTATTATTTTAATATTTAATTGATAATCTTTATATATATATATATATATATATATATATATATATATAAAAGTAAAGTCTTGATTTTCCCAAATATCAAAATTAGATTTTCTCAAATCTTCTAATCTATATATATATATCTAGAAATAATGTTTCTTCCCATTCACAACTTATTTTTCTTAATTTTTTAATTATTTTTAATTTAAGTCGTACATATTTTCTCGACACTTCGTTCTTTTAATTTTTTAAGTTAACCTTTCTAACAGAAAATAAATGGGCACCAAATGCACCATTCTCAATACAAGTAGGGAATCAATCCTGCATGAACCCCATCACATGCTTCACAAAAATTTTAGATTTTTTTAGTGTTTTTTCGTCATGCTTAATTAATTAAGCATTACTTTAGACCTTCAAGATTATTAATTATTATATTGAATATTTTTATATTCGCCTATGTTTCTATTATTTTCAATTGTTAATTAAAATTATTGCTAATAAATTTTTTATCCACCCTTCGTGTTTCCTTTCTATGCACTGATCTTCAAAATCCAAAATTATTTTACTTATTTTTTTCTCCAATTTCCCTCTTATCAATTCAATTCTTGCCTTAATTAATCAATTGATATATACAAATCTTACAAATAACTTCATTTGTTGAAAAAAAAAAGAAGAAGTAGGATTGTCGCTTAGCACTGTTATAATAAAACCATGACACTGTATCAAGCCAATGAAAAGTAGTGCTTAAATCCACCGCAATGCTCGCTAAGCTATGAGCAACACTCCCGCCCTACAATTAATTGATTTGTCTTATAATGTAAAGTGATCAATATTACTATCAAATTAGAACATTTTAACTACTTAACCGATTTTTTTATTTTATTTATTTTAATTTATTTTTTACTTTTTTAAATTAAAAACGATTCGACCCGGTTCAACTGTTTGACCCTTGAACCATTGCCTTCTCCGATTTGCTGGCTGGTTCAGTTTTCTAAACATTAATAAAAATAATTAATTATTTGAAAAATTAATTAGTGGATCCAAATAATAAAAGCCATAAAAATTGATGAGAACTATAACTAAAATTCGATATAAGCTGTTGAAATGCAATAATAAAATATGTTCTTAAAGCTAATTGACTACTAATCAAATCCAATAACAAAACCATCCAAACTAATCTAAAATCCGTTTAAAAGATATAACTGTTGGACCCTTTAATTATTTTCATAAATAATTAATTATTTTAGCAAATAATCAGCTAAGGAACTCAAATTAATTAAATTTAATTTAATTTAGGAATTTTTCTAAGATTTGATTTTGGTGTGAAATAGAATTACAAAAAATTAAAAGAAACGCGCAATGTGAAAATAAAAAAATTAGATTGGACCCCTTAATTAATTTTAGAAATAATTAATTATTTCTTTTAAATGAAATTAGATACAAAATAAAAATTAATCACAATTAGAAATTTCCTAAGATTTAATTAAATTGAAAGTTGGATTAAAATTAGCTCAAAATGATAATTAATTAAATTTAATTATATTTCAATTTATTAGAATTAATTATACTGTCAAGATTTAATTGAATTCGGTTTCATTGGATGAAAATTGACATGGTTCAATTGGACAAAAATTAATCACAATTAATTATATTGCTAAAAAGACAAAATACTATTAATTTAAAAAATAAAATACAATTAAAACTAATTCTATTATTGTGGGTTGGTGGGATTTCTCTTGAAAAATGAAAGGTATCTTTTAAATTATTAGATATATTTTAAACTAAAAAAATCTTCAAAATTATATTCATACAATTCTCAAAACTGCACCTATCAAACTAATTGTTTTATAAATAATTATTTTTTAGAAATAATTATCTAAAAAATGAAAATTAATTAAATTATAATTAATTGAAATCAATTATGTTGAAAAAATTTAAGGCGGCATCATTTCATTGGATGAAAATTAGTCAAAGTGAATTATATCATTAAAAGAGAAAAAATATATATAATTAAATTAAAACAATGAAAAATAAATAAAATTAGATCACTACAAGGTTGCCAAGATTTCTTTTAAAAAATAAAAGATATCTTTTAGATTGTAATATATCTTTTACATTACAAAATATATTTAATCATATAATTTTTAAAGCTATGCTATTAAGTTAATTATTTTAGAAATAATTAATTCTTCTGTTTTGAATTATTATCTAAAAATGAAAATTAATTATATTTAAATTAATTAAAACTAAATATGTTGTTAAAATTTAATTGGAGTATATTTCATTGGACGAAAATTCACATGGTTTCATAGGATTAAAATTAATCAAAATTAATTATTATATTTCCAAAAGGGGGGGACATATAGTTAATTTTAAAAATAAAAAATAATTGAAATTAATTAGTTTGCTGCGAGGTGAGAGATGCTCCCTAAAAATGAAAGATATCATCTAGATTTGAAGTTGTCTGCCAAAATCGAAAATGTCTTTAAAATTACTTTCATATAAAACTTTTTTTGGAAAGTTTGATTTCGTTGGACACGGTTTTAGAAATAGCGCAAAAAATTATTAAAGTTAATTAGATTACTATGGGTTCGCAAGACTTTCCCTAAAAATGAAATATATCTTTTAGATTGGAAGATATTTTTCAAAATCGAAAATGTCTTTAAAGTTACTTTCATATAAAAGAAAATTTTAAAAAATCTTATTTCATTGGACACGGTTTTATAAATATATACCGCTATTAAAAAAATTAAAATTAAATAGATTGCTATGAATTCGCAAAATTTCCCTAAAAATGAAATATCTCTTCTAAATTGAAATATACTTTTTAAATTATGAGATATCTTTAAATTTAGATTCACATAATTCTTCAAACTATCATCTATTAAGTTAATTACTTTAGAAATAGTAAGTTCGTGTTATGAATGATTGTCTAAAATACAAAAATTAATTATATTATAATTAATGAAAATGAATTGCATTTCGAAATTAATTAACATGATTTCATTGGACCAAAATTTATCAAAATTAATTAAATCACTAAATGGCGAATATATGATTAATTTTAAAAAATGAAAAATAATTGAAATTAATTAGATTGCTACAGCGAAGAAAAAATTATTTTCGAAATTAATTACATCTTATTGCAGAGTGAGTCGATTGATAATTAGTGCATAATTAACTTCATTTACTTTTTACTAATATTCTTTTTTTAAAACATACTTTTACCTGGATTCTCATATATTTTATATTGTCAATAATATTTCTTTCAAGTTACAGATGGTGGCAATTTGACATATGATTAATGACATTAGACTTGGACAATCATTTTTACATGTTGGAATTTTCTTAAAAGTCAATCTTCGATGACATATAGTTACGTTTATGATTTTAAATGTTATAGATCACATCATCATATTTAAAATCATGATTGCCAATGAGGATAGGAAAGCAAATAAAAATACAAATACGGCGTTAATATCAATTTACCAAAATTCGGTGTACGCGACCTAATTTTTTATTTTTTACAATTCTTCCAATAAAATAAAATCTTAAGATTTTTTTTTTCTAAAATTGTGTTATTTATGTATAGACATTATATTATAATGAATTATTTTAAATTATTTATTTTATACTGATATCTCCCAAATTTGTAATTGAATATAATATAATATAGAATAATTTTAAACAAAAAACTACAAGCTCTATGAAAGTTAGTAAACTTTTTAGTGTAGTTATTTTAATAACTATAACATTTAATTTAATGTTATATTAGTTTGCATTTATATTATCACAACCTCCATCACAAATTGTTATCTTGTGCAATACAAGGGGAACTCTATCGAAATTTTTTAAGAATTTTTCAGTAGTTATTTTAATTAAATTTTGTGCTTTGGCCAGCATTCAATTCATTTTTTTTTTGTATTACTTTCATACTATTAGCATTTATAAAAAAATTATATTTGTTGAAAAATTGGTCTCCTGTGCAACGCACGAGTGAAACAGCTAGTAGTTAAATAAAAGTGAAACCGATTGGATAATCTTCGTGCACATATTTTACTCTTTAATTCAAGATTGGGTAAATAATATAGAACAACAAGAATAAATCATTTAATGTAAAGGGGGAATAGTCGATTTGACAACGGTGCAAATAATACGCATTCCATCGTCACAAATGATTTATCAAAGTCTATCAATTCATTATTTTACATTCTCGCTTCCTGCATTAAAGTTCAAGAAAGAAACATTGAAAAAATACTGCTACTGCTGTAATTTGTGCAGCAGCAGCATCCAATAACCATCAATAAACAATGAAATTTCCATAAACCCGTTGATGTAATAAAACAAACTGTTTCAAGAACAACCAAACATCACAGCAACCAAAACAAATTCAAGCTCAACAAACCCATAACATTCACCTGTCATTGAAATTGAAAATGAAATTGAGCTAGCAATCAATAAATAAGAAAAAAAAACCCATGTTCTGAGATGTGAATTCAATCAAGGCTTCCCAAGCGTCACAGCCTTTAACTTTGAATTGGTAGAGTTCTCTGTATTTGGACCACCACCTGCAGAATTATTCTCTTCATCCCGACAGCACATCGAAGACAGGGTAAGTCCATTATCTTCATCAGCATTGAAGTGAGCATCCACAGGCTGCAATGTTACACAAAAACTAACATGACAATCAAGAAATAGGAAACCAAAACTAATACTCAACACTTAAAATGCAAAAAAACTAAAGAACGATTCAAATTTGCATCATGAATAACCCTAGCATTGATATAAATTCCATAGAGCTATTTTTTACCTATCACAAGACAGGAAATGCGAATTACCACATTTGAATCAACTTGAGTTGTGTTATCGAGAAGCAAATTCAAATTCTCATCATCATCACTCTCCTATTTTTCAAAAAATTCCATTATTAAATATATTCAGCAAATAATAATAATCAAAGCAAAAGAAAATAGTGAAAGAGATGATAAAGAAAAGTTGAAGGCGAGGCACAAGGCCAAAGATAATATACACACAAGAGAGAAGATGACCAATTTGGTGAAAAGCTTTTCTAAATCCATTGATCTGTCCGTGATGAATAAATTACAAGGCGTTTGGTTAATTTCCTAATTCTAGCCTGTTAAGAATTACAACAAAATAACTATGACAAGGTAGAAAATACTTATACAAGGAATATAAAATATTACAATGCAACTCTACAAAAATAAAGGTTCTAGACGTGATCTTCTTCCCAATATCCCCCCTCAAGACGGAGGGTGGTAACATGCCGATCTTGGAGCGAAGAGAGTGAAGCCGAGGTCCGTGGAGAGGCTTGGTAAGAGCATCGGCAAGTTGATCGTGAGAGGAAACATGAGCCACGCGCAAATGGCCAAATTGTACAAGTTGGCGAACAAAATGAAAATCAATGGCAAGATGCTTAATCTTAGGGAGTGTTTGATAGGATTCCAGGAAAAGGAATTCCCTGAAAACGAATTCCCGGAAAACCGATTCTCACCCTTTTCTTGGATTGAGTTTTCCAGGAAAATCATTGTTTTTGTGCTTTAAGGACTTATACCTGGAAAACGAATTCCCGGAAAACAAATACAATCAAACATACAAGTTGGAAAATGATTTCCTTGATTTGACATTTTCCGGGAAAATATTTACCAATCAAACACACCCTTAGAGTGAAATAGAGGATTGGCACTGAGATAGGTAGCGCCGATGTTGTCGCAATAGATAACAGGGGAGCGGCAGAAGGGAGACCAATCTCAAGGAGGAGAGACCATAACCATTGAAGCTCCAAGGCGGTATCAGTGACCGAGCAATATTCAGCTTCGGTGGAGGATCGAGCAGGGCTGGATTGCTTCTTTGAGCTCCACGAAATGGTATTGCAACCAAGATAGACAATGTAGGCACCGGTGGAAGTACGATCGTCAGGATTGCCACCCCAATCGGCATCTGAAAAAGCATGTAAACTAAAAATAGGGGAGGGACGGATTAGTAAACCGAGGTCCAATGTGCCACACAAATAGCGTAAAATACGTTTTTTAAGGGCACGCCAATGTGTGGTAGTGGGTGAGTGCACAAACTGAGAAAGTTTGTTAACACTAAAACAAATATCCGGACTAGTAAGTGAGAGATATTGCAATCCACCAATTAATGATGTATACTCTATTGCATTATCAATCTTGTGATCATAAGGGAAGGTGAGAAAGTTAGTAGGCAAAGGGAACGGCGCAGGTCGTGCGTCTGCCATGTTTGCGCGATGAAGGAGATCGGAGGTGTATTTCCTTTGAGTTAACAGCAACCTACGGGGAGAGGAGGTGACTTCAATGCAAAGAAAATAAGTTAGTGGGCCAAGACCTTTAATGGACAATCGGTGTGATAACCGGGAAATCAGCTTGGTGATGGTAGATTGAGAATTGCCGGTGACGATAATGTGATCCACATAGATGAGAACCAAGGAAACAACCCCTTGATGACAATAAATGAACAATGAATTATCAGATTGGGAGGGTCGAAACTGAAGTTGATGGAGAAAATTTTTAACAGACTAACACCAAACCCGGGGAGCATGTTTAAGGCCATAGGTGGACTTGTGTAAACGGCAAACATAATCGGGGTGATTTTTATCACGAAAGTCGGACGGTTGAGCCATATAAACTTCCTCTTTAAGATGACCATGTAAAAAGGCATTATTAACATCCAATTACCGCAATGGCCACCCAAATTGAACTGCCAAAGTAAGAACCAACTCGACAGTAGTGGGTTTGACAATAGGGCTATATGTTTCAGTATACTGTTGAAAACCACAAGCAACCAAGCGAGCTTCATATGGATCGATATCACCAGTGGGAGTCTGTTTGATTCTAAAAACCCATTTACAACTAATAGTATTTTGGTGAGGAGAAGGAGGAACCAACGTCCAAGTATTATTTTGCTCAAGTGTAGATAGTTCAACACACATGGTGTCAAGCCAATGGGGTTCAGAGAGGGCTTGTTTGACGGTGTGAGCTTCACGTGAGAGGTAAAGGAAAGATTGAACAGTGAGAATTTGTTTAGGATCGGTTGTTGTTTGTTTGGATAATGCACGAGTAACCATACGATGAGTGTGAGGTGGTGGGTGAGGGGATGATGGGCAGCAGCGGGTAATGGGGAAGAAGGTAAAGGGTCAGGAGCACAAGATATAGGTGAGGTGGCGTTAAACAAATCCACAATGGAGCGGTGAGGGCATTGTGGAGATGTGTTGGTGGAGGAGGTAGATAATGGAGAGATGGAGGGCAATGGCAGTGAGGATAGTGATGGGGAAGGTGACGAAGTAAAGGAAGAAGAAGAATGAGATGAGAAAGGAGTACCTGATGGTGGCGGCGATGACAGCTGGAAGGGAGTTGCTCGGAGTTGGTGCTCGGGGAAGTCGGGGTCGAGAAGGGCGAAGGGTTGATTGATGGTGAATGAGTGAAGCGAGAGGTGGCTGAGGATCCCAAACCTGCAGAATGCTCAGAAGAACAAAATGGTATCAAAGAAGATGTATGGAAGTCAGTAGATTTAGAAGAAGATGATGAAATTGCAAAAGGAAAGTTATTTTCGACAAAAGTGACATGCCGAGAAGTGTAGACCTTACCGATGTTAGGATCATAGCAATAATATGCACTTTGGGTGCTGCTATATCCAAAGAACATGCAAGGAACAGAGTTGGCTTCTAACTTGTGTTTAGTGTAGGGACGAAGCCAAGGATAACAAAGACAACCAAAAATACGAAGTTGAGAAAAATTTGGTTGTTTGTGAAAAAGTTGTTCAAAGACTGAAGCGTAATTATACTGAAGTTTTGGCATGTGATTAATTAAATAAATTAAATAGCAGTGTGAAATGCGTATGGACAAAATTTAATGGGCACAGATGCGTGATGCAAGAGTGCAAGTCCGGTTTCTACAATATGAAGGTGAAGCCGTTCGGCGAAACCATTGTGTTCAGGAGTGTGCGGGGGTCAAGTTAAATGTGTAATGCCATGTTCAGATAAAAAATTAGTCAAGGCAATAAATTCACCTCCGTTATCACTATATAATTGTTTGATCTTGACCTGTAAGAAATTTTCAACGAGAGATTTAAATCGAGGGAAAATTTCTTTAACATCAGATTTTTTGCGCAAAGTGTAAAGCTAAACATAACGAGTATAATGATCAACAAGCACAAGATAATATTTGAAACCATCATCCGATGTAATAGGCAATGTCCAAACATCGCTAAACATAAGCTCAGGTGGACGAGTACTAGATAAAGTAGATTCAAAAAATGGGAGTTTGTGACTCTTTACACAGTGACAAGAATCACAATTAAATGACTCAGACAATAATGACACATTGCAAGAATCAAATAAAGGACGTAAAACTTTAAACGAAGCATGACCTAAACGACGATGAAAAGTGCTAAATGGAACAGACTGAGCAGCGAATGCAAACTTGGGTTTACGATTCGAGCCAGGCCACACGTAAACACCATTCTCAACCTTGCCTCGAAGTAGTGGCTTCCCCGTGCGTCGGTCCTTCACAAAAAAAGTTAGATGGAGAGAATTCAATGTTAGCATTGTTTTTACTACAAAATTTGGAAACTGAGATAAGATTCTTTGAAATAGATGGAACACAGAGAATATCATCAATAAAAAAATTATTAGAAGGAGAGGAAAGAGTTTTGCAGCCTGTATGTTAACTTTGAGACCTTGACCGTCACCAATATGAACATCATCTAGGCCATGATAATCAGAGTGGATGGACATGTTGCTTAGATCCCTAGTGATGTGGTGAGATGCTCCTGAATCAAGAAGCCATTCAGATGGAGAATATGAATGAGCCGGAGGTGAAGCCATGTTTGCTATGGGAAAGTTCAAGGGACGAAATTGAGGATATTGGCGTGGGTTTTGATATATAGGAAGTGTTGGGTTGTAGGGGGTGAAGTTTGGTTGAAAATTGGGTGGAGAACCCGATTGATGATTGAGAGGAATGGTGCAATATTTGGGGCAACGTTTGGCTGAGTGTCCGGTTTCTTGACAAAGTTGACATTTACCAAGGTACGGTTTGGGAGTGTAATTGTTTGCATTTGGATTTTGAGTGGTAGGATTTTGCGCAATAGGTGGTCGTGAGTTTTGATATGAGGGTCGAGAGTTTTGGTTGTGATTTTGTGGTGGTGGTTTATAGACTGTGTGAGCAGTGTGGGGTGTAGATAGGTTGAGACCCAGATTTTCAAGTTTCAATTGGGTTTCCTTGGTAAGTAATTTCTCATGTAGCTCCTCAAATCCTAATGAAGTATCTCTAACACTGATGGCTTCTGTAAGAGGATGATACTCAAAACCCAATCCATTTAAGATGTGAACGGTAACCTCATCGTCGTTGGGTTTTACTCCAAGAATCTTGAGACTGTCAACAATTCCTTTACCCTCTTGGAGAAACTTGGCCATGGTAGCATCACCTTCTTGTAGGAGGGTAAGTTTGCCTTTGAGACCCATGATTCGAGCACGTGATGGCTTGGCTTAGATGTTTTGAATACTAAGCCAACCCTCATGCGATGTTTTAGCAGAGGCAATGATCGTCACTAAACTTGGTGTAGTTGAAGCAATGATGGTGCTCAAGATTCATTTATCTTGGTGGATCCAACAGGCAAAATCTGGATTTGATGTGCTAATTTCTCCGGTTTGAGTAACTGCAGGTGGACAGACGCATGATCCATCGACATATTTAAGCAGATCTAGGCCAATGAGGAGGCTTTCGATCTATGCATACCAGGCAAAGTAGGTTGTGGGGGTGAGTTTAATAGTTAGTTGTGCTTGTGCGTTACTTACAACGGGTGTCATGGTGGTTGTTTGTGATGATGTAGGTGTTGGAGGTTGATCTGTTTTTGAGAGCTATCCTTAGTAGAGGAGACAGTGGAAGTCATGATTTATTTGCTGGAGAGCGGTAGCTCTTATACCATGAAAGAGATGATAAAGAAAAGTTGAAGGCGATGCACAAGGCCAAAGATAATATACACACAAGAGAGAAGACGACCAATTTGGTGAAAACTTTTCTAAATCCATTGATCTGTACGTGGATGAATAAATACAAAGGAGTTTGGTTAATTTCCTAATTCTAGCATGTTAAGAATTACAACAAAATAGCTATTACAAGGTAGAGAATACTTATACAAGGAATATAAAATATTACAATACAACTCTACAAAAATAAAGGTTCTAGACGTGATCTTCTTCCCAATAAATAGAACGTGTGTCAAATTACCTCCGAACTATACTCATCATCTTGAGCATATTTGACAGTGATGGATGAATCATCACACAACGAATCAATGCAACAATCCCTAGCACCATCATTTACACATCAGTAGCCGGATATTTGAAAGAGATAACGCTTGCCCTCCAAATCCAATATTTGCTTTGGTATTTCATCCGTCTTTCACAAATAATAATGGAAATGTTTGAAGTAGTTATAGTTGAATATATAGGGAATTTAACCAAAAGAAAAAGATCGAGAGAGAGAGAGAGAGAAAGGGAGAGCGAGAGAGAGAGAGAGAGAATCCACCTCATCCATCTCACTATGCAATTCTAGAACTCCTTTTCCAAGAATACATCGACACAACTCATCAAAAAACACAGCGGTGGTGCTCACTTCTTTATCCTTTAACTCCAGCATCAACTTGTACTTCTCTAGAGGCTTTTCCATTTGCTTTCCGCAACCACATTTGTCATACGTAATCCCCACCATCTGGTTCAGCCCGTCCAATGCAAGTGCCATCATCGTATACAAAATAAGACCATACATCCCTTGACAACACGCAGTTTATCTTGTCGTAAAACCAATAGCCCTTGGTCTACATGAACATGATGGAACATTAGTTAACATATAGAAAAATCTTAAGATTAACGGACACTTAATCAAAAAAATTTATTTAAGCTCTAAAGGGTAAAATAAAAACAATGATCTTCTTACCTCTTTCAACCACGTTAGCTTTGAGATCTTAGAAATTGGTCCCACACTTCTAGCACTTCCCGAAGAAGCAAATAAGTAGCCACTCCTCGGCACATCAAATCCATACATTGCGCAAATCTATAACGTTTGAAACACAAATTATTAACAATGTGTAATATTAGGTACTCAAAACAACTACTACCAATAAATTTATAAAAGTATTTTGAAAACTTTCAAGCATTAAATAAATAGAAAACCAACTTACTAATTATTTAATTCCTCTACCTCGGGTACGTGCTCATCTATGAGCACCTTTGTCACATGGAACGATGAAGCTAGGACAATCGAATTGTAAACTTCTTAAATATATATATATATATTAGTTTTCATTCAAAAAAATAAAAAGAAGAAATAATTGTATTACCCATTTTTGGTCCTACACGATAAAGCTGGAGTAGCACCACAACATTAGCATTTCGATATCTACAAAGAGATGAGTGTGCTTCATCGGTATAAACATCCCAAAGACTACATGAGATCTCTTTATTTCTACAAAAAAGAACCAATAGTTAGCGAGACATTAACTAAATTAAATGAACAATCCAACAGTTAAAAAATAAAATCCACAAAAGCAAGTGTCTTTGGTCAAATAAATATTATAAAGAATAAATTCCTTACTCGAGGCCCTCAACCTTAGCAAAAGAGTGTAGGATTCCGTATTCATAGGTTTGCCATACCAGGCACTCTCACTTGGTAAAAAAGCGCCTACGAAATCTGCAAAACATTTAAGATTAGAATTCATGAATAAAAAATATATTTATCATGGTAGTAATCTATATAATATCTAGGATCTTGCTCACCAATCAAATCAGGACTTTGGTCATTTTTAAGTGTTTTCAATATCTCTTCAACACTCTTGAACTTGTAAAGGTCCAAAAGGAAAGTCGGGGACACATCCAAAAACATTGTCACCAAGATTTCTATCAGTATGGAAGAACAACTTGTAATGGGGCAGAGCTGGCCTCCATCCATTCTCACACACTTGGATATTAAAATTCTTCATAGCCATACTCAACAATGAGCTCTTTAAAACGATCACCAAGTTCCTATTAGGAAATAGCTTGGATACATGCACCCTTGTACAAAGACTGATTGCATTTTATTAGAATATGGAATGTTACTTAAATATGAAAAAGGAAAAATTAAAAATATTCTAAACAAAAACGAAAAAATAAATATCAATCATAACTTACTAGACTAATTAAAAAAATAAAAAAATAATGAAAAGCACTGAAAAGGAAAATAAGTTACCTATGAACTAAAAATCCCTTTCTGACAATAAGTAAATCGAAAACTAATAAGCAAATAAGACAATTACATTGAAATTCAGAAAAAGAAGGTAATGCATTTGTTAAAATACCAGAAAGACGGGAAAGATCCTAGGCTTTTTCAATGGAAATTTGGCAAGCATTATTTGATTTCAAAGCACGATCAGAAAGAAAAATTTAGCAGGATTACTTTGCACAAATTTAGCAGGATTACAAAGTACGATCCTGGCAATAAATTGAAATTAGTTTACAAAGTACATCAGGATTCTAAGTTAGACCAACAATCATATTTCATTGCCAAAAACTGTACATGAACAAATAAGATAATCACAATTTTAGCCGTCGAAATAGTAAGGGGTCGTTCTGTTTGTTTTGTATTTTCTGTTTTCATTTTCGAAAATATTTTGGTGTTTTCTGTTTTAAATTTTTGTTTTGAGAAAATTGAAAATGCGTTTGGTTTGTTGTTTTGAAAAATTTTTTTTGAGAAGGGAAAATAGAAAATGTGTTTGGTTTATATTGTTAGAAAAATACAATTTCGTATAATAAAATTTACAAAAGGATCCTCAAACTTTTCCAAAATTTCAAACAAGCCCTCATCTTCACCTACCCTACGCCACCCCACCCCCTGAAACCCCACCGCCGGCAACCACCATCGCAGGTGGTTCTCCACCTAAGAACCTCCAGATCTGGTGGTCAAACCACCAGATCTGGTGGTATGACCATCAGATCTGGTGGTTTGACTTTTCCGGCGTGGCTGGCGGTGGCCGACGGTGGTCGGCAGTGATCGAGGATTGAAATGTACGAAAAATAAAATTTGGGACTGAAATATAATAAATGTAAAATTTAAAATCCGAAAACGCGTTTTCCTTATTTTCAACATTTAACACTGAAAACGCCGAAAACGTTAAAAAGATGTTTTCGTGTTTCCTATACAAATGTTGAAAACGTTTTCGAAAATGGATTTTCGAAAATAATGAACAGAACGCGTTTTCAACATTTTCGAAAGCAGAAAATAGAAAACGGGTTGAAAAAGGCAAAGAGAACGCCCCCTAAAATTCTCCAATTTCTTTGACAAAGCATCCATTCGGGCAACTAAGGCCGTGATAGCATCTACGTCATAAACTCCACCTTGCTTTGGCATCAATCAATCATAGTACAATTGCTAGATGTTTGCTGCCATATGCTTTTCGAGAATTGAGGACACCTCATCATAAGTCTTATCTATAAGAGACCCTCCAACAGCTAAATCAGAATGTTTCTTGTTCTCATCACCCAACAACTAAGTCATATGAGCCAGTCAGGTATGCCGTGATTCGGACAGTGCCTCGGTAAATCATTAAACCTCTCCCAACCTCCAAATATTGTCCCACTCTGGGGTTGGCTAAAGATGTGATGTCTCAGGTAGTGATGGAATTTCTGGACCAGATTGTCCCATGTAGTGATTGAATTAGCCGGCAACATGTAGAACCAAGTTTTTGCCTTGACAATCAGTGAAAATGAGAAGAGTTTCATTTTAATGGCTTCATGTGCCACCCCATTGATCTTAAACATACTGCAAATCTCTAAAAATTTCCTCATGTGCTCATGTACGTCTGGTAGGTTGTGAAACTGGACGGTCTAGTGTACCAACTGAATTGTGCCTCACTTGATTTTGTTGTTATTCATGCAAATGGCTGGTGGCACCACTCAAGTTGTATTATCGCCAATCATAGGTGTAACATATTCCCTCAAAGGATGAGTTTCATTAATTATTCGATCATCTGCTCCATCGGCCATTTTTTGTTCCAACCTTGCTTTCCTTAGTCTGTTTCTAAATGTTTGCTCAATTTCCGGGCCAAGAGGGATTAGTTCTCTAGTCCTCCTGCTGCGTATAAAAATCTATAACAGAAACAAAAAGGAAATATAGTTAAATAACAAATAAAAATAAAAAGAAAAGTCCAATTAAAGCGGAAATTGTTTAGTATTGATATCAAATCTAAGTCCCCCGACAACGGGACAAAAGACTTGTTTGCTATAAATATATAGTGCAATGGGAAATCACAAGTGTAGGGGCCGAAGAAGCAGTAAGTGGATATGAAGCCACGTGTCGATCCCATAGGGACTTGATTTGAGCACAAAAATTGGCAATGTATCGCATTATTTTATACATCGGATGGGATTGTTGTATTGACTTTAAGACAGAGTAAAACTCACAAAAGAAAATCTACTAATTAATTTAGAGCCTAATACGCAAAGAATAAATGTTTTGAAAGTTTGATCGAGAGTTTAGGAGACTTGGGACTGACAATTTTACTCACTTGATCACCCTAACCTTACGTTCAGGGATCCAAAAATAGTTCATATGTGCTGACGTTTGAATTCCACTAAATTGTTTAACTACCTCTCTCGAAGCTAACTAAACCTATTCAATTAGGCCAATCTACCTATCCCTAAGCAAATTCATTATCAACCATCATATACGCCTTGAAACAGGAAATTCTAATAGTTTGCCTCGTAATGTAACCTACAAGATCACAATAATCTTAAGTTTATCTCTAAATCTTGTCTAAACTAGTGTTGTACATTGCCAATATCTTTTTGTGTTTTTCGCGAATCAAAACACAAACCAATAGATAACCAACCAACTGATCAAAAAGGAAAATTAAAATGCTCAACAACATAGAATCAACACCAATCAACTACTAAAATTTAGATCCAATCATGTAATATTAAGGTTCCCAAACTGAGATCCATTGCTCCCCCCAAGAATAAAAAGTTTGGCCACCCTTGAAATATAAATTAAAGTTCAAAACAAAATAAAAATAATGATAGCAATACATAACTTGGTTCTAGAGAATAATCTTGAAGCTTTCAATCATTAGAGTTGAACAACTCTTCAATTTATTCTTGAGTTTCTTCCCTAAGTTGTGCGTTTTGGCACTTCAATCTCTTTAGTCCCCCATTCAACCCTTTTCTTGTTTTTTTATCGCCTTTTTGTAGCCTCCTAAGACTTGTGGAACACCCTAAAAATGAGTACCAAGCCCTTTTTATCACTAGGAATGCTGAAAAAGCTATTTGGGCCATGTTTTTGGGCTAGCTGGTGTAGGCTGCCCGCGTCCCCCCGACTGCGTTTTTTTTCTTCCGACTTGATATTTTCAACTTTTTCGCCCTTTTTTGCCTCTTTTTTGTGCCTTTTGTAATACCTTACACACAATTAAGCATGTACATGTAAAAATACACTTAAAACAAAAGGAAAACGTAGACTAATCATGCTAAAAATTGGAAAATTAATACATGAAAAGACAGCCAACACACAACCTATCAAATACCAAAATCAGAGTTCGAAACAAATTGGGAAATCTACCATTTGGGATGTTACGACGGATAACTATCTTGTTTATGTGGCGACAACTAGCTTTCAAGAAAATTTGTACTCAGGTTGAAATTGGGGGTTCTGACATAGCGTAGAATCACGGTACGTAATTCCCTTTCTATGTAAATCTTTTAGCACCCGCACTTCTCAGTATTGTGGTCATGACTTTTGGTTCGAATGTCCGATTAAGGTGAGTAAAAATGCGTTGGAAACGAGACAAAGAGACATACAACCTTGTGTGAAATAGAAAACTCCAAAATCCAAGTTTATCCTTGTCAAAACCTAGCGTCAATATTCCATTCTTTTTCGTTCTAGCCCCGAAGTTCTTCAAAGCTGCGCCAATTCAGTTTGTTTTTTTTCAATATTGATTCATACGTCATCCATGTTCCTTTTTTACCTAAAAACAAATGAAACCGAAACATATCAAGTAAAATGGAATTAATTGAATGAGTTTTAAAAATATGAAATAAGTGTAAATTTAAAGTTTATCAAACACCCCCAAACTTAACTTCTTGTTCGTCCCTGAAGAAGAAAACTAAAACTAAAGAAAGAAAATAAAAGCAAATAAAGGAAGCACTAAACGCAAACCACAATTGTCAAACTATGAACCATATGCCTCAAGTAAACGAAATAGTGATGAAACTTCAAATTGGACCAACAAAACAATCACCAAATAAAAAAAAAAGTTCACTTATTCATGTGCTTGACTATTCAGTATGTGTGTGTGCATGCCGCTAGTCATAACCTACCTCAAGTGCTTGTCAAATTATTACCAAAGATTGTTCAATCTAAAACCATTCTTATGTTCCCAAGTGGCAGAAGATCCTCACCTTATGCAGGGATCACTCCTAATGCATGTCTCTCAATTCCCAAGATATTTGTAACTTGTGGATTCTACAAATATCTCATACATTTTTCCACACAAGAAGTCAAGAAGTGTGACTAAATGTTAAGAGAATTACAGTGATCCATCCCGTAAGTCTCCAGATCCCTTGCCTTTAAGTGCTTGCCTATCAATCTCAATTACCTGAATTTTTTCTTATTTTAAAATTTTTTTTCCACTAACTAAATGAAATAAAATGAAATGCAATGCCACAGACAATCATGCGTTCTCAAGAACTCATGTAGCGAGCTTTAGGTCGATGGCTCTTGAGCTCGCAAGTCAAGGCATCGGGTTTTCAAATACCCCTCAAAACTTAATTATTCAAGTCAATGAAGCAAGAGAATGAGGTAGCCATTCAACCAGTGTAGGGTAAGTGGTGGCAATAAGAATCCTAACTTTATGAAATAGAAACCAGAACTTGAACAGGAAAACAAGTGAACACAACCGCAAGGAAACCCATGTCGAAACTTGCGAGTTTCCTAAAACCTCATTTGTTATCTTGCTTGCTTTCGGATAAGAAAGACTAGTCACTTTAAACTACCTTCCTAGCTTTAGTTGCCCTAAGGCTTGTCTCTCTTTCAGAACCTTATTACTTTTAAGCTGTCTTTTTGCCTGAGGCTTTCGAACAAGACTACTTACTCCAGTAGGTTAGTAAGCTACCTCTTCTGTTTTCAGGCAAGGGTAGCTCTGAAGGGAGAGTTTTTTTTTTGCTAATTCTTTTCTTTCTTTTTCTTTTTCTTTTTTTTTTTAATCTTTTTTCAATTGGGAGAATGATAGCATTGGCCAATGCTAGACTCTATAACTAAAAATTCCTTTGACTCAAGTAAAGGACATCAAATAGAAATTGCCCCAACATAGTCACCCTGCCACCCCCAAACTAGGCCTTTTGGCCAATTGGATTGTAAAGTATGGTTGGAGAGAACTACTTCGTTCTAAGCATAAAAATTCAATCACGTGCAATCCTATAGGGGCACAGCATCTAGGTCATAAATTAACAAAAACGAGAATTAAGCGATGAATAGTGTATTTTTCAGTAAGTCGTGCAAAAATAAGTGATAGGAAACATTTGAAAATTTTCAAGTGACGTTCCAAGTGCAACCATCTGTTTGTCAGAAAAGATTAAGCACAATGTCTTCATCGACGGTATATAATTTGACCAAAACACTAAAAAATAAAATGAACAATTTCGTTTTGGAAAGAATACTTCTAATCAAGCAACAAACACGCATGGATAACATTTAGCATTGCCCCCAATGCACACAATCAAGCTCATAAATAAAAACACAATAGATGTAGCAAAAGAAAATGAGGCAAATACTTCCCTACTGAGCCTTGTGAGGTGGGGTGATGAATGTCTGACCTTGTAGGTCCCACTATCCTAGCTTTAGACAATCCATTGGGTTGATTCGGAAGCTTAGAAATGAAAAACAACTGAAATAAATAAAAAAATATGAAAAAAAAGATAAAAAGATGGGTTACCTCCCTCCAAGTGCTTGTTTATAATCTAAAGCCCATCTTTTCCCATGGTAGCTCAAGGTGGTTCTTTTCAGCTATTGCACTCGCAATTATCGGCTTTACATACTTCCACTTTTCCTTTCAGTTTTGTGACTCCTTGAACCTCTTTAGGAGTCCTCTAATATCGCTTCCTCCATTTCCACGTGTGGTGATTCTTCGATTTTGAAGCAAACTTGGGATTTAGGGGTGGTGATGTTGGTTTTAGGACATTTAAACTTACTTGATCATCATCCACCTGTACAATTACCATCCCGGCCTCTACATCAATCAAGGCTCGTCTCATGGCTAACAATGACCTCCCAAGTATAATTGAGATTCTACTATCTTTCTCTATGTCAACGACAATGAAGTCTATCAGAAAGATAAACTTGTCCACCTTCACCAAAACATCTTCGACCACACCATATAGGTATCGAATAGATCGATCCGCTAGTTGAAAATTCACACTGGTGGGTTTTGGGTATCCTAATCCTAGCTTCTTTTAAATGGACAAGCGCATTAAATTAATACTTGCTCCAAGATTGCACAAAGCTTTATTAAAACACAAATTGCCAATAGTACAAGGACTAGAGGAATTCCATGGATTTGCCTTTGTTTCCTCCTTTTGATCTATTTCCTCAATTACCTGATTATCTTGTTGTTCTAAAGGCCTTTTGACATGAATTCCAAGGATCTACACCCCACTTCTTGTAGTAATGGCCATTATCCGCTCATTTGGGTCGGTTTCAGTGTTGCTTGGCAAGCTTCCTTGCGGCCTGGTGGATATGGCAATAGCCAACTACCCAATCAGTGCCTCCAAGTTTTTTTATAGAAACCTGCCGGTTTTGAAGAGCGCTGTCAGTTTTCTTCATAGATTGATAAGTACGTTCCATGTATTTCTCCATCCTTTCCATGAACCAACCTAAATCCTCTTCAATTGAACTCTTCTTTTCTGGCTGCTGGTATTCTGATCCTTGAAATCCTCCATTGTTCTAATTCACTCTCCAAGGGAAGTTTGGATGACCGTGCCAAGCCTGATTACAGATATTCGAGTATGGGTTATTCAACTGGCACTAACCTCCCTGAATGCGATTAACATGAGTGTGCTGCTGCGCTAGAACGACTGACTTTGGTAGTTTTCCTAACTTCACAATACTGCCCACTTTATGTGCTAATGCATCGAGCTTTGCAGTCAGCGCAATGCAATGGTCTACTTCAAAATCTCCCAGAACTCTACTGTGATTCCTTCTATCAGATGCCCACATAGATGTGGCACTAGCCATTCTTTCAGAGAATTCCAATGCAACAACTATGGTCTTAGTAGAGAGACACCCATTGGTGAAGAATCCATGAAGCTATTACATGAAGGAAGCAAGTTCGCATAGAAGTATTGCAACTGAAGCCCATCGCTGATCCCGTCATGAGGACACTTTCTCAACATATTCTTGTACCTCTGCCACGCCTTATCAAAGATTCTAGCTCATGCTGCTGTAAAATAGATATGTCGTCCTTCAGCTTATCAATTTTCACTGGAGGGAAAATGTTTTTTTACAGAAATGCTGAGCTAGGCCATTCCATATAGTAATGCTAAAGACATGTTGAGAATCAAGCCATTCGAGGGCCTTATCGTGGAGAGTGCGGGGAAACAACCTTAGTCTAATGGCATCATCTGAGATGCCTTGGTACTTAAAGTGCTGGCGCATGTATAGGAATCGCGAGACGTGCATGTGGGAATTTTCATTTGCAGTACATAAAATTGGTGCCCCTTCTGGAAGAAATGAATCACATCGTCTTTAACAAAAAAGTTGGCTACCCAAACAGAGGACAAACTATGCTTGACTTGCTCTGTATAATATGCGGTGTCATAAAATCACCAGCCAACATGTTGTCCTTATTAATTGACAGATGTGCTCTTCCACCAATGTTAATTCGTGCTCGTTCTACTTGTGGATTTTCTCGTTCTTTAGGAATATCATCCATGTCTTTCTCTTTTTTATTTTTTTGATTTTCTTTGCTTCTCCAAGATTCGCACAAGAGTGGGCATTCAATTTTCGGATCAAATTTTGCAGTTTCTCCAAGCTTTGCACTTCGCAATAAACTTAAAAGAGAACAAAGAAACAATGAACAAAATTGTAATACAAAAATAATGCTAACTTTACTTTTATAAAGTTAATTTGTTGGCATTTTCTATTTTGCATATTTGTAATTAAATTAATTAAATTTTATATTTAGTTAATTTAATTATGAATTTGTTTTCATTATAATTTTTTATTATTTAAGGTGATAATCCTTGCTTGATTGTGATTATTATAAAAATAGTGTCCATTGAAGCCAGCCTGGAACCTTAGTAGGTGTGCCCCACCAAGCGTGGGCGTTGAGGTTCATTGTATCAAGTTTTTTGGTAAGTGCTTTATACCTTTTTAACTTGATACTAGATAAGATAAGGATTTTATTTTATATTATTGTGTTACCTTATTTATTTATCCTACAACTAATAATATTCTTATTCCTTGTAGAAATTGGAGTCTTATGGTAACTAGGAATCTTGGTCAACAAGGGAGAAAGTCATAATAAAGACACCAAAAAGGAGAGGGAAAAAACACACATTTTGGTGACATATTTTCGTCCCCCATCATCAATCTTGAGAAACATGCCCTTCTTCTATGTTTATGATTTCTTCAAGATAATCCCTTGAACTAATTAATGAACAGCCTTTGATCAAACATAGATCTTGGTTCCAATCTCCAGGAGGAGTCCTACCACTAATAGATTGGCCCACAACATTGAAGAAGATCAACACGGAAGGTGAAGATTAGTTGGAGAAACGCAGTTACAAAAAGCCATTGAAAAGTGACGAGATGTCAGCTCTGATTATATGCTAAGGAAGATCGAACAGGGAGTTCTTTCATTAATTTCTTAGCTGTTGCAATTAATTATGCATAATTATTACCTTTGGCTTCATTTGTAAATTTTTAAACTGGTTGGATTTAGTGGACATGCTTTTGCCCGTGGGCGATGGCCACGTGGTTTTTCCTAGTTGTGTTTCCGTATTATTCCCAGTTAGGTTTCCACGTTAAAAATTCCGTGTCCTTATTGTTTTTACTATTAATTTTCTGCATGACGATGCCAGACGTATCTAGGCTGCGATAATTTAAAGATGCATCTCGCTTTAAATAGTAAACTGTCACCCGTTAAAGCTAATTAACATAACACAGCACAGACCCGTCTGATCACTAAAATCAAATTATTTAGACAACTTAAATTTTCAATTGGTATCGGAGCGGGTTCATTTCTAGAAAAGTGAGATCCGGTTGTCTAAAAATTGACACCTGCACCCCTTAGGCCACCTTTGTTGAATGACTCTAATTATGGATATTAGAAGATTGGGATGCAAATTTACATTCAAGCTATTGATGAACGTTGTTGGGCTTCAATTCTTGATGGTTATACTACAAACACAGTCACTATGAATGGTGTCACCACTGTTAAACCTAGAAGTACTTACTCGAATGCTGATCGTGCTGCGGCCCATTGGAATTCTAAAGCGCTTGATGCTATGTTTTCAACAATTGATGTAGGCCAATTTAGGTCGATTTCTTCACTAAGGATAGTGAAGGAAGCTTGTTTTGCCTTGGACATTGCAAATGAAGGGACTACTGTGGTTAAGTCTCAAAATTGCAGATGAGCATGCAAGAGTTCGATCACCTCATCATGGATGAGCGAGAAGATTTCAAAAACTTCTATGCTAGATTGAGTGATCTCACAAACTCGGCCGACGCTCTTTCTAAAACCTTTACCGATGATGAGATTGTGAAAAAGATCCTGAGATCTTTATTGGAACAATTTGTTGCAAAAGTAACCGTAATTGAAGAAAGCAAAGATCTTACAATTATGAAAGTTAACGAACTTGTAGGTTCCCTTATGAGCTATGAGCTACATCTAAATCCGATGGAAAATATGCAAAGAGGTAGGAATTGCATTTAGGGCAAACAGTGTGGATCTAGAAGAATCTGACAATAACAGTGAGGATCCCGATAAGTGTGACAATACTGTAGATGATGGGACAATGGTCATCCTTATAAAAGAGTTCAAAAAGTACCTTAAAAACAACTCAAGTTCCTCCAAAAGGAATAGTAAGAAACACATAAAGTGCGAAGATTGTTAAGGCTATGGGCATAGGGCCTCAAAATGTGCAGCCATGTTAAAAAGGACTAGAAATATCACTACACCATGGCTCATGAATTGTCGCACTAATAAAACAAGAGGAGTCATGGCTATGAACAAGGCAAGTGTTCTCTCTCAGATAGGAACACAATTGAAGGGTTGGAAAAAAAAACATGCGCAGACACACATTTGGTGAATCTAGTAGTGAGAGAGAAATCTTGGAGTACAAGGGTAAAGCTCCGGAGAATGAATATATCCTAGCAAGCCATTGGAACGGGTTTGTTGAACGCAAGGCTGGGGCACTCAAGATTGAGCAGAAATTGAAAAACAAAGCAAATAGAGCAAAGAATATAGATGTTCATTTGCTTGGGGCCAAATCATACGCCCAAATTGCCGATGAATGGACGATATATTTTTTATTTGTGTTTTAGTACATATTGAAGATTATTTGTTGCATGGACAGTATGTTTTTTTTATTTGAATGGACAGTTTGTTTTTATTTGCCAATTGAAGATTTTCTTTAAGTCTAAAACTCGGATCTCATTTGCCGCATCCCACAATGCTTAGAACGAGATCATTTTGAGTTTGTAGGATCGAACGAAAGTCACGGATGACGAGGGCATCACCCTAACTTATACAAACTTATACTTGCTTGCCCGGAAGAACAAAGAATCAGGAGAGTATCACCCGAATTTTGTCGAAACTGCGGTAAGTTTACATATGTGTATATATATATATATATATATATATATATATATATATATATGCATATAACACAATATATGTATTTGCTCACATTCAATTATCTTTATGACAGGCTAAAATTAGTGAGATACGAACAAGCCAGGGAGGAGATTCGAGGTCTATGGATCTCGATACCGATCCTTTGACTCAAATTCTTAGCAAAGAAAAATCTGGCTGAACTCCTGGGTTTGGAAGCGGAGTCTCCAAGACCAAGTACAAGGCCATTCGACCATGTGTGTCTCTGATGGAGCAAATGCAAAATTAGATAGCCTCCACTGATTCCAAACTCGATAAGCTTCTAAATGTCTTCAATTTAAAAGGCCAGGGTGCCCCCGATATGGAGCCAGGCACAATTGTCCACTTGCGGGCATTGCATCCTCCCGAGGCAAAAGTAATAATATTGTCCATTTACCCATGCATAGAGAATGAGCCAATGTATCTTTGTCAGCAAGGGTGTGCGACCACGTTGGGAGATTTTTGTGAGGGCTCATTTATTTCGTGGCCTTTATATTTATTGGAAAAGGTATGTGGATAGTTCATTTATCTCTTTTATGTTTTCTTATGAATTTTAAATTAACTATTATAAATGGACTTAATGTACGGATTTGGACGTAATAGTTAACAAAATTTCGAACTTAGCGTGGATTTTGTATGTACTTAGTTTGGATGTATTGTTTAATGAATGTGGATTGTATGGGATTAGTATGTATTTCTTATTAATGGTTATTTTGAACATATTGTGTAGTTTGTGCGGATTGTATTGTATTTTGTTAGTGTTGGTTGTATGTTTTTGGAGAGTTAGTGTGTGGATGCATTGATTGTATTGTGGAAAGTTAGTGTGTGGATGAGATTCTAATGTATGTGTATGGATGGATTGTAATTAGTGATTTAGACTATATAACATCAAGTTTCTCATTGTAGGTCAACATGGGTTGATCGTGTAGTATGGAGAGTTAGTGTGTGAATGGGATTGTAAAGTGTGTGTGTGTGTGTGTGTGTGTGTGTGTGTGTGGATGGATTGTAATTAGTGATTTAGCGTATATAAGATCAAGTTTCTCATTGTGGATCAACATGGCTTGCTTGTGTAGTGTGGAGAGCTAGTGTGTGAATGAGATTGTAATGTGTGTGTGGATGAATTTATTAGTGTATTTATCAACTTTCTTATTGTATTTGTAGTGTGTGGATTGGTTGTAGAGTTATATGGTCTGTTTCTAATGAATGGATTGGTTATATGAGTTTATCGATTATTTGTAGTGAATGGGATTGGTTGTGCTTTAAGGATTTTTATTAGATATGCAACCAGTTTGAAGGAAAAAAATTGGCCAAAACTGAAATATCCATTTTTTTTAAAAAAAGATTTTCAGGGCCAACGATCGTGACAATTATACCAAATTTAGTCACGGTCGTTGACCGTGGCAAAAAATTAATTGTCACAGTTAGTAATCGTGACAATGCACGACAACGGGTCATTCCTGAACTCGGCTTTGGACTGTGACTCTGTGGTATTGTCACGGTTATTGACCGTGACAATGTTTGTAGTCACCCCTAATATTGTCATGGTTAATGATCGTGACGATCAGGAAATGTCACTATTTTTCACCGTGACAATCAACGAGTTATGGCGTAGTGTATCATGTAGAGCGATGAAGAGATAGATCGATCTGACTCGGAGTTAGACGAGAACAGATCTGAAAGTAAGGTAATTACTCTGATTGCTCTAGATTCATCCGGTACTGATTCTGTCAAATTTTCTCCTACAGGTGTTAACATAGATGCATCTAGCCCAAGATCTAAGGTGCTAAAAGTAAGGTTTCAAAGGCAGAGGAACATATAGATCTATTGCAGACCATGCTGAAGTTTAACAGACAATCGTTTGCCCACTCTCGAAAAGAAAAAAGGATGATGAGATTGTTGGACTAGGAGACGAGCTAACTACAACTCAAGAGAAGAACAAGTAGTTTCAAATTGATAAGAATTGCGAAATTGCTAAACTCGGAGATGAGCAAGCTAAACCTCATGAGAAGATCAAACAGATTATTCTTGGCACTGCCAGACTAGATGACATTCTCAGCTATGGAAGACCATCCGATGATAAATCGGGCATTGGCTACGACGGAAAAGGAAAAGGCACGACAAGTAATGATGCTGTCTTTGTGAAAAAAAGTGGTAAAGGAAATGATCGCCAAAAGGCGACAAACGGTAGCAATAAAGCTATTCCGCCTTCAGATGCATCTACAGCCTCTAGTAGAAGGTAGGATACATCTGCCCCATCTATTAGTAAGCTTAGTACATCTGCTCTTCTCAGCATCTAATACATTGTGCTTGGTTCAAATCATACTAGAAACAGATCTGTCAATTACTCAGGTCCATCTGGGCCGAAACGAACTCAGCTAGAAGATATGATCAAGTTTACCTATGTCACTGCGGATAACATTGGAGTTGTACATTACACCTAGGCATTGCCTAGCAGGATTGTCTCCAAGACTCGTTTGCGGGTACCTACTCCAGATGCATCTGGCATGCAAAATGCCAGAGCAAATATATCTCCGCGGGCAAGAGTCCAGAATCAGAAGCAAGGACCATCTATCAATTCTCAGAAACTGAAAAGTCCTAGTGGGAAGAAGAACTTCACTCAAACTCATATGAGTGCGGAAGCTCCAGGTAAGTATTTTTCTTCTCATGCATACCTTTACTGCGGTAAATCGACTCATGATAAATTTTTTACTTCACATTCTTTGGGCATGGCTAGGTGTTATCATGATAGGCACAATTTCCATAGATTTACACCCACTTTTAGGTCTTTTACAGCTGGTGATAATGCAAAATCTATTAAAATAGCAAAGGCTAAAGGTAAAAATAGGAATGGTGGTCAATGCATGTTTGTGCCTAAGTGTTATCATCGTGGGATTAGATGACAGAAGAAACCTAATTGTCCCAAATTGTTTACGAGCATGCAAAGCAAGCCTTCAAGTAGAAAAGAGTCTACAACCAAGACCAATTTGAGAGGGACAAAAGCATGGAGTAGAAATGATGATTTGAAAGTTTATGAAAATAGGTCTATACTTATTGAGCTTGTTTACCTGATTGATCACACTTCTTTTCTCAAGATGATATTCTTTTTATTTTCTTTTTGTGTCATTTAATTGCATTTTTAAAAAATAAAAAAAAAAGAGGAGAAAAACAACAAAAAGATTTGCTTATGTTTTTTAATTTCCTTTCTGTATTTTTTTCTCATTTAATGCATGCATATAGGTAGATTCTCATTCTTGTGGGTGTTACTGGTTGTAGATCGTTTGGCTACTACAAGATGAATCTTAGTGCTCAGAGCTAACACTGAGGTAAACGCATCTGACGTATAGTCAACATGCCTCTAAAGTAATCTGACAGCACTTCAGTTAAACAATCCTATGAAATAAGTCATCACCGTCAATGCTATAAGGTTGTGTTTCTGATTGAAGCTTATATATCTGAGTGTTGGCCTATGATCAAACTCTTACCCTTAGCATTGTATGCAATTCGAAAGTCAAAGGGCAGGGGTCATGGAAAGGAAGGCTATCAATCCAAGCCAAATCCATACCCCAATTGAAAACATTAAAAATGATGGAAAATGGGCTAAAATTGAAATGAGAATGGGGAGAATTAAAAAGATAACTTATGCGAATTGAGCGCAACTATTTCTACCTCAAAAAGACAATGTCATCTCATTGAAAAAGTTGGCAAAGCCGGACTTGAGAATTCGCACGTTACAGATTTTGATCGGTCTTCTAGTGCGCTACAGTGCTAAAGCCAATAAGTCAGGATAGCCATAAGGCATTTGATGGTGATGTATGATTGACCAACAGTTGTTAGATTCACACACGCTGTAATTTATGTGAATTTTATACGTGATGACTGATATAAAAAGCCCAAGGGGAAGATTGTTAACTTTATTTTTATAAAGTTAATTTGTTGACATTTTCTATTTTCCATATTTGTAATTAAATTAATTAAATTGTTTATTTAGTTAATTTAATTATGAATTTATTTGTTGGACTTTATTATTACACAGGTTTTTATTATAATCTTTGATTATTTAAGGTGATAATCCTTGTTTCATTGCGATTATTATAACAAGAGAGTCCGTTGTAGCTTGGAACCTTACTAGGCGTGCCCTACCACTCTTGGGAGTCCAGGTTCGTTGTCTCAAGTTTTTTTTGTAAGAGTTTTATAACTTTTTAACTTGATACTAGCTAAGGCAAGAATTTTATTTTATATTATTGTGTTACCTTATTTATTTATCCTGCAACTAATAATATTTTTATTCGTTGTGGGAATTCGAGTCTTATGGCAACTAGGAGCCTTGGTCAACAAGAAAATAAGTTAGAATGAAGATGAGAAAAGGGAGAGAGGGAAAAATACACGTTTCGGTTCCATATTTTTGTTCCCCATCATCAGTCTTGAGAAACGTGCCCTTCTCCCATGTTCATGACTTCTTTAAGATAATCCCTTGAACTAGTTACTGAACAACCGTTGATCAAACATATATCTTGGTTCAAATCTCCAGGAGGAGCCCTACCACTAATAGATCAACCCACAACACAGAGGAAGATCAACACGGGAAGCGAAGATAAGTTGCGGGAATGGGGCTACAATGAGCCATTGAAGAGTGATGAGATGTAAGCTCTGATTATATGCTAAAGAAGATCGAACAGGGAGTTCTTTGATTAATTTATTAGACATTGCAATTAATTGTGTGTAATTATTGCCTTTGGTTTTGTTTGGAAAGTTTTAAACTGATTGGATTTAGTGGATAGGTTTTTGCCCTTAGGTGACTGGCACGTGGTTTTTTCAAGTTGGGTTTCCACATTAAAAATTCTATGTCATTACTATTTTAACTGTTTGCTGCTAATTTTCCGCATCACGATGCCAGACGTATCTAGAAGCATTAGACGTATCTAGGCTGCGACTATTTACAGACGCATCTCACTTTAAACAGTAAACTATCACCAATTAAAGTTGATTAACAGAACACAGCACAGACCCATCTGATCAATAAAATCAGATTAGTGAGAGAACTTAAATTTTCAAATAAAACTAAAATAAAATAAAGCAAATGAAGTTCAAATTAGTTCTAGTAAAATTAAATGGTAAAATAAATACAGTTGCCGGCAATGGCGGCAATAAATTCCCACACCGCAAGTGTAAGAGTTATGCAAGTAATAAAGTGGATTTTGTAGAGTCTAAGTATTGTACCCAGGAGGACCGAATTATTTTCACATTTAATTATAGTAGCCTTTATCAAGACGAATAATTCATGGATCAATTATGAATACTAAAATACTAAGTTAAAATGTAAAATAAAGAAACTAATAATAACGAACATATTGGAAAGATGACTTTTTTTGTGTGCTTAAAATCAAGTATGGAGAAATTAGCATAAAGGTTTCGAATCCACTTTTCAATCAATTTTTACTCGAATTCTTAAGTTCAGAATGATATTCAATTAAGACAATCGAAATTCCAATATTATTAAATAATCTCTCTCGAGTAGAATTTAACATTTCCCTACGAACGAGATAACTATATCTATATGATATCAACGCCACGAAAATGCATTAAAAATCAGGAATTTCAAACAAATTGCATAGAGCATCGGGGTATTCTCATCCCCTATCGCACTCTACAATTTTTAATATAGGTCTAGCCTAATTTAGATTTCTCGATTCAAAGCTAAACCACAAACATCATACAATTACGCACATTAGTCATATAAGAAAACAAAACAATATTAAAAACTCAAGAATCGAATAATCATCTTAAATGTCAAATTCATAATGCAAACATAAAAATTGATGCCCAAGCTTCATCTCAACCCTAATGCTATAAGAAATCTACCCTAGCATGTCGGAGTTAAAAGGAAAAAAAGTAGAAGAAGCCATAACTGGATAATAGGTGATGAAAATATTGGCTTAACTAGTCAATTTGCCGAAAAATGCCTTACAGAGAGCTTCAATTATGCTACATCCCCTTTTTAGTGTTCTTCAACGCTTTTTATCGCTATGAAAAGGTCCAAAGAAATCTCAATTTTGTGTGGTAGAAGTAGTCCAAAAGATGCCAAAATTACAGTTCCAAACAAACTACGAAATTTGCCATCAGGCGCCGGGGCGTGGGGGTTACGACAAGAACTATGGGAGTTATGGCCATAACTCGACTTGTAGGCAAACTCCATTCTGGCTGAAATTGGTGGTTACAGCCACAACTATGGGAGTTACGACCGTAATTCCCTTTCTATGTAAATCTTTTACGACGCCCACTTTTCAGTATTTTTTCCAGAACTTTTGATTCCAATGTCCGATTGAGGTGATTCAAAATGTGTTGAAAACTGGACAAAGATATCTACAACTTTGTATGGAATAAAAAAATCGAAAATCCAGCTTGATCATTGTAAAAACCTATCCTCAATATTCCATTCCTTTTCAATCTTGCCCCAAAGTTCTTGAAACTTGCGCCAATCCAATTTTTTCAATATTGATTCATGCGTCATCCATGTTGGTTTTATACCTAAAAAAATGAAACGAAGCATATCTAATTAAAATGAAACTAATTAAATGATTTTTAAAATGGTAAAATAAGCGTAAATTTAACGCTTAGCACCAACCATGTATATCAAGAAAATGAACTAGACTTTAGTGATAGAATTACTTTCAATACAAGCCCATTCACATTAACTACATATTTTTATATTGTAATAGACGAGTTTGCAGCATATTATAGTTCTAGGATCTTTTGTTCATTAGCTTTACATTTTGTAATAGAATTCTTGAACGCTCTATCTCATTCTCATTCTCTTTCTCACATAGTATAACACAATATTGGGAGTGTGAGTAAGAGTGATACGGACAAGGGGTTGAAACCTCCAGTCGGCATCCGATACAGATCGGTAAAACAACTCGTGGTTTCCAGCGAGGAGGAGGATCCCTCAACTGACTCAATTGCGCCTTCAAACGACGAAGGTGAACGCCACGAGAGAGTTGGCCATGCTCTCGATAAGTTCGGGGTTCTACGAACCAATAAGCAACAGAGGAGAAAACTCGACCAAATCTATTGCTTGCAAGGATCTAGAAAGAAGGGTGAGGAGTAATCTCAACTCAAGGGAGGAGCAAGCATAACTCAACAAAGCTAAAAAGCTTTCAAATGAAACAAATCTTTTTTTTTTTACAAATGAAGAAGATGAGGACAATATACTTCATTCCTAAGTTACAAAGTTACTTGGCAAGTTTACAAGTTATACGTGTATTAAAAATAATGATAAAAAACTGAAATATCAAGCCAAAAGGTCAAAAAGTGCCTTTTACAGACCTTGGATACGGCTGTATGGCATATTTGATACGCCCGTATCAAGCATTCTGCCCGAAAACTGCAAAAATGCTCATTTTGGGTCATACGGGCGTGTTGCCTTGTCTTACGGCCGTATGGAAAATTTTGTGCGAATTTTCAGCACTAGCAATCTTCAATGTTTTGTCCATAACATTTGATTCCAATGTCCAATTGAGGTAATTCAAGCTTGTTAGAAACAAGACTCAAGGGGCTACAAATCTTAAGAAGAAATCATCTTCAAAATCTAACTCGTTTCAAAGATGTGTAGCTTTGAATCTCAACAAAACTTCAAATCGTCTTGGAATCACTTCAAATGTGCCCTAATCGGGTTGATCTCGATTTCACGTGGCCTAAACAATGCTCCAGGACTTCAAAATGAAACATGAGGGATTCTGGATCACATCATCCCCTCCCTCTTCGAAAATGATTCGACCCGAATCATATGAGTCTTCATTACACGTAGAACGTCCCCAGGTCAAAAGGAAATGATGCTTCATCGAGCCAAATAAAAAGAAAATGGACGGCCAGGATTGATATGAATCCATCTTCAAGATGTGTATGTACTACCGCATGAACCAATAAGAAGAATACAAGAAAATTGGGAGCAAAAATTGTTAGTGTTATGAGTCACAAGCAAAGGATCCTCGTGCTCATACCGAATGGTCTCCTTATTCATCTCCCCATCAACATCAACCTCTAACTCTTATCCAAGTTCAACCTCCACTTCGTTACCTCCACCATCTCCTTCCTTATCTCTCCACTCCGTGGCCTCTTGTTCTAGCTTCAATTGGTCAATAACTGCTTGCTCGGGAGACAACGGCGCAAGTCCTAAAATTTCACCATTCCATTCAAGGCTATAACAATTTTTGCAACAATCATGCATCACTTTAAGGTCAAATTGCCAAGGCCTTCCTAAGATGAAATGCGTAGCCTCTATGGGCATCACAACACAACACCATATCCATATATTCTCCAATCACCAAGGGCACTAGTACTTGTGTATCTACCAGAACCTTTTCCATTTCATTTAATCAATGCAAATCATAGGGGTTCGGGCGTTGGATTCTAATCAATCCCAATTTATCCACGGTTAAAGTACTAGCTAGGTTTGAGCAACTACCTCCATCAATAATCAAGTTACAAGGATTACCTTTTACCAAGCATCGGGTGTGAAATAGATTCTCCCATTGCGGAGGTTTGTTGTTATCCTTGGCTTGATTTGGAACTCTCTTTGCAATCAGGGAATCAGGCCCCCTCACAACAAACCTCTCATCGTCGTCTTCATCTCCGACTTGGGGTTTCATTCTCGGACTTACTCTCCACTTCCGCATTCGCCTTAACCAAGATAGTTCGTCGATTGGTAGACTCGGACGCAAAATGACCTATCCCTTGGCATTTGAAGCATTTAATATCTCTAGTCCGGGTAGGTGATGCTCCCATCTTGGCCTTGCCTTTGTCCTCCATACTAGGGTTTTCTTTCTGTGCTTCCTTAGGTGGCTCACTTTTACCTCTCCAAGTTCCTTGATCCCCATGAGTATCAACCCACTTTGCGTTCTCCAAGTTGCTACTTCCCCTGGATTGAGGCTTGTTGGGTTGTCTCCTTTTTTATTAAGCCCCTACTTTCTTCGCTTTGTGTAACAACTCTTCAAGATTGGTATACTCTTGTGAACGTTGGGCTTGGCAATTTCTCAGTTTAGTCCACCACGGAACCTAGCCATGGTGGCTTCCTCTTCCTCAACAATGTCGGCCCGTCTCGTCAAAGACTCCATTTCTTGTAATACTCTTCCATGGTTCGTGCCCCTTGGCTCAAGCTTGTAATCTTTGATACAAACTTCGGTAATAATGTGAGGGAACAAATCTTTCTCTCATCAAGAATCTCAGCTCCTCCCAAGACTCAACAGGGTCATCATTATTTCTTCTTCAGGCCATGGTGAGTTGTTGCCACCAACTTAGTGCATAACCCGTGAACTCCCTAGCCAGTAAAAACACTTTCCTAGCCTCTGGAATTTTTCGACATTGGAACAAGATATCAACCCTATTCCCAATCTAGCTAGATAGGCATCCGATCTGACTTTCCTTGAAATGATGGAATTTCAATCTATACATTCTTCATTTCCCCATCATCTTCATTTCTTCCACGTCGTTCCCTTCGAATCTTATCTCTTCTCACATTCCTTCTAGGCTCCTCTTCTTCTTCACCTTCAGATTCACTATCTCGACTTTCTTCACTACCATTTCGGTGACCTTGTCTAGCCTCCAATCTCTCTAGTCTCGTGCTCACTGTCACCACCGACTCTCTAGTAGCTCTAGATCCCGCAAACTTTCTTCCAACATTCTTCTCAATTCGGCATCCGTTGTTGAATGTTCACCTCTCGAGAATTCTACCTCTTGTGTGAACCACTCACACCTATAACTCAATGCTCCTAAAGCAATGTAATTTACAACTCAAGACACTTAACTCACACTTACAAAACTAGAGAATGAACATTACAACTCAACACAACAACACAAACAATGTAATAAAAACTAACTGTAATCAATCGGTCGACTATCACTCGTTCACAACGTTGAAGGATCTCATTTTTATTGGTTTTTTTTTTAGTTTTTCACTTCTCTTTTCTTTTTTTTTTTTATAATCAACAATAATAACAAACATCATAACGCAATCCCTGCTATGTTATAACACAACAACAAATAAAAACTAGAAGATAAAAGGATTCTAAGAACAACAACACCTCGTACCTAGAACACCAAGAACACACACTAAATCCTACAAATCATAAAGGCACAAAAAAAAATAAATGATCTTGATCAAGCTCCCCATCAAAAAAAGATCAAACAACTAAAATAACTAATACCATGCAGTTATAATAAAGGATAAAATACCAAATCCTTAAAGGCTAGCTTTGATACCAAATAATACTGACCAAGGGTCGAAACCGCTAGTCTGAATCTGGTACTGATTGGTAAAACAACTCATGCTTTCTAGTGAGGAGGAGGATCCCTTGACTGACTCAACTGCACCTTCAAACGACGAGGGTGAACACCACGAGAGTTGGTCACGCTCTTAGTAAGTTCGGGGTTCCATGAACCAACAAGCAACGGAGGAGAAAACTCGACTCAATCTATTGCTTGCAAGGATCTGGGAAGAAGGGTGAGGAGTAAGCTCAACTCAACAAACTAAAAAACTTTCAAATGAACCAAAACGTTTTTCACAAATGAAGAAGGTGGGGATAATATACTTCATCCCCAAGTTACAAAGCCACTTGGCAACTTTACAAGTTATACATGTGGTAAAAATAATGATAAAAAACTAAAATATCAGGCCAAAAGATCGAAAAGTGCTTTCTGCTGACCTTGGATACGGCTGTATGGCATATTTGTTACGCCCATACAAGCATTCTACCTGAAAATTGGAAACATGCTAAGTTTCGGTCATACGGCAACATCGCCTTGTCGTACGGCCATATGGAAAATTCTACTCGAATTTTCAGCATTGGCAATCTTCAGTGTTTTAACCATAACTTTTGATTCCAATGTCCAAATGAGGTTATTCAAAGGTTTTTTAGAAAGAAGACTCAGGGGCCTCCAAATTGTAAGAGAAATAATCTTAAAATCCAACCCGTTTCAAAGAACTTTGAACCTCAACAAACCTTCAAATCGTATTGGAATCACTTCAAATATGCTCCAATTGAGTTGATCTTGATTTCACTTGGCCTAAACAATGCTCCAGGACTTCAAAATGAAGCAATAGGGATTCTGGATGATATCAAAGAGTGGGAGTGAGAGTCATGAGTTTTCTCGATGCTAAGAGTGCACTCTGATGACGTGTTTTTTGTATGAATGGACCATTGGAAATTTCTGTTCTTGGTCTGGTTTTAGCACAGAATCTTCAAAGTGAATATAGAAAATTTATATTTGTTCTAGCATGAAACTTGGAGAAAAAGGAGAGTTGCAATTTATTTACTTATTACTAGCCTGGCACAAGTGGATCACATGACCCATAATTATACTGGTGACACCTCCTTAACAAATGGCTAGGATTTCGTCGTCGTATATTTCATCCAATGGCTATAATTTTTCATCTTGAATTCTCTAATGAAATATCTTAGATACTTATCTGTCTTCTAAAATATCTAAAAATATGTCTTAAAAATATCTTCAAAATACCATGATGTTTTCTATGACCTTTCGTAGAATAAGTTTCTAGAAAGTGGGCTACTAGACTTTTAACTATTAAATTCTATCTACTAAGCATTTAAGCTCAATCATTTATTTTTGGGCTAAATCATGTTTACACCATCAACATCATGGTAGATAAATTATTTTTAATTCAATTAGTTGAATAAGTTTTTTCTATATATCTTTGAAGTGTATTACAAAACTTCACGAATTGACAACTAGGATATGTTAAATTGCTAGTAATCTCTACTCAACTACCACCAACAAGAAACCTTCAAAAGAATTTACTAAGTCTTGTTTCTTGATCTATAGTACTGTATTCTAGATTGTTTTCCTGCATAATCATTTTACCAATAGCCAAATCCGTCAATGGTAGTATGAAATCCATTGGATAAAGTGATTACTAGAGGGTGGGAGGCCATCACAAAGCCCATTAGTGATTGGGTTGTTGGTAATTACAACTAACCTGCATAGTCGAGCAGAGGGATGATCTTCCTGATCGTTAGAAAATCCAGGACATCAGAAATTTTTGATAGTAAGTTCTAGTCCTTGGAAATTACCAATAGGACGATTAAAACCGTTGGTATTTGCCGACGACCGATCTTGCCGTCCATAATTACCTACATCATCCTCCTTCGTTGGAGATTTTCGATAACTGTTCCACTTCCATTGGAATTTGCCGATAGATGTCAGACCATCGTAAATATCATGCCGGTAATCAACAGTTTTCTTATATAGTATTGCATTCTTGATTGTTGAATAAAGTGATTTTAGTTTTACTATGAGGCTGGAACTTCCATCTTCAACTACCTAATCATGAGGCGGTGAATCCTACACAGGTGGCGTATTCTTTCTTCCTTCATGGAGAAAAGGTTTTGACGTACCTCCATATGGATAATATTTAAGGTGATAGGAAATCATTTATAATGATTTTTAAACGTTTTTAATGTAAAAGAGGAGAGAGAATGAGTAGAGTTGAGTGGTGGAGATTTGTGGATATGATGAGATATATGGATATGATTGATTTAGGGTACAGAGAGAATGGGTAAAAAAGTGATAAAAATAGTAAAAATTTGAAAAAATGGTTGCCTAACATGTTTGCTTGTCCCGAGTGTCTTCGAAAAACAACTTTGGACTTTTTGTATGATCTTTAAGCCCTTTTTTCCCGAGTGGAAGCCTTTGAATTCTCACAACAGTACTCATATTTAAAAGTCTGATATGCCATTATTATAGCGAAAGAAGGTTTGTTTTTGTTTGCAAAGAGAGAGAGAGGGAGGGTTTGACAGCAATGGACGTGACTAGAGGGTTTGTAAGGGAGAGATATCATAGTGAACCTACACATATATGGGGCCCAAAGTGCCCCCATCCCTTCTTCCAACTGACTCGACCCACTAATCTATGTAATGCACTATTTTAGATATTTCTCTCAATTAGTATTTCTTAGTCTGAACTTTTAACCTTTCTCGTGTCTATTTGTATAACTTTGCATGAGATTCAGGCTGATTGTACTTCATGGGTAGATTTTGCAAGCATGGGCCTCAATTGAAATTTTGTCAGGCCTAATCTAGGGTAGATTTAGTAGGCATAGTGTCACGCCCCGGGAGTTTGCCTAGCAATGGATCGAGTCATTTGCGCAAGGATGGGTACAAGGGCACAAAGGGCGTGCACGAAAGGCATGGAAGGAGCCATGATCGGCACACGGAGGGACGAAGGCAAGGGATCGTGCATGAAGGGATCACGAGCACGGGCGAGATCATCCAAGGAGGCATTGAGGCTAATGGAAGATTTAGGAAGGTTACGGAACTTTGTCGAGAGGATACATTCCAGAAGGATCCAGGATCGAGCACTTGAGGAAGCTTCTAGAACGTTGCAGGAAGTGACGAGACGAGTAGGGATTCTAGATCCTTCCAAGAGCAAGTGTAGACAATTCTAGAATACTCTCTATGTAAATACCTTGTACATGGAAATGTATAGAATATAGTGGAAGAGTATGGAAGGTGTAGAGAGTTCCAGAGGTTTGACCTTGGCCATTGATTAGGAATCGACCTGCACTGTCCATTCCAATGGAGGTGGCCTATAAATAGATGGTAGGCCTCATTTGTAACCATGAAAGAATTGGAGAGCATTCTTGAGCAAGCATTGAAGTGAGGCATCTCTAGAGGTAGAGATTGTGAAGAACACTTTTATGAGGGCTTGAGAGGTCGCGTAGTTACAAGTTGTTGTGATCATCTTCGAAGTTAGTACAAAGAGGTTGTATTACTGTACTACTTGTGTTCTTACGGGTTTTCCCTCAGAGTTAACAAATTAGTAGTGCATCGCAGGTCCAAGGCTGCTTCACTAGTAATCACATGAGTGGTTTGAGTAGTGAGGGCCGCACGGAGTTAGGAAAAACTCTAAGTCCATGACAATAGGCTTTGATTGATATCAGGTAAGGCCTAGTCTATTCAGAATGAGGAATAATGTTGGGATTTACGATTTACACAAAAGTATAATATAATTTTTCTTTTTTCTTCTCTAAGAGGCTTCGCTATTTTTTAATTTACAATTTTTAAATAATCGATTAATTTTATGCTAGTTATATATACTAGGTCTTTCATGGTAGGATACAATTTTATGTAAACAACCGATATGAATGTTACTTGGAAGGCAGGAATATATTAATGACCGGAATTGTATAGAATCCGTAACAGCCACAATCCCACATCGCTTGTCCATAAGAGATGAGTCCAATTCATAGGTTAAGGGACCCTTCCAACTAGGTATGAAGCCTTTTGACGTGAACCTAAGAGCAAAACCGTGCGGACTAGGCCCAAAGCTGACAATATCATGCCAAGGTGGATCGGATCAGAAGCGGACCAAACCCAAATCCATATGGTCCTTTTCGAGGCACAGCATGCCAAATTTTGGTAGGCCATGACGGGGGTCGGGTCATTACAGATGCTATCAGAGCCAGTGCCCAACCAGAAGTGTGGTCAACGGTGACGTTAGGCTCCTTTAGGAGGGGTCATTGTAATAGCTACAATCCCACATCACTTCGGTATAAGAGATGAGTCCAGTTTATAGGGTAAGAGATCCTTCCAACTAGGTATGAGGCCTTTCGGGGTGAACCCAAGAAAAAAACCGTGCAGGCTAGGCCCAAAGCAGACAATATGATGCCAAAGTGGATCGGGTCAGCAGCGGATCGAACCCAAATCTGTATGGTCCTTCTCGGGGCATAGCGGACCAAATTCGGGTGGGCCATGATGATGGTTGGGTCATTACATAATCCATGGTAGAAAATTGCACAAGCTATAAAAGTTGAATTTTTTTAAAATTTAGAGAGACTAACAGAATGTAATGAGATTGATAAGCAAGAATTTGATGTTTTTGTGAAAAAAAACTGAAGAATTCTAGGGTGAAGACAAACAATCAAAAGGCATTTTTTCCCAGGTGGAAACAGACTTCCAATTTGACATTTTCTCCCTATAAAAAAATCTCCTTATGATATCGAAAGAACAGTGATGATCGGGTACCCACTGTGGGTATCTTATGATATCAAAAATTATGAGGAAAATGTTGGAAGAATTGGCAAATGCTGAACAAATTACATGACATTCAACAGTGAATATGCAAAATGTTAAACGAGTAATAAAAGCCGAGGCCTGCGTGTGTGTACGCAATGTCCTTAAAGTGATTTCTCCTTCACCACTTTCTCAGAGCGATCACCTCCTAGGATACAATGGTTAAAGCTACAGCGTTGCAGGTGAACCGAATGCAATGCCCGAAGCTAAAATCACCAAGTTGGACGAGAAGGAAACTGGAAAACTGGACGAGAAGCAGAGAGGAAGAGAGATTTGTCGACTGCTATATTTAGAGACTATGGAGACTCCTAGATAAATAGGTACAATCGAGCCTGAGTGCAATTAATTTCGTACCATTACAGCCATTACAGTAGCCCTATAACACAGGACCATACCCTTACAATCGTTACACAAGCAGCGTAATTCCCAAACCGTTTCAGATCTTCCATTACAGTAGCTGTGTAACGCCAATCAGTTCCAATTTCGGCTGTTACAGTAACTGTGTAATACAGACGATACATTGCATTAAATCCTCATGAATTATTGGGTCGTATGGGGAAATCGAGACGTAAAACAATCGTGCAAAACTCAAGTTGTACCCGGTGGTCGATTTCGGTGCGACATTCGTGTCAGCAGGTCACGCTCGCACACGAGTGCCAAAGCTCATGTGGAAATTGGCTCGTGATTTCCACCCACCCTGCGAGCACGTAGGCCATGGAGGATACCCTATGTAACTATTGTTACACCTCACCCACACCCAACCATAAATAAGTTGGCTCAAACTTCTTTAAAGTTCCTATGTGGGATAGCTTACACTTTCCCAATGCAATGCTAAAGCTTCAATTTCCATTCACCATCATTTCAAACAATCCCCCACATAAATGTGAATTGACTGACGCGGAATACTTGGTGATAAGGTTCAACGTCCAAACGCTGCATAGGATAGGCAGGTGTTGCCCTTTGAACCTTCCCTCTTGAAAATACCTTTACTTTACTGGCTGATCAGTAGATGTGATATCCTTGAACCGTTCTCCCGTTCGTGTAAACGATGATGTACCTCACACAAGATTCTTATTAGCATCATTCGGTTCTCACGATTGTGCCCATTTATCACCCTGGACAGGTGTCTGGTTCTGTGAGAGTTACTTAAGAATTGTACTTCAACAATTCCCTTCGAAGTGGCCCCACTTCTCTCTCACATAGGTGATTCCTTTCGTTAAGAGTAACCCTCATTACTCTTGTTTTATGGTTTATATCTCCATAGGAATCATTAACAGCTTTGGCTCAACGTCCTTTTGCGGGCATCACTAGTTCAAAGGAATGGATTGAGGGACAACCTCCCACAGTGATCTAAATTCAACCTTTGCAATTAGGTTGCCCATTGACCCCAGATCTTGGGATCCCCAGTCAGCTAGGTTGGGTTTTCCTTCGCAATGACTTGCTCTTCATGAGACTTAAGTTCCATTCCTCTCGTTGACTTAGCAACTCACTCTTGATTTAACCCTTTGGTTAGCGGATCCGGTAGGCTATCCTTTGACTTCACATAGTCAATAGAGATAACTCCTGCTGAAAGTAGTTGCCTAATGGTATTATGTCTGCGATATATGTGTCGAGACTTACCATTGTACATGTTGCTTTGTGCCCTTCCAATAGCCGATTGACTGTCACAATGGATACAAATTGCTGGCACAGGCTTAGGCCATCTCGGAATATCCTCTAAGAATTGGTGTAGCCACTCAGCCTCTTCACCACACTTATCGAGGGCGATAAACTCAGATTCCATAGTGGATCTGGCTATAACTGTCTGCTTAGAGAATTTTCCCATGATATCGCTACACCTCCCAATGTGAATCAATATCCACTTGTGGACTTTGAGTCTTTCATATCAGATATCCAGTTGGCATCGCTATATCCTTCAATCATGGCAGTATATCTGGCATAGTGCAGCCCATAACTACTAGTACATCTCAAGTATCTTAGCAATGTCACAACCGTTCTCCAGTGCTCTGGTCCGGGATTGCTCGTATACCTACTCAGTCTGCTAACTGCATAGGCTATATCGGGTCTTGTACAACTCATTAAGTATATCAAACTCCCGATAAAGCTAGAGTACTCAACTTGAGAAATACCAGCACCTCTATTCTTCGATAAATATTGACTCGTATCTAGCGGGGTTCTAGCCACGAGAGAGTCGTACTTGTTAAATTTCTCCAGAATCTTACCCACATAATGTGATTGGCTCAAGACGAGACCATCTAGCATTCTAGAGATTTTAACACCAAGGATAACATTGACCAACCCCATATCTTTCATGTCAAATCTCGATCTCAACATGTCTTTCGTTGATTTAATCATCTTCTCATTACTACCAACGATAAGTATGTCATCAACGTAAAGACATAAAATGACATAGCCATTGTTAGTGTCCTTTACGTACACGCACTTATCACACTCATTTATTTTAAACCCACTTTCCAACATCGCATTGTCAAATTTCTGATGCCATTGTTTTGATGCTTGTTTCAAGCCGTATAACGACTTCACCAATTCATACACTTTGTGTCCTTGTCCCGGTACAAAAAACCCCTCCGGTTGTTCCATGTAAATTTCCTCTTCTAAATCTCCATTTAGAAAGGTTGTCTTAACATCCATTTGATGTACTTCGAGATTGTGCAAAGTTGCAATCGCGAGTATCATCCTAATGGAGGTTATTTTCGTAACTAGAGAATAAGTATCAAAGTAGTCAAGACCTTCTCGTTGTTTGTAGCCTTTAATTAAAGTATGGCCTTGCACTTGTCGATAGTTCCATCTGCCTTCATTTTCCTCCTAAAAATCCACTTATATCCTAGAGGTTTATTTCCGGGATGAAGGTTCACTAGTTCGCAAGTGTGATTTTGCAGGGTGGACTCTATCTCACTGTTAATCGCGTCTTTCCATTGTGGCCCTTCAGAGGATTTTATAGCTTCTTGAAAGCTTTGAGGTTCACTTTCTAGCATATAAGTTAGAAAATCTGGACCAAAAGATTTCTCCATTCTAACTCTTTTGCTACGTCTTGGTTCAACCTCAACTTCTTCTTCCATTTCTTGCTTCACTTCTTTGTGTGTTCACTTAGAGGAACTTGCTTCTTCTCTTGACCTGTATGGGAATACTTGTTCAAAGAATGAAGCATTTCTTGATTCAATTATCGTGCACTTGTGTATATCTTCGATTTTAGACTCGTGCACAAGAAACCGATAAGCACTACTATTGTGAGCATATCCAATGAATATGCCATCAACAGTCTTTGAACCAATCTTCACCTTTTTAAGCCTAGGTACGGCCACTTTGGCAAGACACCCCCACACTCGCAAGTGTTTGTACGATAGCTTTCGACCTTTCCACAATTCATAGGGGCTCTTTTCCATTTTCTTTTGGGGCACCTTATTTAAAAGGTAGTTAGTTGACAGCATAGCTTCCCCCCATATGTTCTGGGGTAACCCAAAACTGATTAGCATCGTGTTCATCATTTCTTTCAGTGTGCGATTCTTTCCTTCTGCTATGCCATTTTGCTAAGGTGAATATGGCGCAGTCGTCTCATGGATAATTCCGTGTTGGGCACAGAATTCACTAAAATGTGATTCATATTCACCGCCACGGTCACTCCTTAACACTTTGAATTTCTTGTTGAGTTAATTCTCAACTTCATTCTTATAGAGAACGAACTTCTCTATCGCTTCACCTTTACTTTTTAGAAGATACACATAGCAACACCTTGTGCTATCATCTAAAAAAGTGATGAAATATTTGTTGCCACCCTGTGTTTGTACAAATTCCAAATCACACTCATCAGTGTGAATTAAATCAAGTGGTTCGCTATTTCTTTCAATACTTTGAAATGACGTCCTTGTTAATTTTGCTTCAACACAAGTTTCACACTTGTGTTCCGGGTTAATGTGGAATGAGTGTATGTATTCAAGTTAATTAATCTACGTAAAGTATTATAATTAACATGACCTAGTCTACCATGCCATAGACTGGAAAACTCAAGCAAGTAAGCGGAAGAGTTATTCATTTTATTCATTTTGGGCTTAACAGCCATTACATTGAACTTAAATAGCCCATCAGACACATAACCCTTACCTACAGACACTCCACTCTTTGACAAAATAACTTTATCAGACTTAAACACCATACGAAACCCATGTTTGTTCAGTAATGATCAAGATACAAGATTCTTCCTGATCTCTGGCACATACAACACATTGGTGAGACTCAACTCTTTCCCGGACGTCATTCTCAATACCAGTTTTCCTTGGCCTTTGACTTCGGAGGTAGCCAAGTTCCCCATGAACAGCTTCTCTCTATTCTCTGTAGTTTCAAAGCTATGGAATATCTCTTTGTCAGAGCAAACATGATGGGTAGCACTGGTGTCGATCCACCATTCTCTTTGATTCGACCAGGACCAGGTTCACCTCGAGACGACCGCAACAAGGTCCATGCTAGGAGCTTCATTGTCTTCAACCATGTTGGCCTCTCTTCTATAGTTGTTCCTCTTTCGAAGTTTGCATTCCCAAGCCTTGTGACCAATTTTGTCACAATTGTGGCATTTCCCCGAAAACTTTGGCGTTGTGACTCCTCCTTTTGGTCCCAAGTTGGGCCCGTTGTTCGACGGCCCATGTCTGTTGGGTGGCCCATTCCTATTTGGTGGAACATTTTTCCCCTTGTAGCTCTTCGAGTGTTGACCATGTTCCACCACATTAGCTTTAATAGCTAGCGAAAGATTCGACTGTCTCTTATCAGAATTTCTCTATTTCTGTTCTTTCTCAATTCGAAGTCTCAGAATGAGCTCTTCAACAGTCATTTCCTTTCGCTTATGCAACAGGTAATTCTTGAAATCTTTCCAACCAGGTGGCAACTTATGAATGATAGCTGCAACTTGGAATGCTTCACTGATAACCATCCCTTTAGCGTGAACTTCATGCAAGATCACTTAAAGTTCTTGAATCTGACTCATAACAGTTCTGGAGTCCACCATCATAAAGCCCAGGAACAGCCCAACAACAAAGTTCTTTGTACCGGCATCCTCGGTCTTATGTTTGTGTTCCAGTGACTCCCACAATTCCTTTGTCGTTTTCACTGAGCTATACACATTGCACAGCGAATCACTCAAGCTGTTGAGAATATAGTTCCGGGAAAGGAAATCCGAGTGCTTCCAAGTGTCAACAGCACTGACCGCTTGAATGTCTCCCTCTCCCTCTTTCAGGATTGGAGCGGTCTTAGACAAGAATCTCGCGAGATTCAACATGGTCAGATAGAAGAACATCTTCGGTTGCCACCTTTTAAAGTTCGATCCATTGAACTTTTCTGGCTTTTCATTGTGATTCACGAGGACTGTCACACTCGGGCCAGCCCCAAAGCTCGGCACATGAGCCGTTCCACTCGAACTAGCACCCAGACTTGGCGTGGATGCCACAGTCGTTGTCACAGCTACTGTTGGGTTAACAGCTTGTGACACGGGAGCTACCGCGGGGGTTATTGGAGCCACAGTTTGTCCCATCAGAGGAACAACATTATTGTTAGGGCCACAACATTATTACTTAGATTGTTCTCTATTTGAGCAGTTAATTAAAATCTGAAATATACCAAGTTCCCACAATTAGTATATGAATTTATATTGAGTCGCACGACCATTCAAAGCTTTGTTTTCGTGAGAATATCTCACATGAGTCCTAAAGCTCGTGATTTCCACCCCCTGCGGGCGCATAGGTTATGGAGGATACCCTATGTAACCATTAATACACCTCATCCACACCCAACCATAAATAAGTTGGCTCAAAATTCTTTAAAGTTTCGATGTGGAATAGCTTACACTTTCCCGATGCAATGCTAAAGCTTCAATTTCCATTCACCTTCATTTCCAACAAAAAATTCATAAGGGTCGGGTGATACCCCCCACCATTAGGGGGCGGTTATGTATGATTCATCTAATTTAATGTAGATAGCAAAAAAAATTTTTTAAAAATTTGGTTGATCATGCGGCGCCACATGGCGTGGGTTCGGTACCCACATGGGTATGCGAACAAAAGCGATGGGAAGAAACTGATTCAAAAATAACTCCATTTTTCTGTTCTTACACTGTAACTTCTCTATAATATCTTATATCGGTTTTTGACAATATGTTCTTTAACACGTTTTGAGATTTTAACTTCTCTTACAAACTATTTTTCCTTTTTTAATTTTTTTATGAGTACAACTATTTTTCTTTTTAATCACAGAGTTCTGTTAAAAACTAATTTCTTTCTTGAAAAGGATTTGTCAAACGAGCTCTATTCCGTTGCAAAAAACAATTGCCTTTATGGGTATCACAATAATTTGCAATGAAAAATTTATTTTGAAATGAAATATATTTTTCAATGCATGCATGGTGTTGCTATAGATTTTAAGAGATTTGAAGTTTCTAGAAACTTTTACAATTGAAAAGTAGCTGCTGGTGTATGGAGTTATCATAAATAAGGGACGGAGCTATAAACTTTTTTTTAAAAAAATCTTAATACAAAATTACCTGAAATGATCCTTTATAATAGGATTTATGTCATGACTAATCGCAAATTATCATTCGATATAAAAGTGTGACCCAGAATAAAGTAAATATCTGGTTCACTATCAAGTAATGAAATTATGAGTCAAGGAATAGTATTAATAAGAGTATTCTCAATAAATTCATCACTGGTTTCAAGAGATATGAAATTATGAATTTTATTATGATAATTTGTGACGTGTCCTTAGTAGTCTTATGAAGCATGATGGAAATTGAATTGCTTGATCATAAGTTGGATGACTTTTTGTCGACACATCGTTGGAATGCAAAATTAGGGGTGTTATGGTGATTGGAGTCTCGTGATTGTATTTTTGGATTTGTGAGGATGTCACCGCAAGGTGCATTTTATCGATTTCATGTTATCGCTTTTCTGAGGCCACACATGTCGAGAACAAAGGTAATTGATTGAGGAAATATAACGAAGGCCATGATGGAGGATGTGTTGAGGCCATCAACTACCATTAGTTAATAGATGATAACCTTGTTATTTGGGTATTCTTGATTATGGAAAACTATTAGATGAACTCCTAGCCATCGTGAGATATGAGAATTTTTCGAACACATACTAGCGTGTTTTGAAGAAAAACGCATGATATTGAAAGATATGGATTGAGAATATTTAATATAGGAGCTGAGGATCTTTGACGGGATTGCAAACAATAATTTAGATAAGTGAATACCATAGAGTTTGATTTATATTTTGTTCACCCTATGAAAATATAGCGCCATAGAGGGGTTAATAAATTCAAACCATCGACAGTGGAGCCAGATCCGAACAGTACATTTATATATTATTCAAAGAAAGGAAGTCTAGGATTAATTCAAGGAATATTGACTTTGCGAAAAGTATACGGTTTTGATTCTTGAAAAAAAATTATTGGAGAATGCTTAGTCGAAGATGAGTGGATATTGATTTTCAAAAAATTAATCTTATCAAAAACAAAATTCTCCGATGAAGGAATATATATATATATATATATATATATATATATATATTTCTTTTCTCTATTTTGCTGAGTTAAACTGCAAAACGATTCCCCAAACTATATGATTGTATAATGTTTACATTCTCTTATTTCGAAAAATATAGATAGATGAGAGTACACAACTTCCTTTTCAGACTCCTCTCTTCACATGTACAATTTTTAGAAAAATCATAAAAAATAAATATTTATATTCTATCGGAATACCTATTAAAAAACACGTTATGCTATTTGGACTATAGCATATTTGCAAAATTTTGAAAACTTCAAAGCTATATTTATGAAGATACTTTTGTTCTTGAACTTTGTACTCTAATTTTAAAGTGGGAAAGCCATTGCGAGGGAAAATTCTAGATTTTGAAAAAATTTTGGTCTTCTATTTATTATACCTATTTTCAAGAAAATTCATATCCACTATTCAAGAGATGGTTATTTCTTAGGGTAATGCTCAAATCATGTGTTATGACCAAAAAAGAAGAGCAGTGATGGACAAGTTCGCATGGCTTGATAAGAAGAGTGCCATTTAAAGGAAATTATGGGAAAATCATGGACGAGCTGCATGAAAAGCCATTTTCGTACGAGATGTTGAATGAGGATTTGTAATTATGATAGTAATTACATTAAATTGGGCTGACTAATGGACCAGCTGTCTTCATGGCCTTTATAAATTAGGAGTTGTTTGATTTATAGATTACTTAGACATATCTGGATTATACTCAGTTAAAACGTAGTTTTTCACAAGTTAACTTAAGCGATATATATCTAAGTTATATTGCAATTGAAGCCTTGATATATCTAGCACAATGTAAAAATACGAAAATATAAACGAAACAGCAAATACACGATTTTAAGGTGAAAAACCCTAACAGGGCAAAAAGCCACCCGTCTACACTGCAGACCAAACAGATTCACTAGTTGCCAAGAGTTTAAACCTGTTACAAGAAGCTAAGGATAGATTTACGTGTAAAACTATCAAACAACTAGAATACAAATGACAATCACTTCCTGATCTCTCTTCTCGCTTGTAATATGAGCCAATGTCCCGTTGCTCTTCATAGTTGTTGTAACTCCGTAATCTAACCCAAAAATGCGTGATCCTCTAACTGATTGTCACCTCCCGTGATGATCTTCTGTGGTCGAGGCTCTTGTGTAGTGAATTCGACTTCTCCCGAAGGTTTGACTTGAGGAAATCAAGTTGTGGGCTTGTAGTACCAAATGCCTTTGTAATTTGGAGTTGGACACGATATAAGTCTTAGACTGCAAGCGCATGGAGAAGAACATGCTAAAGCTCACAATGCATGTAGGGTATACACGTTATTTTCCTCTAGGCATGCATACTCACTAATCCTTACTCGTTCCTATTTATTCACGTGTCAGTCCTATGTCTTGCCACCCAAAACATTTCTGCACACCTCAACTCCTACATACAAGAGATAAGAAAAAAGATAAGGTAGAACAAAAAACCAACAATCATTATCAGATAAAAAAAGATAAACATGAGGTAATGGAGAAAGATAAGACAGAAGATAAGTCTACTTATCTTTACCCACCTCATCGTCGTTTGAATTTTATCAGGATAGGCGTGTAGGATTTGGAAGACTAGATCCATGATTTATCTAATAAAATCTAAGTTTAAAATTATCTCAGCGCTATCTAAATCTCCGGTTGGATAACATTATCTCAACAAAGCATTATATTTTGATAATATAATCTCCACAAATTTAGTCAATTTAATTGTTACAATAAGGAACTCAATTAATTAAATTAAGTGTGAAAAATAAAATTGAAATAAATAGCTTTTAATTAATTTAATCATGTCCATTTAATTAAAAAACCTAGCAGCCTCTCCCTTTGGCTTTTCTATTTTTCCAAAACCTTGTTTTCTAAAAATTTTCAAAGTTAACACGACAAGGATATAAAGAACTCCCCCTAGACAAGTTCTCCCCCTCAAATAAATCAAATGAAGTAACTAGTAGCATATAAGCACATAGACATAAAAAAAACTAGCTTACTTCCGCAAAGATCAAACGAGAGAGTAACGTTAAAATTTTTAGTACTCCCTCTTTTTGGAAAAAGGAAAGTCAAAATCTCCCCCTTTTTCGTAATGTTATCTGTAACCTGCATCGCCAATGTCCAACCCTCTGTTTGCTGCCAACATTCTTTCAAAAATCGATTATTAGCTAGGAAATAAAATATCAAAGAATTACAGAATTGAAAGATTGCTATTGTTGGGCCCACAACTAACTGATTTGATCTGCATAAATTTGCCACTTAAGCCCTCTATATACTACCACTTTTCAGATTAAATTAGTGATGAAATTGAAAAATCACAAAAATCACGAAAATGGGTTGGATGCATCTGGTGCACTTTACAGTATGAGACGACTGAGATATATCCGAGTGCCGTCAGCTTTCACTGAGTTAGATGCATCTGGGCAGTGTGCAGTCCATCAGGATATGAATTAAGTCGATTATAGTTAGTGTGTGACTCGAACAACCATCAGTCAATCACGTCTTGTCAACACCTTATGGTTGCCCAGGCTTATTGGCTTTCAATGTAGTGCATAAGAAGACGATCTTAATCTATGAGAGTGCAATTTTCAATATCTCGCATGCCGACTTTTTCTATAATCGGCATTGTCTTTTGGAATGTAGAAATGTCTACGCACAATCCACAGAAGCTATCTTTTCAATTCTCCCCCTTTCTTTTTCAAATTTTGCTCATTTTTCACACCTTTTCACATTTTTCGTCATTTTCCTTTTTGTTTTGGAAAGGGCTATGAGCTTGGTTTCGATTGATAGCTTTCTTTTCCACTGACCCTGCCATTGGACAATCAATTGCGTGGAATGCTAATAGCAAGAAATAGATCGTAGGTCTACACTCAGAATATAGAACCTCAATCAGAAGCAATAACCTTATAGCATTGACAATAGGGGCTTATTCTTCTGGATTGTCCGACTAAGCGCTTTAGATTGATTAGAGGAACATGTTGACCATCGGCTGCCAGATGTATCCTCTTCGCTGTTAGCCTGAGCATTTAGATGTATCCTGCACAGACATGTTTTACAGTTAAGCTTCCTCACAAACACAAAATAGGGTATATGGAACCTATATGCATACAGAAAGTGCAAGTTCTAAATAACAATGCATGACGATGCAATTTTTCCACTTTTTTTTTGTATGCTATGCATGATCCTATTCGGGTGGAAGTAAGATTCCGATTTGTTTTCTAAGGTGTTCAAATATTCCAATATCGTGGGCCTTAGTAGGCAAATTTACGAGCTGTAAATCGGTCATTATGTGCTCCAAAGTGTCAAACATTATTCACATCAAGCAAAATGTATCTTGCACTGTCTATTTTTTATGAAACTGAACCATGTTCGTCGAGATATGACTGTCTATGCTTGCAATTGCTTCTTGGTTGATCACCACAATGGTTTTATAGGGTTGGTCTTTATCTTCAAAAAAAATATACCTAGCAAAATACCATTCTCACCACCCCAAGATCAAATAGAAGTAATTTTTTTGAATCAAACTTGGGAAGAGAGACTAGAAATCAACAATGAGGAATGAAAGCAAGTTTTTGTAAAGTCGTGTAGGCAAGTCACAATAGCATAATCAAAATACAAGCTTCAATTCTACACACAACATCAATCAAATAAAACCCAATGAGATCCTAAGTGCACAAAAAAGTAAAAAAGTGCAAAAAACATGCAATTTTTTTTTGTTAAAACACACAAAAAGTAAATGCTAAGTAAAAATAAAATGGATCTCATCATGTGATAGAAGTGTGATCAACAGGGTAAACAAGCTCAATTGGTAGATATTTATTTTCATAAGGTTTCAAATCAATTTTTCTAATCCATACTTGTTTCCCTTTCAAGTTGGTCGTGGTGGTGGAGTTTTTCCTATCAGAGGACTTGATTTTGGACAATTTAAGACAATTAGGCTTCTTATGTCCTCTAACTCCACAATGAAAACAAATTGGCACATTCTTAAATCGACCACCATTCCCATTTCGACCGCCCTTTACTTTATATGATTTTGCGTTATCTCGAGTCGTCAAAGGTGTAAAAGAAAGTATTGGCCTATGGGAATTATACCTACCATGATAAGTCATAGTCATATTCAAAGAATGTGAAACTCCAAATTTCTCAGGACTAAGTTTATCATAGTGAAAGCACGCATAAGAGGAACAATGCTTACCTGGGGCTTCGACATTCATACGAGTTTGAGTGAGGTTCTTCTTCCCAATAGGACCTCTTGGTTTTTGAGAATTAATAGATGGTCCTTGCTTCTGATTCTGGACCCTAGTCTGCGCAGATGTATCTGCGCTGCTTTTGATAGTATCAGATGTATCTGGAGTACGTTCCTGCAAACGAGTCCTAGAAATAGTTCTGTTAGGTAACACATGTGTATGATGGACAACTCCAATGTTATTTGCGGTAGCATGAGTCACTTTTATCATTCCTTTTGCTGGAATTTGTTTAGGCCTAGACACTGTCGGATTTGTTCTAGTCAAGATGTATATGATACAGCGAGGAGCAGATGTTCTAAACTTGATGTTAGAGGCAGCAGATATATCCTATTTTCTCCTAGAAGCTACAGATACAACTAGAGGTTGAATAGCTTCACCGCTACCTCTTGTCACCTTTTGGTGATCATTCCCTTTACTACTTTGTTTCATAAAGACAATATGATCACTTGCTGAGTCTTTTCCCTTTCCTTCATAACCGAGACCTGATTTATCATCGGATGGTCTTCCATAACTGAGAACCTCGTTCAACCTTGCCGCTCGAATGGTAAGTTGTTTGACTTTTTCCTTTGTATTGTTCAACTCCTCATTGACCTTGCTCAATTGACTCTCATTTTCTTGTAATAGATTCTGAACGGTCAAGATAGTCTGTTCATTAGCAGCTTTCTCATCTTTCATGGTCAAGACAAGAGCCTTGAGATTTGTATTCTTTTCTTTTTCTACTGCTAATTCTTCCCACATTGTAGTATAATCTTGACAACTTTCAATATGTCCTTCAAATTTCAGATCTTGAGACTCTAATCCATCGTCATCCAGCATAGCCTGTACCAAATTTATCTGATTCTTGTTCTCTTCAAGCTGCTTCTTCAGTACGTTAGAGTCTACGCCAGATGTATCTGGATTGTCTCTAGTTGATTTAGTACCTGCAGCAGGTAAATTTACAGAATTAGTACCAAAAAAATGTAGAGCAGTATTTGAGTCTGAGTGAGATGCATCTATCTCCTCATCTCTCCAAATGATATTGCTGGCCCTTTTCAAAGTGTTTGCACATTTTGAGGCAGTGTGCCTTGACATTCTTCGCACTTTTTGTGGTTCCTACTCTTTCTTTTGGAGGAGTTGGAGTTATTTTCCAATTACTTTTTGAACTCTTTTATAAAGACAGCCATTGCCTCATCATCTATAGCATTGCTAGATTCATCTGGATCCTCACTATTATTACCGGATTTAATTGCATCCTCACTATTAGTTTTAAATGCAATTCCAGGCCCTTTCCAGATTTTCCACCTGATCAACTATAGCTCATAGGTCACTAGAGAACCTACAAGTTCGTCAACTCTCATAGTTGTAAGATCTTTGCTCTCTTCGATTGTAGTTACTTTTGCAAGAAATCATTCCGGCAAAGATCCGAGAATCTTTTTCAGAATCTCCTCATCGGTATAAGTTTTTCCTAGAGCCTCAGCCGAATTTGTGAGATCAATCAATCTGGCATAGAAGTTTTTGAAGTCTTCACAGCCATCCATTGTGAGGTGATTGAACTCTTGAGTGATCATCTGAAGTTTAGAGGTCTTTACTGCAGTTGTGCCTTCATTATCTACTTCCAAGGCATCCCAAGCTTCTTTCGCAGTCCTTAGTGAACAAATCAATCTAAATTGACCTGCATCAATAATTGAGAAAATGGCATTAAGCGCTTTAGAATTCCAATAGACCGCAGTACGTTCAGCATCAGAATAAGTGCTTCTAGGTTTAGCAGTTGTGACACCATTAGTAGTGAGTGTGGGTGCTGTGTAACCATCAAGAACTGAAGCCCAACAATGCTCATCAATAGCTTGAATGTAAATTTGCATCGGTAAATTGTAATCTTGCAATACCCATAATTTTTGCCATTTAATAGGGGTGTTCTAAGTGGGGCGGGTGAATCCATTCTTACCAGACAACTGAATCTCACTTTCTAGCAGTGAACCCCCTCTGATACCAAGTGTAAATTAGGAGTTGTCTTATTTATGGATTACTTAGATGTATCTGGACTATATTCAGTTAAAACGTAGTTTGTTCACAATTAACTTAAGCGAGATATATCTAAGTTATATTGCAATTGAATCCTAGATATATATAGCACAATGTAAAAATACAAAAATATAAATGAAATAGAAAATACACGATTTTAAGGTGAAAAACTAACAGGGCAAAAAACTACCCGTCTGCACTTGCAAACAAAAAGATTCATTAGTTGCCAAGAATTTAAACCTGTCACAAGAAGCTAAGGATAGATTTACGAGTAAAACTATCAAACAACTAGAATACAGACGAAAATCACCCCTGATCTCTCTTCTAGCTTGTAATATGAGCCAACGTCCCATTGCTCTTCATAGCTGCTTGTAACTCTGCAATTTAACCCAGAAATGAGCGGTCCTCCAACTGATTGTCACCTCCCGTGATGATCTTCTATGGTACAGACTCATGTGTAGTGAATTCCACTTCTCCCGAAGGTTTGACTTGATGAAATCAAGTTGTGGGCTTGTAGTACCAAATGCCTTTGTAATGTGGAGTTGGACACGATGTAAGTCTTAGACTACAAGCGCATGGAGAAGAACATGCTAAAACTTAGAATGTATATGGGGTAAACACGTTATTTTCCTCTAGGCATGCACACTCGCTAATCCTCACTCATTCCTATTTACTCACATGTTAGTCCTATGTCTTGCCACCCAAGACATTTCTACACACCTCAACTCCTACATACAAGAGATAAGACAAAAGATAGGATAGAACCAAAAACCAACAATCATTATCAGATAAACAAAGATAAACATGAGGTAATGGAGAAGAAAAAAGACAAAAGATAAGTCTACTTATCTTTACCCACCTCATCCTCATTTGAATTTTATCATGATAGGCATGTAGGATTTTGAAGAGTAGATCCATGATTTATCTAATAAAATCTAAGTTTAAAATAATCTCAACACAATCTAAATCTCCTATTGGATAACATTATCTCAACAAAGCATTAAATTTTGATAATATAATCTCAACAAATTTAGTCAATTTCATTGTCACAACAAGGAACTCAATTAATTAAATTAAATGAGGAAAAATAGAAATGACAATTGAAATAAATAGCTTTTAATTAATTTAATCATATCCATTTAATTGAAAGAGCTAACAGACTTAATGAACTGTGTTTTCCGCTCGTACTTCGTCGGTTCACTATAGTCTTCATTGATGACACACTGGTTTATTCGAGGGATAAGGAACAGCATGAAGAGCATCTCAGCATAGTACTGCAGGCACTTCACAGTGAGAAGTTATATATCGAGTCCAAGAAGTGAGAGTTTGGCTTGATTCCATTGGCTTCTTAGGTCCTATCGTAACTGCCAAAGGTATTAAGGCAAACTCGGCCACAGTCGAGGATCTTTCAAATTGAAGTACAACAACAAATGTTGGTGAAATTCATAGCTTGTAGGGCCTTGCCAGCTATTACCAAAGGTTTATCGAAGAGTTTTCGAAAATAGCTGGACCACTGACGTTGTTGACGTGAAAAGCAGTGGAATGTCAATGGAATCACAAAAGTGAGGTTCTTTCTATAGATGTGATTTTAGGAATACTATGATTTGAATTTGGAGGGTCCGGGCTATACACGATCCAAATGATGAAGTTATGAAATTACTTACAAGTTTTAAATTAACTTCCATCATGTTTTTTGAGTTCGATTGATGATCTATTCTACAAAATTCCTAGAGTTGCATTTTGATTATGTTTCTTACTGTGAAAGCAAATGAAGTTTGAATTTTCAAAACTATTTACCTCATTCCAGATCTTTTATGGAAACATTGTCAACCATGCATTAGACCGTTTGAATTATAAGTTACTTATTCTAGGAATCAGTCTTACGATTTTTGCTCATACTTTACTCAAATTTTCCTATTTAAGGACGGATGAGCGATTCTTGTGGAAAGACAAAAAGAGAAACTTCTTTCTTCAACTTTCGGCTTAATAAGCAAGGACCAACATTTGTGACAAGGGTTTAAATTGTTTTATTTGAGTCACTTATTGAAAACAAACTGTTAGCGTTTGACCTGTATTTTTCTTTTGTTCAAATGCTCAATTTGGAAAAAAAATGGTTTCATGTTAAACTTTTGATTTCCAAGTAAATGAATATAATTATTCAATTTCAAGAAAATTAGTTCGAATTCTCTCAAGAGCCTATTTCATTTGGCATTGAAATTTCAAAGAAATCTAGTAAACGCGAAATTGAAGAGATCGTATGGCTCAAGGAATTGTAATAAACCTCGAATGATGTGGTTTTTATTCTGAGAATTTGAAAAGAAAATATTGGGCCCAGAAATAGCTTAACAGACTCTTGGAGCTATGGCTAAGATCATAAAACGAATCAAGGCTTCTCAGGATTGACATAAATCTTATGCTAACATGAGACAAAAAGATTTATATTTCAAAGTTGGGAAGAAAGTTTTTCTAGAGGAAGATCCTCTGAAAGGAGTACTAAAATTTGGGAAGTAAAGGAAACTATGGCTTACATTTATCAGATCCTTTGAAATTCTTGAAACAGTCAGTGACGTGGTCTATTGATTGGATTTATTGCCAGAGTTGTCGGCAATGCATAATGTTTTTGATGTCTTGATGTTGAGGAAATATGTATACAACCCAAACCATATTGTCAATTATATTTCGCAGGACGTAAATAAAGATTTGACATGCGAGGAAACCCCCATGGTGATCCTCGAGGGGAAAGTTCAGACGCGAAGGAGTAGAGAAAACCACCCCCCTCCCCCAACCCCCGGTTAAGGTCCAGTGGAGTAGATATGGGAAAAGGAGGCCATTTTTGAAGGACAAGAAGAAAGTTTAGTCAAAGTACCCCGACGTTCTGAAATAAGTAAGTTTAAATTTCGAAGACGAAATTTCTTTAAATGGGGAAGGTTGCAACGACCATGTTCAATTTTTAATGTTTAAAAATGTACGACATGGTTACAGCCTTCCTATTTAAATTTGGAATTTACGATAAAGCTCTCGTCTGGCAGAATAAGCGGGTCAACTTTATTTTAGGACTCAGTTGGGCATCATGCCCAATTATTGATTTAAAAACACTAGCTTCAATTTCTATTGGGCAAATATATTCTATATTAACTTAATTTTTAGTTAAGCCCATTCTAAAATTGAATTGGGCTGATCCATTCTATTAATCTTAACCTTAAAGACTACTATTCTGTCATGTTGCAAATACTCTTTACATAAACCCTACTCCACTCAGGTTCTCTTCTGCTAAAAGAATATTTCTAAATGCAATCCTCTCAAACTCAAACCTTTCACCTGCAAACTCTCTCAAAGGGCACGAGTCGCAACCTTAAAGGAATTCACAATCTCCTCTATCTTCACAATAGCGAACACCGCCAATTCTCCCAGGTACTTCGGTTTCTCGTAATAATTTTTACTTCATCAACTGCCAGTTTTATCTTCTTTCTACATTGCTAGATATTATGTAATACACGCTGAACATTCACATGTACATAACACACATACACAGCCTCTCACACATTCGAAAAAAAAATGGAGGAAGAACTTTCTTTCACAAAACAGCCGATCGAATTTTCAATACGAAATCGAAACAAACATCCTATTGCTAGTTTTCCTCTATTTATAGCCATTGTTGTGAATTCATAATATGGAAACAAAAACACAATCAGGCTAGATACACCAAGCATAAATCTTGATCGATTGTTACCAAAAAATTGAGAATTTCAAAATGCTTTTGAAAAGTGGATGTTCAATCCATCATCCTCAACCTCAATTTGTGGAAAAAAAGAAGAAATTGAGAAAGACACAAAATTGGCAGAGAAGTTGGCCATGGCAATCCGATAGCAACCTCAAAAATTTTTCCTAAATTTGACTCCCAAATCGATGCTAGAGCGTAGTAGAGCCCCAACCATGAGTTAATCGATGTCTATTGGCCGGGAAAACATTCAATTTCGCCGGAAGGTCACACCAAGCTTTGGTCGATTGAATCCATTCTAGCTTCTGTCTTCGACCGAGCTGTAACCCATTCACTGCCACTTCCCGGTGGCTACTCTGGCATCGAATGATGGTGGCGGTGGTGACCCGAGTAGCGGGCAGTCAGTAACTGCAGTAGAAGCAGGCTTTCTCTCCTCAAACCCAATTGAGCTAGCATAAAGGGGGAAAGGAAGCCGTAATCGAATTTTAAATCATAAAATTTAACATCTAAGCCCCTAGCTTCCATTTTAGTTTTATATTAGTCCCCAAGATCATTGAATTATTTCAATTTACTTCAATTGATTTATGAAAATTACAACTAAAGTCGCCAAATTACGATTTAAGTTGAAATCAGTCCCAAAATCGTTTATCAATTTCAATTAAATCCAAGTTAAGTTTTAAAAAGTTCGATTTCAGACCCTAAAGTAAGTTATCCTCTTCAATTAAGTCCAATCAAATTTTAAAAGCTCAATTTAAGTCCTCAAAGCCGTGGATGACTTCAATTGACTTTATAGAAACTGCAGGCAAGCCCCCAATTTCTAACTTAAGGATTTAAAACAGTTCCTAAAATCATTGATTAATCTCAATTAAGTTTCAAAAGTTTAATTTCAACCCTAAAGTTTTGATTGAGTTTCAATTTAGCCTTAACTGGTTAATAATTCCAATTTCCACTCTCAAATCAATACTTCTCTTTCAATTTAGCTCAAAGTAACTTTTACAGTTGTCAATAAGGCCTTAAAACTTTTAATAAAACACTTTAAGACCCAAATAAATTATGAAGGTTCAATTTTAGAACAAAATGCTCAGTTATATTTAAATTGTTTTGCTATGCACGATTTACAAGGCTGGTGGATGGGCTAGCGATCACACTTAGCTCTAAACTCAAAGATTTTACTATAGCTACTACTTTTTAGGTGGGTTTACCTTGCAACGTGATTTATTAATTTACCATATTATTCTACCTCGCGTGGTCTTATGATTGTGAAATGCATGCTCGTTGACATATATATGTGATGGTGCTAAGTACCATCTACCATGGGATTGTTTTAGGCTACCTGAGAGTGTAAGCCATTCTCCCCTGTTGGTGGGAATTCCAATGCACTATATTTCTAGTGATATGCTCCTGTTATAATTGCATATATTGTAGTATAATATGGTGAAATTAACTATTGGACACCCACTACGTATAACCTTGTTGTACTCACCCCTACTATTTGAAACTATCTTTCAAATTTAAGAGCTCGATGGAGCGATGAAGAGCAGGGCATCTCTCCATAACTCGAACTTTGTTTTTTTAATTATTTCTTTTAGTAACAACTTGGCTTTCAAGCGTACTATTTAGATGTATATCTTTTTCCGGACTTGTTGAATTCCATTATTGAATTTTAGAAATTTAAAATCCATGTTTATTTATGGGGAATGAAATTTCATTTATTGTTTATAGAAAAAATTTGTGAAATTTTCTTCACATATGGTCACAGTCAGAATCATTTAGTAGCGCTTCGTTTTTCTCAAAATTGGGGCGTTACAAAAGTAGTCCCAAGACTCAACACCAATACGACCAGTCAAAAAAATATGTGCAATAGACTCCACATTAGCACAACACATGCATTTAGTAGGCATTGAAATATTGAACTTACATCTAACAATTTCTTCAACTGAATCCAATTTTGCACCAAATGCGAATTAAAAAGGTTATCTTTTCCTGGGAGTACCGTAGCCCAGATGAATTTTAGAAGAAGGTGACATGCCTTTTTCTGCCTTAGTTCATCAGTACAAGATTTTAAGGCAAAATCAGCGGTAGCAGAAGCACCCCACATAAGGATATCTTGGTGATTATCAATGGCGACACAAATTATAGATTGCACAATATAGTGACGGAAGACATTCTACAACTTCACAGCATCCCAAGTATTAGCCGTGAAGCACTTTCGAACTTGAGCATTATTAAGTTGTAGAGATGGCAAAAGTGAAGATAATTTCCTTAGTGGAAGCCGAGTGTCATATAGAATATGGATCAAACCATCACCAAGTTTCCATTTGATGTGCTGTTTAGCCTTATCTCTTATAGTATGAAGCCTGTCCCCAAATAGAAGAATCACTAGTTTTAGATTGGACAATGAGAGGATGAGAAGCTCTACAATATTTGGCAAAGATAACCTGACTCCACAAAGATTTTTGTTGCCTAAAGAACCACCATAGCTTCATGTCAAAGGCTTCATTAAGAGTAGATAGATTATTCCAACCAAGACCATTTTCAACTTTGGGATAGCATATCTTCTCCCAAGAGGACCAATGGATATGCTTTGATCGTGTTGAATCCCCCCAAAGGAAAGAGTTTAAGTATCAAGAGATCTTCATGGGAACCTCCTTAGGAAGGGTCATGGCTTATAAGAGATAGAGAGGGATAGAGTTAAGAACTGACTTGATAAGAGTCATTCTACCTCCTGAAAATAGTCTGTGATGCTCCCAGCTTGAAATTTTCTTTCTTATCTTAATAATAAGATCTTTGAAGAGAAATATCTTCTTGTACCCTTTGTGAAGAGGCACTCCTAAGTAGATAATTGACCGTGATTGAGCTATAAATCCAATACAATCCTTCACAATGATCTGATTATTCTCTTTGAGAGTGGTGAAACTTATTTTTGCCTAGAAATAGATGAATAATGCTACAAGAATTGCACCCATTGGAAAAGATTAAAATATCATTTGCGAATGACAAATGCGAAACAAGGGTAGGACCTCTATATTGATATACCATATTTGGTTGAGAGAAAAATAGCCGATAAAAGCCTCTATTAAAAACTTCAACTAGAATGATGAAGAAAGATGGAGAAATGGGGTCTCTTTGTCGTATATCCTTGGAGTGGCTTCAAAGTATCCTTGGAATTCCCTATTGATGAATAATGAAAAGCCACAATTAGAAGTGACTTGTCTAATTTTAGACGTCCAAGCTTCATCAAAGCCAAAACGCTTTATGACATGTATTAAAAAATCCCAATTCACCCTGTCATAAGCTTTTTCCACATCAAGTTTGAAGATAACATTTCCTCCCCTAGATTTTCATCCAGTTTGAGAATCCATCTCTTGAGCAAGAAGTACATTATCCATAATAGTTCTACCCGGAGTGAAGCCACTTTGGTGTGGAGAAATAATCTTGGGGAGGAGTGTGCTTAACCGAATAGATAAAATTTTTGTGATAATTTTATTGGAGACATTGCACAAACTTATAGGCCTAGAGAATTTCCAACTGGAAACACGAGGAATTTTCAGAATAAGAGCAATGCTAGTGGCTTTAATAGCATATGGTAAGGATCTACCTCTGAAAAATTCAAAAATGGCATCACAAAGATCACCTTGAAGAATATCCCAACAGACTTGGTAAAAGGTTGCAGGAAATCCATCAAGACCCGTGGCAGAATCACTAGAAAGGGCAAAAATAGCTTCTTTGATCTCAGTTTGTGTGGGGACTGAGTTCAAGAATATGTTATCCTCAGAATCAATAAGAGAGGGAATGCAATCCAGGAAGACAAGGTTTTCTAAGATCGGCCGAGAACTCAATAATTTGTAAAAGAACGACACAACATATTGCTGAACTGCAATTGAATGCTCAGTAAATGTACCACTGTCATCCTGAATTTTGGAAATTTTGTGGAAGCTTCTGCATCTTTGGACAACAACATAGAAAAAACTAGTGTTTTCATCACCCTCTTTAAGTCATCTTATTCTAGATTTCTGTCTCCAAAAGATTTTGTCCAGTTTGAGACTTAAGTTAAGCTGAGAAAAAGCCTCGTTCATAGCAAATCTAGAGTTTTCATCTTTCAGTAAGTCATATTCTCTTTCCTTCAAGAGAGCAACTTGTTCTGCCTTTTTTATATTAGCAAAAATTTCGCGAAATGTATCTTTATTCCACTGTTTAAGATGGCGTTTCAGCATCCTCAGCTTGAATACAAGCCTATAAAGGCCTTTGGAGAAAGGTTGTAAAGGGGTTTCCCAATTCCTCTTAACTGTGGGGAGAAAATATGAGTAATGTATCCACATTAGCTGAAATCTGAAAGAGGACTTGACTTGATGAGATCTTTCTTTGATACCCATAATCAGTGGGTTATGGTCTAAAGTAGCACAAGAGGCTGTGTTTGGGCAGAGGTTAGGATGAGCAGATAGCAAAAATTCATTAATGAGGAGTCTATCCAGCGTTTCCTAAAGATGGTTATTGGTCCAAGTAATGTTACTCTCTAATAGCTGAAATTCTTCCAGGTGGCTAGACAAAAACATATCGTTCAAGTCATCCATTGATCTACCATTAGGAAGGTTACCTCATTCTCTCTCTTCATCAGTAAGGATGGCATTAAAATCACAATCCACAATCCAGGACAATTGATTATCTAGTGAAAAGTTAACAAGATCATCCCACAATGGACGTTGTTGCTAGATATTACATTAGCATAAACTCTTGTAAACAGAGTGAGCCAATTATTCCATGTGGTTTGCACAGTAACGTGTTGTTCTTTTTTGTTAGTGACTATAATATCCATATGGGAAAGCCAAAACACCCAAATTTTACGATTCTTGGTAGCAAAGCAGTCATCAAATCCCAATTTTAAACAAAAATCAATAATCTTAATTGCAGGTAACTTCGGTTCACTAATGAATAAAAGGACAATATTATGGAAACGCTTCATAGTCTTCAATCTTGCTAGGGAAGCATTAATTCCCAAAACATTCCATATCATTATTTGAGGAACCATAATCAAATATACTTTGGATTTTTATGAGCACCCTTCCTCAACCTCATTGGACTTTTAGCTCTTTATTGCTTACATGTAGGCCACTTTGGCTCTGATTGAGAGGGTTAGGGGAACTCGTTAGCAGAAGAACTTTTCTTTAGAGGCTCGAAAGGATGTTTAATCTCATCACAAATTTGTTGAAGGGCTGTAAAGCCATTAAGGGGTGCTGGAGGACTTGTAGAAGTAATCCCCAACCCCAAATCAGTGTTAATTTGTAATAAGTTTGATCGAATAGACCCTACTGAAGGAATTCCCATCTTATTCCTTTGAGTCAACATTAAGAACCAATTCAGGGGTCTCCTGATTATTATCCTCTAGAATTTCAAATCTACTGCTAGTTTTCCCAGATTTGTGAATATCATGTGTTGTGGGCACAGAAGCTTGTGGGGTAGCCTCATTAGCCTTGGAAGATTCAAGCTTCTGGGTAGTGGCTTGAAGATGCAACATCACTTTTATCTTGGAGCAGATTATTATTGATGACTGGTAAAGAAGTATTATGAATAGGGTCTTGTAAAAGGGCTGTGGCCTGAGTTTCTTTCTAAAATTCTTGGGTATCATCATCTACAGCTGGGGTGTCCCATTTTCCTACAGCTGAATTGTTTGTCCCTGCCGTTTCCCCTCCAAATACATGACTCGACTGAGTGCCCAATGTGTTGGCAGAAAGAGCAATATGCAGGAAGATCCTGATACACAACGTCTTGCCAGACTGCATAGTCATCATTCCCAATCCGAATTCTGTGGAAAAGTGGTTTAATTATGTCAACCTCAACACATATACGAGCTAGATGGGTACCTTTTTTCTGACACTACAAGCTCATCCAACTTCAGGGGAATGCCAATTGCAGACGCTATCGAGAATAAAATTGCTTTATCGTAGAAGATAAGAGGGAGTTTCGGAAGTCCAATCTAAATTGGAACAATCGGTGATTCAATGGCAAGATTAAAATCATAGTTATACTTCATCACACGCATTGCAAACCCTTTAATGTACTAGATTTTCTTTTGGAGTACATGGTAATCATCTTCCTGGTTCTCAAAAATCAAAATGATATGTTTCCAATTTAAATGCCCAATTTGAATGTCACTGAATAAAGGCAGAGCATTAATGCCTTCAAGTAGCTCGTTCATGGCTGGCTTCTTCTCCGAACATGTACCAACTAAAGCACATTTCAACCAGCCTGATAAAGTAATTTTCCCTTGTTGAACTGGCATGAAAGGTTCGTCCCATAAAGTGAAACTTCACGAATCGGAATGTTCTCGGATTTACCATCTGATATAACCTCCGCAAACAATGTAGGGATTTTTCAATTTCTAAATAGGTTGTAAAGGAAATAGAGTTACCAAATATCGTTCATCAACTGAGGAACGAACACAAAAAAAAATATATACAAAACCAGTAGTCGATCGAAATGTCGAGGGTTGCGTTCACACAATCTCCTTAAAGCAATTTCGCCCTTCCACTGATCTGAGTGATTGCCTCCCAGGATACAACGGCCGGATTGCTTCGTTGTGCAGCGAACCTGAACGAAATGCCTGAACTGAATCACTAGGGAGCTCGAACACTATGCAGGACTCGAAAAATTCAGAGGATGTATGTGATGTATCTGATATGAAATGCAATGGAAGATGCTGGTCTTTTAGATGTTGTAGCATTTACTCGGCCATGAATCCGAGTTGTAACCTTTCTTCCCTGGCCATTAGAGAAGTAAATTCCGGGGGTTACAAGATTATGAAGGCAACCATTACAGCTCGATTGAAATCAAATCACAGGAATTAGCAGTTACAGCTCAGTTGCTAGTTTAAACTGGAAAACCATAGTTTTAAATTTGTAAAACTCTGCTCGAGCGAGGTGCCCAATTTCGGTGCGACATTCGTATCCGCAGGTTGCGGTTGCACATGGATCCCAAAGCTCGTGTGTAAACTAGTCCGAGATTTGCACCCCCTTAGGGGCCAGTAGGCCATAGAGGATTCTTTATGTAACAATAGTTACGCTTCACCAAAGCCCAACCACTTATAAATTGGTTTTCTTTTCATTGATTTTCCTATGTGGGATAACTCCCACATTCACATCCCAATTTCCATTCACACCTATATTTTCCAACAATCCCCCACATGAATGGGAATTGATTGACCCAGACTGCTTGGTGATAGAGTTCAACGTCTTAAACCTGCATACGACAGGTAGGTGTTTCCCTTTGAACCTTCCCTTGTGAAAATATATTTACTTTGCTGGCTGATCAGTAGATGTGATATCCTTAAACTGTACTGCCATTTGTGTAAACGATGATGTACCTGACACAAGATTCTTACTGGCATCATTCAGTTCTCATTGGTGTGCCCATTTGTGGCCCTAGACACGCGCCTAGTTCTGTGAGAGTTACTTAAGAATTGTGCCTCAACAATTCCCTTCAAAGCGCCCCCCCTTCTCTCTCACATAGGTGATTCCTATTTCTTTCCTTAAGAGTAACCCACATTACTCTGGTTTTATCGTTTAGATCTGCATAGGAATCATTAAGAGCTTTTGCTCAACCTTCTTCTGCGGGCATCACTGTTTCAAAGGAACGGATTGAAGGATAACCTCCACATTGATTTTAATCCAACCTTTGCAATTAGGTTGTCACATTGAACCTAGATCTTGGGATCTCCAATCGGCTAGGTTGGGTTTTCCTTTGCACTGACTTACTCTTCATGAGGCTTAAATCCCATTCCTCTGGTTGACTTAGCAACTAGCTCTCGATTTAACCCTTTGGTTAGCGGATCCGCTAGGTTATCCTTTGACTTTACATAGTCAACAGAGATAACTCCTGTGGAGAGTAGTTGTCTAATGGTATTGTGTCTGCAGCATATGTGCCGAGACTTACCATTATACATATTGCTCTTTGCCCTTCCGATTGTTGATTGAATATCACAATGTATGCAAATTGCTGGCATAGGCTTAGTCCATCTCAGAATATCCTCTAAGAACTGGCATAGCCACTCAGCCTCTTCACTACACTTATCGAGGGTGATAAATTCAGATTCCATAGTAGATCTAGCTATAGCTATCTGCTTGGAGAATTTCCACGATATCGCTGCACCTCCCAATGTGAATACAAATCCACTAGTGGACTTTGAGTCTTAATATCAGATATCCAGTTAGCATCGCTATAGCCTTCAATCACAATAGGATATCTGGTATAGTGTAGCCCATAGTTACGAGTATATCTCAAGTATCTTAGTACTCTTACAATCGCTCTCCAATGTTCAAATCCTAGATTACTCTTATACCTACTTAGTTTGCTAACTGCGTAGGCGGTATCGGGTCTTGTATAACTCATTAAGTACATCAGACTCCTGATAACTCTAGAATATTCAACTTGAGAAATATCGGTACCTATATTCTTCGATAGATGTTGACTCATATCTATCGAAGTTCTAGCCACAAGAGAGTCGTCTTTGTTAAATTTCTCTAGAATCTTATTCACATAATGTGATTGGCTCAAGAAGAGACCATATGGTGTTCTAGAGATTTTAACACCAAGGATAACATCGGTCAGACCCATATCTTTCATGTCAAATCTCGTTTTGAACAAGTCTTTTGTGGATTTAACCATCTTATTGTTACTCCCAACGATAAGCATGTCATCAACATATAGACATAAAATGACGTACCCATTGTTAGTGTCTTTTACGGACACACATTTATCACATTCATTTATTTTAAATCCACATTCCAACATGGCATTGTCACATTTCTGATGCCATTGTTTTGGTGCTTCTTTGAAGTCGTATAATGACTTCACCAATTTACACACTTTGTATTCTTGTCTTGGTGTGGAAAACCCCTCGAGTTGTTCCATGTAAATTTTCCCTTCTAAATCTCCATTTAGAAATGCTGTTTTGACGTCCATTTGATGTACTTCAAGATTGTGCAGAGCTGCAATCGCAAGTGTCATCCTTATGGAAGTTATTCTCGTAACTGGAGAATAAGTGTCAAAGTACTCAAGGCCTTCTCTTTGCTTGTAACCTTTTATTACAAGTCTAGCCTTGTACTTGTCAATAGTTCCATCTGCCTTCATTTTCTATTTGAAAATTCACTTGTAGCCTAGTGGTTTGTTTCCGGGAGGAAGGTCCACTAGTTCCCAAGTATGGTTTTGCAAGATGGATTCTATCTCACTGTTGATCGCATCTTTCCATTGAGGTCCTTCAGAGGAATTTATAGCCTTTTTAAAGCTTTGAGGTTCATTTTCTAGCATATAAGTTAGAAAATCCGGACCAAAGGATTTCTCAGTTCTAACTCTTTTGCTACGTCTTGGTTCATCCTCAGCTTCCTCTTCCCTTTCTTGGTCAACTTCGTCGTGTGTTCGTTTTGACTAGCTCGCTTCTTCTCTCAACTTGTATGGAAATACATGTTCAATTCTAGATTCAATTATCGTGTTCTTGTGTATATCTTCGATTTTAGACTTGTACACAAGAAACCGATAAGCACTACTATGGTGAGCATATCTAATGAATATGCCATCAACAGTCTTTGGACCGATCTTTACCTTTTTAGGCGTAGGTACGACCACTTTGGCAAGGCACCCCTACACTCGCAAGTGTTTGTACGATGGGTTTCGACCTTTCCACAGTTCATAGGGGCTCTTTTCCGCTTTCTTTAGAGGCACCTTATTTAAGAGATAGTTAGCTGACAGCACAACCTTCCCCCATATGTTCTGGGGTAACCCAAAACTAATTAGCATAGCATTCATCATTTCTTTCAATGTGCGATTCTTCCGTTCTGCTATGCCATTTTGCTAAGGCGAATATGGCGCAGTCGTCTCATGGATAATTCTTTTTTGGGCACAGAATTCAGCAAAAGGTGATTCATATTCACCGCCGCGGTCACTTCTCAACACTTTGATTTTCCTATTGAGTTGATTCTCAACTTCATTCTTATAGAGAACGAACTTGTCTATCGCTTCATCTTTACTTTTCAGAAGATACACATAGCAATACTTTGTGCTATCATCTATAAAAGTGATGAAGTATTTGTTCCCACCCCGTGTTTGTACGAATTTCAAATCACACACGTCAGTGTGAATTAAATCAAGTGGTTCGCTATTTCTTTCAATACTTTGAAATGACGTCCTTGTTAATTTTGCTTCAACACAAGTTTCACACTTGTGTTCCGGGTTAATGTGGAATGAAGGTATGTGGTTCAAGTTAATTAATATACGTAAAGTATCATAATTAACGTGACCTAGTCTACCATGCCATAAACTGGAAGACTTAAGCAAGTAAGTAGAAGAGTTATTCATTTTATTCATTTTGGGCTTAACAGCCATTACATTGAGCTTAAACACTCCATCAGTTCAATAACCCTTGCCTACAAACACTCTACTTTTGAACAAAATAACTTTATCTTACTCAAACACCATACGAAAACCATGTTTATTCAACAATGATCTAGATACAAGGTTCTTACGGATCTCTGGCACATACAGCACATTGGTGAGAGTCAGCTCTTTCTCGGACGTCATTCTTAGAATCACTTTGCCATGGCCTTTGACTTCGGAGGTAGCCGAGTTCCCCATGAACAGCTTCTTTCCATTCTCAGCAGCTACAAAGCTGTGAAACATCTCCCTATCAGAGCACACATGACGAGTGGCACTGGTGTCGATCCACCACTCTCTTGGATTAAACCCGACTAAGTTCACTTCAGAGATGACTGCAACGAGGTCCATGTCAGGAGCTCTGTTGTCTTCAACCATATTAGCCTCCCTTCTCTTTGGAAGTTTGCACGCCCAAGCCTTGTGACCAAGCTTGTCACAATTGTGGCATTTTCTCGAAAATTTCAGTTTCGTGACTCCTCATTTTGGTCCCAAATTATGCCCTTTGTTTGGCGGCCCATTTTTATTCGGTGGAATGTACTTTCCTTTGTTGCTTTTTGGGCTTTGACCGTGTTCCCCCACATTGGCTTTAGTAGACATCAAATGAGCATGTTTCTTATCAGGATTTCTCTGTCTCTGTTCTTCATCTATTCGAAGTCGAACAATGAGCTCTTCAATGGTCATTTCTTTCCGCTTATGCAACAGGTAATTCTTGAAATATTTCCAAACAGGTGGCAGATTATGAATGATCGCTGCAACTTGGAATGATTCACTCACAACCATTCCTTTAGCATGAACTTCATACAGAATCACTTGAAGTTCTTGAATCGACTTCAGAACAGTCTTGGAGTTAATCATCATAAAGTCCAAGAACCGGCCAACAACAAATATCTTTGTTCCGGTGTCTTCAGTCTTATGCTTACGTTCCAGTGACTCTCACAATTCCTTTACCGTTTTCACTGAGCTATACACGTTATACAACGAATCGCTCAAACTATTCAGTATATAGTTTCGACATAGGAAATCCGAATGCTTCCAAGCGTCAACAGCACTGACCGATTGAATGTCTCCCTCTCCCTCTTCCAGGATTGGAGCTGTCTCAGTCACGAATCTCGCAAGATTCAACGTGGTCAGATAGAAGAACATCTTCTGTTGCCACCTCTTAAAGTTCGACCCACTGAACTTCTCTGGCTTCTCATTGTGGCTCACGGGAGCCGTCACACTATGACCAGCCCCAATATTTGGCACATGAGCCGTCTGACCTGGACCGGCACCAATATTTGGCACAGAAGCCACAGTCATAGTCACAACCACGGTTGGGTAACATTCTGTGACAAGGGAGCCACCACGGGAGTTATTGGACCCATAGTTTGTGTCACTGGAGGTACAACATTATTTCCGGGTGCCACAACATTGTTAATTTGGTTGGGTTCCATCTCCACAAATCAACAATTCCAATAAATCTGAAATGCAGATGAACAATTTAGTTTTCCCAACCAAAAGATTCAAGATTAAAATCAATAGCCAAGTAAAATAATTTCAAATCAATTAGTTCAGACTCAGTCTATGGTAGACATGTCTTATATGTAGGATGTCAAAGCACTAGAGTTCATAAGTGTCATCAATCAGAACGGCAAACAGATATGTGGCGAACTCAAGTATTGAACATGTTACAAAAAAGCAAACAAATATGGTGCATGAGAAATTTATATGAACAAAGACCATCACCTGATTTCAATTACAATTAAATTTGGCACTATGCTCACAACACCCTATACCACAAGAATATGCATACACTAACTTACTGCATCAAAATAGGACCAAGGTCAAACTATTAGTATATTTATTCTAAATTAGTTACGAGTGCATGATGTAAACCAAATACCAAGCATGTAATTGATGTAATCTCAGTAATCATGTGGTGACAAGTCAAAAACCAAGATGACCACCTTAGGATATGAATATTATATGGTCAAAGATGGCAGGCGTGGACTCATTACCCAGAACTGAAATAGATGCCAGATTAAATTCTAAAGCAGAGTCACAATACGAAGACTAAGCATATACAACAAACCATTCACAATCTATCCAGCAGTGGGTGTTGAAGGAAGTTACTTTAAGATTGTAGGGATTTTCCAATTGCTAAACAGATTGTAAAGGAAATAGAGTTACAAAATATCATTCAACAACTAAGGAACGAACACAAAAAAAGTATACAAAACCAGTAGTCGATCGAAATGTCGAGGGTTGCGTTCACGCAATCTCCTTAAAGCAATTTCGCCCTTCCACTTATCTGAGCGATTTCCTCCCAGGAAACAACGACTGGATTGCTTCAGTTGTGCACTGGAATGAATGAAACGCCTGAATTGAATCACCAATGAGCTCGAACACTGTGCAGGACTCAAAAAATGCAGAGGATGTATGTGATGTATCTTATATGAAATGCAATGGAGGATGCTGGTCTTATAGGTGTCGGAGCATTTACTCAGCCATGAATTCGAGTTGTAACCTTTCTTCCCTAGCCATTAGAGAAGTAAATTCCAGGGGTTACAACATTATGAAGGCAACCATTGCATCTCGGTTGAAATCAAATCACAGCAATCAACAGTTGCAGCTCGATTGCTTGTTTAAAGTGGAAAACCATATTTTTAAATTTGCAAAACTCTGCTCGCGCAAGGTGCCCAATTTCGGTGCGATATTCGTGTCCGCAGGTCGCGCTTGGACACGGATCCCAAAGCTCGTGTGTAAACCAAATTTAAGATTTGCACCCCCTGTGGGCGCGTAGGCCACGGAGGATTCTTATATGTAACAATAGTTACACTTCACCAAAGCCCAACCACTTATAAATTGGTTTTGCTTTTCATTGGTTTTCCTATGTGGGATAACTCCGACATTCGCATCCCAATTTCCATTCACACCTATATTTTCCAACAAACAATTTATCCTTGACTGGTGTAGCAAATTTTTTGCCCTTAACAATCTCCTCAAACGTCTTCATGGGAGCACCAAGGGGAGGGGTGGATCCCTCCTCCAAAATCGCCATGGCTTATTTGGTCGAAATCAAGCTGAGAATAACAGGATACTAAAGAAACCAAGGAGAATTGAATAATTTTTTTGAGAAGATGACAATCAATGGAAGTGAATCGCACGTCGAACTTCGCAAACAAGAAAGCTCTCTTTATAATTAATTCTAATTAATTCTTATTTTTAGTTAGTTATCTACCAAAATATTTTATTATTTCTAAAATAATTAGTTTTTTAACTGCAGTTTTAAGAATTTTTTAAAGCATTAATTTATTATATATATATTTTTATTACTATAAATGCATTTTCCAATTTAAGACACACTTTTTTTTTATTTTTATTTTTTTATTTCCTAATCCATATCCAACTTTTTTTAATTTATTTTCCTTTCTTAATATATTAATATTAATGTATAATGATTTTATCTATATATATATAAAAAGAGCAATTTTTTCCCGCCTAAATACATCATAATTTTTCCGCCTATTGAATTTTTCCTAATATAATCTTTTATCTATATATAGAAAATGAGGCTTTTCTTATTATATTTTTTTATTACGATAAATGCATTTTCCAATTTAAGAGACACTTTCTTTTTCATTTTTATTTTTTTCTTTGCTGATCCATATTCAACTTTTTTTTATTTATTTTCCTTTCTTAATATATTAATATTAATGTATAATGATTTTATTTTATTATTTCTATTCTACTTTATCGAGTCTGATAAAATCTAAATACTTTCTCTGTCATTTTCTCTATTTTTTGTCATTTTCTACTTATAAATAAAAAAATTTTGATTCTATTTTGTTCGACTTGATAAAAGCTTTATAACAAATATACTATCAATATTTAAAATTTTATTTTTTAAAAAATTAAAATTTACGACAAATCTATAAATTAGTGTCTGACTTAAATATAAATTGATATTAATATAGATTAATGACTACTGACCTAATGAGATTAAAAAATCGATAATTTTTTATGACACTTAATTATTTTTATAAATAACTAGCTAATAGAAAAATTAATTAAAATTAAAAATCCCTCTAACATTCAATTTTTCTGGCTATAAAAAGTTACGATTTATTAAAGTTTTTCACAAAAATTAAAAAAAAACTTAGCCGCAGTTGGTCTGAGTTTGAGATAAAATCCCATCACTATGATTCCCAATTTATACTAAAAAAATAAAAAAATTAGGTTGGACCCATTAATTAATTTTAGAAACAATCAATTATTTTTATAAATAATTACTAAGAAACAAAAATTAATTAAAATTAGCACTTTTCCTAAGATTAAATTTTTGTGTGATGAAAAATTACAATTCATTAAATTTTTTCATAAAAATTAAAATAAATATGTAGCTTGAAAATTCAAAATTTAGCTTGGACCCTTTAATTAATTTTAGAAAGAATTCATTATTTTTTAAAATAATAATTATCTTATAAATCAAAATTAGTTAAAATTAGCAATTTTGATAAGATTTAATTTTTGTGTGATAAAAAATTACTATTCATTTAATTTTTATATAAAAATAAAAATAAAAGTGTAAGATCAATTTCGTTTAATTAATCATTCAACTGCAGCACTAATAAATTTTTCAATTAATTGAATGTATATCTATATCTTTTAAATTCCAAGATATGTTTTCTAACTATAAGATATTTTTAAAATTAAATTCATATAATTCTTCAAATTATGGCTACCATGCAAATTATTATTTTAGAAATAGTTAATTTTTTTAGAAATAATTAGCTCAAACAAAAGAATTAACTAAAATTATTTATACCATAATTAATTAAAATAACAAATTCTAATACTAATATTTAGTTGAACATGAGTTCAGTGGACAAAGATTAATCAAAATTAATTGCATTATTAAAAGGAAAGATATAATTAATTTAAAAAATAAAACAATATTCGATTGCTACAGGTGTTCCCTAAAAAATGAAAAAAAATCTTTTAAATTGTAATATATCTTTTAAATTACAAGATTTCTTCAAAACCAGATTCATATAATTCTTAAAAGTGAAGATATTAAAATAAGTATTAAAGAAATAATTAATTCTTTTCATAAATAATTAGCTAAAAATGAAAAATAATTAAAACTAATTATATTACAATTAATTAAAATTAATAATATTGTTACACTTTTAATTGGACTTGGTTTCAATTGGCAAAAATTGGCATGGATTCATTGGATAAAAATTAATCAAAATTAATTATATTGGTAATACAGAAAAATAGTATTAATTTAAAAATAAATAATAATTAAAATTAATTAGATTACAGTGGTTGACTAGATTTTCCCTAAAAAATGAAAGATATCGTTGGACATGCAATATGTTTTTTCAATTGTAAAATACATTTAAAATTAGATCCATACAATTCTTAACTGCGACGAAAAAACTAATTATTTTAGAAATGATAAATTATTTTTATAAATAATTAGCTAAAAACAAGAATTAATTATATTACAATTAAATTTTTTTGATTTAATTGGATATATTTTTAATGGACGAAAATTGAGATAGTTTTATTAGATGAAAATTAATCAAAATTAATTAAATTGCTAAAAGGGGAAAACATAATTTGTTGAAAAAATGAAAAATAATTAAAATTAATTAGATTGTTACGAGGAAGAAAAATATGCTTCTGAAATTAATTTATCTTTTTATATATTTTAAAATAAAGTTAAGTTAACACCTATAAGATTTTGGATTCTTAGAATTAGGGTGTTACATCTTATTGTAGAGTAAGTCGACTGATCATTAATCCTTAATTAGCTTCATTTACTTTTTCAGTATCTTTCTTTTTTCAAAATATGATTTTTTTATTCTCATATGTTTTTATATTTTTTATAATATTCCTTTTAAGTTACAGTTGGTGGCAAAATATTTATATTTCTTTTTGTATAACTAAGGGTGTTTCAAAGGATCCGTTTCTCTTTTTTTAAGTAAAAAGCTCCAAAAATAGGTGTTCAAATAATAATTTTTTTATGTTGACACTACTAGAACCAACAATTATATAATAATTCTTTGGTTCAATCTATTGCTTTCGCTAAAGAATAAGTCCAAGAATTCTTACTAAACAATTGGTTATCGACTTAATCAATTATTGTAATTATACGGCTCAATTAGAATATTTTAACTAGCTTTAGACTGTGTTATATATTTATTTAAGTTTCTATTTTCTAAATAAATATTAAGAATTCTACCTACTTTGAAGTATTTATTTTATACCGCATTTTGTCAGTCGAGATTTTATTTAATTTTTAAATGTCATCAATTAGATTGTATACTTTATGTATTAATCATATATATTTCAATTTACTTATTTTATCCAAATTAATTTAAAGTTTATATCGAATCATTCAATTTTAATATGGTGAATATGTTATAATTAGTGAGTTTATACTTAATATATTAATATACCTATTTAGCATATTTAGAAGGTATTTATTGAAGAAATAAAATGATAGTAACACATATATTAAAAAGTAGAAATAAAAATTTTCGATTAAACCATTACGATGGGGCATGGACGGGGATAAGAATTTTACAACGGAACGGGGACGGGGAATAAAAGTTTCCATCCTATTGTAATTCTTATATCATTCGTGCTCAACTTAGAATAAATGAGGATGGCCGGAACAAGGATAAGTGTTTCCCAGAGTGGTACGAATGAGGTGTTAGGGTCTGTCGGGCTGTATTCATTACATTGTTATTTTTATAATATATCTCTATGCTGATTATATTTCATAATTCAATTTTAAAAATAATTATTTACATATTAATTGTTAATAACGTACATCACACTGATGTATAATTAATATCTCCCAAAATTTATAATTGCATGTAATAAAATGTAAAATAATTTTTTAAAAAAACCATGAACTCTATGAATGTTAGTAGAGTCATTTTAGTATGGTTATTTTGATAATTATAATAGTTAATGTCATTTTATTTTGGGTTTACATTACTAGATTAATTTTGCAATGAGCAAAATGTGATATATTATCACAATCTCTGCCACGAATTGTTATTCCGTGGAAAGCACGAGTATAAATGCTAATTAAATTACTATTCTATGGAGAATACAAGAATTAAGTTGTGTGGATCTTTGTGAGTTGTTTCTCGCATATTTGCGGGATGGATTAGTACAAAATATAGGGGAAACTCTATTGAAGTTTTTATAGAATTATTTCGAGTTAAATTAATTAAATTTATTGTTGTAACTCATTCTTTATTTTAATTATTTTTTTAGATTTTATGTTAATATTATCAACATATATCACTGTCGTAATTAGTTGAAAAATTTGTCTCCCGTGCAACGCACGGGTGAAACAACTAGTTTTAAAAGAATTTGAGTCTATTTTGTGTAATTGCATGAGAACTTCTATTTAAGTACCAAATTAACACATATACTAGTATTTCCGTAAATTAAATATTTATTTGAACAAAATTATTCAGTTTTAAACATAAAATAGAGCTAGCTTTATTTTAAAAGATATAGACATAGACTCAATTAATTAAAAAATTGATTAACGTTATAATTGAATGATTAATTAATTTTTATTTAAAAATTTCATTAATTGTAATTTTGTATAGCGCAAAAATTAAATCATAGAGAAATTGGAATTTTAATTAATTTTTGTTTCTTAGCTGATTATTTATAAAAATTAATTAATGGGTCCAACGTTATTTTTAAAAATTTTTAGTACAGATTGGAGATCATAGTAGTAGGGTGATGTTTCAAACCTGAGCCAACTGCCGATAAGTTTCTTTCCATTTTTTTCTAAAACTTTAATGAATGGTAATTTTGTATCGCACAAAAATTAAATCTTAGCGGGTTGCTAATTTTTATTAAGTTAGTATAAAAATAATTAATTATACCTAAAATTAAGTAATGGGCCAATCTTATTTTTTAATTTTAAAGTTACCCCTTTATTTTATTTTTGTGTAAATTAAAATCTATATTTATATCTATATCTATATCTATATCTATATCTATATATATATTATTATTATTATTATTATTATTATTATTATTATTATTATTATTATTATTATTATTATTTTATTATATTTTATATAAAGAAAAGGAAGGAATTTTATTTTTATTTTTTAATTAACTTAATTATATTCAATTAAACTAACAAATCTCCAATCTATATATCTTGTAAAATCTCCTAAATCCCATAATAATTTCAGTAAGGTCGTGATTCCATACATGGTATATTTTAATGCACAATTCTTCCATCAAATTAGTGATCTGAATGTGTAGGCTTTATATATATATATATATATATATATATATTTGGAAATAATGCTATTCATTCATTCAAAATGGCAAAGTACATCGAAGCAGCACAGATTCAACACCGCTAACACGGCATCTGCGAACACACTCACAGCACCCAGGTTACTAGCATAACACGGCAAAATGCCTACAAAGATGAAAAAATCAAGGTGACCGGAGTACCCATGCCTTCGGATCTATAGCGTTGGCGCCCAAATATGGACTGAATCAATGATAACTTGAACCAGATCTACCAATCTGAGTCCACAAACAAACAATACCGCACCAAGACGATGAAAACCAAACGCCATACCAAAGACGACGAAATCACCAAAATACGAGGAAACCCCAGATCTATGTAGATATGCCACTTCTTATCGGAAAATATATACAGAGAGACATGAAATGGGGTGATTTCAGGCCAAAAGTGACAAAAATCGCCCCCACTGTGCAGTTGAGTTTCACGCAAAAGAGGAGAGAAGCGGGAGCAAGATTCTAGGGAGAGAAAACTTTTTGATGGAAAATTTTAATATATAGGCATTTTTATCAAGCAAATTAATAAAAAATATATATATATAAACATGGAATTGCTTCAATTTGAGATCGAGATGGAATATAATTATTATTATCACTGCGTTTTCCTTTTTGGGGGAGGGAGGGGGTGTTTTTAATATCAAATTATTTATTTTATTATTAATCTCTTCATTGCCTCTCTATTTTGGAATTAGAATTCACAATCAATACACACGTTCCCTCAATATGTGTTCTTTAAAACTTAGCAATTTAAGATTCGATTTCTTTTTTGTACATCGAAATGAATTGCCAGTTTTTAAATGCTTATTATCGATAGAGTTTGAGAAACGTGATTGATTATGTGTTTATGTTTGATCTTGAAATGATTTTGAAGTGGCTTTAGCTAGCATTAGCGCAGATGAGGAACTTCAACATGGATTGAGGTAAATATCCTTTATCATTATTATTATTATTATTATTATTATTATTATTATTATTATTATTATTATTATGGTTCTTGATAGAAACTTTGGCTTATACTTGCAACATGGTTATAGAATTTTTGTTTCGATTGCTGTCTTGTAAGAATTAAATTAAATCTACATAAGAGTTGTTCTTTTAAGGCAATTCATTGAGTAACGTTGAAATGAAGATGAAGAAGGCTTTGAGCTTCTTGTTGCTTCCAGTGTGAAAGGGTAGCTCGACTTTTTTTTAGCTTACAGACACTCCACAACTGTTACAATCGCATAAATTTGGTGCTTTTTTGGCTAACTGTTGTGATGATGAATCTATTTAGCTTTAAAAATTTGTAGTTTTTATCGCCTAGTGTGGATTTTCGATTCTAATCATTCAACCTATATCAAACGAATGGACAAAGGCTGAAGGAAATCATCCACAACATACCCAATCTGAGTATAAATCTTCAAATATTGAAAATAATATTGAATCAAAATGATTTCCAAAAAATCTTAACCAAAAAAGTCTTAGACTTCAAATTTCCTTTGTTAAAGGCCCATTGTAGGCCAGTGTTACAATTAAATGCACCACTTAAACCTAGCATTATTCATTTATGCACTACTTAAAACCAATATTTCATAAATGCCCTACAATTATTTTGCAAATATAGACGCATCATCAAAGATCTTTACGCAACCTTTTGTAACATTGTTATAAACTCTGAGTGGTCGGAAAATTCTTATAAGCTTCAGTGATAAATTTTAAAATTAACTCACAAATAATTATAACTAATTGTAAATAATGTTATGCAACTGAATTCATTCATATAGTTAGCTACAAAAATTTTAATATTGTATCGAAGTAAGACTGACCAATGTTACTACGATATCTTAAAAGATTTGTTAGTTGCTCGATTAAGTTTTGTGCTTTGATGAGTATTTATTCATTTTACTGTTCCTTTATTATTATACCTTTCATTAGTAACATAAGTTGGTCAACTTTTTTGTGAAGAATTACTAAAGAAACTATAAATTCTTGAGCCATATAAGAATATTATAACAACCAAGTTTAACTATAATTAAAGAAAAATTCACATGTTAATAAACATACATAATATCATTGAAATAGTATTCCAACTCCACTTTTAACTCAACACCTCAATGCATGTTCAAAGTCATGTAGAGTTGACTAAAATACACTACACAAATAGAACAAAGGATATATCAATATGTTGTTATGGCTATATTTTGTGTTTTTTTGAATTGTGTTGTGAATTTACGTCATCCAAATTATATTTATGATTTTGATTTTCGTAGCGTGCTAATTTCATATCAATTTTCATTTCTTATGTGAACTAAAAGCTTTATTTTCGACATATATAGTTAACCCATCTCCAATATTAATTATTTAATTTCATATTAACTTAATGGTTTAATTTTAGTGATAAATAAATAAATATCAAAATTATATATTTAATCACTAAATATCAAATAAGTTGATAAGTAAATAAATATTTAAATTATATATTTCGCAAATTGCGTTCTTAATAAACAATTGGCTATCGACTTAATCAGCTGAATTCATGCGGATCAATCAGAATTTTTTAGTTGGCTCTCGACTATTTCAAACATTTATTTAAGATTTTATCTACTAAATAAATATTAAGAATTCTAGCTACTTTAAATTATTTATTTCATAGCAATTTTTATCAGTTTAGATTTTATATAAGTTTTATAGATAATCGATTAAGTTATCTATTTTAATTATTAATCATATATATATTTATATTTCAATTTATTTATATTATCGAAATTAATTTAAGTTTGATATCAAATCCTTAAATATTTGATCAAGATAACATGAAATATATGATATTATTTTTATCAGCCACATCAAGAATCCTATGTAATTTAAATTATTTAACACAAACATTTAAATTGATGGGTTTAAATAAATATGTTAAATCGGAGAGTTTATACTGAATCTGTTAATATACATATTTAGCATGTTTAGAATGTGTTTATTGAAAAAATTAGATGGCACTTACACATATTAAAAAATTACAAATAAAAATATTTGATTAAACGGACAAGATTGGGGCATGGACGGGGATGGGAATTTTCTAGAAGGGTGGGGACGGGGAATGGGAGTTCCCATTCTGTTACAATTCTTATGTTGTCCTCACTCAGCCTCAATTAATTGATTGGTGGGGATGGGGATAAATGTTTCGTACTCAGATAGGAACGAGATCTTGAGGTCTGTCGAACTATACCCTCGATATTGCCATTTTTAATTATAATGCAACAGTATGTTGATTATATTTCACAATCAAATTTTAAGAATCACTATGGACATATTCATTGTCAGTGCCATGTCTCACACGGGTGTGTAGTTAATATCTCTACGAAAGTTAGAAGAGTTTTTTAGTGCGATTATTTTGATAACTATAACATTTTATTTTATTTTATTTTACATTTATAGTGTTACAATCTTTATAACAAATTTTCATCCCAGGCAACACAGGGGAAACTATATCGAAATTTTTATAGAATTTGTTTATTATTTGATATTAATTAAGTTGAATGCTCTAACCAGTATTCAAGTCATTTTTTGGTGCTATTTTTATACTATTAACATTTATTAAAACTATTATTTTTTGGAAAATTAACTTCCCTTACAACGCATGGGTGAAATAGCTAGTTTATTGAATGGTAATTTTTTATCGCATAAAAATTAAACCTTAGCGAAAATTGTTAGTTTAAAGTATTTTTTTTAAATAAAAAAATTCATTCTAATTCTTGGATCATCCTTACATTGTTCAACACATAGACTTCCAAGTTTAAGATTTGAAAGCAAAAAAAGAAAAAAAGAAATTTGGTGCTTCAAAAAAAATTTGAAATTTATCTCGAATATATAATGCTTGTCCAGATAACCAAATTAGAACTAATAACGACAAAACATAAGCTAATGAGGTAAAAAATTAAATTAAGAATTTTTTGTTAATGTTTGTTTGTAAAAATGCAAATATAATGAGGTTTCTTTTGTGTATAAATTGTTAAAATATAATATGATTTATTTCATGTATAAATTACTTTAGCTTAATTGGTTTTATTCCATATCTGATTTACCTTCAAAATAAATGTAATAAAAACTTTTGCTTTGAAAAATTAGTTCGATATAAATTGAGTCTATTTTGTGCAATTACTCGGGAGTGTTGATTTAAATGCCATGTTAATATATCTTGTCTTCTTCTTTATTCTTTATAATATTCACATAAATCTTAAATGAATTTCAGCCTACTTTGTGTAATTACATGAGAACTTCTACTCAAGTACCAAATTGATGCATAAATTATTGTTTTTGTAAATTAAATATTTATTAGAACAAAAATTATTTAGTTTTAAACATAAAATAAATCTAGATATATTTTAAAAGATATAGATATAGATTCAAGTAACTAAAAAATTGATTAACGTTACAATAAAATGATTAATTAAAAAAAATTGATGTTACACCTTTATTTCAATTTTTGTGTAAAAATTAAATGAATTGTAATTTTTTATCATGCCAAAATTAAATCTAAGCAAAATTACTAATTTTAATTAAACTAGTATTTTCTCCCGTGCATTGTACGGGGAGATTTATGGTTAAGTTATAATTTAAAATATGTGTAAAATAAAAATTATAATAACATATTTTCTTTTTTTTAATGGTAAAAAGATATGGATGAGAGATTTAAAAAGATCACACATGATAATAATCCAGATTGAAGGGATAAGGAGTGATTCTATCAAAAGATCAGGGTGATAATAATGGGAGATTATCCATGGGTTGAAAATTAGGCATTTGTGGTTCAGTAGGAAATATAAATAAAATAGTATTTTTTAATTCTGAAAATTATAAAATTGAGCGGGAAACTGACCTCATTTTATTAATATATATATAGATAGATTTTGTTTATTACCTAATTATTATTTTAAAAAAATAATGAATTCTTTCTAAAATTAATTAAAGGGTCCAAGCTAAGTTTTCAATTTTAAGGTTACACATTTACTGAAATTTTTATGAAAAATTTTATTTAATTTTAATTTTGTATCACACAAAATTAAATCTTAGAAAAATATCTAATTTTAGTTAATTTTTGTTTCTTAGCTAATCATTTATAAAAATAATTGACTATTTCTAAAATTAATTAATTGGTCCAACATAATTTTTAAATTTTTTTTGTACAAATTGCGAATCGTAGTGGTGGGGTGGTGTTTCGAACCTGAATAAACTGGCAATAAGTTTCTTTTAATTTCTGTGTAAAACTTTAATAAATGGTAAGTTTTTTATCGAAAACTTAAATCTTAGTGGGATTGTTAATTTTAACTAATTTATTATAAAAATAATTAATTAATTCTTAAATTAACTAATGGGCCCGATCTTATTGTTTCTTTGTGTTAACTAAAATTTAGTGAATGGTGATATTGCATAAAAATTAAATATATGTGAAAACTGTGAATTTTAACTAATTTTATTCTATTAAATAAGAAAATTATAAAAAACTGATCAGTCAAAATTTTGTTCTAATTCTTGGCACACTCTTATATTCTTCAATGCATAAACCTCAAAATTGAAGATTTGAGAAGGAAAATAAATTTATCGGCCTAGAAAAAATTTGAAATTTATCACAAATACATAATGTTTGTTCAAGTTAACTAAATTACAACTAATAATAACATAACATAAGCAAATGAGGTAAAAAAATTAAATTAAGAATTTGTTATTGATGTGTGCATGTAAAAGTACAAATATAATGGGATTTATCTTATGTATAAGTTGTTAAAATATAATGAGATTTGTTTCATGTATAAGTTGTTTTAGATTAATTGGTTTTATTCAGCATTTGATTTACCTAAAGAATAATTGAAGTAAAAAAAATTTACTTAAAAAATTATTTGGATATAAATTAAGTCTATTTTGTGTTATTACGCGAGAGTTTTAATTTAAATACCATGTTAATATATCTCATCTTCTTATTTATTCTTTATAATATTTATATAAATTTTAAAAGAATTTCAGTCTATTTTCTGTAATTACATGAGAACTTCTATATAAGTACCATATTAATACATAAATTATTATTGATGTAAATAAATATTTATTATCAAAAATATTTAGCTTTAAACATAAAATAAAGATGGCTTTAACATATATTTGTGAGACAAAAATTTAGGCATTAGTTTTTGTTTAATTAGTTTTTAAGGTAAATAAAACACAGAATAGAACTAAGAACTTTTCACACAAATATCAATTAATTGTCATAACAAATTATCAAAAAATTTTTAATCTCATTTTATATATTTGAGATAAATTTTAATATTTAAAAAATAAAAATTTATATATCGATACTATGCTTGCTTTAAAGCTCTCATCGAGTCGAAAAAAATGGAGTCACGATTTTTTTATTTATAGTTAGAAATTTTGTTTTAATTAAAAAAGAGCGAGAAAATGAGAGAGTATTTTAATAGGAATGGCAATGGGGCTGGTCAGCCAAGAATCACCCCTAGGCTCGCAAAGTCTAAGGTCAACTGGACCTACCTCTAGACTCCTTAGCTCGTGGGAGGGGTCAGGGTGGGCCGGTTCTAGGAGAGGGACAGATCCATTCAAAAACCCACCAACTGCCTTTTTTTTTTCTCTTTTTTCGTTGTGGCCTTAAATGTAATCTTGTATCTTCCCTCTTTTGTCCAATTTGGATTTCTTAAAATTTAAATTTCCTAAAACAACACTTAAAAGGAAGTAAAATTTGTGAATTTCACAAAAATTTTACGTAATCTAAAAACTATTAACTTAAAAATAAAAGAAAAAGGGATTTAGGGTCAGGTCCGAGCTGGGTACATACTGGCCAAGACCCACCCCTAAAACTTCCTCGGTTCCAAATTGAGAACCATACCTACCACTAATACCCATTTTGTCAGGGCAGGTCTACCTCATTAGGGGTGGATACCCACGGATCTCGGTTCTATTGGGTAAAATTGTCATTCCTAATATTTAGATCTTATGAGATTGGGTAAAGTAGGGTAGAAATAATCAAATCAAATCTATATACGTTAATATTCATATATTTTTCTAAAGGAGTTAGATATGGATTAGGAAAGAGAAAAAAAGAGTGGGTTTTAAATGGAAAAACAGATAATATTATAAAATAGATAATAAATTATTATGAATATATAATAAAAATGATGAAACATATGTAATATTATATATTTCAACAATGGTTTACAAATTTTAGCGTAAAATATTATCTTATAAGAAAAATGCCTTATCAATTGCCATAGCTGATGATTTCAGGTGAGAACATAACATTTGGGAATAAAATTTTGACAATATACCTTTTGAACCAAAAAAACCCAACATAAATGGCATGTTTTATGAGTCATCCATAACTGTTCAAATGTATTTCAAATATGATTAACCATAATCTTGTGCTCGACCTACACATACATATATAAATTTTATGAATATTGAATTGGTTTTGTATTGCATTTACCTCGAATTGAATTTAGAATATTGAATTGATTTTGTACCTTAAGTAAATAAGAAAAATATTTTTCTTATTTAATTTTTTAAAATAAATAGAAACGATTTTTTAAGTGAAAAATCGTTGTCAACTTGGCACTGTACCGGGTTGACACATTAATTCAAAAACTAAAATGTATATAAAAAATTAAAATATAATATTCAAAATTCAAAAATATATAAAAATGTTAGTTGTCATTTTTAAAATTAATTCAATTGAAATTGTAATTTGTAATTTTGATATCATATCACATTTTCATTAATGCTCGCATTTTGTTCATTTTCAATTAAATACATAATTCAAAAATTAAAATAAGGGAAAAATACTAAATAAAGAAAACAAAATAAATTAGATAAGAAAAACAAAGTAATAAAGTGTATCTAATATTTGTTTTCAAAATGAGATTTTTCTTTTTTTAATTTTAAGTAAATAAGTGCCACCTTGGAACTGCCAACCTTGTGTAGTGCCTAGTTGGTACTTCTCTTATTATTATATTAAGATTATGATAAGATTAAGACACGATTAAGATTAATATTAAGATTAAAATGGAGAATTTTGTGAGCATTTAAATTCATTAATTATCATTATCATTTAAATTCATGAGTATCATTATTTAATTATCATTTAAATTTATTATTGGGTAATTATATTACCACTACAAAATATATTTATACACCCCAATTTTAAATATTTTTATTAATTACATAACTAGATATGTGTAGAATGACAGAATGACGACATAAGCTTTGATCTTTAAGGATTAATTAATTACCCCACATCTATTTCCTTTCCCTGTCTTCCTTTTCTTTTCTTTCTTTCATTTTTTCCCCTTGCAAAATTCATCTCGATGAACAATCTGGGAAAATTAAACGGAGAAAATCATCCTTCTCAAGGTAACTCAAACCAACCAAACCCTCAAATGGAATCTGCCATGGACACCACCTATTAGAAACTTGGAATTGCAATGAGCAACACCCCAGCCAAAGCCACCCGACTCTCTATGACCTGGTTTTTTTTTTCCTCTTTTGTTTTTAAAGAGCGTGCAAATATCATGTTAAAGTATAATATAATTTTCAATTAATAGTGATGATTTCTTTCTTTTTTCCCCGCTCAGAGAGAATAGTGATGCTTTACTTTTACAATTGTTTTGTTTAATAGATGGACTCCATCACTTGCTCTTGATGCTAATCTATAATTACAGTGAAAATGATTCAGTTGTAGGAGAAAATGATGTGTTTCGTTGGAAGAAGAAGTGTGGTGCATTGGTATATATATTTTTTTATTCCATATTAAGGGTAAATTTGTCGAATTAAATTGGTGCAATTATAAAAACTATTTTCTAAGTGTGGTGTAGTTTTTTGTGGCGGGTTAAACAAAAAATTTAGTAGCAATATAATTACCTTTTATTAATTCAGTAAGCGACGGGCAACATGAAAATGGTGAAAAATAAAATTCAAAAATAAAATAAAATAACAGGCCAAAAAAGGGTGGGAAAAGCGATCTTTTGAATCAAAATACCACTTCTAATATTATATATATATATATATATATAAAGATATATATAGATGTTACACATTTATTTTAATTTTTGTGTAGGAATTTAATGAATGGCAATTTTTATCGCATACAAATTAAAAGTTAGGCAAAATTGTTAACTTTAAGTAATTTTATTTTTTAAAATATGAAAATTATGAAAAAATGATCAATCAAAAATTTATTCTAACTCTCAGAACACCCTTATATTGTTCAACACATAAACCTATAAATTGAAGAGTTGACGGTTGAAAAAAATGAATTGAAATACATCGAAATGTGTAATGTTTGTGCAGGTTAACTAAATTACATCGGATAATAAGAGAACATAAGCTAATGAGGTAGAAAATTAAATTAAGAATTTTTCATTTATGTTTGTATGTAAAAGTACAAATATAATAATTTTTTCTTAATAAATATTTAATTTATAGAAATAATAATTTATATATTAATATGGTACTTAAATAGAAACTCTCGTTTAATTACACAAAATAGACTCAAATTCTTTTAAAACTAGCTATTTTACCCGTACGTTGCACCAAAGGCATAATTTTTGGCTAATAACAGTATTAATAGGTGTTAGTCATATTAATATAAGGAAAAAAAATAAAATAAATAATGAGTCGCAACAATGAACTTAATTAATATAACTAATGAAATAATTCTGGGAAAATTTCAACAGAGTTTCCCTCTATTTTGTACCAATTCATCTTGCAAACAATTGGGGGAAAACTTACCAAAAAACACAAATTTAATTTACAATACTCTTAAAGGCATCAACAATTAAAGCAAGCCCAACATAGCACCATCAATAATAGTCAGCAACAACACATAAGATAACAAATAGAAACATCTTCATGTTTCGACAAAAAAGATGAAGACTCGCTCAAATATAAGTCACATCCATAATTATCACATAGAATATAAAAATTTGTGTTCTTATACAATTGAATTGTATTAAAATAATAAATAAATTTTAGATGCACGAAATATCTCTGACATTACTTTTACACAAATACTGGCGCTTCAGCATAAAAAACTACAAAAATATTAGAAATAACATCATATTTTAGATATAATCAATAAAACTCACTAAAAGCGTATTTTTCGACCGCTAAGTACGTTGAGTTACCTTTTTGAAACACAGTGCCACTAATGCATATGCCGATGCTTTGTTCCCCATGTGGGGATGGTACCCACGCCACGTGGCGTGAGGGCCTCACGTCCCCCAAATTAAAATTTTTTTTTTAATATCTACATTAGATTAGATGAATAATGTATAATTGGCCCGATGGTAGGGGTCGATGGGGCCATACGAATTTTTTTATGGCGTGGGTATGAGATCTCCTAATGCATAAATGATATATATAATCAATTTGTATAACTCTGCCATATTTGTGACGGGAACATTATACCTATATTTTTTTTGAAGAGTGAAAATTATACCTAGATAAATATAAGAGTAGAAACACAATAATATATAAATACAATCATTCACTTCACATATCAAACCTTGAATGACATAAAAGGATTTGTGTAAAAAAACAAATAAAGTTAACAACATACCTGATGCGATTAGTAAGTATGAAACTATAAGTTTAAACAATTCTTTATAGACGATATTATATATGGTCATGGCAATTGGACGACCATCGTCATCATATATCACAAATTTTAAATCATTCCTATGTGTCACTCTCGAGACTGCAACATACACTTCCTATTCAAACTTTAGTTGTTCCACCCGTGTGTTGTGCAGGGGATAAATTTTTCAACATCTATTTTTTCCATATATATTGATTAATATTGTATTATCATAAGAATTAGAATATAAGAACAACTCATAATCACCTAAAATCCTATTTCTCTTCCTTATTATGGTTTGATTCATAGTTTAAAATTGTACTAACTCGATATGAATTAGAAAAATAAAAATAATAAAATATAATGTAATTTATCTCATTCCAAATCGATCCATTACAAAGATGATGGTATAAGTACTCATAAGATAATTATAATTTTAAATCTCTCCTTATATATATATATATATATATATATATATATATTCATTCAACAATTCATTATGATAGAATTAGAATAAGAACACAATTTATACTCTTACCTTTTATACTTCAATGTTGCGTAACTAATAATATTTCTTCATGATTGAGGTGTCATTTGGACCAATGAGACACTAATTTACTAAGTTAACATGTGAATATTTTGGCACAAAAAATAAACGTGCCATGGAAAAAAAATGTGAAGAAAGTACAATCAACCAACGAATTCACCTTTACAATTTAAAAAATTGTGTCGACTCAACTAAAAGGTATAAAAAATTAATGATACAAAAAAATTTATCATTACGAAGAAATAATAATTATTTTAATAATTTATCTCAAATAATCCATCAAAGTGGGTTAATTCATATTTTAATTTATTTTATACTCTTAAATAGTAATTATTGCATTGTAAATTAATCTATTGCAAAAAAAAAAAAAAATTAAAAAGTTTATTGGACTTTTGTAATTGTGACGAATTATGTGAATTAAAAATTTTAATCAACCATACAAAAAAGTATAATTAATTTTCACAATGAACATATTGGCATAAAAACTAAATGCTCTAAGGCAAAAAAATTAATAGTGTGAAGAAAGTACAATCAATCCACAAATTTATCTTAACAGTTTAAAATATTGTGTCGACTCGTACTAATGGTTTAAAAAATTAACAATAAAAAAAGGAAAAAAAATTATTATTGCGAAGAAACTATAATCATTTTTTTCACACGAAGTGAGTTCGGTACTCTTTTGATTGAAACTATCTTCCATTGCTGAAAAATATTTTCCATGTAGGCACAAAAAATAAACGATCTACAAAAAAATTTAATAGTTCCAAAAAAGTATGATCGATCAACAGATTTACTTTTAATATTTAAAAAATTATGTTGTCACATCCTTATGGTATAAAAATTAATTAAAAAAAGAGAAAACAATTTGCTAGTGTGAAGAAAGAAATAATTATTTCAAAGTTGCCAAAAACAATCCATCGAATTGGGTCGATTAATATTTTAATTTATTTTATACTTGTAATCAGTAATAATTGTATTAAAAATTAATCTATTGGAAAAAATTCTAAATTATATTGGATTTTTACAATTACAATGAATTACGTGAACTAAAAATATTAATCAACCGTACAAAAGAAGTATAATTCAAAATGAACATATTGGCATAAAAACCAAATGATCCAAGGAAAAAACTAAATAGCGTGAGGAAAGTACAATCAATCCATCGACTTGCCTAAATAATTCAAAATATTGTATCAACTCCTATTAATGGTTTAAAAATTTGATCATATAAAAAATAAAAAAGGAAAAAACTTTAATAGTGTGAGTCTAACACTCTTTTGATTGAAACTCTTTCACTTTTGAAAAGCATTTTCCACGTGGGTGCAAAAAACTAAATGATCCAAGAGGAAAATTTAATCGTGTGAGGAAGTACGATCAATCCATAAATTTTCCGTTACTATTTTAAAAATTGTGTCATCTTAATCTAGTGGTATATAAAATGAACGAGGAAAAAAAAGAGAGAAAAAACAAGTTATCACTTTGAAGAAAGAATAACTATTGCAACAACTTATCGGAACCACTCCATCGAATTGGATTGATTCATATTTTAATTTATTTCAGACTTGTAAATAACAATAGTTGCATTACAAATTAATTTATTGGAAAAAATTATAAAGTATGTTGAACTTTCCAATTGTAACAAATTATGTGAACACCATAAAATTGATGAGAACTATAACTCAAATTCGATATAAACTTTTGAAATGCAATAATAATTCTCAAAGCTGATTGACCACTAATCAAATCCAATAACAAAACCATCAAACTAATCTAAAAACCATTTAAAAGATATAACTGTTGAAATGCAATATTAAAACACGTTTTCCATTAATTGTTTCCACTAAAGGATATCTGTAATTTGAAAGATATAGATATAGATTCAGTTAATTAAAAATATTGGATTAATATTACAACTGAATGATTAATTAAAAAAATTAATGCTGCATGTTTCTTTTAGTTATTGGGGACAAATTTGATGAATTATAATTTTTTATCAATCAAAATGAAATCATAAAAATTTGTTAATTTTAATTAATTTTCATTTTTAGCTAATTTTGTTTTTGAAAATAATGAATTATTTTTAAAACTAAGTAAAGGGACCGATCTCATCATGTTACATGTTCCTTTTAATTTTTATATAAAATTTCAGTAACTTTTAATTTTGTATCACACAAAAATTAAATCTTAGCCAAATTTCTAATTTAAATTAATTTCCATTCCTTAGTTAATTATTTATAAAAATCAATGTTTAGAAAATTGGACCAGACCGGCAGGTTCAACCATCTACCGGTCCAAAATTCGATCCGGTTACAGTTTAAAATCAGACTATTAGAAAATTGCTCAAAAATCATTCAGCCGATTTAACCGGTGATCCGGTAACGGCTAACCAAGTTTTTCTATTTTTTATTTTTAATTTTATTGCATTTAATTTATTTTTTAATTTTTTTAATTAAAAACAGTTTGACCCCGGTTCAACCGTTTGACCCTTGAACCATTGCCTTCTTCGAGTTGCTGGCCGGTTCGGTTTTCTAAACATTAATAAAAATAATTAATTATTTAAAAAATTAATTAGGGGATCGAATCAAATTTTTAAATTTTAATGGTATACTTTTCTTTTAATTTTGTGTAAAAATTTAATGAATGCTAATTTTGTATCACACAATAATCAAATATTAATGAAATTATTAATTTTAATTAATTTATTTTTCTTAAGAATTAATTTCGGTCTCGTAGTTAATTATTTAAAAAAATTCTATATATAAATATAAATCTTTGGATTCAGATTAGAAAGATATAATAAAATAATAATTATCAATACTTATGCAAGGCAACAAAATCTAGATTTAATATTTAGCATTTAATATAAATAATAATTTATTAATTTTTTTGTTAGGATTGATTATAACTTAATAAAAAAGGAAAAAATCAAAATACAAAAAATATATAGAAGATAAGTTCAAATCAGTGGAGATTTGAAAAAAAATTAATTTTGGTGAGGATAAGATTCAATATAAATAATGATTAGTTAATTGATTGTTTGAGATTAATTATTAATTTTTTAAAAAAAGGAAAAAAAAATCAAAAGACAAAAAAGGAGTTTATTTTAGGTGGAAAAATTAATTAATCTAATTAAAAAATAGGTTGAAATTTCCCTACTTTTCTATATATATAGATTATATGAATAATATAAAGAACACAGAAGAAGGCAATATATATTAATATGGCACTTAGATTGAAATTCCAGCGCAACTATACAAAATAGACTCTATTTATATAGAAACAATTTTTTAAAGAAAAAAAAAATTCATTTCATTTATTATTAAGGTAAATCAAACAAGGAATAAAGCCAATTAAAGCTAAAACAACTTACACGTGAAATAAATCATATTATATTTAAAAAATAAAATAAAGAAAGCTTTAACATAGATTTGTGAGATAAAAAAAAATTTAAGCATTAGTTTTGATTTAATAATTTACTAGTTGGAACACCCATGCGTTACACGGGGGCTAATTATGTGAATTGAATTTTTCTAGTTATTTAAGTGCAAACATTAACATCACATGATTTAAGAGAAGAATATTCCTTTTTTTTGAAAAAAAAAATTAACAAAATTTCGCTTGCAAGTGGGGTAAATCCAACCTATTAAAGTTAATTACAATGTCGTAACAACCAACACATACACAAAGATACAAAAAACTCTATGAAAAACAAAGTCTGGTATCGAGTAATAACAACATTTGAGAATTATCCACGAAATTACTTTGAAGAACATTACCTAGTATACTATGACATTCATAAATACATTAGCATTAAAAGCATAAAGATAATTTCACATAGTCTTTTTACCATGACTTCTTTGTTACGTGACGCATAAGGTATTGATGTGTGATATGTGCCCTCGGTAACCTATAATAGAATAGGCAAGCAGAAATATCATCAATATTGAAAAGTACAAAACCAATCCACAGTTCTCAAAAGCCAACAAACTATATATTCATCCGTACCAGCATAGAAAAAGGACGGGATACTTTGCAGCAGAAATAGCAATCCATAGTATACAAAAGACAACCAATTCATCTACAACGGCTCAAACAAGAATAAATATCACATGAGTATTCCAAACCTTAAATATTTTACAGTGCAAATAGAAAAATATGAGTTACAATGCAAATCATAATATTCCAGTTCAATGAATATGTCAATGTGAGATTGAGTCAAAAGGTGAACAATCCTATATCTATATATACGACATTTATCCTTTATACAATTAGATATGACGCTAATAAGTGAATAAAAACTTTGAAAAATACAAACAACGTACCTCAAATGATTCATGCGCATAACACTATAGGTTGCCGAAAACTTCATTAGACACGATGTTTGCAGTTGTGTAAGTGTGGCATCCACTTTCATCACAAATGATGAACTTCAAACCCTTCCTATTGGTTACCCTCGAGACAATGACATACAGCTGACCATGGGTGAAGACTGGTATCCTTAAATACACCCCAATATTTATAAGTGTTTGTCCCTGACTCTTATTGATGGTAATCGCATAACAAACCATCAGGAGAAATTGCCTCCATTAAAAAGTGAACGGCAATCGTATATTAGATGGAGTTAAACTTAATTTAGGAATTAGAAAATCATTTCCAATATTTATTCCAGATAGAATCTTCACCTCTATAACATGATTTTCAAGCCGCACGACTAAAAGATGGATACCATTGCACAAACCAGTCGACTGATCTATATTACACATCAACAAGATTGGGACACCGACCTTCAACTTCAAAACATGATTGGGCACTCCAGAATATGAAATCCCATTCAGGAACTCTGAGATGTGAAGCTCGCTAACAAAATCACCCTTCTCGCCATTCGTCCTACACGTGGAATCAGAATTGTAGCATGTTTTCAATTCTGAACGATTCATGTTAACCATATAATCGTTCACCATTCCAACACTTTCGTGCGTAGGAGCAAGTATAGCCCATCCATTCAAGTAAGAATAAGAAGTCCCCTTGATCAAACAAATGGGATAAGTGTTGTCCACTATAGCTTTCATCGGACCAGAGGAATTACGTACCAGAAGATCCCCTGTGTATCTCAACGGGGGCCTCACCATCATTTGGCCCACCAATTTGTCCATCCCTAATGTTTAAGACCCATTCTAAAAACTTTCTCAATTCATCAGCGTGTTCATCTCCGAGGAGATTACGGAGCATCGTATTTTTTGCAAGTCTCAATACTCTGCAATGGTCCCGCAAAGAAAAGAAATTGAAAGATGCATTCAAAATTTCAGGGCGTGTTGCCTTGGGTATAACCAGAATTATCTGCCTAAAGTCCCCACCAAATATAATAGTTTTCCCACCGAATGGTAAACCAGCATCATTCGGGTTGCTGAACCTGGCAAGATCCCGCATCGTGCGATCTAATGCTTCAAAACAAAGCTTATGTGTAATAGGAGCTTCATCCCAGATTATCAGGCTAGTCCTCTCAATAAACTTGGCCAAGTGACTTCCCTATTTGATATTGCAAGTTGATTTTCATCAATATTTAATGGGATAGACAATCGTGAATTAGGAATTCTACCACATGGTAGAAGGAGGAGAGAAGTTATTGCACTCTATGCCACATTAAACGCTATCTCTTCTTGAGACCTGACTGCAACTGAAAGCGTCCTCCACAAAAAGGTTTTCCCCATACCACCATGTCCATATAAAAAGAATACGCGCAATGATCACCATGAGCCGCATTCGTCACAGTGTCGTAAAATCCTCTTTGTTCATAAGTCAAGTTGGATAGCAACCTTGCATATTCCTCCTTCAATTCATCCTTATTGTAGTCCAATTCATTGTATATCAGCATGTTGTCTCAAGAAAAAAACATAAAATGACAGTCTCGAAGGCATCTCCTCCATTGGAGCAACAACTTCTCAATTTCAACCAATGCGTAGTTCCTGATTTGATCATCAGTCAGCTGTAAATCTATAATACATATCCCACAGTTAGTGAATACTTGGAAAATTACAGACGAAAAATCAAAGCATCCAAATAACGGAAACATGATTACCTAGGTTGCGAAGAGCATTACGGTGCTTGTGTTCTACATCTTTTGACAAATATTGCCAGCACTTATCAAGCAACGTCTCAGGTCTGTCCAAGCAGTCAAACACAAGTAGGGTGACAAACCAATTTCTCAACAATATTTCAGAAGCCCAATGGCTTTCCTCGATAATGCTATCGATGTACTCTTTGTCATCATCTAAAAGACTCCCGAGCATGTCAAGCTTCCTTGAAAGTATTATATACCGCCCCATCAATCGTTCTTATATCTTCATAAGATTTTGGACCACGCATATGATTTAGCAACATGCGTAAATAGTACCTCAAAAAATTAGTGAAAAGTGTAAGGCAAAAAAAGCAGTTTCAAAAATATTACCGATGTGTTGTATTGAAAAAAACAACATCGATAAACAAATTATATAACACAAAAATCGTATTAATAAGCTAGGCATCATGGAAAGTGGCAAATCATATTTCTAAAATTGAGAACTGAAGTAAAAAAATATCTTTCTCCAGTGCCTGGCTGAGCACTGGGTGTGAAAGGGAAAAAAGAGTAGTGTGATTATAGAGATTTATTCTTCGTAGATGGGTTTTAGAGGTTAAGAATGATATTTTGTACTTCATCTGTCCCATATATACAATCCACTTTTCCTTTTTGGATTGTTCCACATATATAATCTCATTTTTATATTTAATAGTATTTTTATATTCATTTGCAATTATACCCTACCTATGTTATTAAAAATACAATTATATTTATAACTTCTATTCATTTAAATAAGGGTATTAAAGGAAATTTGTAAGCAAATTTACTTTTCCAATACTATTCTTAACCTTTGTGTAAATATAAAAGTGGACCATATATATCAGAGGGTGGGAGTATATTTTATATAATCTATAACAACAACAAACTTGGCGTTTATTCCCTACAAGTAAGGGTCAGCTACATAGAACCATGCAAGAAATCACGTCGGATCGTAGGTATGAATTTTTCTACGCCACTAATTCTTATCCAAAAATAGTTGCTCATCTAACTGTCTAACACATATGTCGTTACGAATTACTTGCGTCCACGTTATCAACTGTCTTCCTCTACCTTTCCTAACATTTCCAACCCTAATACTCCCACTATTCCTACCATGTGCACTCTCAGGTCTCCGCAATATGTGCTCAAAGCATCTTCGTCGAATCTTTCATATCTTATCCTCAATGGGGCCACTCATATTCTACCATAGATATCTTTATTTTATACAATCTATATAGTAATTAAAAAATTAGCATGCTAGACTCCTGGTTAGGAAAACAAATATAGATGTAGATTATTAATAATAAATTAATTAAAGAGTAAAAAATCTTGCGGAAAAAAAAATTAGAAAAATTTATTAAAGAAATTCTAAAAACTAATTCAAAATCAGATAGAAAAATGAGATTTTTTTTATTTTTGCCAATCCTACACGGAGATTTTCTTATATTTTTTTTTTCAATCAGATTTAAGAACATAACATATATTAGTTAAGCGAATGTATTGAAAAATGCTCTCTTAGCAGGTAATTAATATTATAGATTAACAATAATCTTCCTATATCTCTAAGGTGCATATAGTATAAATGATTAACAATTAAAAAAAAATAGTTGAACAAGAGTAATAGATATAATTAACAATAGTCTTTGTTAAAACTTGAGTAACTTGCGTCTCAATTTTAAATTGTCCAACTAATAGTTAAAAAAAAATTTAAATGATTAAAAATTTTTAAAAAATACTTGAGAGAGAAAAACATATCTGGTTAACAAAAGAATTAGTTAAAATTGAGTAACCTATGTTTCAATGTTAGTCAGTGGTACAGTAACGCCAACCACTGTAGACTCTCGTACATATGCTGACCGAATCGCACATCCTATCAGCCCACGAAAACCTCCTCCGTAGACTAGCTTATACTTTTGATTTCCAAGGAATGTTCCAGCTGTGACTACTGGTGAGAGAAGCGTCGGTTTTCCCATATTGATTCCACCAAAAAGACTTATGGTTGTCAATTTCCTCTTTGAACTCCCAGTTCCGGTAGAAGTAGTAGCTGCCATAGGTTGTCAACTTTGCACACTAAAAACTGACACAAGAACACAAAAACAATTAAAAATAACAATATGTACACGTAGTTGTGATTGTGGCTCACATCTTCCTCCTGGTTTTACGCCCGTAAACGGCTTAAACGCCTTCTATGAGTCTGGGATAGGCTTCCCATCCAGCTTTCTTATAGACTGAAAATGTGGTCTTTTAAAGTCGATTCCCAAGACTATATCGTTCTCGTCCTTTTAAATTCACTCCACAGATTGAGAAGTTCGATTTGCACCATTCCACTAGGATGCGTCTCAAGAGTTTGATGGATATCATCCAAAGACTCCTTACTCATGCCATCCTTAATGAAACATATTTTATCTTCTCGATTTGTGGACACAAATCAATGGAGCAGTTACGAGTTGCGAGGTCCATCGAGTGCATTTATAAGGCCATCTAGCACATTTATAGCACACATTCATTCTTTTTGCTCTTCGTTTCTTGGCAAAATTACTTTTGCCTAACCCTGGTGCATATTTAGTACCTAAAGCTGGCATTTCACCTCCTAATCGGACCTTTGCTTCAATCAACCAACGAATGTCCTCAGGCATTTCCTTTTCCATCAACATTTTTAACCGTCCCACTCTAGAATAGTAAATCTCTTTCAAAGCATTCAAAGGCAGTGACGGATAATACTTGTGGATTTTGGAAAGTTTGGTATCCATCGAAAATGTAAGAGTTTTGAAGAAGTAGAAGAAAAGAGAGTGCTTAGGTTGCCTCCTAAGTAGCGCCTTTGTTTATAGTCGTTGGCTCGACTATAAATTTTTTTTTTTAGTTCGTAACACACGAAAAGAAAAAGAAACACTGAGTAATAAGATTAAAACCATCAAAATCAATAAGCATAGTAGATTATCACACTCTTCCATATTTTCAAATAAAATAACGAAGGAGAAGAAAAATATGTAAATTGAACTACATAATCAATTAAAATGAGAAAAATACATATATATACAAAATATCCCACACGTTCATACTATAAAACTAGGAAAAACAAAATAAATAGAAAGAAGAAGAAGAAGGTGAAGAAGAAAGAAATTACCTAATCACTGCTAGAAAGAAGTACTCTAAAATGAAGATTGTAGTTGTGGTTTTGAGTGGAGAATGATCTACGATTTATAGTCAAAGTGGGCCTTTGTTTCAACCGACAATCGTGCATGCAGAGTGTCTTTGTAAAGAAATGCGTTGGAGTGGGCATCCGAGAAAACGCGTTTGACGGATTTGTCATTTATCAATAATTAACCCGCCCATTATCCGTAATTCTCGCTAATCACCGATTTATGGGCCATCATGTCTCATCCCAAATAATTGAGTCTCAAATATCGTCCTCCTCTGATAATAAAGCAATATCTTCCTTAATACGTTAGATGAAAAGTAAACAAATTAAAAACAAAAAAAAAATACAAATATTAAAAGAAAAATACTTGGGTTGCCTCTCAAGAAGCGCTTTTGTTTAAAGTCGTTAGCTCGACTAAATTTTTTTTTTTTTTAAAGTTAACTAATAAAAACAACTAAATTGGTTAACCGTTCCCCGGCAACGGCGCCAAAAACTTGGGCGTGTTGTCGCAGTACGCCAAAATTTATTTTATTTCCTTACTCGGTTTCAAAACTACAAATTAATGTAGAAGTGGTAAGTAAGGGTCGAACCCAAGAGGAACGGTGTTTAATCTAGTTGTTTTTATCAATTAATATAGCAAATGGGGGTTTTGTGAAGTTGAATGCAATTCGAAAATAAAATTACAAAATAAAAGAGATGAAAGTGAAACAATTGAAGATATATCTAGTTCTCGGGTTCGGTTGTGTCAACATCTTGTGTTTATCTTTCCCATGCAACGTGTACTATCCCTTCTTCAATTTATCAACTCTCAATTAACCAAGAAACTCTGATTAACGAATTCTTCCTTAAGTGTATTAAATTAAAGTGAGTTCTTTAACTTAACATCTAGCTATTGGATAATCCTAAACAAGTTCTTAGGATTTAATGCAATGCTAGTGTGAAATGAACAAGAAGAATGAGTTGAATTAGATGATCAATTTCACAAACTTGAATTAATACATCTAAGTTGATTTATTAACAAATATGCACGACATTTGTTTGCTCTGTAGATTGGAATCTAGTGATAATTACGGATCAAAAGTTCCAATCCTAGCACATAACTTGAACTTAAAGATTAATTGATTCAATTGGCCAAAGTGAATGCAATAATCACATAAATTCAAAACGGGTTTAAAAGCATAACAAATCAACAAATTGAAGTAGAAGAATAGATAAAACGTTAGCAAAGAGTTAGAAAAGATAACAACATGATAATTGAACACAACGTCCCCTCGAACTAGATAGAGAAGTCTAACTACTCATATTAGCGGGTATCACCACTGCTATATGATAGATTATACTTCACTATCTCAAGTAATATATAAAAACTATAGAAACCACGTAAATAATGCTAAGAATTAAATAGAGAAGTCTAACTACTCATATATGCGGGTTAAATACTTATAGCAGTAACGCCGTGTATCACCTCTACGCAATATATGAGAAATTATCTTTCTCAAACATGAAAAATAAAAGAAGAAAAGAAACTAGAGAAGAAATACTGTTAATCATATTCACGGTCAAGTATCGTCGATTGATTTTTCGAACCTATATTTAGGTTCTTACTTCACGAATATGAAAAACTAAGAGCTTTCAAGCTACAACTAAGAACAAATGATGAAGATAAATTTATTGAGGAGAAAGTTGGAGAGAATCACAAGCTAATTCTCTCTACAAAGTTGTGTGATTCAAGCTTGGAAATGCCTCTATTTATAGGCAAAATATTACACCAAAAAATATTAAAAATCATAAAAGTCTTCCTTCATGAGTCTATTGTGGTGTCTTAAGGTTGTTTTATCTCTAAGAAGTCAAGAAAATACCAAAAATACGTTTATGGTAGGTGGAGTCCATTGGTCAAAATCTGCGGTGGTGTCGGCGTGACTCAGTCGCCACGCCCGACTCGAGTCACGCGATTCGCTTAGTCACCGCGCAGAATCCGGGAGGCCAGGGGGCGGTTGCGGCGTGACTCGATCACTTGCGGCGGTGACTCGAGTCACTTGCGGCGATCGAAAGCATGATCGGGCGTGACTCGAGTCACATGCGGCCCGACTGATCACGTCTGGCGGTGACTCGAGTCACCCGAGTCACCCGTAAATTGCACACCAAGTCCTCAACTTTTGAATGTTGTTCATTTTGGTCCTTGCCAAATTGCATTTTGGTCCTCCAACTTTTGCAAAGTTTCACTTTGGTCCCCAGAACTTTTGAAAAGTTGCAGTTTGGTCCCCAACAGTTTGGCTTTGACGCTTTTAGTCCTTTTTCTTCAAATGGCCATAACTTTCACTAGGAAACTCCGATTTGAGATCCGGAAAAAGTTTAGGAATCCTCTTTTGATGTTCTTCGACTTTGGCACAAGAAAAATTGTAAAAACAACTTTTCATAAAATTACTTTGGAGGTCCTCCATCTTTGATTCGCTTGCCTTTTTGATCCCGAGTTTCCTTTTTCATCCGATTTTCATCCATTTTGACTCCTTTTAATTCTTTGTGACCCTAAACACCACAATAAAGGAAAAACACATAAAACGGAACATATAACACTAATAAAACACACAAACACGTAAAATAGAAGAGTTATTTAAGTGCTTTTCTAGCACTTATCAGTTAGTCTATGTGGTCATTTCCCAAAAATAAAATATAAATATTGGTAGAGATCACGATGAAGTTTTTAGGGCTCGAACAGATAGTGTTTGTAACGCCCCGCTAAATCTCGTCACGATTTTATATGATTTCGTATGTTTATCGTTTGTGTTTTTGGGAATGGATCGTGATGATGTGAATATGTTGTGAGATGGTGTTGAGGGATATGACATGTTTAGGATGTGTTTTGGGTTGCCCAATGTATGTTGGAACTAGGTATGGTCGCAAGGAATGAGCCGGAAGAGAAATGCAGAAAAACTGGAATTTACGGCCATAATTTTGGTATTTACGGCCGTAAATGTGGTAGTTACGGCCGTAAGTCAAGAATGAGGGTTAAAGGGCTGATTTTCTGGTCGCGTGGCCGAAGCGGGTCACGTGTGCCTAGTTCTGAATTTATTGAGTTAGTAATTTTGGAATTCTACTAATTTATTGAGTTACGTAATTTTGGAATTCTGGCGATATGAGGATATTCTACTGTAATTTTAAGTCGGCAGATATGGATTTTTGGTCAAAAGTCACTTTTCTTGATGGTTACCCTCATTTTCGAGCCAAGCATACATCTAAGACATTTTGAAGGTCCTCCATCTCTAGAAATCCATCCACATATCATACTTGAATCAAGTGTGGATATAGAAGATCAATCAAGTCCCTAAGGAGCAAGGTGAAGAAGCAAGCAAGTCCATCCTCTACCTAGTTTTCCTTGGTGTTCCTATCTTTCTAAGGTGGGTAGTAGAGCACTTAAAAGTGTTTTGAGGTAAGATCATGCCCTAATATTGGTTGGTTTGCAATAGATAGGTAGAGAGGCAAGTGGTAAGGTAGGATTTATGATGTTGATGCTTTGGTTGAGTAGATATGACCATAGGGTTGGTATAGCATATAGATACTCAACTTGGGGGTTTGTAGGATCTTGATGTTTATGAACCCATTTTATGTTAATATGCATATGATATTACATGTGTTTATTTATGTGTATACATTGAAGCATGGTCATGCATGAAAAACGAGGAATAGGGTTGCCAACCAAATGTTTATATAATGTTCGTCTCACAAAGGTTTGAGACAATTGGCCCAAATGGAGGCTCCTCAAAGGATTGGGGTCTGGCCAATTAAAGTATGAATGTATGATACGGCGCCAATATAAACATATGGTTCGCAACGGGCCCACGATTACGACTATGTCATGCATTGCATATGATTGTGCTCCCCACTGGGCCCTCGTGGCTCACGATATGTTATGTTATGTGATAGGTGACCAGAGTCGAGACCGTGGACTTGGGGACGGAGGGGAATCCTCGAGGACGTGACGTGGAGGGGAAACCAAAGGAAGCTCCTGATCCTGTATAGGCCGCTTTTGAATGTGTCCAATGGCCATGATATCTTGTATTTTGCTTATGTTTTGATGTAAATGTGTAAATAAGTACTCATGAGCTTGGACAAGTTAAAGGTTTTGTAACGCTGTTTAGCTTCCGTTGCTTATCGTTATGGTTATATACGTATGTTTAAGAGCGGGCGTTACAGGATGGTATCAGAGCCGGCTTCCTTTTCGTTTCCCTACACATTTGAGGACTCCCTTCGCCTCTCCAGGTTATGGTTGGTAATGTGTTTTATGTGTGCATACTTTATTATTATGATATGCTATGTTATGATGCTCTGTGTACTATACGAAGGAGATGAGTAGGGTGATGTGAGTTGAGATGTTTCCTTGTTGTGATGGATAGATGGCTGACGATCAGGCACCAGTTATAGAATGGTTGACTCGGTTGGTAGAACAACAGTCCCAAATGATGCAGCAGATGATGACGAACGCGAGTGGGAATCATAATGCTAATGGAAGCAATTCCGTAAGTGCTTCGGGTGTTGAGAAGACCCGAGAAGATAGGGATAAGGAGTTTTCATCCGATCGGTTCCGTCGTCTCAATCCGCCTATCTTTGAGGATGCGAAAGATTCGATTGACGCCGAGAATTGGCTTCAGATGATAGAGCGGATGTTTGAGTATGCCCACATTCCCGAGCCTGAGCAGTGAATTGTGCGACCTTTATGCTCCAAGGCTCGGCGGGTTTTTGGTGGGATACCGTGAGACAAGAAGAGGAAGTTGCGATTCTGGCATGGACGGATTTTTGTACTAGGTTTCGGACCAAGTATTTCTCGGATGCGGCTCAAAATGAGAAGTTGAATGAGTTCATCCAAATTCAGCAGGGTGCTATGTCGGTGAGTGAGTATAGTAAGAAGTTTGATGAGCTCGCCCGATTTGCTACGCATATGGTGAATACCCCGGCTCGCAAAGTTGCTCGGTTTATTATGGGCTTGAAGCCGGAGTTAGCTCGAGATGTACAGTTGGCCAGTATGGCGACTACGAGCTACACTGAGGTGATAGAGCGGGTATATGTCGCGGAACGAGCCGAAGCGAGAATTGCTCAAGCTCGTCAAGCCGCTAGCCAATCGGTTCCATTTTCACAACCGGCTCAAGGACAATCCTTTTCTTCCCAAGGTTCATCTACGAGCGGTCGAGGACGAGGTTCTAATTATAGAGGTCGTGGGAGGAATAATAAGAGGCCGGCGGGTAATGCTTCCCCCTCCCGACCACCGGCTAAGAAGGGAACAAGTTCTTCTCCCGCGCCGACGTGCCAAACATGTGGAAAGCCTCATGGAGGACCGTGCTACTACGGCACCAATCGATGTTATAACTGCGGTAAAGAGGGACACATGAGTAGAGCTTGTCCGGAGGCGAGGAATCAAGCGCCTCAACAACTCCCTCCACCGAGACAATCCGGACGCGTGTTTGCGTTGGTACAACCCGAGGTGCCTGAGAAGGTTGATGTTATTGCAGGTATTGTTTATGTTTATGCATTACCTGCTTATGCCTTGTTTGACTCCGGAGCTACACACTCTTTTATGTCATTATCCTACGCCCTACGGATGGATATGGTCCCGAAGCCATTGTGGTGCACTTTTGATGTTATTTTACCCTCGGGACGGAACCAGTGCGTCGCGAGTTATTTCCCTAATGTCCCGATACGGGTTCAGGAGAATGAGACATCCATTGATTTACTAGCTTTGGAACTCCGAGATTTTGATGTGATTCTCGGGATGGATTGGTTAGTTCAGCATAGGGTTATGTTAGATTGCCCTAATCGTGCTTTGAGGTTTCCGGATGGTGAACCAATTATGTTTCCAAAGCTAGAGCGCTCCAAACGGGTTATGATTTCGGCTATGAGGGCCGAGAGATTGATTAGTCAAGGATGCCAAGCTTACGTAGTCACCTTGTATAGTGCTAAGACGGAGATACCCGTGTCGCCAGCTTCAGTCCCGGTAGTATGTGAATTCTTAGATGTATTTCCGGAAGATTTATCGGGTTTGCCTCCGCCCCGGGAGATTGAATTTGTTATTGAGGTTGTTCCGGGTACGTCGCCCATTTCTAAAGCTCCCTACCGTATGGCTCCCTCGGAACTTAAAGAGCTTAGAATCCAATTGAATGAGTTGTTGGAAAAGGGCTTCATTCGACCAAGTACTTCGCCATGGGGTGCACCGGTGTTATTTGTGAAGAAGAAAGATGGATCTATGAGGCTATGTATTGATTATCGAGAGCTTAATAAAGCCACGGTGAAGAATAAGTATCCATTACCCCGCATTGATGAATTACTAGATCAACTCCGAGGCTCGGCAATTTATTCGAAGATTGATCTTCGTTCCGGATATCATCAGTTATGAATTAATGATGAAGATGTGATGAAGTCGGCCTTTAGCACCCGGTATGGCCACTTCGAATTTTTGGTTATGCCTTTCGGACTTACGAATGCTCCCGCCGCTTTCATGGACTTGATGAATTGAGTTTTCAAGCCCTATCTCGACAAGTTCGTTATTGTCTTTATCGACGATATTCTCATCTACTCTAAATCCTGAGGAACACGAGAATCATCTCCGCATTGTCTTACAAACTCTTCGAGATGAGAAGTTATATGCGAAGTTCTCGAAGTGTGAGTTTTGGACGAAACAAGTGGTGTTTCTAGGACATGTGGTGACGAAGGATGGTATTTCCGTTGATCCTAGTAGAGTGGAGGCCGTCTTGAAGTGGTCTCAACCGACGACGCCCACGGAAATACGAAGTTTTGTAGGTTTGGCTGGGTATTATCGGCGTTTTGTCAAGGATTTTGCCAAGCTTGCTTCTCCATTGACACGGTTGACGAGGAAAAACGTGCCTTTCCGATGGACAGATGAGTGTGAGCGGAGTTTTCAAGAGTTGAAGACTCGCCTCACCACAGCTCCTATTTTGGCAATCCCGGACGACTCTAGTGTTTTCGCCATTTATAGTGACGCGTCTCAACAAGGACTTGGGTGTGTTTTGATGCAAAACGATAAAGTGATAGCCTATGCCTCCCGCCAATTGAAGAGTTACGAGGAGAAGTATCCAACACATGATTTGGAGTTAGCCGCGATCGTATTTGCTTTGAAAATTTGGCGCCACTACCTTTACGGGGTTCGATGTGAAATTTTTACGGATCACAAAAGTTTAAAGTATTTCTTCACTCAAAATGAGCTCAACATGAGACAAAGACGATGGTTGGAGCTCGTGAAGGATTATGATTGTTCGATCCATTATCACCCCGGTAAAGCAAACGTAGTAGCGGATGCTTTAAGTAGGAAGTCGTCCAAACAAAGATCCCGACAGTTGCAACATGAAATGGAGAAGTTGGATCTTGAGGTGTTAGACCCGGACGAAGCCCGACTCATGGCTATGTCAATCCGGTCGACGCTCATAGATCGTATCAAGGAGGCGCAAGAAACGGATGATTGGGCTACTAAAACGAAGAAGAAGCTTCAGGAGAAGCCAAATCCGGACTTTCAAGTTCAACAGGGGATTCTCAAGTATAAGGACAGATACTACGTTCCGGCTACAGAGGAGTTAAGGCAAGAGATTTGTCTCGAGGCTCATATGACCCCCTATACTCTCCATCCAGGCTCGACTAAGATGTATCGGGACATTAAGATATTATATTGGTGGCCAGGCATGAAGCAGAGTGTAGCGGAGTTTGTAGCGAGATGTTTGGTCTGTCAACAAGTCAAGGCAGAACACCAGAGGCCGGCTGGGCTATTACAACCACTCCCGATTCCAGAGTGGAAATGGGATGAAGTTACCATAGACTTTGTAAGTGGGTTACCGAGAACGAGTAAGGGAGCCGATGCTATTTGGGTGGTAGTCGACCGACTCACCAAGTCTGCCCATTTTCTCCCGATCAAGATGACATATCGAATGGAGCAATTGGCTCAACTGTATATTCAGGAGATTGTTCGATTACATGGGGTCCCGGTTACAATCACCTCTGATCGAGATCCGAGATATCTATCACATTTCTGGAAGGAATTACATATAGCCTTGGGAACGAAACTTCAATTCAGTATGGCGTTTCATCCTCAAACAGATGGACAAACAGAACGAACAATCCAAACGCTCGAAGATATGTTGAGAGCTTGTGTTTTAGAGTTTCCCCAAAGTTGGGACCGTTACCTACCGTTAGTTGAGTTCGCCTATAACAATAGCTATCATTCCTCGGTTGGAATGCCTCCCTACGAAGCTATTTACGGTAGAAGGTGTAGATCCCCTCTTCATTGGGATGATGTGGGAGAAATGAGGTTGATGCGAACGGAAATGTTACAAGACATGCGGTCAGCAGTTGAGAAGATTAAGCAACGGATGAAAATAGCTCAAGATCGACAGAAAAGTTATGCTGATAATCGACATCGGCCACTAGAGTTCGAGATTGGCGACAAAGTGTTCGTTCGTATCTCGCCAATTAAGAGACTCTTTCGGTTTGGAAAGCGTGGCAAGTTGACCCCAAGGTATATTGGCCCCTACGAAATCCTTGAACGAATTGGAGAAGTAGCGTATAAGTTGAAGTTGCCAACCCATTTGGATCGAATGCACAACGTATTTCATGTCTCCATGTTGAGGAAGTATGTTGCAGATCCCTCCCATGTATTACTGCATTCTCCATTAGATCTTCAACCTGACCTATCAGATGAAGAGAAACCCGTGCAAATCGTTGATCGTAGCGTCAAGCAATTACGAGGGAAACAAGTGCCTCTTGTACGTGTTTTGTGGCGAAGTGCGACCATTGAAGATGAGACATGGGAGAGAGAGGAAGCAATGAGACAACACTACCCCGAACTATTTTCAGGTAAATTTCGAGGACGAAATTCTTTTAAGGAGGGGATATCGTAACGCCCCGCTAAATCTCGTCACGATTTTATATGATTTCGTATGTTTATCGTTTGTGTTTTTGGGAATGGATCGTGATGATGTGAATATGTCGTGAGATGGTGTTGAGGGATATGACATGTTTAGGATGTGTTTTGGGTTACCCAATGTATGTTGGAACTAGGTATGGTCGCCAGAATGAGCCTAAGAGAAATGCAGAAAACCGAATTTACTACCGTAATTTTGGTATTTACTACCAGAATGTGGTAGTTACTACCGTAAGGCTTATAGTTACGGCCGTAAGTCAATAATGAGGGTTAAAGGGCTGATTTTCTGGTCGCGTGGACCTAAGCGCTGATCACAGTGTGCCTAGTTACTACCGTAATTTATTGAGTTACTACTGCATTTTGGTAGTTACTACGTAATTTATTGAGTTACTGACTGCATTTTGGAATTTACTAAAGAATGTGGATATTTACTACTGTAATTTTAAGTCGGCAGATATGGATTTTTGGTCAAAAAGTCACTTTTCTTGATGGTTACCCTCATTTTCGAGCCAAGCATACATCTAAGACATTTTGAAGGTCCTCCATCTCTAGAAATCCATCCACATATCATACTTGAATCAAGTGTGGATATAGAAGATCAATCAAGTCCCTAAGGAGCAAGGTGAAGAAGCAAGCAAGTCCATCCTCTACCTAGTTTTCCTTGGTGTTCCTATCTTTCTAAGGTGGGTAGTAGAGCACTTAAAAGTGTTTTGAGGTAAGATCATGCCCTAATATTGGTTGGTTTGCAATAGATAGGTAGAGAGGCAAGTGGTAAGGTAGGATTTATGATGTTGATGCTTTGGTTGAGTAGATATGACCATAGGGTTGGTATAGCATATAGATACTCAACTTGGGGGTTTGTAGGATCTTGATGTTTATGAACCCATTTTATGTTAATATGCATATGATATTACATGTGTTTATTTATGTGTATACATTGAAGCATGGTCATGCATGAAAAACGAGGAATAGGGTTGCCAACCAAATGTTTATATAATGTTCGTCTCACAAAGGTTTGAGACAATTGGCCCAAATGGAGGCCCCTCAAAGGATTGGGGTCTGGCCAATTAAAGTATGAATGTATGATACGGCGCCAATATAAACATATGGTTCAGAACGGCCCACGACACGACTATGTCATGCATTGCATATGATTGTGCTCCCCATCGGGCCCTCGTGGCTCACGATATGTTATGTTATGTGATAGGTGACCGTAGTCGAGACCGTGGACTTGGGGACGGAGGAATCCTCGAGGACGTGACGTGGAGGAAACCAAAGGAAGCTCCCGATCCTCAGATAGGCCGCTTTTGAATGTGTCCAATGGCCATGATATCTTGTATTTTGCTTATGTTTTGATGTAAATGTGTAAATAAGTACTCATGAGCTTGGACAAGTTAAAGGTTTTGTAACGCTGTTTAGCTTCCGTTGCTTATCGTTATGGTTATATACGTATGTTTAAGAGCGGGCGTTACAGTGTTAATGACGTGTCGGCTAAGGTAGTAGACACAAGTAAAAAGAAATGTTAATTAAAAATTAAAAATGTATATACTTCAAATAATTTTGGGGATTAAAATTATAGAAGTAAACTTCAAATAAACTTCAAATAATTTTGAGGATTAAAAAAAAAATACTTTGATAAGGATTACAAATTGGAAACGTGTGTTGACATATAGATTTAAAAAATAAAAAATAAAATTTTTTAACTGATTTTGATAATGATTGATATTAGAAACATATTAAATGATAGAAGTAAAAAGATTTAAAAATTAAAAATTGAAATTTTTAAAAATAATTCATGCAGAGTCTACTATACAATATAATGGCTGCCATGATTATCTTAAATTATACTATGTTTATGTTTAAGGGCTATATAACATATAATGACGCGTCATGTGTATTATCTTAAATTATTTTCAATTACTAATTTTTTAAAAGTGTTTCAAATTCCTATCTTAAAATTTGTTACATATAATAATAATAATAATAATAATAATAATAATAATAATAATAATAATAATAATAATAATAATAATAATAATAAAGATGGTAAGATAATCATGGTTATTTATAGATAATGATAAAATAAGGTAATAAAAAATATGATAGATGTGCTAAGAGGGTGAAAAACCTCCAATAAAAATCAAATTCAAAATCAATCAAATAGTAAGCGGGAAAATTCCCTCAAAAAATGGTTTCTGTTTATTAATATATAGATTCTTAAGGTAAATCAAACACGGATTACAACTAAAACAATGTATACATCTCATTATATTTGAATTATTACAAAGATGAACAAAAACGTTGCTCTAAATAACAATAAAATAAAATAAAAATAAATAAATAAGAGAGTGAAGATTGATATTGTTTTGAGATTCGGTTTTTACAAAATTATCCACATAAGTGTATCTTACAGTCCTCCTAACCGCTTATCACGGTCTTCTAGTTGAGACGATCATGTTTCACCCAAAGAACGTGGTATCTGAAACAACGACCTTCCATTAACCACTGTTGTCTCTTAAGTTTCATAGATATTATCCACTTTTGTCTAAGATAATCTTTTGATTCCAGTCAAACTCTAGAAAAATTATAATCTGCCGGTAAAAATTGAAAGAAATCGAAAACTTTAAAAATTAAGACAATTACATTATTAAGTTGCCTCTTCACCTTCTTCGTATGCATTATCAAGAAATGGCTGGTGTAGATCCCAACATCCTGCAATTTCTTCACATCTCCATTATTGATTCCATGAGTAGTCGCTGCAAAATCTATAATAAAAACAGAATAAACTCATTTAATTTAGACCAAACAATTTATAACTATCTAAACAGTATATGGAACATGATAATACTTGAGAAGAGGATAAAACTTTAATCAACCTCATGCTGTTATTTATTGAATACATCGAGCGGAAGCAACTATATAATTATGATAAATAAATAGTAAAAAGTCTCATAGATAAATTGGTCATCACTAATTAAAAAAGAAAACGATGCTTATTTAATATTTGTCAACCTATACCTCTTAGCATTTCGAAGGTTTTCTCTAAACTAATATGAACCATATGCAAATGTTATATGTTCCCTAAAATTTTACGCTGTTCTTCCAGGTTAATAACTATTGCAAACATAAACCCAAGTCTGTGAGCTATGCATTATATTTTAAATCTGTGCTTAATCATTCTCCAGTAACTAAGAGTGTCATATTTCCCACCAAACCTGCCACTTAGCTATATTTTAGCTACTAAAATTAACTCAAATGATAGACATGCAAATCCTCAATAGGGCATCTTGGAAATGAGAATTTTAACAAAGTACCCATACACTCGCCTAACATACCCTAAAACACCAACCTTAATATCAAAATCTCACTATCGAATTGTTAATGTTTAATCTTACTGGAATTCCCCTAGGCTCGGGCAGAAGGAGGACTAATACTTGTTCCATCTAGCTACTAATAACTCCACTTTCCTCTAAACTCACAGATAGTCTCTCACTTTGCAAACACTTTTCCTATCAATAAAAAATGCTTCAAGACCCACCAAATTGAAAATGTTAATGAAAACAAAAAAAAGAAAACAAAAATGGGGGTGAAGTACGTAGAGACTTTACCAACAATGACACAATTCTGTCATTATAAGGAAATCATCATCAACTTCCTGAAATGAATCAACAACCTTTTAATTCTAGAAGCAAGAACTTGCTGCTTATAGCATCGCCATTATATAGTTGGACAAGACTTTACCATAGACTTCAACACCAACCTTTTAATCTTCTGGCCATAGTAAGTTGTTGCCACCAACTTAGTGCATGACCCGTGAACTCTCCCTCGCCAATAAAGGTACCTTCCTAGCCTTCAGAAGTTTATGACATTGGAACAAGATATCAACCCTACCTTCCCAATCCAAATAGGCATCTGGATCCGACTTTCCATGGAATGAGGGAATTTCAATCTTTACATTTTTCATTTCCCCCTCATCCTCATTTCTTCCACGTCAATCCCTTTGATACCTATCTCTTCTCACATTTCTCCGAAGCTCGTCTTCTTTAGCTTCTATGTAGTGACCGCGAATTTCCTTAAATTAAAATATTTAATTAGAGTAAAATCTCAAACGTGTCGCTACAACTTCACCTATAGAGTTAAATCAAGGCTAGACGCTGCCTAGTTAAAATTTTATAAAATTTACTATTATATTGAATTATTTAAAATGAAAACAAAAATAATAAGTTATAGTATATATATTTATTTATTTATTTTCAATTTACGCTTGAGGACCAAATTTTAGAAATTATTCGCTTTAGATCCAATTAGAGGCCCATTTGTAGTCCAATACTGCCCAATCCAATTTGAAACCCGCCTAGAGGCCCATTTGCAAAATGCTATTCTAAATTTTACCCTTATATACACTTTTTGAGTGTGCTTAAACCCTAGCCACATTCTCCTCCATTGTCAACCTCAAGATCAATCTATCCATTCTTATCCAACTAATCAAACTTCAAGAGGTAATATTTCTTGCCACTTTGTTCATATTTCAATTTCTAAATTTTATTGTTGTAAGTATTAATCATCTATTTGTGTTGTCACTTGATTTATCACACAAAGTAGCAATGTACATACACAAAATACGTATATATACATATATACACGCACCACCACCGCTGCCACCACCTTCACCAAGCGCCACCACCGCCAGACCGCCACCATTTCCACCACCTAGAACACATTCATCATCATCTCAACTCACACACACACACACAACCGCATATATACACGCATATATACATACACGATCGCACGAGCTCGGCCAAGAACACAACCTCGTCCAAAACTCGACCTTAATTCACAAAAACACACCTACACCTTCCTCTCCGTCCCTAGAACATCGTAGTATAGTTTGATTTCAAAAATTTTCAACGAATCGAATCAATTTTGAAAATACCCAAATTTCTACCTAAGTTTCAATCCTTCATTTCTCCCCAAATACTCAACCATTTTTCAATCAAAGACCACCACTAGATTCACCATGTTCATCTCCACCTACGCCACCATTTTCGCGACCAAAAACTCGGAGAGCGAGATATAGAGAGAGGACCGAGAGAGACGAGAGAGAGCCGAGAGAGAGTGGAAGTCGGGTATAGAAGAGATAGATCCGGCCCAACCCGTTTTTAAATCCAGATTTTACACTTTAGTCCCTCAAGTTCCATCCTTAGTTTAAGTTGGTCCCTATAATTTATTTAATTTTCAGATCCTCAACTTTTAATTGTTACAATTTAGTCCCTCAACATTATTTACAGCTCTAACCCTTAATTTTATTTATTTTATTTAAACGAGCCCTCAAATTTTATTTAATTTCAAGTCCCTAACTTTCAATTGTTGCAATTTGACCCTAAACTTTTATTTCACTTTTAATCCTTCAATTTCTTTTTCATATTTAATCTAACCCCCAAAATTTAATTGCATATTAGTCCCTCATGTTTTAAAAAATGTTATAATTGAGCCCAAAATATTTTTAGTTCACTTTTATTGCATAATAGGTCCTCAAACTATTAAATTCTTTCAAATTGACCCCAAAGTTTTATATTCTTTCCATTTTGGTCCACAAACTTCTATATTACTTATAGATACTTAATATTTAAGAATATTAACATAAATTAAACTCAAGTATTGGCTAGACGAGGCGCATTTGACAATAGAGGACTGATTTCTCACCGTTAGTAAGCTCAATACTCGGCTAAAGGTTAAGGCGGATCCCTTTTCTAAAAGTTTCTTTTAAATGTGCGCAATTGCAATTAATATTATTATAAATGCTGCATGTAAATGTTATGTGATGATAGGCTTTTTAGCCTACTTTGACGTGGTTCCTCAGACTATGACGATAGGCTCTTTGCCTAATTACGACGTGATTTAATAGCATTATGACGATAGGTCTTTGACCTAATATATTATAATGACGTGCTATTAATCACTATGATGACGCACGATTAAGAGGGATGATGAACGAACTTGTATTTTATACCGTCGTATTTTATGAAAATGATGATTATGTGCATTTATTTTGTAATATATATTAATTGTGGTGCGCTGGATCTACTGAGTATTTAAAATACTCACGATTTTCTCTATCAAAATGAACAAATTGCAGATTAAGGAGCCTGAGGCTTGGCGAGGCGTGGGAATCTCTTAGGGACTTTTAAATAAATTCGCTTTAAATACATTGACAATTGAGCACTTTTAACTGTTGAAGTAATGGCTATTGAATGTTTTGAATTTACTAGTACTTTAATCGGATGTTTTGAGGACAAGGTTTAAACTATCGTGAGACACTCTTTGATTTTATTAATTAAAATAAATTTCCGCATTTTAGCTATTTGTTATCTTTCCGCATTTATTTATATTATATAAAAAAGAAAGAAATGGTTAGTTTTAAAGAAAGAACTAGCGCCCGAGTTCTTCAATTCGGGCGCATAAATTGGTATCGTGAGCGGTCTACGATTCTCAGACTTGCAAATTTTAAAGTATTTTTCAAGGATTTTTGAAATTTCAAAGAGTTTTAAAATCCTTAGAGCTACCACGACCATCGCCTCTCCGCCGACTTGAGGTAAATAAGTTATTTTATGAAGATTTTATTGTTCATCTTTTTTTCTGATACATGAGATGAAATGTTTTATGTAAGATATAATGTTTTATGAATGAAGTGCTTATATCCGAATAGAGAGAAAGAAACCGAGTTTGAGCTTAAGGTGAAATAATCACATGATGAATGAAGCATGAATTAAAGTCTATTTTGTAATATTTCTAGTCCTCGAGATTGACTTCATGATTTGAAGCACCTATTGACTATCATGTGAGGGTATTGTTGTTCTCTCTGCCTATATTGAATGGTGATTGTAATTGTCATGTTTGGGACTTTGATTTGGTGTTATGCATTGAGATGGGAGTTGTAATGGAATTGTGATTGATCAGAATGGGAATGTGATGTGGTGTTGTCGTGTGGTTTGATTGTTTAGGAAGATGGTTCGACCGTAGGGCTACCACACGTGGGGGTGATCCTAATCGTTGACCCGCTACTTTTATGAGGAATTTTATGCAAGGTGTTCAGACTTTATGCAAGCTCCTCCCCGCTTGTTCGATTGTCCCCGCCGTGTCACCGACAGTAGCTTTAGGAAGTACACCCCACCCACATTCGGACGGTGAGAGCGGTCCTCTAGTCGCTGAGGAGTGGATTCAGGAGATTGAGAGGATTTTCAGACACATCTCATGCCCCGATGATCGAAGGTGTTATGTGTCGAGTTTATGTTGAAGGGCAATGCCGGCCATTGGTGGGCATCGACACTCTGACTAGGAGTGTCGAGCAACAAAGGGCCTTCACTTGGGAGCAGCTTAAGGAGGGAATGAGGAAGAGGTACTTTCCACGGCCCTTCGTGGATAAGAAGGAGAGGGAATTCTTGGATCTCAAGCAGGCGATATGGATATCATTGACTATGAGAGGAAGTTTGAGGAGTTATCTCGATTTGCGGCTCGCTTTGTTGATTCGAGGAGAAGAAGGCACGTCGCTTAAGATGGGCCTACGCCCGAGATTCGTCCGACAGAGTGTTCTTGAGCTTCCCACTTATGGGGAAGTGGTTAGCAAAGCTCGCATCGTAGCCTATGTTATGGAGGAGGCCAATGACAAGGGGAATCAAATGGCCAAAAGTTCCAAGGAAAGAGGAAGTGGCAAGGCCCAAGTCGAATCGTAACAAGAACAGAATCGATGTCAAACAAGAAGCCTAACCACGGACCGACTAAGGGCCAGACTCAGAGACGCCCCCAAAGGTTCGAGGTGCAAGAAGTATCATAGAGGAGAGTGTCTATGGGGCACCGGAGTTTGCTTCAAGTGTGGGAAGCCGGGCCATATTGCACCAGATTGTCGTCCCATGCAAGCTAGGAACAGTGAGGGACCGTCTAGGCAGATAGAGCAAGCAAAGAAGGGAAAGGCTAGAGTTTTTGCTATGGATGCCGCGGGAGATGCGGATGTGATTGCAGGTATACCACTTACTCTAATGTTTTCTAGTATGCCATGTCAAGTACCAACCACATGTCGCTAAATGCATGTTTGATTATGAACACAGGTGTGCTATCTATTTTTGGTATTCCCATTTATGTACTGATAGATTCGGGTGCTACGCACTCGCTTATTTCCTCGATGCGTGCTTGGATAGAATGGACTTGTTAGTGGAGAAAAATGATAGCATACTTGAGGTTAGCCTACCATCGTGAAAGACTATAGAGATCGATAGAGTAGCCAAGACCGCATCGATAGACTTTGATGGGATGGTGCTAGAGGCGGATCTCAATGTTATTTCGATGAGAGATTTTGATGTTATCTTGGGTATGGATTGGTTGAGTGCCAACCATGCCGCCATCATGTGCCGTGAGAAAGAAGTTGTTTTTCGAAAGGATGGGGAAGAAGTGTTTAGATTCTATGGGTCGAAGATTAAGGCGCTTCCTCGCCTTGTCTCGGCTCTACAAGCGGAGAAGCTATTGGCAAAGGGAAAGAGCACGGGATATCTTGTTAGCCTTCGAGGCGAATCTATAGATGGAGTTGCATTGGATTCGGTGCCTATTGTGGGTGAGTATAAAGATGTTTTTCCCGATGATTTTCCAAGTATCCCACCCGATAGGCAAGTGGAATTTGCTATCGATCTAGTACCGGGAGCTGCCCCCGTGTCTAAAGCCCCTTATCGGATGGCGCCAAAGGAGTTACAAGAGTTGAAAGTCCAATTGGAAGAATTACTCGAGAAAGGTTTTATCCGGCCAAGTGTGTCTCCATGGGGAGCACCTATTTTGTTCGTTAAGAAGAAGGATGGGAGCATGAGGATGTGCATTGATTATAGAGAGCTCAACAAGTTGACGATAAAGAATAAGTACCCCCTACCAAGAATTGAAGATTTGTTTGATCAATTGAAGGGTGCTTCGGTTTTCTCGAAGATTGATCTGAAGTCGGGATACCACCAGTTGAAGATCAAGTCGACCGATATACCGAAGACAGCATTTAGGACACGATATGGGCACTACGAAGTTTACGGTGATGCCTTTCGGTCTCACGAATGCACCGGCAGTGTTTATGGATTTGATGAATCGAGTCTTTCATCAGTATTTGGATAAATTTGTCATTGTGTTCATCGATGACATTTTGATCTATTCTAGCGATTCTGATCGGCATGGAGAACATTTGAGGATTGTTCTTGATGTGTTGAGGAGAGAGAGGCTATATGCAAAGTTCGAGAAATGTGAATTTTGGCTCGAAAAAGTTGGATTTTTGGGTCATATTGTAACGGCCAAGGGCATTGAAGTTGATCCTTCCAAAGTTGAAGTCATGGATGAATTGGTCTACTCCTACAAATGTTGGGGAAGTAAGGAGTTTTCTCGGTTAGCCGGATACTATCGACGATTCATTGAGGGTTTTTCCAAGATTGCGGGTCCCATGACTCAGTTGACTAAGAAGGGTGTTAAGTTCCATTGGACCGATCGGTGTGAGAAGAGTTTTGAGGAGTTGAAGAGTCGATCGTTACAAGACCTGTTGACCATACCCGATGGCAATCAAGGTTTTGTCATTTATAGTGATGCTTCAAACAAGGATTGGGATGTGTATTGATGCGTAAAGGGAAAGTGATTGCCTACGCCGAGACAGCTTGAAGCCACACGAATGTAATTATCCGACGCATGATTTGGAACTTGCAGCAGAGTACATGCTTTGAAGATTTAAGGCCATTACTTGTATGGGAGTAAGTGTGAGATTTACACATCACAAGAGCCTCAAGTACTTCTTCACCGTAAAGAGTTGAATATGAGGCAGCTGGCTAGAGCTTGTGAAAGACTATGATTGTACCATTCTCTACCATCCGGGCAAGGCTAATAAGGTGGCAGATGCACTGAGTAGGAAGAGTGTGGGACAGATATCTGCATTGGGTACTATGCAAGATCAGATCATTCGGGATTTGCAGAATTTGAAGATCAGTACAAGCTTCACCGAAGTTGGCGATCGGCAAGCTAGCAACCTTAACTCTCCAACCAGACTTGAGAAGTCGAATTGTAATGGCCCAAAAGAAGGATAAGTTCCTTGAAAAGATTAGATCGGAGGTTAGAACTGGTAAGAGGATAGGCTTTGAGATTGCTTCAGATGAAGCACTTGTGTTTAGGGGGCGCTTGTGTGTGCCGAAGATGAGCAGATAAGAGATGAGATTATGACAGTAGGCTCGACTCGACTCTTATGTAGCACATCCTGGTGGAACGAAGATGTACCGTGACCTACGGGATACCTTTTGGTGGAGGAATATGAAGGGTTGCATTGCGAGATTTGTGGCTAGATGCTTAGTTTGTCAGCAAGTTAAAGCTGAACACCAAAGGCCGTCGGGATTTTTGAACCCCTTGGAGATACCAGAGTGGAAGTGGGAGAAGATTACTATGGATTTCGTGGACGGCTCTCTACCGAGATCCTCAAGAGGACATGATGCCGTATGGGTGATTGTGGATCGACTCACGAAATCCGCGCATTTTCTACCGGGGCTTAGGATGACTCTCAAAGATCGACCGCCTGGCACGCTTATATGTTAGAGAGATTGTTCGACTACATGGGGTACTGTGTCCATTGTTTCAGATCGAGATCCGAGATTTACCTCGAGATTTTGGGAGAGCTTACAGACGGCTATGGGGACGAAGCTCAGATTCAGTACCGCTTACCATCCCCAGACGGATGGTCAATCTGAGCGTACCATTCAGATATTGGAGGATATGTTGAGAGCATGTGTTCTAGACCTGGCCGGAGTTGGGAAACTCATTTGCCACTTGTAGAGTTTGCCTACAACAAATGACTTCCAGGCCACGATTGGGATGGCGCCTTATGAGGCATTGTATGGATGACGGTGTCGATCGCCCATCTATTGGGATGAAGTTGGAGAGAGGAAGATGTTGGGACCGTAAATGGTGGAGAAAACTGTGGAAGCTACAGAGAAGATCAGAGTGAGGATCAAGGCCGCTCAAGATAGACAGAAGAGCTACGCCGATAAGAGGAGAAAGGACTTGAAGTTTGAGATTGGAGAGAAAGTATTTCTCAAGGTGTCTCCCATGAAGGGCACCATACGCTTTGGGAAGAAAGGGAAGTTGAGACCACGGTTCGTTGGACCATTCGAGATACTAGAAGAAGTTGGGGCAGTAGCTTATCGCTTGGCTTTGCCACCCGAGCTTTCATCAGTGCATAATGTATTTCACGCCTCACGCTTGAGGAAGTATGTCCATGATCCAAGCCACGTGGTGAGCTTTCGCCTTTGGATATTCGTATGATTTGTCATACCAAGAGACACCCGTGACGATCATAGATCGGAAGGTCCATGCCTTGAGGAATCGAAGAGTTCCCCTAGTTAAGGTTCAATGGGGTAGTCATGGCAAGGATGAGGCAACATGGGAGAAAGAAGAAGAGATCCTATCCCAATACCCAAACCTTATGGATCAAGTAAGTTTATATTTTAAGTAAGTTTAAATTTCATGGACGAAATTATTTGAAGAAGGTAAGGTTGTAGTGACCGCGAATTTCCTTAAATTAAAATATTTAATTAGAGTAAAATCTCAAACGTGTCGCTACAACTTCACCTATAGAGTTAAATCACAGACGCTGCCTAGTTAAAATTTTATAAAATTTACTATTATATTGAATTATTTAAAATGAAAACAAAAATAATAAGTTATAGTATATATATTTATTTATTTATTTTCAATTTACGCTTGAGGACCAAATTTTAGAAATTATTCGCTTTAGATCCAATTAGAGGCCCATTTGTAGTCCAATACGGTCCAATCCAATTTGAAACCCGCCTAGAGGCCCATTTGCAAATGCTATTCTAAATTTTACCCTTATATACACTTTTTGAGTGTGCTTAAACCCTAGCCACATTCTCCTCCATTGTCAACCTCAAGATCAATCTATCCATTCTTATCCAACTAATCAAACTTCAAGAGGTAATATTTCTTGCCACTTTGTTCATATTTCAATTTCTAAATTTTATTGTTGTAAGTATTAATCATCTATTTGTGTTGTCACTTGATTTATCACACAAAGTAGCAATGTACATACACAAAATAACGATATATACATATATACATCGCACCACCACCGCTGCCACCACCTTCACCACGCCACCACCGCCGCACCGCCACCATTTCCACCACCTAGAACACATTCATCATCATCTCAACTCACACACACACACACACAACCGCATATATACACGCATATATACATACACGATCGCACGAGCTCGGCCAAGAACACAACCTCGCCCAAAACTCGACCTTAATTCACAAAAACACACCTACACCTTCCTCTCCGTCCCTAGAACATCGTGAGTATAGTTTGATTTCAAAATTTTCAACGAATCAATCAATTTTGAAAATACCCAAATTTCTACCTAAGTTTCAATCCTTCATTTCTCCCCAAATACTCAACCATTTTTCAATCAAAGACCACCACTAGATTCACCATGTTCATCTCCACCTACGCCACCATTTTCGCTGACCAAAAACTCATGGGAGAGCGAGATATAGAGAGAGGACCGAGAGAGACGAGAGAGAGCCGAGAGAGAGTGGAAGTCGGGTATAGAAGAGATAGATCCGCCCAACCCGCTTTTAAATCCAGATTTTACACTTTAGTCCCTCAAGTTCCATCCTTAGTTTAAGTTGGTCCCTATAATTTATTTAATTTTCAGATCCTCAACTTTTAATTGTTACAATTTAGTCCCTCAACATTATTTACAGCTCTAACCCTTAATTTTATTTATTTTATTTAAACGAGCCCTCAAATTTTATTTAATTTCAAGTCCCTAACTTTCAATTGTTGCAATTTGACCCCTAAACTTTTATTTCACTTTAATCCTTCAATTTCTTTTTCATATTTAATCTAACCCCAAAATTTAATTGCATATTAGTCCCTCATGTTTTAAAAATGTTATAATTGAGCCCAAAATATTTTTAGTTCACTTTTATTGCATAATAGGTCCTCAAACTATTAAATTCTTTCAAATTGACCCCAAAGTTTTATATTCTTTCCATTTTGGTCCACAAACTTCTATATTACTTATAGATACTTAATATTTAAGAATATTAAGATAAATTAAACTCGTTATTGGCTAGACGAGGCATACGGACAATTAGAGGACTGATTTCTCACCGTTAGTAAGCTCAATACTCGCCAAAGGTTAAGGTAGATCCCTTTTCTAAAAAGTTTCTTTTAAATGTGCGTAATTGCAATTAATATTATTATAAATGCTGCATGTAAATGTTATGTGATGATAGGCTTTTTAGCCTACTTTTGACGTGGTTCCTTGGCACTATGACGATAGGCTCTTTGCCTAATTACGACGTGATTTAATAGCATTATGACGATAGGTCTTTGACCTAATATATTATAATGACGTGCTATTAATCACTATAATGACGCACGATTAAGAGGGGATGATGAACGAACTTGTATTTTATACTGTCGTATTTTATGAAAATGATGATTATGTGCATTTATTTTGTAATATATATTAATTGTGGTGCGGGATCTCACGAGTATTTAAAATACTCACGATTTTCTCTATCAAATGAACAAATTGCATATTAAGGAGCCGAGGCTTGGTGAGGCGTGGGAATCTCTTAGGACTTTTAAATAAATTTGTTTTAAATACATTGACAATTGAGCACTTTTAACTGTTGAAGTAATGGCTATTGAATGTTTTGAATTTACTAGTACTTTAATCGGATGTTTTGAGGACAGTGTCGAAACTATCGTGAGACACTCTTTTGATTTTATTAATTAAAATAAATTTTCGCATTTTAGCTATTTGTTATCTTTCCGCATTTATTTATATTATATAAAAAAAAAAAGAAAGAAATGGTTAGTTTTAAAGAAAGAACTAGCGTTCCGAGTTCTTCGAATTCGGGGCGTTACATTCTAACTCACTATCCTGACTTTCATCACTTCCATTGCCTCCTCTACGCCGTCCTTGCCTAACCTCTAGTTTATCAATTCTCCTATCAAGTGCGGCTATAGATCGCACAACTGATGCTTGCATGTCCTGATTGCTCTCTTGTAATAAAGTTCTCAATTGATCAACCGTCACTAAATCTCGGCCCTCACCTGCAGTAGAATGAATACTCGACATATTGTGCTCCAGTGTGTGCTAATGCATGTCCTCGCGTGTTTATCACTCGTGTTTGATTCGCACAAAAGCTTGCCCAACTTCGGTCTCCACTTCAATCAAGGAATGATCAACTCTCTTATAGCCCAAACAATTCACTAGCCAATGTATTGATCTTCCAAGATTACAACCCTATTACAGCTCAATACAAACTACAAACACAACACAACCTTAAATAACTAGGCAATGAAATTATAACTCAACACTAATAAGGCTCAATACAATTACGAACTTCAATCACGAAAGATAAAATAAAGTGCAGTCAATGACTAACACTCATTCAACATTGATTTCATTTTTTTTGGTTTATTTTGTTTTTGTTTTTTTACACCCAACAACACACACAATACCAGAAGACAAAAGGATTCTAAGCGTAAAAATCAACTTACGCCTAGAACACTGAGAACACACACTAATCTCTACAATCCTAAAAACTAAAGATCAATAATCTAATCCGATAGAAACAACAAAAGCGATCTAAGAACTAATAACAAAGAGCATATACTATAAAAACAAAGGATAGATACCAGATTCTTAGAGGCTAGCTCTAATACCAAATGATACGAACATGGACCGCCCTCTAATATGAATCCGGTAAAATGATCGGTAACCACCCATCACTTCACGGAGAGAATGAGGATCCCTCGACTCGACTCGACTCGACTGCGCCGCCAAATTACGGGGTTTGAACACCACGAAGGTTGATCACGCCTTCGATAAGTTCGAGGGTTCCTCAAAACCAAGCTGCAATGAAGGACCATGGCTACAACTCGAACAATTGCACACGAGGATCAAGGAATAAGATGAGGAGCAAGGCTACAACTCAAGAGAAAGCTCAAAGCTATATTCTCATTCAATAATACCAAGCTAATGTTTACAATGGCTTGTTTTCATTCATATACATCAAAGGCAAAGAAATAATAATCAAATAATCAAATATCTAAAAAGCAGAGACAAAAAGATTAAGTTTGCTAAAAATTACGACGACAAAACTTAAAATTACGGCCGTAAAATCGAGGGTTACAACCGTATGCTTGTAATTTACAGCCGTAAATCTTTGATACGATCATATAGCCACTTCATATGAGACTACTTAACCCTCTGCAAGATTTTTGCTTGAAAATCTAGATCTTCAGTTGCGCCGTATATGGCCTATTACGGCCGTATAATGTATATTATGGCCGTAATTTACTCTCTAAAAATTCCTGTTCAAAAGCTGCCTAATATACGTCTGTATGATCTTTGGTACGGCCGGAAGAATGCAAGTTACGACCGTAAATTTGATCTGTATAGAATTCTTCCAGCTGGCTCGCCAAAATGTGCTCGATCTCGATCTCGACTTCATGTCTTCAGTTCTAGTCCTGAGATGAGCCAAAATAAGGTGTTTCTTCCATGGATATCCAGCTTAGCTTGACATCTTTTTGACATCTTCATTGCTAATCCAATAGTTCAAGCTCGGATTTCGGCTCCCTCGGCCTACAAATGAATGTTGACGATGCAGGGCTAACTCGAATCATATCTCAAATTTTAAGAATTGTATTAATCTAATTTTAAACATATCTTATAATTAAAAATATATCTTCCAAGCCAACAGATATCTTTCATTTTTAGGGGAAATCTTGTAAACCACGGGAATCTAATTAATTTTAGTTATTATTTGTTTTTTAATTAATACTATTTTTCTATTTTAGCAATATAATTAATTATAATTAATTTTCATCCAATGAAACCGTGTCAATTTTCGTCCAATGCAACCAAGTCCAATTAAATCTTAATAGTATTATTAATTTAGTTGATAGTAATATAAGTATTTTAGTTCATTTTCATTTTTCGCTAATTGTTTATGAAAAGAATTAATTATTTCTGAAATAACCAATCTAATATCTACACTTCCAAGAATGGTATGAATATAATTTTGAAGATACCTTGTAATTTAAAAAATATATTTCAATTAAATTTTTTTTTGTTTTTTGGGGAAAAACCATAGCAATCTAATTTACAATTTAAAAGATATCACAAAAAATTTTATAATGTTACAATTTAAAAGACTTTTTTGTAAAACTTTAATGAGTGGTAATTTTATATTGCACAAAAATTAAATCTTAGTAGCATTGTTAATTTTAATTAATTTATTATAAAAATAATTATTTATTTCTAAAATTAATTAATGGGTGCGATCTTATTTTCCAATTTTAATGTTACACCTTTATTTAATTTTTTTTCTAAACCAAAATTTAATTAATGGCAAGTTTTGTATTACATAAAAATTAAATATTCGCAAAAACTGGTAATTTTAACTAATAGGAAAATTATAAAAGAGCACCAGTCAAATATTTATGCTAATTCTTGTAACACTTATATTGTTCAACGCATAAACCTCTACGTTGAAGATTTGGAAGCAACCAAAAAAAAAATGAACTTATCGACTTAAAACAAATTTGAAATTTATAGCAAAATATATAATGTTTGTCCAGGTTAACTAAATTACAACTAATAATAACATAACATAAGCAAATGAGGTAAAAAAGTTATATTAAGAATTTGTTATTGATGTGTGTATGTAAAAGTACAAATATAATGAGATTTATTTTATGTACAAGTTGTTAAAATATATCGAAATATATTTCATGTATAAGTTATTTTAGCTGAATTGGTTTTATTTAGTTGTTGATTTGCCTTAAGAATAAATGCAGTGAAAATTTCTACTATAAAACGTTATTTCATTATAAATTGACTCTATTTTGCGTTATTGCATGAGGGTTTCAATTTAAATACCATATTAATATATCTAGTCATCTTCTTTATTCTTTATATTATTCATATAATTTTAAAAGAATTTGAGTCTATTTTGTGTAATTACATGACAACTTCTACTTAAGTACCATATTAGTTGATAAATTATTATTTCTGTAAATTAAATATTGATTAGAAAAATAAAAAAAAAAGCTGGCTTCAACATATATTTGTGAGATAAAAAATTTTAAGCATTGGTTTTCATTTAATTTATTTTTAAAACCTAAAAAAATTTATGCATCTCATTATATTTTTATTTTACACATAAATATCAATTAACATTCATAAAAAAAGAGAAAATTTTTTTTAATCTCATTGCGCCAGTAACCATTAATCCATATTGACATCAATTTTTGTTTAAGTTGGACACTAATTTATATGTCTGCGAAAAATTTTAATATTTAAAATGTAAAAATTTATACATTGATACCATACTTGTTTTAAAGCTCTCATCGAGTTGAACAAAATGGAGTGATGATTTTTTTTTTATGGTTAGATTTTTCTTTTAAAAAAGAAACAAAATGAGAGAGAGTATTTAGCTATTATGAGATAGGCTAAAGTAGGATAAAAATAATCAAATGAAATTTGTATACATTAATATTAATATATTATTTTTAAACGAGTTGATATGGACTTGGAAAGAAAAAAAGAGTGGGTTTTAAATGGAGAAACAAATTTAAGGCAACAAAAAAAATAATAAGAAAAAAATCCTTCATTATATATATACACACACACATACATACATATATATACATATATTGCAGATATAGATAGAAAATTATATCAGGCAAATTCAATAAATGGGAAAATTTGGTGGTGTTGAATAAAAATAATTAAAAAATTAGGGAAAATTATGCGTCTAGGAAGGAAAAATACAATTTCTCTCTATACATATAGATGTTACACATTTATTTTAATTTTTTTTGAAAGAATTTAATGAATAGGAATTTTTATCACATAAAAATATAACATTAGCAAAAATTATTAATTTCAATTAATTTTATTTTTTAAATATGAAAATTGTGAAAAAATAATCAATCAAAAATTCATTCTAATTCTCGGAACACCCTTATATTGTTTAACATGTAAACCTATAAATTGAAGACTTGAAGGAAAAGGAAAAAAAATAGGAAATTTCTCTATTTTAAAAAAATTGAAATTTATCGGAAATGTGCAATATTTGTATAGGTTAACTAAATTACAACTAATAATAAGAGAACATAAGCTAATGCGGTAGGAAATTAAATTAGGAATCTTTTATTGCCGTTTGTAGGTAACAGTACAAATATAATGGGATTTATTTTATGTGTAAGTTAATAAAATACAAGAAGATTTATTTCACATGTAAGTTGTTTTAACTTGATTGGCTTCATTTCTTGTTTGATTTACCTTAATAATAAATGAAATGAAAATTTTTGATTCAAAAGTTATTATTATATAAATTGAGTCTATTTCATGTAATTCCATGGGAGTTTCGATCTAAGTACCATATTAGTATATCTTTTCTTCTTCTTTGTTTTTTATATTATTCATATAAATTCTAAAAGAATTTGAGTCTATTGTAATTACACGAGAACTTTTACTTGAGGACCATATTAATATATAAATTATTATTCCTATTAATTAATATTTATTAGGAAAAAATTATTCATTTTTTTGTATAGAAAAAATTATTCATTTTTAAAAATAAAACAAAGCTAGCTTTAACACATATTTTTGAGATAAAAAATTTAAGAATTAGTTTTCATTTCATAAGATAAATCAAATATGGAATAGAACTAAAAGTTCAAAAAATTATACATCTCATTATATTTGAATTTTACGCACAAATATTAATCCAATTTCATAAGAAAATATAAAAAAATTTTTTATCTCGTTATGTTATTAGTCATTAATATATATTAATGTCAATTTATGTTTAAGTTAGACAGTACTTTATGTATTTGCAGTAAATTTTAATATTTTTTAAAAAATTTATATATTAATACTGTGCTTGTTTTAAAACTCTCATCAAGTCGAACAAAATGGAGTCAGGATGTTTTTTATTTATAGTTAGAAAATTTGAGATATATATATATATATAAGATGAGAGAGAGTATTTAGATATTATGAGATTGAGTAAAGTAAGGTAGAAATAATCAAATAAAATCTATTTACATTAACATTGATACATCTATACATTAATAAATAGCGGCAGATTTTTTGAATTTAATTGGAGCCAGTTTTTTCCACTTATAAAATTTCGTTTATATATATGCTTATTTGAATTTTTTGGAATATATCTTTTCTTGCTCATGATACAAAATTATATTTATTTCATTTTCATATTTATCATTTTATCATTAGTTTCCATATTTATCTCTTTACCATTCTCTATATATTATTTAATATTTAATCATTTAATAATTAATAATAATTTATATACAACAGTTAAACAACTGAAATGCCCTAATCTATCCTTTAAACAATTGTATAATCTATTCATAAGTTTAAATGAAGTGAGAAACTATTCTCAAGTAATAATTTATTTCTTCTCAATTTTTTCTTTTTTCTTTTCTTTTTTTTTCCTGTTTTCAATTCTTCAGCATTATTGTCCTAATCTATCATGGTCTTCTATTATGTGATCATTTTCCAGCCTAATTACGTTTTACATACTCTTAATTTTTTAATTAGTTAATTACACACATATAAATATACATACATATATATATATATATATATATATATTAATAAACAGATATCGATTTCGAAGGGAAATTTCCCTCTCATATTTTAGTATTTTTTGAATTTGGTTTTCCCGCTCAAAATATAGTAATTATATTTTACAATAGATATATAGAATGTATATTAACATATAGATTAATAATGATTAACCATATATATCAGGAGTTTGATTTTTTCATTCCTTCCTTTTTTTTCCCAATATTAACATAGATTATATTATGAATTTGATATCCATCTTGCTGTCCTTAACTTATCATCATGTATGTATTGAAATTTTTTTTATAAATAGAGTAAGTATAAATTATAAACAGATGTAGACATCAATTTTTAACAAATGTTAGACATAATGCAATTTATTAGATATTCCGCCAAATTATCTCCTCCTTTCTTGTGAAAATTACTCTTAAAAATTAAAAGAAAGAATTAACTATTTTTAGAAATAATTAATTTTTATATGTAAATAGCTAAGAATGAAAAAATAATTCTAAAAAAAATAAATTAATTAAAATTAATAATTTTGTTAAGATTTAATTGTTTTTGGGATGCAAAATTACCATTCACTAAATTTTGACACAAAATTTTTTCAAAAATATAACATTAAAATTTAAAAATTACACTGGGCTCATTAATTTATTTTATAAATAAATAATTATTTTTAAAAATAATAAGCTACAAAATGAAATTGAATTATTATTACCAATTTTCCTAAAATTCAATTTTGTGGAGATACAAAATTATAATTTATTAAATTTTCACATGAAAAGTAAAAGAAACGTGCAACAAGAAAATTACAAAATTAGATATGACCTTTTAATTAGTTCATAAATAATTAATTATTTTTTAAAAATAGAAATATTTTAAAAAATTAACATTAATTAAAATGAGCAATTTTGCAAATATTTAATTTTAGTGTTATAAAAGAAATATATAACATCAATGTTTCTAATTACTTGAATATATATCTATATCTGTATCTGTATCTATATCTTTTATATTGCAAGATATCTTTAAAATTAAATTCGTACAATTCTTAAAATTGCGGCTATTAAGCTAATTATTTTAGAAACAATTAATTCTTTTTAGAGATAACTAGTTTAAAAATCAAAATTATTTAAAATTATTTATATTGCAATTAATTATTATTAATTATGTTACTAACATTTTATTGGACATCATTTGAATGGGCAAAGATTAATCAAAATTAATTATATTTTTCGAAAGGGAGAAATTTATAAAATATAATTAATTTAAAAACCAAAAATCATTAAAATGCACCAGATTTCTACAATTGGCAAGATTTTCCGTAAAATTGAAATAAATTTTTTACATTACATGATATCTTTTAAATTACAAAATATTTTTAAAATTAGATTTATATAATTCTTGGAACTATAGATTTAAAGCAAATTATTTTAAAAATAATTATATCTTTTTCGAGATAATTAGATAAAAATTAAAATTAATTCTTTGATGATTTAATTGGTATTAGCTTCATTAGACATAAATTTACACAGTTTTATTGGATGAGAATTAATCAACATTAATTATATTGCTAAAATAGGAAAAATAATATTAATTTAAAAATTAATTAAAAATTAATTATATTACAATTTGTTGGCAGGATTTCTCCTAAAAAATGAAAGATATCTCTTAATTTGCACGATATCTTTTAAATCGAATTTTTTTTAAATTATAAGATATCTTTAAAATTAAATTCATATAATTCTCAAAGCTACAGCTATTAAACTAATTAATTTAGAAATAATTAATTCATGTTAGAAATAATTAGCTTAAGAATGAAAATTAGTTAAAATAAATTATAATACAATTAATTAATTCATGCCGATGACGCGATCATGATGCGGCATGCATGAGGATGAGAATTTTCTAACAAAGGCAATGGATAAACAATGGGAAATTAATATCAATGGCATGATCACTCGAACATGGGAATTTTCTAACAAGACCAAGGTATTGGGTCTGTCAAACTGTACCTGCTACATTGTCATTTCTGCAATATATTTGTGTGTTGATTATATTTCACAATAAAATTTTATAAATTATTATTCATATATTGATTGGTAATACTATATATCATACAGGTGTATAGTTAATATCCCCTGAATTTGTATTCGAATATAATAGAATGTAAAATAATTTTTTTAAAAACTATAAGCTCAGAAAAGTTAATAGAGTTTTTTATTTTGGTTATTTGAATAATTATAGCATTTAATTTAATATTATTTTATTTTACTTTTGTATTATCACTATCTCTATCACACATTATTATTCCATTCAATACAAGGGAAACTTTATCAAAATCTTTATAGAATTCTTTCACTATTATATTTATTAAGTTTTGTGCTCTGAAAAATATTCAATTTATATTTTTTGTTGTTCTATTTTTATACTTTTAATATTTATCAAAACCTTTATTTGTTGTAAATTAAGTTTTGTACTTTTTGGTAAGCTTCGCCTTGGATGTTTGTAGGATGAATTAGTATGAAACATAGGCAACACTTTATTGAAATTTTTATAAAATTATTTTATTGGCTATATTAATTAAGTTTATTATTGTGGCTTATTGTTTACTTTATTATTATCATGATCTTATGGATTTTTTTTTGTATTTTTCAATATTAATGAGATTTGTTCTTACTTGTGCTGTTGTAGGTTATTATGTGTATCAATCAAACGTCCATTTCTTACGCATTGCAAGACAATAAAACCATGAAGGAAAGGCTACAACATGTTGTCCATTGCGCATTCAAGATTGATGCACTTACGGATTTTATAATATGCTTGGTATTATTGTCAAATGTAATTTTGTGGATAGTTAATGAATATTATTATTGTTAGATATGAATGTAAAATTATGTTGTCCATGGAGATTTTCCCAATGTTGATCGTTACAAGTTATACCAATATTTATAAGTTGGAATTGATCGAAATACAAACGAAACTCTATTGAATATATTTTTTTTATAGTGAATATGATTTAGTTAAATCGTGCGATGTTTTGGATTGTAGTGTTATTTTCTGTAATCATTTTCAATACTGATAATTTATATATATTAATAGAAATTACGTATCAATGTACCCAGTTCCCCATGCAACATACTGGTGTTACTGCTAGTTATTATTAAAGGAGTTGGATATGGATTAAGAAAAGAAAAAAAGAGGGAGAGTTGATTTTAAATGGGAAAACAAATTTAGGGTAGCAAAAATATAATAGTAATAAAGCTTCATTTTCAATATTCACACACACACATATAAGTGTTATATATGTAAATAGAAAATTATATTAGGAAAATTCAATAAATCGGAAAAATTGATGATGTGGAATAAAAAAATAATTAAAAAATTATGGAAACTAATGTGTGCAGACGGAAAAATGTTATTTTTATATATGTTGACATTTCTCCCGTGCGTTGCACGAGGGCACATATGTTCAAGATATAATTTAGAACTCGAGAGCGGATTTTGGAACCTGCAAATTTTTTGGGACAGTTCTGGTTTGCATGTATTCGCCTATATTAACCACAAATATAATTATATTTTTAAAATTAAAAATTTTAATTCAATGTAAGTAAAAATATAAGTCCATGATGAAATGTCTCACTATTATTCTATTCATTATTTGCTATATAAAAAAATTGATGTGAGAAAAAAGTTGCTTCTTGGATCAAATCGCAGGTCTAAAGTCTAACCCGACCACAATAATTGCTATTATTAATATTTATTACAATTTTTTGATTAATTTAATATTTTTATTTTTGCATCCTAATAATAATAATGAAGACATAAGTAGAATTCATTAAAAAAAGACATGAGTAGAATTGAATATTAAATTTATTTATATATTATAAAGATAAACGAAAACATTGTTCTCAATAACAATAAAATAAAATAAAAATAAATAAATAATAGAGTGAAGATTGATATTGTTTTGACATTTTGTTTTTTACAAAATTATCCACGTAATATTATCTTACAGGCCTCCTCACCGGTTATATCAATCTTCTTGTTGAGAGAATCATGTTTCACCCGAAGATTGTGGTATTGATTCCAGCCAAACTCTAGAAAAATTATAATTTGCAACTAAAAATTGACTTAAATCAAAACCGGAAAAATTAAGATAATTACATTATTAAGTTGCTTCTTCACCTTCTTGGTATGCATTATCAAGACATGGCATGACACGCACCGCACCAAATTATCTTTAATAACTTGGCACGTGGAATGCGCCAACCATGGATGACAACTAAATGCTAGATCCACTGCTAAGGCAATTGTAACAGCCTTGTAACTGCATGAATTTTTTCTCAATTTAAATAATAAAAAAATGATTTGTAGAAAATTTGACAGAGTTTCCTTTATATTTTGAACGTATCCATCCTGTAAGGGATCTATCCCAAGCTCCAAACATTCAATCCAACATAACAAAATTCTCCTTTCAAATCAAGAATATTGAAATCTTTAAAAACAATCATAACCACCGCAATCCAACATCAGTGTCATTTTCCCAAACTTGAATGAGAATAATATTGAAAAGAATTAATGAATAAACTAATAAACAGACCGATGAATCTACTCTAAAAAAACGTCTTCCCAACGAAGGCAAAGTATCGACTACATCCTAATAAATGAATGAATAAATGAATGAACCTACTGGCTAAATGGAAAAGTGAGGGGGGTGGTGGTGGTCAACAAGCGATCCAAGCTCACTCTCAACTGGTTCCTGATAAGAAAACATTAGGAAAATAGTTAGTTTTGTAACCCAGTGAGTGGATGAGTTTGAAAACATATATTTATAAAGTATTTCATATCATTGAGTTTTTTAGGAAACTGCTGCACCTGTTAAAGTATAAGTATAACTGAAAAATACTACAAGAAGTGCTAAGTAAGTTCTCAAGTGAAATACTGAAATAAAAGCTGAACCACATCAATGAAAATAATGCTACAAGTTGGTGCTTGAGACTTCACGAAGTCCCGAAATTTTCAAAGTATTGTAAGTTAAGTTTAAAGTTACTACTGTGTAATTACGGTTAGCCTGAAAATATCACCAAAAGTATCAATGAGTAATAACACAAATTTCCAGAGAAACTCGATGCACACAGTGAACTACTCAAAGCTAAGCTAATAACTGAATAATTGGTCATATGCGTGCAGAGCAAGCCGCAAAGGCTAAACACCACCATACACGGCCCCAAGCCTATGTGTGTACAGCGATGGGTCCCCAAGACCTATATAAGCTGGTCATACAGTGTGGAATGAATCACAACAGTGCAGAGCGGGTAAGGATCACCAAGGTACTTTGGCAGTTTTTAAAAAACGATCGTATAATTATTTAAAAGGTTGTTTGTCAAAATTCGTGTTTTCTTTCAAAATTACTACTTTATAGTCGTTGTAGTGCTATAATGCATCTAATAGTGAAAACATGCTAAAAAATAACTTTGACACATATTTACTATTAAAGATAATTTTTTTCCACTCACTAATAAGCGTCAAATCTACACCTATTTTATAGTATTAAACTCGTGTATACTCTGTTTCATTTGATTTTAGGTGAAAATCAACCTGGATGACATTTGAATCAATATTTGAAGGAAAGAAATTAAATTGACACAAATTTGAAGAAGTTTCGAGCAAGAAGGTAAAAGAATGAAATATTGATGGCAGATTTTTATAAGGATAAAGTTGGATTTTGGATTTGACTATTTGACACAAAGTTGTAGATCTATTCGTCTAGTTTTCAACCCAACTTGAATCACCTCAATCAGACATCTAGATCAAAACTTCTGGCCAAAATACTGAAGACTGCGCCTGTAGAAAATTCTCCCAAAGAGGGAGTTACGGCTGTAACACCCAATTTTGGCCCCAACGGAGTTTTCAGAGAGCTAGTTACGGCCACAACTTACATAGTTATGGCTGTAACCCATGTTATACGCCGAAAAAAACCCTATTTTCACTAGAATTCTATTTTGGGAACGATTTTTTGGGCTTCTTGTGCACGAAATTGAGCCTATAAATAAGGATTTGACCTGCACAATAAGGGATCTAGCATCACATACAATAAGAGAACAAAAGATTGAAGCTTGACAAGAATTGTTAGACAAGGATTTGAAGATAGAAGTCAAGATCCACCTCATTCATCATTCCGTGATGGCTTCTTCATCTACTTCTTGCCATTTTATTTGTAATATGCTAGGCTAGATCTAATTTAACGTTAGGGTCGAGATGAAGCTTTGTTAATTTGTTTGAACTTGAGTTTTGATTTGATTTTCTTTTATTCAATGCAAAGACATATTTTTGGTTATTGAGTTTTTAAGTAATTGGGCTTATTTTTATCAACCTGTGCGCAGAGTTAATTTGTGATCTATTCTAATGAATCGAGATCCTAGGATAGATTAGACCAAAGTTGAAAATCATAAAGTCCGATAGGGGATGAGAATACCTCTATGCTTTGTGTGATATTTTATTTCTTGAATTTTAATGCGTTTTTGCGTTGTTGTTATCATAGAGATATAGTTAACATTGCGTAGGAATAGGTTGGAATTTACTTGAGAAAGATTTTCCAATACTTTTGTGAAATTATCATCAAAACCAATTTTTGTTATCAAATCAATAATCTGGGTGAGAACTAATTAATCAGTGAATTCAAAACCTTAGCGTTATTTCCAACTCTTGAATTTCAAAACCATTGCAATACTCTCTTCTCCAACTCATCATCTTTTAAGTTTACCTGATTATCTCTTTAATTTAGTTTTGGTTTAATAATTGCCATCTCGTTATCTATTTCAGTTAAGGTTGGGAAATATTAAATACGGTATTAAGAGTCCCCATGGGAATGATACTCAGACTCTGAAAAAGTCCACTTTATTACTTACGCGACCCGTGCACCTACGGTGTGGGAATTATCGCAACAAGTTTTTGGGGCCGTTGTGGGACTATGTTTGTATTCTATTTAAGTTCTCTAGCACTAATTCGAATTTTTTCTTGTATATATTTTTCATATTTTATTTCAGTTTATTTCACTTTTCTCTTTTTTTTTTTCAGGAAAAAAAAAGAGAAGCAAGATAGAACCATGGCATCGGTGAATTATGACAACATGCTTGTGAAAGACTTCGTTATTAGGCAACGATAATTGGCAGAACAAGGGGTTTATGAAAAAGTCATGATCTTTGGAGACATTCTTATTGGAGAACGACTACGAGATATAGAAGCAGAAAGATTCATTAATGAGATTGTCCTAGGTGACTTGCTATCTTCAAAGATTACTTCAATGTTGACTTTGTAATCACACCTAATGAAGTACTTGAAGTCTACATAGTGAAGTTCGAATGTGGTAATGAAGTTAATCTGTACTTGGAAATGAATCGAAAGATCATAACATGGAGAATAAACAAAAGGGGTGCAAAGTCTACTTTAACAAGCTATGCAAGGCATCCAAAGCGATGTTTAGAATTCCTTGAATGATCACCATTGCCAAAGTCGGGCTTTAGACTATAAATGGAGTGCTTGGTGGGAAGCAACCCATCCCTATATCCTTTTTGTTTTTGTTTTCTTTCTTAGTTTATTTATTTATTTATTTCAGTAGTTCTTCCTTCCTAAGCTTCAGAATCAACCCAGCAAATCATCTAAAGCTAGCAACATTGGATCCCGCAAGGCCAAGACAATCATTCCCCACCTCACGAGACTCAGTAGGGTATCTGCGCCTCTTTATCTTTTACTGCGTTTAATCTCATTTTTCTTCATGAGTTTGATTGTGTGCTTTGGGAGCTCTGCACTTGATATTTTGAGGGGGTGTAATGATTTTTCTATGTTAATGATGTACAATATCCCTTTTATTTGACCAGTAGCATTCTTCTTCTTCTTCTTCTTCTTCATAATTAAAAAAAAAAATTCATATTGTGTTTGGGTCAAGTTGTGCATCGCCAATGAGGACAATGTGCTAATCTGTATTAGTAATTGGACATGGAACATCGCGGTCCAAAATTTTTTCTATTACTTATCTTTGCATGACTTATCTCACTGAGCACATGGTTGTCATTTAATTCTCGTTCTTGTCAACTTATCACCTACATGCTGTATTCCCATAGGATGACCTGTGATTGATCTTTTATGCTTAGAATTAGGTAATCCTCTCCAAATATGCTTATAAATCCAACTTCGCCAAAAGGCCTAGTTTGGGGGTGGTAGGATTAGTGACTCTATGTTGGGAGAATTGTTGTTTGGCGTCTTTTACTTGAGTTGAAGAAACTTTAGCTAGAGAGTCTACACCGGCACTAACTAATGCTATCATTCTCTCGGTTCAAAAAAAAAAAAGAAAAAGAAGGGAAAAAACATGCATTTCATTTTATCTGCCCCATTCTCTTGCCTCATTGACCCGAGTGATTAAGTCTGAAAGGTTTTTCAAATCTGGTGCCTTGAGTGACGAGCTCGGGAGTCATCGACCTAAAACTCGCTATATGGGTCCTTGAGAAAGCATTATCGTTGAGGCACTGCATTGCATATAGTTAGGAAAAAATATTTTAAAAAAATGAAAAATGAAAGGAAAAAAAAAGAGAAAATTTCGGAAATTGTTGAGATTGATAGGGGTATGAAGTGTTGGGAAGAGACTTGAAAGCAAGAGATCTAGAGACTTGGGGGATAGATTCCTACAATTTTTTTAACATTTAGTCACTTCTCTTAACATCTCGTGTGTGGAAAATGCACGATATATCTTTAGAACCTACAAGAAGAAATACCTCGGGATTTGAGACAAGACCATTCGGAATGATTCGCGAGCGAGGTGATGATTTTCTACCACTTGGGAAGGGCATGGTTTTAAATTGAGCAATCTTCGGTGACAACTTGACAAGCATTTGTGTTACGTGATAACTAGCACACACACACTGATAGTCGAGCACTTTGACAAGTGAACTTGTGATGAATGTTCGATTGTCCATTGTGAAGTTGTTCACCATCGTTTTGTTTGCATGAGGCATATGGTGCACAAGTTGACTAATTAGTTAGGGTTATGTTTAGTTCGTCTTTGTCATTAGGTTTAGTTTAATTGTTCGGGAATGAACAAGAGTATAAGTTTGGTGGTGTTTGATAAGCATTAAATCTACACTTATTTTATAGTTTTAAACTCTTGTAATGATTTCATTTTTCTTAAATATACTCCGCTTCATTTGATTTTAGGTGAAAATCAACATGGATGACATTTGAATCAATATTGAAGGGAAAGAAATTAAATTCGTGCAAATTTGAAGAAGTTTCAAGCAAGAAGGTAAAAGAACATAATATTGAGGACATATTTTGATAAGGATAAAGTTGGATTTTGGATTTTTCTATTTCACAAAAAGTTGTAGACTGTTCGTCTAGTTTCCAACCCAACTTGAATCACCTCAATCGAACATCTGGATCAAAAGTTATGGCCAAAATACTGAAAATTATGCGTGCAAAAAATTCTTCCAGAGAGGGAGTTATGGCTGTAACTCCCACAGTTACGACCGTAACCCCCAATTTGGGCCCCAACAGAGTTTCCAGAGAGCTAGTTATGGCCGTAACTTGCATAGTTACGGCCGTAACCCATGTTATACGCTGAAAAAGCCCTATTTTCATTAGAATTCTATTTTGGGAATGGTTTTTGGGCTTCTTGTGCACGAAATTGAGCCTATAAATAAGGATTTGAGTTGCACAATAAGGGATCTAGCATCACATACAATAAGAGAACAAAAGATTGAAACATGACAAGAATTGTTAGACAAGGATTTGAAGATAGAAGTCAAGATCCACCTCATTCATCATCCCGTGATGGCTTCTTCATCTACTTCTTGTCATTTTATTTGTAATATGCTAGGCCAGATCTAATTTAACGTTAGGGCCGAGATGAAGCTTTGTTAATTTGTTTGAACTTGAGTTTTGATTTGATGTTCTTTTATTCAATGCAAAGACAGATTTTTGGTTATTGAGTTCTCAAGTAATTGGGCTTATTTTTATCAACTTGTGCGCAGAGTTAATTTATGATCTATTCTAATGAATTGAGAGACTAGGATAGATTAGACAAAAGTTGAAAACCAAAAAGTCCGATAGGGGATGAGAATACCGCTATGCTTTGTGCGATATTTTATTTCTTGAATTTTAATGCGTTTTTGCGTTGTTGGTATCATAGAGATATAGTTAACACTACGTATGAATGGGTTGGAATTTACTTGAGAAAGATTTTCCAATACTTTTGTGAAATTATCATCAAAACCAATTTTTTGTTATGAAATCAATAATCCAGGTGAGAACTACTTAATAAGTGGATTCAAAACCTTAGCGTTATTTCCAACTCTTGAGTTTCAAAACCATCGCAATGCTCTCGATTTGTGCATGTTTCCTCTCCTCTGCTGATAGCATCTGGCACCGTGCTCAGCGATGGCGATATTCATGTCAGTTTGTTAGGAGGGGACATATTCGCATTATTGTGCCTATTTTCATTTTTTGGTATCTGTGTACGGCACGTAATGATGCGAAGTATCGCGGCATTCCTGTTGACTCTCGGCAGATTATCTGGCATATCTATCAAGCTATTTCTCTTCTCCATGTGGCCAGGGCTTTTAGTTTTCTTCATTGCCGGGGAGATATTGATGTGGCTGTGAGATTTGGCATTTCTATTGCTGCCCCCTCTCCCCCCACTCCGGTTTTGGTATTTTGGCGTAAGCCGTCCGTGGGTGCCTATAAAGTGAACACGGATGGTTGTGTTTGATGGTCGAGCTGGAGGGGTGGAGTGATCCGAGACTATTCTGGGCACTGTGTTCGGGCCTTCTGTTCTTTTTATGGTGACTGCGCCATTTTGGAGGCCGAACTACGTTCCATACTTGATGGACTTCTACTGGCACATTCGCTTTGCCTGGATGTCATTTGGGTTGAGGCGGATTCTCTAGCTGCTGTTCACTGCATCGTCCGGGGAGGAGGTATGTGGTGTTTACAGATCCTTATTCGGCGTATTCGTCAGCTCCTCCGTCCAGATAGGGACGTGGTCTCCCATATCTTTTGTGAGGGAAACCAGGTCCCCAACGCAGTTGCTTCAGAGGGCTTATTGCTGGAGGCCTACTGCGAGTACGAGTCACATCAGCTCCCAATTCATGCTAGGGCTCTTCTTCAGATGGATTGCCATGGTTTTCCGTCTGTTCGTGGTCTTTGACGGCTATGCTATAATTCGTTCTTTCATTCTTTCATTTTTACAGTTCTTACTTTGTTAGGGAGGGAGTCCCTCCTTGTTTATTGCTTTCTCTTAGCAATGGGAGCTTTATCTCGGTTTGTAAGGGAGGAAGTTCCTCCTCATTTATTCTTTCATTCCATTGGTTCTTTAGGAGGTCAGGTTTATGTCCCCATCCTTTTGTACTTATTTTTTTTGTGAGTAATAAAAGGGTAGGTGGATTCCAAAGCCCCACCGGATAGGCTTGGCGGACGCGTAAAACCGACGCATGGGTCTACCTGGTGCTTTGCTTAAAAAACAACCCCATCGCAATACTCTCTTCTCCAACTCATCATCTTTTAAGTTTACCTAATTATCACTTTAATTTAGTTTTAGTTTAATAATTGCCACCTCGTTATCTATTTCGGTTAAGGTTGGGAAATATTAAGCAAGATATTCACAGTCCTCGTGGGTACGATACTCGAACTCTAAAAAAGTCAACTTTATTACTTACGTGACCCGTGCACTTGCGGTGTGGGAATTATCGCAACACTCACAAAACTGTGAATTACTCCTAATTTTGCTGATAGGCGTTCCCAATCGTCTCGTCGCCACCTGAAATAGTAGTAGTATTCTAATCAAAATCTACACACATGAATTCCTAGCCAATTGCTTGCCCACATTCAATGCCAAGTTGTAACCTTTCTAACATTTTCTAATTCCCCATTCCATTATTTTATTCCTCCACTTTCACTGATTTGACAATATTATTCTATACCATTTGAGCCATCCAATTGAATCACATAATAAAGCCCCAAATTTTCAGCATCTAGGCGAGGTGAGTAACAATCCACTCTATTCCCCACTACTCAATTTACATTAATTCCACTTCAAAATAATTAATTAGGGCAACACCACTTCTTAATAATATTTAATGAACCCAAACCAATGATAAATTTCAAATTCCTAATGTCTATTGGTAAAAACCTAAAATTAGTTTCACTATTTATCTCGAATTCCATAGGGTAAAATTGAAGAAACACACTTACCACGCAAAACCACGACGAATCCCCGCTTTTTCCTTCCCTTTTCCTTTTCTTTTTCTCCTTTTTCCTTCTTCTCTCTTTTCCTCTCCTCACGCGTGATCGGCCTCGGCTTCTCAGAATCTTCACAAAAGAATTGGGGCTAAGGACTTGTTTGGCTACTTATATGACAAGATCTATTGGATTCTGCAACTTAAGTCCTTCTCCTATATTAGTTAATATAAGTTGGTCCCCATGAGCTAGTATTGCGTCCTTAATCCATGAATTTCTAATTAGGTCAATTTAGTCCATAAACTTTCATTAGACCTAATTAAACTCCTTTAAAATTTTGACTTTGACCCATAATTAATAGCTTTGACCACGTAGTAGTTGAAATTTAAATATGAGAAAATTTGGGTTGTAAAAAACGCTACCTCCTTAAAAGAATTTCGTCCTCAAAATTTAGTCAGCTACTGTCTGAAAAGGTGAGGATACTTAGCTCGCATTTGGTCTTCATTATACCAAGTAGCTTCTTCCACTAGATGATTCTTCCACGACACCTAAACTAGATTTACAACCGCTTGGTTGTTTTTGATCTGCTGTCTTCTACCAAGTGTTCGGTCAGGTTCCTCGTTGTATGCCAAATTCTCTCTTAATTCAACTAGTTCTGCCTCCAAGATATGGGACAGGTCCGAAATGTACTTGTGAAGCATGGAAACATGAAAGACATCATGAATTCTAGATAACTCACTTGGTAGGGCTAAACGGTAAGAAGCAACTAGAACAATCTCCTCAATGATCTCATAAGGCCCTATATAATGTGGGCTTAGCTTTCCTCGCCTACCAAATCTCAAAACACCTTTCCATGGAGATAGTCGTAGAAATACTGTATCCTAAACTACAAATTTAAGATCCCTCCTGCACTTATCTGCATAACTTTTCTGCCTGTCCTGAGCCGTTTTCAATCTTTCTCTGATTATTGCTACATTCTCTGAAGTGAGTTGAACCAAATCACGCCCCATTAACTCTCGTTCCCCAACTTCACTCCAACAAACTGGAGTTCAACATTTTCTACCATACAAGGCTTCAAAAGGAGCCATGCCTATGTTGGAATGATAGCTGTTATTGTAGGCGAACTCCATCAATGCTAAGTGATTATCCTAGCTTCCTTTAAATTCAAGGGCGCAAGCTTGAAGTGTATCTTCCAAAGTTTGTATGGTTCATTCCGACTGCCCATCTGTTTGTGGGTGAAAAGCGGTACTAAGGTGTTGCTTAGTGCCTAAGGCATCCTGTAGTTTCGGCCAGAATTTAGATGTGAACCTGGAATCTCTATTCGAAACTATAGACACTCGAACTCCATTTAAATAGACTATCTCATCCACATATAATTTAGCCAATTTACTTAAAGGATCAGTTTCTTTAATCGGAAGGAACCTGGCAGTCTTTGTTAACCGATCAACAATTACCCAAACTCCATCATTTCCACGCTGGATACGAGGAAGGCTAAATAGAAAATCCACAGTGATATGTTCACATTTTCACTTGGGAATAGGCAAAGGCTGTAGTAACCCTGCTGTCTTTTGACGATCTGGATTTACCTGCTTGCAAACCAAACATCTTGATACCAACTCTACTATCTCTTTCTTCATGCCAAACCACCAGTAATGATCTTTCAAAGTGTGATACATTTTAGTACTGCCTAGGTGCATAGCATAAGCTAAACTATGCGCTTCCTCTAAAATCTCCCTCTTCAATTCTTCAATGTTGGGCACACATAATCTGCTTCCCATAACTAGAGCACCATCATCTGTGATTGAATAATCTTTCGTAATCCGAGGTCAACCTCCTTCTTCAATTGCTTAATTGACAAATCTTGAAATTGCACTTCCTTAACTTGAGAAACCAAGGTAGGTCACACATGGAAGCTGGCCAGTATCCCTCCTGTTGGAGTTATTGACAACTCTGTGTTCAACTTTTTGAACTCGCCAATCAATGAAGCTACCATTGCATGAGGCTGTGCTGAAGAAGTAGTCTTTCTACTCAGAGCATTTGCTACCACATTTGCCTTTCTTGGATGATAATCGACCTTACAATCGTAATCTTTAATCAGCTCAAGCCATCTCCTTTGTCTAAAATTCAACTCTTTCTGATCAAAGATATACTTCAAACTCTTATGATCTGTGAAAATTTAGCATTTTTAACCATAAAGGTAGTGCCTCCAAATTTTAAGAGCTAATACCATCGCAGCCAACTCTAGATCATGTGTTGGATAATTCAACTCGTGTTTCTTCAATTACCTTGAAGCATAAGTTACAACCTTCCCATTCTGCATTAAAATGCAACCCAAACCTAGCCGTAAAGCATCATTGTATATCACAAATTCTTCAGCTGGAGATAGAAGTGTTAATATAGGCGCATAAGATAACCTATTCTTCAATTCCAAAAAATTCTTCTCACATTGTTTTGTCCAAACAAATTTAGCATCCTTACGAGTCAAACTGGTCAAGGGAAGAGCTATTTGAGAAAACCCTTCTATAAATCGATGGTAATAACCTGCTAGCCCAAGGAAACTCCGAACTTCTGTAGCATTAGTAGGACGTTCCCATTTCAGAACTGCTTCAATCTTGATGGGGTCTAGGTAAATGCCTTCTGCTGAGATCACATGACCCACGAATACTACTTTGTCAAGCCAAAACTCACACTTATTGAACTTAGCATATAACTGCTTGTCCCGCATAACCTGTAAAATAATCTTCAAGTGCTTTGCCTGCTCATCATTACTGGACGAATAGATGAGTGTATCATCTATAAAGGCGATCACGAACCTTTCAAGATACGGTTGGAGAACTCTGTTCATAAGATCCATAAATACTGTCGGAGCATTGGTTTACCCAAATGGTATAACCAAGAACTCATAGTGGCCATATCGAGACCTGAAAGCCGTCTTCGATATGTCCGTCTCTCTGATCTTAAACTGATGGTACCCTGAAAGCAAATCAATCTTTGAGAATATTGTGGCACATCTAAGTTGATCAAACTAATCATCGATCTGAGGTAGGGGATATTTGTTGCGGATAGTGACCTTATTCAATTGCCTGTAGTCGATACACAATCTCATGGTGCCGTCTTTCTTTTTCACAAATAAAACCGGCGCTCCCCAAGGGGATACGCTAGGCTTGATGAAACCCTTATCAACGAAATATTCCAACTGAGCTTTTAATTCCTTAAGTTCTTTAGGAGCCGTTCGATATGGTGCTTGTGAAATAGGTGAAGTCCCTGGGACCAGATCGATAGTGAATGCGACTTACCTGTCTAGTGGTAAACCTCGAAGATCCTCTGGGAGTACATCAAGAAAATCTTGCACGACTGGGATATCTTCTAGTTTTAATTCATGAATCTGGGTATCGATCACATGGGCTAAATACGCTTGGCAGCCCTTTCTAAGAAATTTTCTAGCATCCAATGCAGATATAACACAAGATGATAGAATTCTACGTTCCCCATTCAAAATGACTTTATGTTCTCCCATCCTTTCAAACGCAACTCTCTTGCAGCAGTAGTCAACTGTGGCATGGTTCTCAGCTAAAAAGTCCATGCCAAGAATAACATCGAATTTACAAATTTCAAGAGGAACTAAGTTTACTTGTAACTTGTGATCGTTCACCTTGACAACACAATTCCTATACCAACTATCAGCTACTAGTGACAACCCTATTGGAGTCGTCACAACCAAAACTGTATCTAAATGCTCTAACTTATGGTCAGCATAAATAGTAAATGTATGTGAAACAAATGAATTGGTAGCACCAGAATCAATCAAAGTGCGAGCATTTCTACCAACGATAGACAACGTACCTATAATAACATCAGTCAACTCATCGGCCTCTTGCTAAGTCATATAAAAAACCTTTCCCTGAGTCCTTGGGTGTCCACCCTGGCTTCCTTACCTGCCACCACTACTATTAGTCACATTCGGTTATGCTGCATTTGTTGATTTATTATTTCCTGCAATTACATTCCTCTGACCCTATCTCATGCTATTTGCCCCCAATTGCGGAGAGATGACGTGCGAAGCCCCACCCTCTTGCAAGGTTGGACAGCTGCGACGCATGTGCCCTGGCTATCCACAATGAAAGCAAGCATTTGGAACCTTAAGCCACTCTCCTAGATGGAACTTCCCACATGTCAAACACTGAGGGTATCTATTGGCGTGAGATCCTGAATTCTGTGCTGACCCAACTTTCTGGGAAGAGTGATGAGATTGTGCTCGATAGTTCATAGGTTGCTGTACAGAATGTTGACTATACCCTAAGCTCTGACGGGGACCGTAACCTCAAGACTTAGACTTGAAGCTACTGGTATGATTTACACCCGGCCAGGAATTCTGTTTATTCTTGGTGAAGTGCCCACAATAAGTTTCGAGACTGAGTTTGGCTATTATGTGTTTCATGGTCGTATCTCGACCGTTCCCCTTAGCAATATACTTCTCGACTCTCACAGCTGCCTCCACAAGCGCGCTAAAACTCCCATGACCTTAACAGGTGACCGAAGCTATAATCTCTCCTTTCAACCCCTCTTCAAACCTCCTACAGGGATCATTCTCTCTTGGCACCAAGTTCCTGGCATATTTCAGCAAGTCCATAAACTTTTTATGGTACTGAGTCACTGTCATAGACCCCTGGACCAATTTCAAAAATTCACTCGGTTTATCGCTACGGAAGGACTGGGGTAAAAAGTTTCATCACACGCTATCTTGAAAGCCTTTCGAGTAATGGTGGTTGGATCACCTTGTCTAGCTTCGAAAGAATCCCACCAATTAGTAGCCGAACCTTTCAACAAGAATGAAGCAAAGAGGACTTTCTTATCCTGAGGGCATTCCATGATCCTACATATGCGTTCCATGCTCCTTATCCAAGCGTCAGCATTAGCTGGATCATCCGTACCTTCAAACTCTTTCGCTCCTAAGTTAAGTGCCTTCTCAATATTGGTATATTGCTTACGTTTTGACAAAAGAGAGGCAAGAGCTAAAGCGAGATGAGCAGTTAAATTTGTATTCGGGCTGCATTTTCAGGTTCATTTCTATTTGGAGTCATATCCCTCTGTGTAGGGCCATCACGGGACTGATCAACTGACTCCTCTACTGTTCCCCCTGCCTAACATCTCCCCCACGAACGTGCTGAGCATGAGATCGTGTCTGACTGCGAGTTGTCGTACCACCATGTGCCATGATGCTTGACAAAATGATATGAAATTATGAGAAATGCACAATGCAACATTTATTAAGCTTGAAAAGAACACATGATGCAATCTCAGGCCCTGAACCATGCTCTGATACCAATCGACACGCCCCGCGCCAAATTATCTTTAATAACTTGATACGTGGCGTGCGCCAACGATGGATGATAACTAAATGCCGAATCCACCGCTAAGGCAACTGTAACTGCCCTATAACTGCGTGAATTTCATCTCAATTTAAATAATAAAAAAATAATTTGTAGAAAATTTGACAGAGTTTCCTCTGTATTTTGAGCATATTCATCCTGTAAGAGATCAATCCCAAGCTCCAAACATTCAACCTAACATAACACAATTCTCCTTTCAAATCAAGAATATTGAAATCTTTAAAAACAATCATGACCACCGCAATCCAACATCAGTGTCATTTTCCAATACTTGAATGAGAACAATATTGAAAAGAATTAATGAATAAACTAATGAACATACGAATGAATCTACTCTAAAAAAAAGGCCCTTCTCAACGAAGGCAAAGTCTCGACTACATGCTATCAAATGAACGAATAAATGAATGAACCTACTAGCTAAATAGAAAAGTGAGGGTGGTGGTGATGATGAACAGGCGATCCAAGCTCACTCGCAACTACTTCCTAATAAGAAAACATTAGAAAAATAGTGAGTTTTGTAACCCAATGAGTGGATGAGTTTGAAAACATATATTTATAAAGTATTTCATATCATTTAGTTTTTGAGGAAACTGCTACACCTGTTAAAGTATAAGTATAACTGAAAAATACGACAAGAAGTGCTACGTAAGTTCTCAAGTGAAATACTGAAATAAAGCTGAATCACATCAATGAAACTAATGCTACAAGCTGGTACTTGAGACTTGACGAAGTCCCGAAATTTTCAAAGTATTGTAAACTAAGTTTAAAGTTACTACTGTGTAATTACGGTAAACCTAAAAATATCACCAAAAGTACCAATGAGTAACAACACACATGTCTAGAGAAACTCGATGCACACAGTGAACTACTCAAAGCTGAGCTAATGACTGAATAACTGGTCATACGCGCGCAGAGCAAGCCCCAAAGGCTAAACACCATTATACACGGCCCCAAGCCTATGTGTGTACAACGATGGGTCCCCAAGACCTATATAAGTTGGTCATGCACTGTGAAACGAATCACAACAGTGCAGAGCGGGTAAAGATCACCAAGGTACTTTGGCGGTTTTTAAAAAACAATCGTATAATTATTTAAAAGGCTGTTTGCTGAAATTCATGTTTTCTTTCAAAATTACTACTATATAGTGAATATATTTAATTAAAAGAAAATCGGACAAGAGAAAATTTCTCAATTATTCTAGAAAACTGTCCATTACTAAAAAATAAAAATTTAGACTTTCACCAATAAATGTTTTGCATCGAGATCCAATCATTTTACACAATACATAATTCATATCTCATAAACTCCCCGAAACTTAATATTTAACAATCCGTATTCAAAAATATCATCGCGACTTAAAATATATCATCGCGGCTAAAATTTTGTTTGATACTGCTACAGACCAAAAAGTATTTGTCACATGAATGTTTTTGACTCCTTCTAATGCCAAATTACCTTTCAAGTTTCAGAGACAGCAATTACAACTGATTGTACCATATGATATGACTATCTATAAAAGCCAAGGGCAGTCATTTTCATAAGTCGGCATGGTGTTTGAAAAAATTAGTATTGAGTCATGGCAATTATACAAGACAGTATCCACAGTTACAAGTCGTACAACATTGAATGTTATTATATGTAACAAGCATGAAAAGCCAATGGACTCGACCACGAATATTAGTTTCAAAGAATTATTTCAAGATTTGTAATATTTACTTAGTTCAAATTTGGGACATATTTTTATATTTATTCATTTCCATTGTCTAATAAATAGTTTTACTATCACACGGGTGTAGCACTAGTATTAATTAAGTTTATTGTTGTAACTCATTCTTTACTTTAATTATTTTTCTTATGAGTTATGTTAATATTACTAACATATATCAATATCATTATTAGTTGAAAATTTTATCCCCGTGCAACGCAATGGGTGAAATAGTTAGTTTCAATAAATTCAATATTCCTAAATTATTTATACGAGATTTTGAAGATTTAATATTTAAAAAAAAAAGGATTATTCTGATGAAATCCTGAATATTTCATTATAAAAGGAATCTATTATTGTACTCTTGAAGTGGTACAAATCTTGAAATATATCATAAAGGATATTGCATCATTAATAGATCGATATTTTCGAATAGTTGTGAAAAGAAATTTTGAATTGAATATTTGTTCAAGTAAAGTAGTATCTTGAACTAGAAGTTCAATGATTGATTGAAAGCTTTTGGAGAGCTAGAAACTAATTGAACCAAAAGTCTAATATTGTGAAAGAAATTATTGTTTGGCATGGCCGATTAGACCATCCCGTTTTTATTAATAGTGAAAGATATTGAGAATAATACAAAAAACTAGAAGTTTCTTCAATATATTGAGTTCTCACATGCTACTTATTCTCAAGGCAATATGGTTATCAAACCATCATTAGCTCAAATTGGGGTTAAAATCCCAATACATTTGGAATAAAAATTAAGGGTGAATCTTCTGAGCTCACTCTCCCTTTATGTTGACCACTAGAAGTTCATGATATGGGTCCACTAGTTGGTCACATAAGTGTTTATTGAAATCTCATAACCTGAAGTTATAGAGGTTATTTTCTATAATTATAAAATCATAAGCACAGTTTCAGGATTACACAATTAAGGCAATATGTCTCATTTCTAGAGTTAATATCCTAAAATTATTGATTGGGATGATTTCAAACAGTTTATCACCATTGGCTTAATAAAATTATTATATGCCTCTAATTATTTATTATATTATTAGTATGAGAATAATTAATGTGAGAATGTTATCTCACATCTCGTAGCAAATCATACAATATGCCAATATTGTATTACATGATATGCCCAATATAATTAGTTTATGGTCAGAAACCCTTTTGATTTCCGTTTTAAAAGTTTCAATAAGTGTTCTCACCACACGCGCCACGATGGATGTTTAAAGAATGCTGAGAATATAAAACCTAACTTGGATTCCCATCTCAGCATGCATCCCATCCCTAAAGGATGATATATCATGACATAGTTTATCTTCTCAGCATTAGGGCCAGGAATTAACTAGTAGGTAAATATAGTTAAGACACATAATTTTTATACACTTGCATATATGATTAGTCATTTTGATGTTATTACTGACCAAGTACATTCCAACTATGAATGCTCCAACTTAGATTATTTCGCAAATCTATGTCACCTTTGGAATGTGATGGTAATCAATTCAAAAAATTCCTAAGATAATTAGAGCAAATAATCAAGGCAAATACTCGTACGAAGTATATAGATATAATTCATCATAAACCTCCAGAAGAAGAACAAGTACTTGAAATTAGTGAAAACAAAGAAATCTCAATAGCTATATCTATAGCGGGAAAATATGGAACTGAATGTCGACTTTTATAAAGCTCTATTATGAAAGTGGGGATGTAGAATATTGGCCAAAAATCACAATCCAGCGGGTTGTCAAAGTATAGGACCGGTAATCCAAAAAGCAGTAAAATACCATGGGGTATTTGTGCAAAAGGACATAGAAATATAATGATAAGAGTATGACTTATTGCATGATAAACTTTTTAAATCACTGGCATATAACATGAAATATTCTTATGTGGTGAATGCTATTTTGGGAACATTTCTTTGATGTATCAATGAGTGAGATCAAAAGAGCGATTAAAATCTGTGTATGTTCGGAAATCAAGCGAAGCGGTTTGATAGTTTTTTAGTTTGTGTTTATTTCATAGTCTTCACAAGTATTTTTGAGTTTTAGTACATATACTTTTATCTATTTCTAGGAGAAAGACCAACATGGATGAACGACATTGCAAAGAAGTGAAAAGGACCGAAACGTGCCAAAAAAATGAAGAATGGGGACCAAGATGAACAAGATTGAAACTTGGAGCACCCGAGCTGCAATTTTAATACAAGCGTATCCCACTTTACATATGGCCGTACCAAGAGTTGTGCAGAAAAGCAAGAAAACCGAGTAGGGACTATCATACGACCATAAGTAAGAAAACCATACGGTGGTAACAATGACAACCGGAGTATGCAGAAATTTAATAGACAGGAGGATACGGCCGTATGATGTGTATATACACCCGTATCACCTAAAAACGTGAATTTTCCTATTTTGATTAGGATTCCTATTTTTTGTCAGATTTGGCTACTTTTTGTGCGCAAAATTATGGGCCTTTGGAGACCTATTTTGAGCCTATAAATACCGAAGGTAAGACCAATGTTTAGAAAACTGAACCGGTCAGTGAACCGGAGAAGCCAACGGTTCAACGGTCAAACGGTCGAACCGGGGTCGAACAGTTTTTAATTAAAAAATATAAAAAATAAATTAAAACTAATAAATTTATAAAAATAATTTTAAAAAATTAGAAAAACCCGTTGAACCGGTCGGTTGACCGGTTTTCTGATACCCGATTTTAAGGCATAACCGGACCGGTTTTTGGACCGGTTCACGGTTGAACCGGTTGAACCGGCCGGCCCGGTCCGGCTTTCTAAACACTGGGCAAGACACGAAAATGGGGGAGCTGGGGTGAGGATTCTTGGAGAGCAAAACACACAACAATTGAGCCAATTTGTGAGGGATTTTCATGGGATTGGAAGAGACTCAAGACGGGAGTTGATGCTTGGTGCAAGATCTACTCCTTATTCGTGATTCTTAGCCTAAACCCGGTGATGAACTTCGCTATTTTTATTATTTATTTACTTTTTAGCACGAACAACTAAATCTTTTAGCTGAGAAGAACGATATAATTTAGATTTGATGATTTGATTTCAACTCTCAACTTTTGAATTTTTATTGTTATGTGTTGATTTTACTTCGAAGTTTGATGCTTGAATTACTTGGCCACTAATTCATAGATTTGTGAATAATGACAAGTCGAGAGGTGAGTTAATTATTTAGACCACATAGTAAAATCCAACAACTTACATAAGAGTTAAAGATAGACTTTTACAATTGTTGTGATAACTTATAAATTCCTAAGCACGTTAATGGATCGAATTAAGGAATATTCTGGCTATGCATAGAGATATCGTAGTTGACTTGCTTAGATATGATTGATTTGAACTTGAGAGAGGTAAATCATATTATTTTCGTGAATTCGATCTAGCACAACTTGAGATTAGAAATTGAGAGGAGAAATCAAATTGGATATCTAAAGATAAATCGTGATTCCCAGCTAAACAACTCTTTTTAATTTGCAACTTATTTATAATCTTTTCGTTGAAAACCCAATCTTTAGTCTTTATATTTTTACTTGTTTTTGTTGAGATTAGTTTAAACCAACATTAAATAAATTAGTCTTCGTGGGGTACGATACCCGGCTCTATAAGTCTACTGTTTAGTACTTGTTATGACATCGTATACTTGCGATTCGTATTTGCACAACATGGTTCATTAGTAGTATATATGAAAAATATTATGCCTGTATCACATAGTGCTAGAAGCTATATAATCCTTGAAGGGTTAGTTATGCTTTAAGCATATAATTTTGAATGCCTTACAGTGCTTGAAACACATACATTGCACTCTTTTTCCATTGATTGGGGTTTTGTCCCAATGGGTATTCTTAACAAAATTTTTAATGAGCCAACTTTTGTAGCGTATTCAAAAGAATAATGTATTCTTTTTTCTTCGCTTGGATTGTTTCCCACTGAGTTTTTTTTCCTTGCAAGGTTTTAAAGAGGCATATTCTATGTGTAATAAATAGTGTACAAGATATTAATCCTCAATACAAGACCCCTGAAGAATTGATACAACTTGAAGCAGAATATATTTCGAAGTATTGAATATATTAGAGAGACATGGATAACTAAACGTGAGAACCATTGTTGATTGAAGTAAGGGGGATCAACTGTACTCTTTTTCATTCGATCAGTTTTTATGCCACTGCATTTTTCTAATAAGGTTTAAATGAGGTGGTACTTTGACACTCCAAAGTTGTTTAGAATTAGTTGTATTCATTTTTTCCTTAGTTTGATAGATTTTCTCCATTTGATTTTTCCCAAATAAGGTTTTGGACCAGATAATTGTTGTATATAATATTCATTAAAGGGAGAGCGTTATAAATAAATAATTAATCAGTGAATGCTTATTGTTCCTCGTAGTTCTAGATCTGTATCTATAAATAGATGCTTTTAACTCTCATAATAATACATATAATTCCATAGTTTTTTATCCAAGTTTTCTCTATTTAATTTCTTCTATTTTTCATTTAATTTATAACATTACTAACTTACTAGTAAGCTATATCTTTAGAATAACTCACATGGTAAGATATAGACTATCAAAATTTAGTTGTAGATTTTGAAAATGTGACTTGTTAGTAATACCGTCCAACGAATTACACATCACACGGCAATTTAGTCCCCAATTGATTGCCATTATATTCCTTGTTGACTAACTATGGCAATAAAGTCCATTCTCTGTTCACGTGTTTTATAGCTCATTATTATCATTTTTGGATATTTTCAAACAAAATCACGCACAGCTCTGAAAAATCAATAGTTTCCTAGAATTTTTGCAAAGCAGATTTAATATTCTTGCATGACGTAGTTAATGTGATAAAAAGTAATTTTTTAATATTTACAATGACAAAATCATTTTGTGATTTCAAGCCAAAAATTGTATGAAAAGTCAACGATTACTTTCCAAAATTACATGTATTCCAAACTAATCTTATCAAAACCCGAATATTTTCTCATTTTATTCTATAGTTTCTATCGGTCATTAAGATGTCACTATACGTTGGGATTTTTTTTTATTTTTATTTTTTATCACAATCCAAAGCTACAATTTTGAACTTAAAAAATACGAAAGAAAAGAACGTGGACTTGGAAAAAAATTATAGTACTCAGGGAGTACTGAACTCGATATTTTAGACTAATAAAAGCTGCCCACCTGTATATAGAGGGACCACAATTTAATAAATAATATGACCCCCTATATATAGAAGGACAATTATGATTGACCTGAAATACCGAATATTTGGTATTCCTAGATTACTATAATTTTTTCGGTTAACTTGGCGAAAATATGCCCATGAAGGAAATTACAAACACTGATGACTGCAATCTAATGTCACAGTGGTACACTGATACTTGTCAAGATGCAACGTGTTGTAAGAGAATGGTAATATGTTAGAACAGTCTACTTTTAGCTGCAACGTGCCGTAAGAGAATGGTACTATGTTAGAACAGTCTACTTTTACCACTTTGCCCCATGCATATTTCTACTATAAATACAGTAAGCTCTAAGTATCTGATCCTCACCATTGTCAAGTTATAATCTGCTTAACTTGATAGTTTCAACAGCATACATCTATTTGTTCTCGTCTTTTCTTCTTCCAAAATCAAGAATGGCACGTTCTTTTACCGGAAATAGTAACACCGCCCAAAGGGAGATCGTTCGTCCAGTTGCAAACTTCTCTCCCAGTTTGTGGGGCAACCAATTTATCAATTTTTCTTATGATACTGAGGTATATACACTGAGTTCAAATCTGCTATATCATTTGTTATCCATTAGCTTGCTGTTGATATATAGTTATGTTGTTAATTAATTAGCTCTCATAGAAAAATTACTTTAGTTATTTAAATGTGCTATACGTGTTAAATTGTGTAGTTAGCCGAAAAGTATGCCAGTGAGATTGAAAAGTTGAAAGCTCAAGTGAAACCTATGCTGAAAGATCGAGAAAGCGACATGATGGGGACGATGGCTTTGATCAACACACTCGAGCGCTTGGGTGTTTCATATCACTTTGAAGATGAGATTGAACAATTATTAGAACATTTCTTCAATCTTGACCCAAATTATGCAGATGAATCCTATGATCTGTACACTATTGCCCTTCATTTTCGTCTCTTTAGACAACATGGTTATTGTATATCTTGTGATGTCTTCAAGAAATTCACAGACGAGAATGGAAAATTCAAAGAGAATGTTAAGAGTGACGCAAAGGGTTTGCTAAGCCTATATGAAGCATCATATTTGAGAGTGCATGGAGAAGATGTGTTAGAAGAGGCCCTTAGGTTTACAACAGCTAGTCTAAAATCCATGGCACCACATCTAAGCAACGTACTTGGGAAACAAGTAAATCATGCCCTTGTTCAATGCATTCATTTTGGGAACCCTAGAATCGAGGCTCGTAATTTTATCTCCATTTACGAAGAAGACGAGCCGAAGAATGAAATGCTGCTAAGATTTGCCAAGTTAGACTATAATTCATTACAAATGCTGCATAAACAAGACCTCTATGAAGTCTCAAGGTAACACTATGATTTTGCATATAAATAAATGTCAATTCCTCAATCTTGTGTGTACCCACCGGGATTAAATTTTATGATTTTATGGCAGGTGGTGGAAGGAATTGGATCTTGTTTCTAAACTTCCTTATGCGAGAGACAGAGTGGTGGAAAGCTTTTTCTTTGCGTTCGGAGCTTATCATGAACCTCAATATTCGACTGGCCGAATTATGCTCACAAAAATTATTGCAATGACATCAATAATAGACGATACATATGATGCCTATGGCGTTCTTGATGAATTAGAAATTTTTACAAAGGCCATTCAAAAGTATATATTCTCTTTGCAGTAATTAACACGGTCTATATATAATAGTGAAAGAAGTTATAATCTATTGTTTGTTCATGATTATACTCAACAAAGTTTCTTATAATATATTTCAGGTGGGATACTAGTGAAATTGATTGTCTACCAGAGTATATGAAGCCGATTTATAGTGCTCTTCTCCATCTTTTTGAGCAATTTGATGAAGAATTATCAAAAGAAGGAAGATCATATGCAGTCTATTATGCAAAAGAAGCAGTAAGTACTATATTTTACTTGTTCGCTACACCTATTGTTTTTAATTTGTTGCTCATTAGTATCTATTTTTAACTCTAAATCAATGTTTGTGAACTTAATGAAATATCAACTAAATTTTATGTAGCTGAAAGAATTGGTGAGAGCTTACTATGTGGAAGCCAAATGGTTCATCGAAAGGTACTTGCCACCATTCTCTGAGTATCTAGACAATGGGCTAATCACGTCCAGTAGCGTTTATCATACGATTGCATCCCTATTTGGTGTGAAATCTGTTACCAAGGAACAATTTGAATGGTTAAGCAAGAAACCAAAAGTGCTCGTTGCTAGCCTCATCATAGGTCGACTCATTGATGACATTGCCACCTATGAGGTATGATATTCATGCCGAAACTTTGCCATGTATACTTCACTCCTAAAAATATGCAACTTTATTATTTAATTGCTTGCTAAAATTATTATTATTATTATTATTATTATTATTATTGTTGTTGTTGTTGTTGTTGTTGTTGTTGTTGTTGGTTATAATTGAAGGTTGAGAAAGGAAGAGGCCAGTTTTGCTACAGGATTGAATCGTAGATGAAAGATTATGATGTATCCAAAGAAGAGGCGGAGGATAATTTGTTCGAAATGGTTAATAATGCATGGAAGGATACCAACGAAGAGTGTTTTAGGCCAAGTCCCTCCTCTAGAGAAGTTTTGATGCGAATTGTCAATTTTGGACGTATTATCGATGTCACGTATAAAGGAAATCAAGACGGGTACACACAGCCAGAAAAAGTTCTAAAACCTCACATTGTTGCTTTGTTTATTGATCCTATCAAGGTCGAAGTTTAATTTCATTGGGATCAAGTCAAGGATGATATTGATGTTAACGGTATTTTTTTTTTTTTTTTAAGTTTCATTTGAGTAATTTCTCGTGATTTCTCGTATGGTTCCACATAGCCAACCCCTACTGGTAGGAAATAAGGCTATTTTTTTTTTGGTTGTTATTATTGTTGTTATTGTTGTTGTTATTGTTGTTGTTGTGTTTGAGTCATTTGTCATAGAGATTAGTTAAATACCTAAATATCATTGTTACGTTGTCAAGTGTTTTGAAATGCCATCAAATTTCAAAATGTCTTTACAATACCGTTGTAGTTTATTCAATGTAATAATTAATTTACATGTCACTGAAGTTTAAAACATTTCATTTTTTTTTTTTGGTTTAACAATAGTTTAAAACATTCTAGTATGCCACTAAACTATGTATAAACATTCTATTATGTATACCACTTTGTTTATGACTATTTGGAAATCTAAAAGAATTATTAAGTGGGTGATATATGAATAAAAAATTTTAACGGTAGAACAAATCTGCAAGAAAAATTAATAAACATAATTACTAAGATAAAAATAAATGTTGGTAAAATTAAACAAAATATAGATTTAAGACTAACGATGAGACGTTTTCTTTTAAATATTGCATGTACATATACATATACATATACATATATATAGATTACAGAGAATTTTTATTGTTAGTACTGCTTCCACATGCAAAATTATTTATACAACATATAAAATTGCTATCTTTAATTGGTATTATCAGTTTTTTTTTAGAAAAATTATTCCTTGTAAAATTCTTTTTGCAAACACTAGCAAGAGTTATAAATTTTATTAAAAAGAGGCACATCTTATATGCCATTAAGCTATAAATTAATTATAAATTAACTAAGATAAAAAGGCATAAGGGAAATTCCCAAGAAATATAGGTCAAACCCGGTATTTATCCGCTAAATCAAAACATCTTATTTCCTGACTATTAACTATAACTTATAAAAAGTGATTTATAAATTACTCTTTTTAGGTGTTTTGTGGATATTTTTGCCCATATCTTTTCTTTTCCACACTTTCATTTTCCCTCCATCTTTCAAATTACACAAATTCACGGTAGAACAAATCTGCAAGAAAAATTAATAAACATAATTACTAAGATAAAAATAAATGTTGGTAAAATTAAACAAAATATAGATTTAAGACTAACGATGAGACGTTTTCTTTTAAATATTGCATGTACATATACATATACATATACATATATATAGATTACAGAGAATTTTTATTGTTAGTACTGCTTCCACATGCAAAATTATTTATACAACATATAAAATTGCTATCTTTAATTGGTATTATCAGTTTTTTTTAGAAAAAATTATTCCTTGTAAAATTCTTTTTGCAAACACTAGCAAGAGTTATAAATTTTATTAAAAAGAGGCACATCTTATATGCCATTAAGCTATAAATTAATTATAAATTAACTAAGATAAAAAGGCATAAGGGAAATTCCCAAGAAATATAGGTCAAACCCGGTATTTATCCGCTAAATCAAAACATCTTATTTCCTGACTATTAACTATAACTTATAAAAAGTGATTTATAAATTACTCTTTTTAGGTGTTTTGTGGATATTTTTGCCCATATCTTTTCTTTTCCACACTTTCATTTTCCCTCCATCTTTCAAATTACACAGAAGGTCCTCTAACTTTCAAATTTTATATTTTAGTCCTCAAGTTTTTAATTTTTTTCAAAAATATCCCAAAATATTTGCGGCCAGGCCCTCCATCTTTCGAACTTTTTCATTTTGGTCCTCAAATTTTTGAATTTTGACACTTGTAATCCCGTTTGCCCATCTTTTTCCTTGTTTTCTTCTACATTTAGAAAATTCACCAATAAACACAATATCTAAGATAATATAAATAAATAAATTTTCCATCATAATAAAAGAAAACATCCCAAGTATAAAGATAACTTTATACTTCATTTAATACTCTTGATAGCAATTTATGAACATCGATGGATATACAGATATCTCTTTCCCAAGTAACATAGATTACCACACAAAATAATACACATTACCTACCTCGATAATCTCACTAGGAATGGGCAAAAAAAGGGAACCGAGCGAATAGCACCAAAACAAAACCAAAAGAACCGGAATCGAGCGGTTCTTTTTTAAAAAATAAAGAACTGGAACCAAAAAATAGGGAATCGAAATCCGAATGGTTCCTTTGTAATAACCAGAAATGGAACCAAAACCGATATAGAATAAGAAATAGCAATATATTTCTTTTACTTGACTATCGACTTTTGTAATTCACAATCTCTATAAGGATCTCGTCGAATTGCAAGTGCAGCAAATACCAAGCAGCAGCATGCTGCTGCTGCTTAGCTTAGCTTCAAATTTTTTTCCTTTTTGGGTTATGCTTATGCTTGAATCAATATTTTTATTTTTTTGCCTGTGATTTTCAAGTAATAAAAAATGTATCACAAAATAATCGGAATCGAATCGGAACCTGATGGAACCGAACCGAAACCGAACAGGGTATCTTGTTTGAAAGGAATAGAACAGCTTCATTTTTCTTAGAACCGAAATTTATAACTCGGTTCTGCGTAATGTACTACCCAGAATTGAACCCGAAACGCCCACTTCTAATCTCGCTAGATATCCAACTTTCTCGATCCACTTGTCTTTCAATTTCTCTCTCACATTACGATCCCATGTAATTTTGAAAAATATTCAACTTTCATTTCCGTCATCTCTTACTTTCTCTCTCTGTGCACTTTTTCGCTCTAAATTATCACCTTAGGTAATTTCGACAAATATTCAATTTTTTGCGTCCCTCAACCTCGAACTTTCTCTCTATGCATTTTCTCTCTAAATTATCACAATTGGTAATTTCGATCATCATTCAACTTCTCACTTCCATCTTCTCTAATTTTCTCTCTCTATGCATTTGCTCTCTACATAGTTTCTCTATCTAGATCAGCATCCCCAGTAATCTCGGCCAACAATCAACTTCCGGCTTCCCTCATTCTCTCTCTAACTACCCCTAATAATCTCAACCAATATCTAACTTTTTGTTTTCATCTTCCCAGATTTTCTCTATAAATAATTTCTCTCTCTAGATTACCACCCCCTATAATCTCGACCAACATCCAACTTCTCACCTTCATCTTCCAAGATTCTCTCTCTACGCAATTTCTCTCTCAAGATTACCACCGTCGGTAATGTCGACTAACATTTAGCTTCTCCCTTCCCATGTACCTGAGTTTCGCTCTCTACATACTTTCTCTCTTGATTACCACCGTCAATAATTCAGCAAACATTCAACTTCTCGTTCCTATCTTCTCAAACTTTCTTTCTACGTATTTTCTCTCTCTTTAAATTACCACCCCAGGTAATTTTAATCACTATTCAATTTCTCACTTCCGTCTTCTCCAACTTTCGCTCACTACGCACATTCTCTTTCTACATTATCACCCCTAGCAAAATCGATTAACATTAAATTTCTTGCTTCTCCTATCTCCAACTTTCTCTTCCTGTACATTTTCTCTCTAAGTTACAATCCTTGGTAATCTAGATCAGCATTCATCTTCTCACCATCAACATTCATTTTCTCCATAAATTACCACCCCCGATTATCTTTTCACTCCCTATGATTAAAATGTTGTAACCAAAATGTTATAAATGAAATGGTATAATCTTTTCCCATGTTCTCTCTAGATTAAAATGTTATAACCGAAACTTTAGGGAATAAGATTTAATTCTCAAAACTTTAATTACCAAAGATTTTAAAGTTTCAAAAGTTTGACAGAACTAAAACTTATCACAATAATATTACTAACATTGATAACTTTATTACCTATCTCGATATAATATTACTTTACATGGTAGTTGTAACCAATCATGAATAATGATATAATTTTTTATTTTTTATTGTTCTGCAAAAGTATGTCAAGCTAGAGAGAAAGTGAGAAATGAGGGAAGTAAGAAGTTGAATATTAGTTAAGATTACCTAGGTTATTAATCTATAGAGCGAAAGTGTCTAGAGAGAGAAAGTTGGGACGTAAAGGAAGCGAGAAGTTGAATGTTGATCAAAGTTACGGAGGGTGGTAATATATAGAGTGAGAAAGTGCATATAGGGAGAATTTAGGGTACGAGGGAAGAGAGAAGCTAAATGTGAGTTGACATTATCGTGGATGGATATCTAGAGAGAGAAAGTGCATAGAGAGAAAAGTCAGGAAAGATGAAAGCAAAAAGTTGAATGTTGATTAAGATTACTGAAATAGTAATCTAAATAGAAAGTGAGTAGAGAAAAAGTCGCCAAAGATGAATGTGAGAAGTTGAATATTGATTGAGATTATCGAGGGTAATAATCTAGAGATAGAAAGTGCGTAGAGAAAGTTGGGGGTGAGGAAAGCGTGAAGTTGAATGTTCTTTGAGATTATTGAATGTGGTAATCTAGAGAGAGAAAGTGCATAAAGAAATAAAGTGAGGGGGCTGATGAAAGCTAGCAGTTTAATGTTTATTGAGATTACCGGGAGTTGTAATTTAGAAAAGAAAGTGGATATAGAGAGAAAGCAAGAGACAAGAATAAGCGCATATTTTACGCATTTATTTATATCTTTAAATGAGTAATTTTGAATTGAAAAAGCGGGTTTTTACTTAATTGTATGTAAATATTGTGTTTGTAAGTGAATTCCAAAAATATGAAAGAGAACAAAAAAAAAAGAATAACAAAAAGGACTAAAAAGGTCAAAAATCCAAAAGTTTGAGGACCAAAATGAAATAATTTAAAAGATAGGATACCTTGAGTACAAATATTTTGAGGTATTTTTGAAAGAAATTTCAAAAATTAAGGACTAAAGTGCAATATTTGAAAGCTGAACAGCCTCTTGTGCAAATTTAATGATAGAGGACACCTTGTGCAATTTAAAAGATAGAACACCTTGGGCGTTCTGTAATATTAGTATCGTTTCAGGATTATTATAGTCATATTAGGAAAATGTGTAGTTAGTGGGCGAAAAATAAGATGGTATGACTTGGGCAAAATTTTCCTTAAAGTGTAGTTAGAGGAAAAACCCCAAGAATAATAATAAGTCAATTATGATGACAATTTCTATATTTAGGATGGCATGTGGAAGATCAAAAAATAAGAAAAAGTCACATTAATTATCATCTTTGCATTAGTATCTTGAGACCGAAGATAATGTGATTTCTTTTATTTATTATTATTTATTTGAACTGCAGAATGATTCAACGTGCGTGTAGAATTATTCCGTCAAGCTTTTTAATGTAATCATCTACTGGTTTGTTCTCTTCTTTTTTTTTTTTTTGAAATAGTAACTTTATTAAGCATCAACCAATGAATCCAACAATAGAAGTGTTCTTATGAATAACGGAGGCTCATGCCAAGTACAAGGATTGTTGCGAAAACGAAAAGCTCTTGCTAACATATGAGCTACTTCATTGGTCTTTCACCTAACGAAATATATAGAAAAATTTGTTGCTCGTGAGACAAACCTTCTAATATCTTGTATGAACATCCCAAAACTCGAATGGTCCTCGTCGATCCGTGGATTGTGTTAACTTTATTTTTAATGTTAAATTAATTAATTGGCATTTTTATTTTTCCATGTGAATGTAATTAAATTAATTGAATTTTAATTTGATTAGTTTAATTATATTTTTGGTTGATTTTATCACGTGATATCTTTTTGGAATTTTGTAGATATGATTATTGATTTTGCACATGTGATAATATCTTGTGGAATCTTAGAATTGGAATGAAAGAAAGAGTCCAAAATGGACCTACCTCTTGTTCCATATGCCCATGACCCTATTCTTGGACTCCAAGATTTTCCCAGCCACTTGTTTGTTAAGATTTGACTTGTCTACACATTGGTAAGTGGTTTCTCTTTTTGATAAGTTTGAATTCTATTCTATTATTATCTTTATTTACTTACCATCTTTACTAGAATCCTACAATTATTATTCTTCCATTATTTTGTAGGAATTTATGTATAAGGAAAATTTTTTTGTGGCAAAAAATTAACTTGTACATAATTAAGAGGAGTCAAAGAAGTTCACTGCCTTTTTGGCCAATATGCCATAGCACACATTGAAGCCAAAAAATTATTCTTTGGTGCTTTTTGACTTCTCCATGTACACTCAAATTTAGGTCTGAAGAGCTATAACGTTTAAGTGATGTACACGTGCCTTTAAGTCCACAACTTAATTCTTATCGAGTGAAATCTCAAGGAGGAGTCTGATCCATTACACAAAAGTATCAAACATTGGAAGATCATCGGGAGTCTTGATCTATTGGAGGACTGGGTAGATCTGGTGAGATTGCAGAGTTTCAAGGAGTTATTGAAAAGCAATGGGACGTTAGCTCACTCTACAATCAAAGAGAGAAGATCAATGATTGACTTCGCTAGCATCTTAGATGTTTGATAGATTTATGTATATTTCTATCCTTTAACTTCTTGTACCAAGTTTAAACTCTTAATACTAGTGGATCAGTTTACCTGAGAGATTTCGATCGTGGTTTTTTTTTACCCTGAGTAGGTTTTCCACGTTAGAATCCCTGTGTTATGCTTCTGTTACATTTCTGTCTTAAGCTAGATATATCTAGGATCACGTAACTCAATCACAACTATTTATGTTAATTGTGGTATCTAGATACGTCTCACTTAAGTTAAATAGAAACTGACTGTGTGTTTTTAGATCACCATCTTGATACATCTGAAGTATTATGTAACTAGACAACTCACAGTTTTCAGAATGAAATGCATCAACCACTCCTTTAGCATCCACTTCAAAGACCACGTGTTTAAGGCATCCCCAAAACCAACTCAATAACCTTCCAAAGTCTAGTTGTCTGATCGGCTTCTTTGGTGGTCCATCCTCCATGAAAAAACTTTGATGCACAGCATAAGAACTCCCATATTTCATTTCTTACTACCATGCCCATAACCAACCTTACTATCTTCCTTAGATGTGGTTGCATCAACATTAAATTTCAACATACCAATTGTGTTTCTTTTCCATGAATTTGCGACATCAATTTTGAAAGGATTGCTACTCTCTGCTTTCTTCTTTCTCCCACAACTCATTGAGGGTGATATGGCTTTACTCAACTATTTGGAAAGGGTCATAACATTGACCAGACCATAATTTTGCATTCTATGCCTCCATAAATTCCACAATAGCATACTTCTGTTACTAGTATCCGGCTATAATGACACTAACAGCTTAAAAAACCAATCCCCAGAGGACTCACAATCATCAACTTTAGCTTGAGCTCTAAAACCACGCCAGCAGTACCGGTTTGTTCTATTCACACCAAATTAATTTTTTTGTCTATCTTATCCTTTACAACTACTTATATATTGATTTGTTAAATTAACCTTTCTATATTTTTTTAATATTTTTCTCCAATTTGTAACCTTACATCTAAGTGCAAATTTAATTTGATCAAATTTAAACTGAATGGAAGTATAGAGGTACATTTAATGAACTACATTGGAATTTTAAAGACTTTTTAAAGTTCAATACTTCTTTGAAATGTTTAAAGTTCAATGCTTTTATAATGTAAAATGGCATTTTAAAGACATTTTAGAGTTCTATAATATTGTCTAATGTATTTGGCAAAGACGAGTGACATTCGAAGTATTTATCTTTTGTAGGGAATGTCTACCAAATTACTCAAGCTGTGAGATTAGGTGGTTTTAATAAATTTGCCCAAAATTAAATATAGAGAGATCTAACATTGAGATGTTTTGTGCAAATCACTTTTCATAAACCATTTCCAAGGAGTCAAAGACAACCCTTTTGACAAGCGGTCCTTACTGCATGGTGTCACAGTGGTTCAAAATAAAAATTTCTACAAAAAGCAAGCATCCTAAATTATTTTGTTTAATGTTATAAAATTATACAAATAATAAGGAGACCGTAGAGAGAATGATTTCTCTGGGGATGATTTTCATTCAAAAATAAAACTCTTATTTGTAGAAACTTACAATTGCACAATTGTAATTATATAATTTCATCAAATGCCTAATAACCATTTATTACACAATAAATAATTTCGCTACATTCTTTGCTTTAGTAATTTATGCTCCACTTGCTTTGCTTTAATGATTCTATAACACTTCCTCTTGAATGGGTGTTGATGTAAATGCCTTCTAGATTTGTTTGGAGAAAAATCCATTGGGTGAAAACTTGCCAAATTGATTGTAATAGATCTTAGAATGATCATATACTACTTCATCACAACATCGCAAGGAAAAACCCTGAGCGATGAGAAAATAATTGCTCCCCTAATGTCGATCACTCTTATAGGAGTATCTATATGCTGCCTCATTAAAACCTTATCAAGAAAACGCAATGGGAAAAGCTTGATTGAAGAAAAAGTGTATAGCTGCTCCATCTGATTTCCTTTCTTGAGGACTAATATCTTCATTTTTGGTAAAACATTTCAATGTCACCATCAATTGGATCCCAAGTATTGTCTTCATTGTTTGGTCCAATAGACATACTGTGTGTCTAATTGTCCTAAATATGTCATGAATATACCTAGTTAAAACTTTATTAGGAAAAACCCAGTAAGAAAAAACTCTAATGAAGGAATATCCATGTAAATACACCAAGAAAGTTGTCTCTTTATATACCTTACTAGGAAAACCCCGTGGGATAGAATCTCAATCAAGGGAAAAAGAACATAATGTAACATAATGTGTATTTTATATAAGTATACTTCATGCATATCAAAACCCTTCGAGTATCATACATAGGTTGATTGATATCTTCATTTATTCCCACATGAATGAAGTTTTAGATTTTAGTGGCATTTATCACTTCAGGTAGTATTGTGTCATATTTATTTGCAATTAATCTCAATTTCATCTTTTCACTGTATTGAGATATATACCCGAATCTCTTCCAGAGATTTCATATTTGGTGAGATTAGGCTACCTCGTTAAAAAGATTCTTTGGGAAAACGCTTTGGGATAAAAACCTTAATCAAGCAAAAGGGTGAAGCATATGAATTTTCCAATGATATCATTGTAGATATTTTGAGCCGTTTGCATGCACTGATACGATAATACATTTGGAATCTCTTTAAGAGTTCCATTCCCATTTCTCATTAGAGCTACATATTAATGCTTTTATTATAAAGGCGTATATTTCAACGTCGTTATTTTCGACGTATTTCCATATCCTCACTATCATTGATAGTATGTGGCCCTATTTTTTCGTAGAGTATCGACACTTTTCGATTTCACTTCTTTCCCCATAATGACATAACTTATTGATATATCTCATTATATATTAACCTTTACGAATACACATTATAGTTATGTCTATATACCCGCCAAGAGTATATGCCTCCTTTATCAGGACCATCTTTCTCATTTGATTTGATATATATGTGGGAAACTCTTATTGGAATTGAGTAATGTCAATGCTTCAAGCGTGCTATCTTATCAAAGCATCTATAGCTAGTATATGAGATCACTAATAGTCTGTCATGCATCTTCGAACTTTAGGTTCGTATTTCAATTGCGAGGATATAGCATGATGCATTTCACATATCATTTCCAGTTGTTAATACTCCCCTTATCCCGAGAAAGCTTTGAGAACTAAACTCATACAATTGGTATGATTTCAATTATATATGTTCTTCAGCTTTTGCTTTAATGGGGGAATTCATATAGTTTGCATTCTGTTCTCGATATTGGCAATTGATTGGAGGACTTTATATAATTTTCCAATTAATATCTTGCTTGCACGTGCATATCCAATCTTTCAGGGATCCATTCAAGTCACTTGATGTACATTTATTGGCTTTATTATTAGATCTAGAAATCATGTTCGTACCGTGAACAAATCATCTCATAAACTCCGAGTTACGACTCATATTTATCAAGAATAATCATTTGAAGAATTGTTCTGGTTCTTCACTTTAAATATCACTTTCAATAATTCTTCACATCACTTGAACCAAGGTGGCCAATCTAATTATGCCAAACCAATATTATTGATCGAGCTTCTGATTCATTAAACTTTTTATACTAAATTCACGAGTGTTTGTATAGTGGCCAACGTGATGTTGATGATTATATGTATTTAATTTGTAACATATATTGGTTTTTATGCGAGGGTCTACTGAGTATTTAAAATACAGTGGAACGTGGTGGCTACTTAGAGTTATTAAGAAAATAAGTTTTATTTTCTGTTGCTGTTTTAAGTACCTTTGAAGTATTAAGTATATTATTTCAAATGTTTGAACTATTAAGTACTTTATTTTGGATGTTTTGAGTTGTCGGAAATTAACTGTTGCAAGATACTCTAACTTTTTACCATTTAAATAAATTTTCATATTTTAAATATTATTTATTTTCTGCACGTATTGTTTATTATTAATCGTAACCTATCGTACTTTCTATTCAAATTATTAGCACTAGGTAATAACAAGCTCTATTGCCAAAATTTTCCCTTGAGTGTAACTAATTAAAACAAGCTCTTTAATTAGTTCTTAATCTTTGGACAACATAGAACAAGCTCTCTAGGCTTAATACAAAGCTAGCCTTGATAACTAGGAAAATAGGTTAATCTAAGCAACATTTTCACAAGCTCCAATAGTTTAATTTAGGTTGTGTTATCCCTAATGGCGCACTCCCGTTAATTGCCAAAAAGTGAATTAGATAAGTCAACATTAACGGATTGAAACCTAATTCTAGCAAAAGACGACATGAAACTCAACTCAAAATGAATTATTATAAACATTTAAAATTGAATAACACAAACAATCATCCAAGTAAATAAGAACAACGTTATTAAAATGAATCAATAGGAGAAGAAGTTTTGAACATCAACATCCCCTTGAACAAGATAGAAGAAGATTAGCCTTGCATGCTTATGTAGAAATCACGAACAATCTTATTTTTGAATCTTCAATCTTGATATTTTTTGTTAACTTTATTTTTTGAATTTAATTTATTGGCATTTTCTATTTTCTATTATTGTAATTAAATTAATTAAGTTTTATATTGATTGATTTAATAATGAATTATTTTGTTGTTGGGCTTAATTATCACATGCATTATTAGTTTAATTCTTAGATTCAATGCGATAATCATTCCTTGTTTTGATCAGATAACATGAGGGTCCAATTGGACACAAACAAACCCTAGTAGCTGTGTGCTACTAATGGGGTGTTCATATTCATTGCACCTTGTGTTATAGTAAGAGTACATTCCGTAATTAACTTTGAGTAAGATAAGGTAAGATTTTATTTGATATTATTTATTTACCTTATCTTTATTATCCTACAACTAACAATAGTCATTGTTTCCTTGTAGGATTGGGTGTTTTAAGACGAGTAGGTTTCTTGGTGAACAAGACAATTAAGTGTAATAAAAACACCATAATTGGATAAGCCAAAGTGCATGTTTTGAACAAAAAATTAGGTCCCTCCCCCAAACCAACCTCAATAAACATGCCAAGCTTCTCCCTGTGCATGAATAATTCAAGTACTTCTTGATCCAATTCATTTACACTACTTTTGACCTTTGAAGATTGGGTTTTGAATTTCCGAGAGAAGTCCAACCAGTAGTAGAGGAGCCCCAACATTGAGAGACTGTCACGGCAATGCAGATCTATTGCGTGATCGTGGTTACAAGGAGCTACTAATGAGCAACGAGACATTGACTTGCACTACGGGCTAAGGAAGAAAAAGCAAGGAGTTTTTTTTTTTTGGCTAATTTCTTAGGTTTTGCTTAGTTTATGCGTAAACTAGCCTTCGGCTTTCTTATAAAGATTTAAAGTCTTTGGAATCTAGTGGGTTGGTTTTTGCTCATAGGTCACGAACACATGGTTTTTTTTATACTGCGAAGTTTTCCACGTTAAATTATGTGTTCTTATGTTATGGTAAAATTCCTTTTCCTTCAAGGAATAGAAAATTATGGTAAAATTCCTTTTCCTTCAAGGAATAGAAAATTGGTGGCCAAGTTAAAATATAAAAACCCACCACCAATAATTTCCTATAAATACATGAGGTTGGACCTTGCTTATGTATCCTATTCTCGAGTTGAACTTAGAGAGAGGTTTCGAGAGTTAGAGAGAAGATAAGTTGTGAGATTTCTCCTAACAGTTCGTGTTCTTTCCTTTATCAAAGAGGGAGTATTTTCTCCTATTATAAGAGAGATGTTATCGTCAATTGTGCTCTCCTTATATTAGAGAGAAGTTGTTGTAATCCTTTTGCTATAGTGAAATCCTTCTACAGTTTGCCCGTGGTTTTACTCCAAATTAATTTGGGGGTTTTCCACGTAAAATCTCGTGTTTCTCATTTATCTCGTTTCTACTTTAGTTGCAATCGCCTCTTCAGTTCCACAACAAACCTACTAAGTGGTATCAGAGCGCCAGGTTTGGAATCGGTTGTCGTGCTATAGTTAGATCCAGTTAGTGGAAATGATCTATAAAGATGGCGACGAAGTATGAAATAGCGAAGTTCAATGGGAATAATTTCTCATTATGGAAAATGAGAATAAAAGCAGTATTGAGGAAAGATAACTTCTTGGCGGCAAATGGAGAAAGGCCTGAGGAGCTCACTGATGATAAATGGTGAGAGATGGATGGCAATGCTATTGCTAATCTACATCTACCACTAGCCGACGGAGTATTGTCAAGTGTGGAGGAGAAAAAGACGACAAAAGAGATTTGGGACACTCTCCCAAGGTTATATGAGGCCAAATCACTACACAACAAGATCTTCTTGAAGAGAAAGTTATACACCCTTCGGATGATGGAGTCAACTTCGGTGACAGACCACATCAATGCCCTTAATACTCTATTTTCAAAGCTTACATCAATGGGGCATAATATAGAGACGGTGAACGTTGCTGAAATTCTACTTCAAAGTCTACCTAATTCGTATGATCAACTCATCATCAACTTGACCAACAATCTGGAGATACTAGTCTTTGATGATATTGCAGCTGCGGTTCTTGAAGAAGAAAGTCGACGCAAAAATAAAAAAGATAGACTAGGGAACTCACAACAGGCTGAAGCTTTAATGGAAAGAGGTAGATCAATGAAACGTGGCCCAGTGGGAATCAAAATCAGAGTAGACCAAAGTCAAGAAGTAAGAAAAATGTCAAGTGTCATCACTGTGGCAAGAAAGGGCACTACAAGAAGGAGTGTTGGCATCTCAAGAAGAGTGAAGAAGCCAAAGGGAAAGGTCCTGAGACATCAAAAGCTCAGGGTTGTGTAGCAAGTACTTCGGATGAGGGTGAAATATTATATAGCGAAGCAACGACAGTTGTTGAAGGAAGAAGAAGGTTCACCAACGATTGGCTTATGGATTCAGGAGCTACATGGCATATGACCCCTAGGAGAGAATGGTTCCACCAATCCGAACCTATCTCAGGAGGATCTGTGTTTATGGGACACGATCATGCCTTGGAGATTGCTGGTATTGGTACTATCAAATTGGTGATGTATGACGGTACAGTTCTCACCATCCAGGAGGTACGGCATGTGAATGGCTTGAAGAAAAATCTATTGTCATTGGGACAATTAGATAGTATTGGGTGCAGTACCTATGTTCGAGATGAGATTATGAAGATCGTTAAAGGCGCGCTTATGGTGCTGAAAGCAGAAAAGATAGTAGCCCATCTGTACATGCTTAAAGGCGAAACACAACAAGAAGGAGAAGCGTCAACTGCGATAGGGAATTCGGGAGAAGACGTGATGATGATGTGGCACCGTGAGCTTGGCCACATGTCTGAACGAGGTTTGAAGATTCTCTCAGAAAGAAAGCTTCTTCCATGGCTCAAAAAGGTAGCTTTACCATTTTGTGAGCATTGTGTTACTAGTAAGTAGCACATATTAAAGTTCAGCAGTTCAACTGCTAGAAGTATAGCTATACTTGAGTTGGTTCATTCTGACGTTTGGCAAGCATCGGTTATGTCCCTAGGAGGTGCCAGATACTTTGTATCATTTATTGACGACTACTCTAGGAGATGTTGGGTGTATCCAATGAGAAAGAAGTCGGATGTGTTTGAAGTTTTCAAAATCTTTAAAGCGCGAGTTGAACTTGAATCTGAGAAAAATATCAAGTGTTTAAGGACAGATAATGGAGGACAATATACTGGAGATGAATTTGATAGCTTCTGCAAACAAGAAGGTATCAAAAGACAATTTACAGTGGCACACACTCCACAACAAAATGGAATAGCAGAGCAGATGAACAGAACCTTGTTAGAAAGGACAAGAGCGATGTTGAGAACTGCGGGGTTGGCCAAATTGTTTTGGGCTTAAGCAGTCAAGACTGCCTGTTATGTGATCAATCGGTCACGATCAACCGCAATTGATCTGAAGACTCCGATGGAGATGTGGAAGGGTAAGCCAGCTGGCTATTCTCGCTTACATACATTTGGAAGCCCTATGTTTGCTATGTACAACGCCCAAGAAACATCGAAACTGGATCCAAAATTTGGAAGATACATTTTCTTAGGGTATGCTGATGGTGTTAAGGGGTATTGCCTGTGGGATCCCACTGCCCACAAGGTAATAATCAACAGAGACGTTGTATTTGCAGAAGATAAGGTGTAAAGTGGTGATAGCACTTCTGAGGAGAAACCAGAGACCACTGTTGTTCAAGTTGAAGGTGAACAAGAACAGGAAGTTCTAGATTCTTCTCAAGCAGCACCAGAGCACGAAGAACAAGAGCAAGCTGAGTTTACGATTCCACAAGTTAGACGGTCATCTCGGGAGAGAAGAGGACCAGCTTGGCACTCAGATTATATTATGGAGGGTAATGTCGCATCCTGTCTACTGACAGAAGATGGGGAGCCATCGACTTTTGTTGAGGCTATACAGAGTCAAGATGCTTCTCTGTGGATGACAGAAATGCAGGAAGAAATGGAAGCTCTTCATAAAAATAATACTTGGGATCTTGTTCCACTACCACATGGAAGGAAAGCCATTGGAAACAAATGGGTCTATAAGACCAAACGAGATGACAATGACCAAGTGGAGCGGTATCGTGTAGGTTGGTGGTTAAAGGATTTGCTCAGAAAGAAGGCGTTGATTTCAACGAAATATTTTCTCCTATTGTTCGACTGACGACAGTTTGAGTGGTCCTGGTGATGTGTGCTACATTTCATTTGTGCTTAGAGCAGTTGGATGTTAAAACTGCATTTCTTCATGGTGAACTTGAAGAAGAAATTTATATGCTCCAACCAGATGGTTTTGAAGAAAAAGGAAAAGAGAACTTGGTTTGCAGGTTGAACAAATCTGCATGCGGTCTCAAACAGCGCTAGAGATGTTGGTATAAGAGATTTGATTCCTTCATCATGAGCCTTGGATACAACAGATTGAATGCAGATCCTTGTGTTTATAACAAGAGATTTGGTGATGGTGATTTCATTATTCTACTATTGTATGTTGACGACATGTTGGTAGCAGGCCCCAACAAAGATCGTATTACAGAATTGAAGGCTCAATTGGCTAGGGAGTTTGAAATGAAGGACTGGGGACCAGCAAACAAGATTCTCGGGATGCAAATTTACCGAGAAGGAAATAATAGGAAGATTTGGCTTTCTTAGAAGAATTATTTGAAGAAAATTTTGCGACGCTTCAATATGCAAGATTGTAAGCCAATCTCTACCCCTCTTCCTATTAATTTCAAGTTATCCTCAAGTATGTGTCCTAGCAGTGGAAGCGAGAGGATGGAGATGTCTCGAGTGCCATATGCATCAGCAGTGGGTAGTTTAATTTTCGCTATGGTTTGTACAAGACGAGACATTGCACAAGCAATGGGAGCGGTTAGTCGATACATGGCGAATCCTAGGAGAGAGCATTGTAACACTGTGAAGAGGATCCTGAGATATATCAAGGGTACTTCAGATGCTGCATTATGTTATGGAGGATCAGACTTTATTATCAGAGGTTACGTTGATTCGGATTATGCAGGTGATCTTGATAGAAGCAAATCCACCACAGGTTATGTGTTTACTCTGGCTGGAGGAATAGCGAGCTGGGTTTCAAAACTGCAGTCTATCGTGGCTACGTCAACGACGGAGGCAGAATACGTGGCAGCTACACATGCCAGCAAAGAGGCAATTTGGTTGCAAATGTTATTGGAGGAGCTCGGACACAAACAAGAGAAGATTGCTCTATTTTGTGATAGTCAAAGCGCTTTGCATTTGGCAAAGAATCCAGCATGTCACTCAAGGACAAAGCACATACGAGTTCAATATCACTTTGTTCGTGAGAAGGTGGAAGAAGGAAGTGTGGATATTCAGAAAATCCATACCAAAGACAACCAAGCAGATATATTGACAAAGGTAGTTAACAATGAAAAGTTTATGTGGTGTCAAACCTCTATTGGCCTAGCAAAGATGTAAGCAGCATGGACATGGCAAATGTAGAAAGGGTGGAAGGATTACTACAAAAAGTAATTTTAAGTGGGAGAATTGTTATGGTAAAATTCCTTTTCCTTCAAGGAATAGAAAATTATGGTGAAATTCCTTTTCCTTCAAGGAATAGAAAATTGGTGGCCAAGTTAAAATATAAAAATCCACCACCAATAATTTCCTATAAATACATGAGGTTGGACCATGCTTATGTATCCTATTCTTTAGTTGAACTTAGAGAGAGAGGTTTCTAGAGTTAGAGAGAAAATAAGTTGTGAGATTTCTCATAACATTTCGTGTTCTTTCCTTTATCAAAGAGGGAGTGTTTTCTCCTATTATACGAGAGAGGTTATCGTCAATTGTGCTCTCCTTATATTAGAAAGAAGTTGTTGTAATCCTTTTGCTATAATGAAATCCTTCTACAGTTTAGCTACGGTTTTTACTCCGAATTAATTTGGGGGTTTTCACGTAAAATCTCGTGTTTCTCGTTTATCTCGTTTCTACTTTAGTTGCAATCGCCTCTCCAATTCCACAACAAACCTAACATCTTGTTTATTTTACTGTTTTTAGTTTCTGCATTATGATCAGTTGCATCTATCGCTATTTAGTTCGTAGATGAATCTGGTTATTGATAATCTGCAGATGCATCTGACTATAAAATAGTAAACACTCATTGGAGTAATATGAATAACACAACACTATTCAAATCCATTTGAACATTTTAAATTGAATTTAGACAACTTAGAATTTTCATTATTCTCTCTAATCATTCTTCTCTAAAAGTTTGATTGGCTTTGATCATGTCGGTAAAAATTTTTACGAAAGTTTTAAGCTACGAATTCATAAAAGGAAATATGATACGTAGTGTTTTAATAAATTCAAGCGGATATGGGGTAATTAAAACAGATATTACACTTTCCGATGAAATGAATGCCCTTCAGAACTTTCTGATGGAACATATTTGCCATCGGAAATTTCAGATGAATTTACAAAAAAAATTTCCAAAATTTTCAATTTATTCTTCTTACCATCTAAATGGGCTAACGAATCCTATTTTTGTTCAAAATTTGTAAAACTTTTCGGTGGAGGAAAAATTGTCATCGAAAATTTTCAACTGATAAATAATCCATCGAGAATTGCTGATGTATAGTACATAAATTTCGTCAAAAATCTTTGATGAAATATATGAAGTTTTAAAAATTGTCGACAGATTATATGCCCGTTAAAAAAGTTTCTGTTGCTAAAATCCTCTTTTCTAGTAGCGACATGAAGCAACAATGTGAAGTAGAAACATAAAAAAGAACTAATTTCTCCTTTTCCTTTTTGAAACATAGAAAAATTTAGTAATGGATTTAAATTAGGGTACTCCAATTCCTTCTGTTCCTCAAGTTGTAATTTCAGTATGTGATAATGAACTAGATATTGATTTTATTATAGATTACACTTTATATCGAACTATAATTTGCAATTAGTCTTGATATGAATCCTGTTGTAAAGGAATTTTATGTTATAGAAAATTCACATAGGCCGTTTTAGGAAAGTTTGTATTACGATTTTATTTTATTTAAAATTTCTAGCTTTGCCTCCAATGAGAATGATAACTTCGTACACTATCAACTACTTTCAATTCAAAGAGTTTCTAAAAACTAAAGATCTCTTTAAATCTTGTAAGGCCAAACATGCACTTTAAAATATATTTGACTTCAAAAGAAAATTTTCATTATCAATCAAGAATCGATTAGGAACAGCAGGGGCAAGTTGGCCTATAAAATATCTAGGTTAGCAGTAATCAAAAACCTTCCCAGTACTCCAACGTCAATCAATTGATCATGGTCTCTCTCTGCAAACAGCCCAATGGCTTATCAAAATCTCAGATGTGTCTAGTGCTCCAGTGAGTCAAACACTTTAACTTGGGCAAAAGAACTTTGAGATCACTCATGTAATTACAAAAAATAGACTCAATTTATATGAAAATAATTTTTTAAAGTAGAAATTTTCATTTCATTTATTATTCAGGTAAATTAAACATGGAATAAATCCAATTACGCCAAAACAATTTATACATGAATTTTAATTTAATTCTATCTTTTGCTTTCAAATTTTCAATTCATATGTTTATTTGTTGAACAATATAAGGGTGTTCCAAAAATTAGAATGAATTTTTGACTGATCATTTTTTCATAATTTTTGTATTTAAGAAAATTACTTAATATTAATAACTTTTTCTAGGATTTAATTTTTATGCAATATAAAATTACCATTCATTAAATTGTTACACAAAAATTAAATAAAGGTGTAACATTAAAATTAAAAAATTAGATCAGACATTACTTAGTTTTAGAAATAATTAATTACTTTTATAAACAACTAGCTAAAAATAAAAATTAATTAAAATTCACAATTTCACTAAGATTTAACGTTAATTTTTCTCTGATACAAAATTATGAGATATCTTTTCAATTATGAGATATCTTCAAAATTAGATTCATATAATTCTTAAACTTATAGCCAACAAGTGAATTATTTTGGAAATAATTAACTCTTTTCTGAAATAATTAACCTAAACACGAAAATCAACTAAAATTATTTATACTATAATTAATTAAAATAATAAATTACGTTGTTAATATTTAGTTGGACATGCATTCATTGGATAAAGAGTAATAAAAATTAATTACACTGCTAAAAGAGGAAAATATAATTAATTTAAAAAATATAAAAATTAAAAATATAATTAGGTTGCTACAGGTTTTCCACTAAAAATGAAGAAAAATCATTTAAATTATAATATATCTTTTAAATGGCAATCCTCAAACTTAGATTCATACAATTCTTAAAATTGCAAATATTAAGCTAATTTCATAAATAATTAATTGTTGAAAATTAGCTAAAACTAATTATATTACAATTAACTAAAATTAATAATACTGTTAAGATTTTATTGGATTTGGTTTCATTGGATGAAAATTAACATTTTTTTGTGAATGAAAATTAATCAAAATTAATTATATTATGAAAATTGAAAGTAATATTAATTAAAAAAGTAATTAAAATTAATTAGGTTTCTATAGTTTACAAGATTTCCCCTAAAAAATGAAAGATATATGTTAGGGATCGAGGTTCTATTCCAAAAGGTGAACCTCTTATAACGAGTTGCCCAATCCCTTATAAACCCCTCTTTGCCCTATGTCTAACCACTCTAGGATTGGTGCGCACTTTTCCCCCAACAAAGCCGCCTTCGAACAAAGAATCATATCATCTTGACCCTTCTCTAAACTAACAGCCCATCCATCTTTTTTCGCTCCATCAAAGGCCCAAATCTTCCAACGTGTGTTATCATCGCCTTACGTGGATACAACGCCTTAAGAGCTGTCTACAAAGCTTTTCTGACCGTCATAGTCAAGGGTCTGCCTCCTTCGTTCGGCTGCATCCAAGGATCTCTAACGTGCACCCACATAGTTGAGTTTGGGGCCAAGCTCTAATACCAATATTAGAGATCGAGGTTCTATCCCAAAAGGTTAACCTCTTAGGATGAACAACTCAATCTCTTACAAACCTATCTTTTACCCCATCGTTAACCAATGTGGGATCGCACTTTTTTTTCCCAACAATTTTGTTAACTTTATTTTTTAAGTTATTTTTGTTGGAATTTTCTATTTAGTGATAAGTAAAGTGATTCCATTGGATTTTATTAGATTTAATTATTTTAGAACTTTATCACATAATCTTTAATTGATTTAACTCGTGATTTTATGTGATAACAAATTGAGGAACATACTAGAACCCTAAACACGAGCAAGGGAATGGACGGCTAGCATAGCCAAAGCATGTCAACATTCACCAAACCTAGTTTAAGGTAAGAATTTTATTCCTTGTTTTAGTAGGTAATCTCTATTGATAAGATATGAGGATTACTCCTTATTTATTTCCCGTATTAGTATTTATCCTCATTACCTTACTATTTATCCTCTAATTATACAAATGGTTTATTTTCCATATAAGACACACGTGGAATGAAAGATCCTTGGCCAACAAGTCTTTTGATGAGATCAAATATTCACTACATTAAAGTCAAGTGGACACATTTTTTGACCAAGTGAAATTCAAATAGCAGAGCTTTTGAATTCATGCATTTTACCTTTAACAGAAAACATAAAACGCGACCCACTTCACCCTGTACATTAAAACATCAAGAAAATCTTGATCTTGTTTATGCATGACCTCCATTCAATGATCCGTTGGTTGAAGAATCTCCAAGATGAGACCATTCGCTAAATGGAAGAGCCTCAACAAGGGAGATCAACAAAAGACGTGCAGATCGGTTGGAAGATCGAGGAACACAAGAGGCTACTAAGAGCAGCGGGATGCAGGCTCCCATTACATGTTAAGGATTAAATAGGGAGTGTTTATTTATTCTTGGGTGTTGTCTCATTTATGCGCAAGTAGACATTTAGCTTCATTGTATCATTTAAATTCTTTGGATTTTAGTGAATTGGTTTTTGCTCATTGTAGGCGATGAGCACATGGCCTTTCACCCTGTTGGGTTTTCCACGTTAAATTCGGTGGTTTGACAGTAGATTTCTATTTTATAGTTTCTGCCGTTTTATCCAGACGCATCTGAATTTATTTAATGTTCACAGATTAATTTGGCTAACATTAATTTAAAGATTGTCAGAGTATAAAATTGTAACACAATGCTAGAAGCATCTAGGCAGAAATACACGATTTCAGATACATTTGAATCATTTCACTCAAATTAATTAGATAACTTAGTTTTTCAATTGGTATCAGCGCGAGTTCACTTGTAGAAAGTGAGATGTAGTTGTCTAAAAATGGACACCCCTGCATCTCTTACACCACCTTTGTTGAACGGATCCAATTATGCGTATTCGAAAATAAGGATGGAAATTTATATTCAATCCATTGATGAAGGCTGTTAGACCACCACTGCAGGGTTACACTGCACCTACTGTCACCACTGAAGGTGTTACTACTGCTAAACCTAGGAGCACTTATACTGATACAAAACGTACTATAACTTCTTTTAATTCTAAAGCTCTTAACGCCATTGTTTCGCATGTTGATGCATGCTAGTTCAAGTTGATCTCCTCATTAAGGACGACTAAGGAAGCTTGGGATGCCTTGAAGGTCACAAATGAAGGCACAAGTGCAGTTAAGACTTCAAAATTGCAAATGATCATGCAAGAGTTTGATCATATTATCAAGGAGGCGAAGGAAAACTTTAAAAGTTTCTATGCAAGGCAAAGCGATCTTATCAACTCGGCCAAATATCTCGGTAAGACATACTTCAATGAAGAGATAGTGAAGAAAATCTTTGGATCATTTTCTTGCAAAGGTGACTGCTATTGAAGAAAGCAAAGACATTGCCACAATGAGAGTTGATGACCTTGTATGCTCGTTGACGACCTGTGAGTTGCATCTAGCCCAATGTAAAAAGAGAAAAAGTCTGGAATTGGCTTCAAGGTAAATAGCAAGGAGCCAAATGAATCTGGTAATTCTAATGAGGACAAACTCCTCAAAGCTCGGCAAATGGGTAAGCACATGGACAAAATCAAGGTCAACAACAATGTAAGAGAAGGAACAACTTCAATTCAAATAAGAATTTGAATTCTTTTGAAGGCAAAGGTAAAAACCGTATTCGCTATAGAGAATGCGAAGGTTATGGGCACATCATAGCTGAGTGTGCAAACACTCTAAAGAAGAAAGGAAAGAAAGCCATGACCATCACTTGGAGCGATGTTGTGTCAAATGCGATGCATCTATGCCAGAATCCGACAAAGACTCGTCTGGACATCAGGTAACTACTCTTGCTGCTATACAATCATTAGGAAGTAATTTAGTGAATTTTTCACTCGTAGGTACCGATGTAGACGCATCTAGAATGACTGCTACTGAACTAAAGAAGGAACTGCAGAAAGCAGAAGAGAAGATACATCTTCTGCAGGTTTCCTTTGAACTGAATAGAGAAGATCAGGATGAGTCCAACGCATCTGACATTGAGCAAGCTGAAAAAATAGAGATATGCAGATTTAATGATGAATTTGAGAAAGCACACAAAAAAATCAAGGAATTGTTCCGGGAACTGCTAGCCTTGATCAAATCTTAAGTCTTGGAAGGTCTGTGGGTTTGAACACCGGCCTTGGCCATGAAGGTAAGGGTAAGAGACTAGCGACTAAGTCAGTTTTTGCTAAGGAATCTGGAATTAAGACTACTACATAGTCCAGACATCTGCCAGACACATTTGCATCCACTAGTGGCCAATCAGATGCATGTGTTGAAAAGTTAGAATATTCTATGGTAACTACTCCAGTTCAGAATGTAAGAACCCAAGCTTTGTTTCAAGTCAACAGATGACCCCAGGCACCTCAAAACAGGCAAGATGTGTTTAGTTGGCGTGAGCATATAAATCTTGTTAACACTCATAAAAGGAGACCACGCATGAGCCAAAGACCTCGACCACACGATCGTGCACATAGAGCTAATGCTTTTGTAGTCCAAATGTCTTTCAGTGCTATGGTACCCAATACTTGGTATTTTGATAGTGGATGTTCTAGACACATGATAAGGCGATCTTTCATTGTGTCAAACTTCAAGAAAGGTGAGAGGTGTTGTTACTTTTGGTCATGCCCAAAAGGGTAAGATTGCTCGATCAAGTATCATCAATATTGAAGGTTTACCAACATTAACTGATGTCCTTTATGTGAATAGCCTTAAAGCAAATTTGACTAGTATAGGACAATTGTGTGATGAAAATCTCCTCGTTATGTTTTCTAAATACTATTGCAAGGTGTTGAGTTGTGATAGGAATTCAAATCCATTGGAAAGCGTGCTTTTCGATGGGATTCGATTGGACGACAAGTGCTATACACTTGATAATCTTGTCATGTGCAATTCTATCAATGTCAAAATCAGAGAATTGTGGCATCATAGTTTAGGGCACTTGAACTACCATAATCTTGTAAAGTTGGCAAAGACACAAGCTGTGAGAGGTTTGCCTAATATCAAGAACATTCCTAATGAAATCTGTGGTTATTATCAAAAGGATAAGCAAATCCGAAGCCAACATAAGCCAAGTAAATATCTTGCTACCTCTCATATACTAGAGTTAATTCACATGTATTTGATGGGTCCCATTCAAAAGGAAAGTATAGGAGGTAAGAAATATATCTATGTGTGCGTAGATGACTTCTCTAGATTCACTTGGGTTATGTTTATTCGCAAAAAATCTAATGCTTTTGACTTCTCGTTCTGTTTTAGAAATTGAGAAATGAAAAGTATGATTAACATTTAAGGATCAAAAGGATTAGAAACGATCATGGAAGGGAATTCGAAAACTCGGACTTTGTTGACTTTTGTACCTAATATGGAATAAGTCGGGATTTCTCTGCTCCAAAGACTCCAAAACAACATGGAGTTGTTGAAAGAAAGAACAGAACCCTACAGAAGATGGCCCGTGTCATGCTAAATACAAAACAATTGCCCATGAGATTTTGGGCTGAAACTTTAAACACCCTATGCTATATAATTAATTGAGTTGTCTATATAACTGGCACAAAATAAACTCCCTACAAAATTTAGAAGGGTAGAAAGCTTGAGATTGATTACTTTCCTATGTTCGGAAGTAAGTGTCACGTTTTGAAAGATAGGGAGCATCTAGGGGAATTTGATTCAAAATCAGATGAAGGAGTGTTTTTGGGATACTCTGAGAACAGTAGGGCCTTCAGAGTGTTTAATGTTAGAACTCAAACTGCCATTGAGTCTGTCAATGTGAAAGTTGATGATGCTAATTGTGAGAATTTTGGTTTGTAGGAATATGAGTCAGGTTCTTGGGCATTTCCATCAGAACGGACACAACAGCAGGATGTATCCGACAAACCAACAGAAAGTCAAAAGCCAACAAAATCCCATGCCAACACTGAAGGACCTCATGTAGATGAACCTGATGATGACATTAAGGAACCAGACGCAGCTCAACATGTGAATATAGAACAATCACAAAGGAGTAGAAGAAAGCCATCATCGAGGGTCTAAAGTATATCATTTGGACAATATCCTTACGAATCCATCTGAAAGAATGGTAACTCAAAGAAAATTTGCAATTGAATTGGGAAATTTGTTCTATATGTTTATGATTGAGCTGAAAAATGTTAAAGATGCCTTGGAAGATGAGAATTGGGTTTAGACAATGCAAGAGGAGTTGAACCAATCCAAAAGAAATAATGTGTGGGAGTGGGTCCCCCGTCCAAAAGAAGGAAACATAATCTCCACAAAATGAATCTTCAAAAACAAATTAGATCCGAAACAAAGCTAGATTGGTAGCACAGGGCTATTCACAAATTGAGGGCATAGACTTTGAGGAGACTTTTGCGCCCGTTGTCAGATTGAATCAATCATGTTGTTGCTAGTCGTGTCGTGCTACATTAACTTCACATTATACCATATGGATGTGAATAGTGCTCTCCTGAATGGTATATTGAATGAAGAATCCTATTTGGAGTAGCCACAAGGATTCAAAAATCCATTCCATCCAAGTGATGTGTATAGGTTCAAGAAAGCTCTATATGCTCTGAAGAAACTCCAAGAACTTGGCATGAGAGACTCATAATTCTTGCTCAGCCAAGGATATAAAATAGGAGGAACTAATAAGACTCTCTTTATCAAGCATCTAAAGTCAGGGCTAACTATAGCTCAAATATATGTTGATGATATTGCATTTGGTTCTACTTCTAAGTCCAAAATTGATGAATTTGTGAAATCCATAACAAAAGAATTTGAAATGAGTACGGTCGATGAACTAACTTTTTTCCTTGGCTTGCACGTGAAGCAGGATGAATTTGGCATCTTTATTTCACAAGAAAAGTATGCAAAGAACTTGATGAAGAGGTTTGGACTTCAAAGTGCAAAGCCCATGAAAACTCCCATGGCAACCGCGCTTGAAACTCTCAAAGATAACTCTGGTAAGGACATAGATGGGTCCCTCTACTGGAGCATGATTGGTAGTCTGCTCTATCTCACGGCCAACAGGACAGACATATCCTACAACGTAGGAATTTGCACTCATTATTAGCCAAGCCTAAGGAGTCACATCTAGTTGCAGTCAAAGGATCATCAAGTATGTGAGTGGTACATCTAGTTTTGGCTTATGGTTTACACGAGATACCACTATCCATCTTGTAGGTTACTCTGATGTGAATTGGGCAGGAAATGGTGATGATCGGAAGAGCACATCCGATGGCTGTTTCTACATTGGAAATAATCTGGTAGAGTGGCTAAGTGGAAAGAAAAATTCGACATCCCAATCCACAGCCGAAGCGGAGTATATGGTAGTTGGGAGTTACTGCCCTCAACTCCTCTGACTGAAACAGATGTCAGATGACTATGGGATATCAGCCGATCAAGCCACCATGTTTTGTGATAACACTAGAGCAAACAAAACTCATTGATATCGAACACCATTAATGTTAACAGCATCGCTTGATCCAACCCTATAAATAGTACTTCATGTATTTTTAGTAATGAATTTCTGGACCGAAAAAGTGAAATATATAAAAACATCAATATGAATATATACAATTAATAGTATATATGACCATGCAAAATTCATGTGACAATGAAAAAAAAAGTTAATCCAAATCCTAATAAAAGCATGTATAAAATAAATTTATATGTATATCAATCAATATATATATATATATATATATATACACACATAAACATTTAGAATAACACCATACAAAGGGCATGGACATCAATATTCAACAAAGGAAAAAAAGGAGTGAATAGGTCAAAATAAAATAACTTACGTCTAGAAGGCGCACCATGTTCACCATCCCCATTATACAAACTTCCCTATCCACTGCCATTATTTGTTATGCAGTATTGATCCGAACCAATCAAATTGTCAACATTATCTTGATATATTATTTTACCCAACATTTGAACAACATCCTCCCACTCTTTCATCGAGATGCGGGATCCCGTTAATGTAGGTTAAATAACTCGATGGCGTAGCAGTACTAAGTGTTCTCAAGGCATCATGTACACTATGATTATCATTATCCTTCAAATCCTTAACTGAAATACCACTATTGTAATTGATAGAACTCAAGGGCACTGGGGTCACTAGTATAAAAAGGAGCTTAGGTGGCGGTTGTTTTAGATTTAGGGTGGCGGTTTTTTGATCGCCACTCAAAATGGCGACACCCAGAGCCGTCGAAAGGGTGGCGGTTGAAAAAACACCACCCAAAAAAGGCTTAAAACAACCGCCACCCTAAGTCCTTTTTTTAAACACTTAGGGTGGCGGTTGTTTTTCACAACCGCCACCCTTTCTACCTTTTTAAATAAAAAACTACTTAGGGTGGCGGTTCTAGTGCAAAACCTTCACCCAAAATCCATTTTTTTTTAAAGATATGAGCAATGAAAAACACAGAATTAGGAGTGCAAGTAAGAACGAAATAATTTTTATTAAAAATAAATCGCCTCTAATAACAACAAAATGAACAATCTAAGAACAAAAACATGAAATTGTAAGATGAAAAACTAAAAATTACGTTTTGAGACCTTAGACGACCTCAGATCGGCCTGAAACATGGGTCACGGCAATAGCCGTAAGTGTCGTAGATCTCGTCGCGATGATTCCGGAATGGTGTAATGGGTTGAAAACGTACATCGTATGCAAAAGTTATGGCCATTTAAAGTTTGCATACTCAAAAACTCAAAAAAAATTATATTAACTATTACACGAAAATACCCGAAATTGGGACCAAAAGATAGAAGAAGCTTAACTTGCTTAAAATGTGCCATCAATTTGTAAAGAAATTGAACTTAAATTAGATTTGAAGTCGTTAATATTGCAAAATATTGCGAAAAATTTTCGAAAGAAGAAGGAAAGAAGCGGGAATATGGCTATCTGGTGAGTTGGTGAAATATTTAAAGAGAAATGGTGGGGTTGTAGCAAAAAACCGCCACCCAAAAGTACTTTTAATAATAAAAAATAAAAAACGGGTGGCGGTTGTAGTACGGAACCGCCACCCAAAGTTTAAAATAAAATTTTTTTTTAAAATGCATACGGTGGCGGTTGTATAGTTACAACCGTCACCCAATGTTATTATTATTATTATTATTTTAAATTCTTTAACTTAGGGTGGCGGTTGTGTGTACAATCGCCACCCTAAGTGTTTTATTTTATTTTTTAAATTTATTGGTTTAGGGTGGCGGTTGTGTGTACAACCGCCACCCTAAATGTTTTATTTATTTATTTTTTAAATTTCTTGATTTAGGCCCTAAAAGTTATAATTTGTTTTAAAAAAATTGCTTAGGGAGGCGGTTGTGTGTACACCCGCCACCCTATCCACACCATATGGTGGCGGATTTCAATACAACCGCCACCCTTTCTTCAGTACAAGCACCAATGGTGGTGTTTTCATTAAAAACGCCACCTAATAGGCGTCCTCTAAAGCCAATTGTGTACTAGTGGGTGCTCCAAAAAATCCAAACTTCCTCATTTTTATTTGCCAATTTATGGCTCGATGTATTTACACTTGCTTGAACACAAGATATTGAAAAAAATTCAACTAAAACATGATTATTACGAATAATAATTTATACTCTATGTTCATGTAAAGTATAAATAAAAATTGGAAAAATCAAAAAAATTATGATTACTTAAAATTTCAATACAACACTTACCAATAGTAAAGTTTTTTTTGGGTAGAATTGCTTGCAACATCCCCGGAAATACTATCCAAACCATGACAAGATTGAAGTGAATTGTTGGCAGATTGTTGATTTGGGGTATTGCACAAAACTATATCAAATCAAGCCAAAAAAAAAAAAACAAAAAACAAAAAACAAAAGAACCAAGTGAATCAATTATTTTATCCTATTAACAATGTTTTATAAAAGGAAAAAGAAAATACCGTGCAAATGCTTAATGACCATATTAGTTTTAAAGTCAACACGTGAATGAAGATTCATTGCAATATATAAAAAATTTTAAAAATTAAAATTCGTTAACCAACATACCATTGGTGATATCGGAAAATGATGCCATTTTTCGAAGCATCAAATAATCCAACATACCGAGTGACATTGCTAGAATCGTCCATTTGAGAGGAGTGCGATTTCTTACTTTGCAAATTATTTGTAATCGCTATAATTCAATTATTATTAAAATAAGAGAAACTATTATAAATGTGCAAAAATTACCATTTTCATCCAAAGGCCGTCCCCTTCCAATTGAAATGGTCCCTGTTTTCATCAATTTCCTCATCACCATTAATTTAATGGAAAATACTCAATGGAATCTTAATACAGTAAAATCAAAATTAAATTAATTATTAAATTTCATCACAATGACGAATAATGCAACAAAAAAATTATGGCAACAATTGATGTAATAAAGCTCTCCGTTATTCATAGAATAATAAAATATAATCAACAAACGATCATTAGCTTATGTAACTAAGTTCAGTAGAGCGACATAGTAACCTATTTACATATTTCAAGCATTCCTTAAATCTCATGCCCATAGTCAAGATAGGTTGTTTGTTTGCTAAAAAAATCATATAGCAAAAGCAAAATGTTAACGTATAGCGTAGTGTTATAATCCAATGCGCTAATATGGAATTTATGCTCATTAATTTCAAAAAAAAAAAAAAACATTTTGATGGCAATCTTTGAATGACGAACCAATACGCATATTGGAATAGTTGCCTAATTGATGTCAGCATCTTGAAACTGGATAAACACCTAGTTGGAATAAAGAACTACAGCTCGATCATAGAGGAAACATCTTCATAAAATATGGCTTGACGTACATTTGCTAAAACTATTACAAAACGAATAACGGAAAATCAATAACATGGAAGACGCAGAAACTATTAAGCGGGTATGGATATAACATGATAAATATTAGCATGCCAAAACAGAACTTCTAAAACGTTTGCTTGTTCTTTAATCAATGAACCACAATAGCAACTTTGCTCGAGATCATAAGCTTATGACATATGCATATTGTGAAGTCGTGCTTTCATTTTGACATCCAAGGATACATTTTCAACAAGTCAAGATTATATCCTCACTTTACACGTGGCACACATCTATAGACTGGTCAATTCTTTGTTTTTAATCCACCAGAGAAGCCATTCACGTGAATTTTTTTCCAGAATACTTTCAGCTTCCTTTCTCTCCTTTTCTCGCTCTGGTTTTCTCTCTGTAACTGAGTAGTTCGTTCTCTAGGCTTGTTGTACAGATTTCTTGAGAGATTTGTATCTGTGAGTGATTATTCACTCGGCTTATAGAATTGAGAGAGTTCTTGTATAGGGAGATTCGTGTGTTGGTTTTACCGATTGTAATCGCCATCTTTGAACTCGTTTTTGTCTTAATAAAAGTGTTTGGGAGCCCAATCTACAATTTGTAGAGGCTCAACAGTGGATGTAGGGGTTAGATAGCGGTCCCCGAACCACTGGTCCCTTTTTGGGAATAAATCTTGTGTTCTTTACTATTTTTCGTTCGTTTTTGGCGTTATTTTTGTGAACGAGTCACCTACTGGGCCTAACACATATGAAAATAAAAACTTGATTTCGATTAAAACATGAAGACCTTTGAAAGCATAATCTGGTGATGAGATTGTTGTGAAGGAAATCTCAATCATTGACAAAATATTGTATTGATTATGTGTTGATTCTGAGAATATTTTGCATGAACTGTATATTAGTGTAGTTTCCTTTTATACTTAGTTTACCTAGAATATGCTAGCATGATTGTAGGATATCTCTTGTATAAAACGTCATCTACTAATTCAATGAAATTCAATTCTCCACGGAGAAATATTCTCTTCCATTTTACAGAGATATGGATATCGAAACTGGAAGAAAATAACAATGAATTAATAGCTGTCATCCGCTAGGCATTAATGTGAGAGTAAATTTAATGAATGGTCACTAAGCTTTCAAGGTGTCATTAATTACTCACTGAACTTTGAAATACTAAGTACTCACTGAACTTTACTTAACATCAATGAATAATCACTCTTTAACTCAAGATTTAAATATATTTAAGAATTATGTCTATATAACTAATAATATTTTCTATAGAGACAGTTAAACTAATTGTTGGCAAAATAAATTCATCCACTGGGATACATCAGAGAAAAACTAAATAAACTATTAGAAATGTCACTGTTTCAAATAATACTTGTGTCGCGTTTCTTATAGTTTATATAGCTTTTCGTCCAATTTGGGTGAGTTTGCCAGCAGTTGATCTAGTTGGTCACATGTATAATATCGTCAGTCAAATTGATCAATACATTAATAGAATAAATATTTAAGTCAACGAGTGATCGATAAATGACGTTAAATAAAGTTTAGTGAGTGTTTGGTTACATTTTAAAGTTTAGTAAATTATTAGTTACATCTTGAAAGTTCAGTTCCATTCATTAAATTTACCCATTAATGTGATGATGATGAACATCCCAGACAAAGAAAAGATGCTCTGTTTTGGGTAAACTGAGGGTATGTTTGGTAAGACAAAAAAGCTAGCTTATAGCTTATTCAGAAGTTCATGAGTTTTTTGTTTTTTATTCCATTTTTTTACCCCCATAATATTCTAGAAATATATTTTAAATATATCTTTTTATGTAATTTTCTATTTATGAGCTAGCTTATATCAGTTAATTTGCCAAATATTTTTTTATTTATACTAGCTAGCTTATTAGCTATTAACTATATGCCAGAAGTTATTAGCTTTCAATTAGTTTATCAATTATAAATTAGCTTATCAGTTATAAACTAGCTTATTAACTAATTCTACCAAATATACCCTAAATATGGACGAAGTATTCCTCGCTGACTCGAGACTCCAATAGGCTATAGAAGAAATTGATGCACAACCATATTATTCTTCATGACTATCAACGGAAATCCATGGTACGGTGTCATTTACGGGGGAAGAAAATGACATGTAATAAACCTCGTTATTATTCAGGGGAAGATTCAGGGTTATGGATTCTTGAAGAAAATAAACAGAGATGCTCCTTACCATAGTGAAGACATCTGAGAAGGAAGATAGAATTCAGCCACAAATGATCCCACATATGGTAAGGAGATTACAATTTTAAGTATATAGAAACACTTGATAACAGCCCCATTAGATAAGAATGGAAAATATTGACGATGATCAACTTACAGTTTATGACATTTTCTTCCTTTTAGTTGACATCGCTAAGATGAAATAATTATAATGACATTACCCGTTTCATCCATTTAAAGATCTTGATTATTTTTACTCCACGTTAGATTTTTTTTTTTATCCTTTTTTTTTTATTTGGTGTTAACACAAAGTTATTTAAAAATGACGGACATCAACATGCAAGGTATTTTTCACTTTAAAAGGAGCTACAAAAAATATCTAGATATTAAATTAAAAATATAAATAAATAAGTCCAGTTAATAGACGATGACTGAAGATGTTGTTAATGAGAGTAGTCAACTTGAGAAGTATTTTTCAATGTAATTGGTAGTTGAAGAAAATTTATTTACCTTAGATTAAAAGATAAATAAATAAGAACTTAAGACAATGACCACCGAATCCGAAAATACAAACACGATCAGAAAGGCAATCAAAGTGATGGATGTCAACTCAAGAAGCATTTTTCAATGTATAAAAACATTGCATATATAAAATTTTTAGTATTAAATTTCTTTAAAAAAAAAAAGGCCAACTAAGTAGACGACCATAAAAAGAGGTTCAATGTGACAAAAGCCAACTTAAGAAAGTTTTTTCAATTGGAGTTATTGTGGAAGAACGTTCAAATTACTTAAATAAAAATATGAATAAGAAAATAAGGAGACAACATAAAAAAATTATAGCAAATGGGTCAAGCCAAGTCGATAGTTATTTTACAATTTAAGAGCAAACTGTATGAAGCCGAGTGGAGAAGTAATTTTGAACCAAAGTGATAATTGAATTAATTTATACTTAAGTATTTCTAACGTAATTCTCAAATGAAATCAAACACAAGAATTTTAAGAACTTCCAGAACACGTAACTTAATCTCCTCAAATAGTTTGTTTCTCCTTCAAAACTGCCGCATAATGTCTAAAGAACGAATATAAATACTAAAAACTAGGGTTCTCAACGAATAATTAAAATGACGAAACTAGCCTCTAGAATAAAAGGAAAAGAATGAAATAAAAGCAAGTTAAACAAAATCTTCAGATGGGCTTCTTTATGCAGTTGCATCATCTCCCCCGGGGCTCACAGAGATTCAACCTCGAATCGAAAGAGGGTGGAGGGCAAAAGATGGCGGACATTAAACACATCAGGAGTCTTCAAATGAGGTGGGAAGCGGATGCGATAAGCATTGGCATTGATGCGTTCAAGAATCGGGATTGGGTCAATCTTTCGGGCATGAGGTTTATGGTACTCATGTGCCGGAAATCGATCTTTAGTCAAAATAGTCCAAACGAGATCACCGGCATGAAATTTAACATGCGGCATTTGGAATTAGCCGTGGTTTTGTACTTGGCAGTAGCCGCCTCAAGAAGGGTCACAATGGACTGGTGGATGTGCTGAATCGCCGCCACAAGGTCGGCAGAGGGGCGGTGGTGGGGCGTGGAAGTGGGCAGCGCCACAAGATCAAGGTGACTATGCGGAATCAAGCCATAAATCACGTTGAACATGCAATAGCTTGTGCTTCGATTCAAGGCATGATTGTATGCAAATTCGGATTTAGGAAGGACCTGATCCCAGCGCTTGATGTTGTCTATAACAAGGCACCGGAGCAGATTACCCAAAGAGCGGTTAACTACTTCCGTCTGACCGTCCGTTTGAGGGTGGTAGGCACTGCTAAAACTAAGCGATGTGTGTAGCATCTTCCACAAACTGCGCCAAAAATGGCTGAGAAACTGCATATCGCGATCGGAGACAATCGACGTGGGCAAGCCATGAAGGCGATAAATTTCCCGAAAAATTAATTGAGCAACATGAACAGCATCTATAGTCTGTTTGCAAGGGAGGAAAGGCACCATTTTTGAAAACTGCGAACCTCGAAAATAGATTGGGGAACTGGCCAATCCCGAATGGCAAATATCTTGGCGTCGTCCATGGCTAACACGTGACCCGAAATAATATATCGTAAAAAGAGCACACTATCTATAAAAAGATGGCACTTGGGTAATGTGGCGTAAAGGTGCTCACCCCGAAGAGTAGATAAAATGGTTGCGTAGATGCTTCTCATGGTCAGTCAAAGAACTATTATAGATGAGAATATCATCGAAGTACGCCACGGCACAGTTAATATCGCCGAAGTAGGCCAAGGCACAGTGACCGATATAGGGCTACAAAACTTGGTTCATGCCCTTCACAAATGTATTGGGGGCATTAGATAAGCCAAACGGCATAACCAACCATTCAAATAACACTCCGCGTGTTTTAAACGCGGTTTTCCATTCGTCCCCCAACTAATACGGATTTGATGGTGTCCGCTCTTAGGGTCGAGTTTGCTAAAGACAATAGCACCACTAAGCTTACCCAACAAGGTCATCCAAACGGGAATAGGAAAACGATAGCGTACTGTCAATTTATTAATAGCTCGGCTGTTGACGCACATTTACCAACGCCCTTTTTTCCTGGGGATAAGCAAAGCTGGAATGTAACGCCCTTCTCAGTTCCACATGCTTATACGTCATTGTGACATCATTTTATACGTAGTGTGCACGACAACATGAACATAAGGACCTCTTTTTTTGGCCTGTGCACGTCTTTCTTTTCATTCATAACGTAAAATAATGGAACTGGGGTACACTACCCATGCATATCACACACGAAACCCTGAGTTCGTAACATTCGTTTAAACTTTCATGCATACATAACATGACTTTAGGGTTTTGGTTTACATTTGTGGAGTGCAAGGATCTTTCAATTCCCTTTTCGATCACACACAAATGTCATAACATCTTGAGGGACTCTTTGCCTTCTCCTAAGCTCATACCCTACATAAAACATAGATCATACACAACGTAAGTCATGAAGACTCAGTGGATAATAGATGCCATGAAATGCATGCCACATTTTTTTCTTCCTCTGCGCCCGATTGCATATCATGTGATTTCCATAGCCTAGGCTTTTCTTTACATATCACATTAGCCTCTTTTCCTTCATATCGGGCTTAGATCCCCTGGAGAGGCGTGTTGCGACCCGGGACCCTAGAGGTGGCTCCTACAGGCCCAGAAGTGGCTTCCACCTTTCGGTGTAGCACTTTGCCCCGCACAGCACTTAGCTCCCATTTGGGCCGCATTAATGTTTACATTTGGAATCACATGATAAGCAATGTCACATACAAATGCACATGATATGATTATACGTGCAGTTACCTTGATATGCCTTGTTTTCCTTGAATCACCATCATAACATATGAGCATTACATTCTCTTCATACTCTCATACGACATTACACATTCATAACATCGGCCGTATCATATGTGACATCTTGTAATGCTACATCATTCATTCATATCATATACGAGCATAAACTTATCATATACGCACATACGCTTACCAACATAGACTCACATTAATACACGTACAACAATTTTATCCTCATCACATAGTGCACGTAATACTTCATATGGAGTCATATTCATCACGCATAACATGCATTAATGCCAATCTTATAGCTAAATAACTCATAAAACTTGACATAAAAGTCACATAGGCCACATAAGCATGTACATAATCATACCACTAGGCCAAGGAGCCCTAACATGCTCTCTAGCTTCATACATGTCATAAACATATCTATTTCTTGATTACTTCAATCATAAGTATGTAATTACACCATAAAACATGTAAAACAACTATAACCCACCTTATGTGGAACACAAGCAAGCATGGATAGCATCTCTTCCTTCCTCCCGTCCTCTCTCTTCTTTTCCCTCTTCCTTCTTTTCTTCGTTTCTTCTTGTACTCATAGATTACATATGCATTCTTTGAAACTTTTCATCTTTCAACATTTACAGCCGTAACTCCATAATTTATGACCGTAACTTGAGTCATATGGCCGTATCTATTTCATCTTACGGCCATAACAAACTCTCTGAAAATCTTTCACTTTCCTTCTTGATATTTACGGCCATATCAATATACCTTACGACCGTAACATAAATTTTAAGGCCGTAACACTTACATTTACGGCCGTAATTTCACTTTTGCTAAAATCTTCCATTTTTCATGCTTTTGAAGGCCGTTTCGGATCCCGAGACATCATATATACCTGCAAACGTACCGTAACCATAACGTAGACATTCTCATCATCTAAAGATATCATCGTATCATATCATATCATATACGACACATATACGGAATCATATACGTATTCAGGATTAATTCAATCGGGGTGTTACATGGAGCAGCACAGGGACTAAGACTTGGGCGAATTAACCCTTTCTCTCACAATTCCTCAACCTGGCGTCGTAGCTCCTTATGTTCTATCAGACTCATATGGTAATGAGGCTTGTGAGGCAACGAAACACTCGAACCACGTCAATATGGTGTTGAATATCGCGCAGGGGTGGTAAACCTGAGGGGAGATCCATGGGAAAAACATACAAAAATTCTTGTAAAAGTTGTTGTGCTAAAGGCTGCAAAGGTGTTGGGGAAGGAGAATTTTTGACATCTGCGATCGAGGACGGTGAGTGCTCAACATGGACAAGAAATAAGACTAAATTACTTTCGCCCTCAAAAGCAGCCCGTGATAGAAGGGTAGTGCCAGTTTTGGGAGAAGGAAGAGTGCCCGACTCCTTAGAAGGTAAAAGAACAATCTATTTGTTGCCAAACTGAAAGCTATAAGTCTTATTTTGACCATCATGATGAACATCATGATCAAACTGCCAAGGTCTCGCAAGCAACAACTAACATGCATTCATAGCAACTATATCACACCAAATCTGATCCTGATAAGTGGTCCCCACTAAAAATGGCACTAACACTCTCCACTGAACCCGAATATTAGCTTCTTTATTAAGCCACACCAAGCTATACGGGTAAGGGTGAGGTTTCCGTCGAAGTCCCAATTTTTCCACGGCACATTTAGCGATCACATTCTCACAACTTCCAGAATCAATAATAAACTTACAGACTTTATCGCTAATAGTACAAGTAAAGAGAAAAATATTATGCCTTTGACCATCAGGCGTAGGCACGTGTGTGGTAAGACATGATCGTCGGATCACAAGCATCAGTCCATTATCTCTGTCAACATATTCCTCTGGCGAAGCAAGTTGAACAATGGGCTCGTGAGAAGCAGTTGACGGCGAGTCAACGAGCACCAACCCTGCTCGCGGTGGTGCCGTAGTGGGTGCCCTATTAGGGTCGACATGGCGATGTCCCCATTCACCACAATTCTAGCACTGCATAGAACCAAGTTCGTGAACTGCCGACAAGTTTCCTCCATTATCACGATGAGCTGGGGGCTAACTGCTGCGGCTAGCGAGCAGTGGTGCTCGAGGAGGCGCTATCGCAAAAGACGGATAAGGGGTTGGTCCCCTGTGGCCCGTTATTCTAAGCTTCCAAATGGCATTACTGTTGTTTCTTTGCTTGAAGAGCCAGTTGGTGTGCTTTGGAAAGAGAGATTGGCAAAAACATATTGAGTGTTTCTTGTGGAGAAATTTGCAAACCTCCGATATAGCGTGCGATGAGATGTTCTTTCGTTTCCGATATATCATTAAGGGAAATGAGATGATAAAACTCTGTAGAATACTCCCCAACTGTGCACGGGCCTTGCCGCAAATTTTGGAGACGTTGATACAAGGTCCGTGTACAATTAAAGGGCAAACAATTATCTCGCAGCTTCTTCTTCATCTTATCCCAGTCTGAATTTTACTCTTCCCCTTGTCGAGTTTGATGTTGCTTCAATTCCTACCACCACACGGCAGCCCGTCCCCAAAAAAGGCCTGCCTACCAAGGCAACGCGTTTATCATCCGGTACTTCTTTGAATTCTACAACTTCTTCAACTGAACTCAACCAATCCAAGAAATCTTCAACCTCTAAACTCCCATGAAATTCGGGTAAATCAACTCGAATTCTTGTTTCCCATGCTCTTGAATGTTCCGGTGGTGCACGGCGCGGAGGTTAACGGTGGCTTGCCAGTGATTCCTTCGCCTCGTCGTCACTCTCTTCTTCGACCCCATTCATCATCCTCTTCTTTTCTTTCTCCACGTAAATTACCTTGAGAGTGTTTTAACGTTTTGGCCCTTATCCCACAAATTGTTGAGCCAAAATTGTCAAACATTCCACTTGGTCATGCAAAGCAGCAACTTCTTGTCTCAAATCTTGATTCGCTTCGTCATAAAAATCTTCCACCTCCCTAGTACGCATACCACGCACCGCACGCCCTCCACGTCCTCTCGCGCGTGGCATGGCTCTAATACCAACTAACGTAATTCTCAAATGAAATCAAACACCAAAATTTTAAGAACTTCCTGAACACGTAACTTAATCTCCTCAAATGAGTTTGTTTCTCCTTCAAAATTGCCACATAAAGTCTTACGAATGAATATAAATACTAAACACTAGGGTTTTCAATGAAGAATTAATGGCCTGTTAGCGAACGCTTTTTAAATGTTTTAAACACTTTTTATCACTTTTTTATCCATTCTTTCTTTACCCTAAATCAATCACATCCATATATCTTATCATATCCACAAATCTCAACCACTCACCTCCACTCATTCTCTCTCCTCTTTTACATTAAAAACCTTTAAAAATCTTTATAAATTACCCCATATCACCCTATAAAATGGCGAAACTAGCCTCTAGAATAAAAGGAAACGAACAAAATAAAAGCAAGTAAAATAAAATCTTCAGATGGGCTTCTTTATGCGGTTGCATCAATTTCAAAAAATGAATAAATAAATCAAACAACGACAAACAATAGATATTCAAAAATCAAAATGAAGGAGCCGATGACTACAGATGATGTTAAGAAAGAACAAATAAGAAGCCACCTTCATTGTTGGACCAAAAATCGACATGAACTTATGAAGTATTTTTTAATTTAAAAAATATGTAGTAAAAAAATTATAGTACCTAAATTAAAAATATAAATAATTAATTAATTAAATAGACTATTAATAGAAGGGTTGAAAATAAGAGAAGTCAACTTGATAAGTATTTGTTAGTTTCACTGGGAACTGAACAAAATTTATTTAGCTTAAATTAAAGATAAATAAATAATAATGTAAGAGGATGACCACCAAATAAAATGCGACAGCAAGCAGAAAGGAGAGCATAAAATGATGGATGTCAAATAAAGAGGCATTTTTCAATGCAAAAGAAAATTGTGTAAAATTAAAATATGAAAATAAAATAAAATAAAATAAAATAATAAAAAAGGGAAATAGAAGCCAGCTGGAGGAGTCATTTCGCATTATAAGAGCAAGCTATGGGAAGTGAAGTGCAGAAGTAATTATTGATTGAAGTGAGAGTACAATCAATACAAAAGTTTCAGAAAGAAGAAATAATGCACCATGTTTGAAAATGAGGAAAATCAATTACTACACTACACAGCATGTGAAAAAAACAACCTCTTACTAAAGATAATTCATAATACATTAGATTGGCACCCATGTCCATTAGATTCGTGAGCGTCACTTTTTTAAACGTTGGTTAATGGCCAATTTCTACTGAGACAAAAAAAAAAAAAAAAAAAAAAAGAACACTAGCTCCTACTAATGATAAATTGAATTGATCATCTGATGTCAACATTTGGCAAATTTTATTCTCATTAATTAAATGAAGAAAAAGAAGATTATACTAGAATCTAAACTCATATTAATCAATAATCTAACAGAAGAGATGTTACCAATAGTTTTGTGTTTTTTTCGCAGAAGATGTGCACCAAGAAAACTAGAAGACAAAATGAACAAAACGAAGGAAAAGAAGTAAGGCAGGAAGAGAAGGAAAATGCAGAGGTAAAAGTGGACGGAGAAGGAAATGAGTAAAAATAAGAAGAAGAGTAAAAAGGAAAACAAAAATGTATGAAACAACAGCTTGTCTTAGCTGCTAGTGGTATTGAACCATAAAGCAAGAAGAAATTTATACCAAAAATGCAGGAAGGGAAATGTCATCAGCAGACAATAGCAGAAGCCCAAGAAGTTGAATAGAAACAATGAGAGAGGGAAAAATGCAAAAGGATTATGTCAAGAACAAAAAGTACAGGGCTGTAGCTTCTTATATCAAGGACACACATCACTACAAACAAAGTTTAAAATTCAAACCAAAACTAACAGCAAAGAAAAACAAAAAGCGTCATTGAACCTGTCAATAAATTGCCAAAATTATTGGATTGCACTAAATTCAAAGACCAATATCGAACCAAATAAGAACTATGCCCCTGTTCGACTATCACTTTAAAATATTTTTTCCACTTTTTCACTTTTTATACATTCATTCTCTCCCCTAAATCAATTACATTTAAAAATGTTTAAAAGTGACTGCCAAACGAGGGCTATAACAATATCAATCCAAATTCCATACATAGATCATAAAAACAAACGAAAAAGGAAATATGATTGTTTTGGCAGAATGAATAAATGGATAAACTAAGCACTAAGGCGTCTCTTTTTTAACTGTCTTGAGCTTTTTGTTGGTGGATGATTTGGTGGTCCGTGTATCCTTCGAAGCATCACCATCTTCATCCATGCAACGCTTTGAGGATGGTGTTGGCAGGCTCATCGGGTTCTTCAATTGTATCATCACCGTTAGCCTAACACAAAATAAAATAAATTCAATGATAGGAAAGAAGACGGAATTAATAGATTTAGTACAAGAAAAAATTATTCCACATATCTCAATATTGAATTGAGAAAGGTGCATACCCAGTTTGAGTAACCCCTTGTTTCCATTGGAAACATAAGATCCTAATCATCATCCGAATCATTATCCTATGCAAAGAAAGCGAACAAAAAAATGCCGTTAGTGTTTAGAAAATTCGTAGAAGGATGCAAATGATCGAAATATATTAATCACCTCCACAACAACTCTAGTCTTAGGCTTATGCATTGCAAGAATCGCAGGATCATTGCACAAAGCATTTATCGTCTAAGTTCTCCCACCTACAATGTTTGGACCATAATTACTGATCTTGAAGAAATAACCTTTAAGTTCATTATCTCATCTAGGGTAACGGGTACTCCCTGAACCTTCCCAAAAATAAAAAATAATAAAAACATATAGTTGTCCATCTAAGAGTTTGTTCGATTGGGAAGTAAATTTTTGTGCACGATATTCCGTATGAAATGTGTGGTTAATATTGTATTGGAGAATGTGTGTGTGTGGTTGAAAAGAGGAAAGAGAAAATTTTTTTGTTATATAATTATGGAAAGAACAAGCTCTAAATCAAAGAAAAAATAAATTTGTGGTGTTAAAACATGCAAAACATGGAAAATACCTGATCTTCTAGATTGCATAGATCCAAGGTAGTTTTTCCAAGAAGCGGATGGCATACTTAATCCCATACCAACATAGCAACGAATTCATTGTCACGATGAACAAATAATTTCATGTAGTATTTACACACTGGCTTCACAATTGTCTTGTGGCATTTGCTACATAAAAATTCATCCCCAATAGAATCCGCCTTCTTTGCAAAAGAATTAGCTGGGCCACTGGGATAATACCAATTGGTCCTTGACAGAACACGTTGTATCTCCCCATAAAACCAATATCCTTTTTGGCTACAGAATGTAATTTATTTCATTAAGGAATCCCCAGAAATAAAAATTAACACCAATTTTAGGTGCCAAAATAGAATAGATACCTCCTTCATGCTCTTTAACTTCTCCAATGTGATAGTAGGTCCGAATGTTGCAGCATTTCCAGAGTAGGACGAAACACTTCCATTGTCTTGTCTACCCGGTTGATAAGTGGCGAAAAATCTAAGAATAATAATACAAAAATTGCTACTTCTAATAATAATAATAATAATAATAATAATAATAATAATAATAATAAGTGATGAATCTTTATTTACCTCATACGAAAATCCTCGATCTTAGGTAGATGCTCATCAATAATCACCTTCGAGACATGGAAGGATGTTTGTATCGATGCTTGAATCCTTAAAAAATTGAATCCATTCCAAAGATCATAAAAACCATAATTTTTAAAAAATAGAGAGAGCAAATATACAATGTATCCCACATAAATAAATAAAATAAATAAAATAACGGAAAATAAAATTACCTCGCCTTATCCGACGGAGCTATAGCAAAATAACAGTGGGCTTATCTCTATCCATTCTAGCTAATTTTTCAATCACTTCCTTGGCATATATTTCCCGTAGCAACCAGGACATGCGGCTTCCCCTGCACATGAGTTTACTATTAAAATTCACAAAAGGAAATCAACAATATTTGAATGGCATAATGTGTAAAAAAGATATTCTTACTAAAGATCTGTCAAATGAAATGAAAAATATTTCGAGCCTATGGAATCATAAACGCCATGTCTTGTATGTTCCCTTGAAAGCAAAACACCAATGTAATCTACAAACACTTGAATATAAACACTAACAAAAATGAAGACAACAATTCCAAACTCAATTTTCAAAAAAAAAAAAAATAAAGAAATAAAAAAAAATGTCAAAACATACAAAACAAAAAAGTGGTGTTTGCAGGGAGAGTACTCATCACTTGCTGGAAGGATTTGAAATTGTAGCGGGTCCTCGGGAACTTAGGGAACTCATCAAGCTCATATGGCTCCAAAATCGTTTATTTTTTAATTTGAAAAACAATCTACATGGATGAGGAGTTGGCTTGAAAAGCATATCATTAGGTTCCACATGGAAATTTTTCATTGCATAAAAGCCATAACACGTACCAATGTACCATTATTCTTGGGCATATGATCACCAAGAATATCAACAAGCATCAGGCATGGAGCCATTAGCAAATTGTTCTACAAAAGAACAAGAAGCAAAAAGCACATAACAAAGCAAAATACAATAGAAAACACATAAGAACATGTGTATGAAGAACATAAACATACAAAGAGCATAAAAATTAATTTTTATAAGAAAATTAAGCTAAGTTTTCGAACAGCAATGTAAACAACTAATGACAAAATAGAAATTGCCAGGTTAAGACTAACTGTTTCTCACATGACACTTCTACAACTTCAAATTATTTGTTCAAAGCAGCCATCCAAACATTTGACGAATAAATCATCATGGATAGCAAAAATAAAATATTATAAAAAACAATTACGGCAAAAAAGGGAACAGTAGGAGGAATAATATAAGAGAGCTAAATAGATGTCTGTATACATTGTTGAAAGTGGAGCCAAACGTGGCCTTGTTTTTTGGTCAATAATTGTTGCTATAAGTTGGTGAAATGTGGAGACAAGTGGGAGACAAAGATGGCCTATCTAATCAAGAAAGGAGGCTCCATTGTCAAATAAAGAATAAGAAAGTGGCATGCTCTCTCGGTGGAATTATGGTGGAGTGGTTAATTAGCATTTAATTAATGCTAATTATTACATTTTTGCCATTGAAATGTGCCTATAAATTGAGGCATTCTCTGATAGTTTCAATACACAACACCACAATTGAGTGCATTCTCAGAGAGTCAGAGATAAAGAGAGTAGTGAGAGGTTAAAGAGAAAATTGTGAGTTTCTCCTAATACTTGTTGTATCTCCTTTATCTAGTGGATGTGTGTTTTCTCCTATTATAAGAGAGAGGTTATCGTCAATTACACTCTCCTTATATTAGAGAGAAGTAGTTGTAATCCTTTTGTCAATAGTAAAATCCTTCTACCGTTTGCCTGTGGTTTTTACCCCGAATTAATTTGGGGGTTTTCCATGTAAAATCTGGTGTTTCTTGTTTTTCTCATTTCTACTTCAGTTGTAATTGTGTGCCTAGTTCCACAACCGATCCTAACAAGTGGTTAGTGTTGGCAATGGATCAGGTTCGGATCGGATCGGCCTAATCCAAATCCAAATCCAAATCAAAGACCCCGATCCAAATCCAAATCCAAATCCAAATTCCTCGGATCGAATCGGATCGGATAAAAAAAAATCCAAATATGATCCATATTGGTATAGGTTTTTATAAAAAAATAAAAAATAATAAAAATAAAATAAAATAAATAAAAAATAAAAAATAATTCGGATCGGATCGGATCGGATCAGGCCGATCCAAATCCAAATCCAAATCCGTCTCGGATCGGCCGATCCACGGATCAATGATCCACGGATCTTCGGATCGATAAAAAATTGCTCCATTCGGATCAGGTATCCATCGGATTTTGATCGAATCGGATTTTTTTGCCATCACTACAAGTGGTATCAGAGCTTTGGTTGTGATTTTTCATTAAATTCTTAGTATACTCTGTGGTTGCAGCACAGTATCTTCCACATCAGAAGCGATTTTTTAAGAAAATCACTAGATCTATAGCCGAGTTCGTGCTAACATCAGATCTAGTTAGTGGAAAAGAGGCATCTATAAAAATGGCGACGAAATATGAAATAGAGAAATTTAATGGGAATAATTTCTCGTTGTGGAAAATGAGAATAAAAGCAGTATTGAGAAAAGATAACTGCTTGGCGGCAATTGGAGAAAGGCCTGACGATATCACTGATGATAAATGGAGCGAGATGGATGGCAATGCTATTGCTAATCTACATCTAGCGCTAGCCGACGAAGTATTGTCAAGTGTATCGGAGAAAAAGATAGCAAAAGAGATTTGGGATACTCTCACAAAATTGTACGAGGCCAAATCACTACACAACAAGATCTTCTTGAAGAGGAAGTTATACACCCTTCGGATGATGAAGTCAATTTCGGTGACAGACCACATCAACACCCTGAACACTCTATTTTCACAGCTCACAACAATGGGGCATAATATAGAGACGGGCGAACGTGCCGAAATTCTACTTCAGAGTCTACCTGATTCGTATGATCAACTCATCATCAATTTGACCAACAATTTGGAGATACTAGGCTTTGACGATATTGCAGCTGCGGTTCTTGAAGAAGAAAGTCGGCGCAAAAATAAAGAAGATAGGCTAGGGAACTCACAACAGGCTGAAGCTTTAACGATGGCGAGAGGTAGATCAACGGAACGTGGCCCCAGTGGGAGTCAAAATAGATGTAGATCAAAGTCGAGAAGTAAGAAAAATGTCAAGTGTCATTACTGTGGCAAGAAGGGGCACTACAAAAGGGAGTGTTGGCAGCTCAAGAAGATTGAGGAAGCAAAAAGAAAAACGACCTGTGACATTAAATGTTCAGGGTTGTGTAGCAAATACATCGGACGAGGGTGAGATATTATACAGCGAAGCAACGACAGTTGTTGAAGGCAGAAGAAGGTTCACCGACGTGTGGCTTTTGGATTCAGGAGCTACATGGCATATGACCCCTAGGAGAGAATGGTTCCACCAATATGAACCTATCTCAGGAGGATCTGTGTTTATGGGTAAGGATCATGCCTTGGAGATTGCTGGTACTGGTACCATCAAATTGGTGATGTATGATGGTACTGTTCGCACCATCCAGGAGGTACGACATGTGAAAGGTCTGAAGAAAAATCTATTATCTCTTGGACAATTAGATAGTATTGGGTGTACAACTCATGTTCATGATGGGATCATGAAGATTGTTAAAGGCGCGCTTGTGGTGATGAAAGCAGAAAAGATAGCAGCAAATCTGTACATGCTTAAAGGCGAAACACAACAAGAAGGAGAAGCGTCAACTGCGACGGTGAATTCGGGAGAAGACGTGATGATGATGTGGCACCGTAAACTTGGCCACATGTCTGAACGAGGTTTGAAGATTCTCTCAGAAAGAAAGCTTCTTCAGGGGCTCAAAAAGGTATCTTTACCATTTTGGGAGCATTGTGTTACTAGTAAGCGATCAGATTGAAGTTCAAATGATTCATTTGCTAGAAGTAAAGCTATACTTGAGTTGGTTCACTCTGAAGTTTGGCAAGCACCGGTTGTGTCCCTAGGAGGTGCCAAATACTTTGTATCATTTATTGACCATTACTCTAGGAGATGTTGGGTGTATCCAATTAGAAAGAAGTCAGATGTGTTTGAAATTTTCAAAATCTTCAAAGCGCGGGTTGAACTTGAATCTGAGAAAAAGATCAAGTGTTTGAGGACAGACAATGGAGGAGAATATACTGGTGATGAATTTGATAGCTTCTGTAAACAAGAAGGTATCAAAAGGCAATTCTGATGGCACACACTCCACAACAAAATGGAGTAGCAGAGCGGATGAAACGTAACCTTGTTAGAAAGGACAAGAGCGATGTTGGGAACTGCAGGGTTGGCCAAATCATTTTTGGCTGAAGCAGTCAAGACCGCCTGTTATGTGATCAATCGGTCACCATCAACGTCAATTGATCTAAGGACTCCTATGGAGATGTGGACGGGGAAGCCAGCTGATTATTATCGCTTGAATATGTTTGGAAGTTCTGCGTATGCTATGTACAATGCCCAAGAAATATCGAAGCTGGATCTAAAATCCAGGAAATGCATTTTCTTGGGATATGCTGATGGTGTAAAGGGGTATCGCCTGTGGGATCCCACTGCCCACAAGGTTATAATCAGCAGGGACGTTGTATTTGCAGAAGATAAGGTGCAAAGTGATGATAGCATTTCAAAGGAGAAACCAGAGACTACTGTAGTTAAAGTTGAAGATCAACTAGAACAAGAAGTTCTAGATTCTTACGAGCGATGCGAGCACGAAGAACAAGAGCAAGCTGAGTTTGTGACTCCACAAGTTAGACGGTCAACTCGGGAGAGAAGAGGACCAGCTTGGCACTCAGATTATATTATGGAGGGTAATATTGCGTACTGTCTACTAACAGAGGATGGGGAGCCATCGACTTTCATGGAGGCTATAAAGAGTCAAGATGTTTCTCTGTGGATGACAGCAATGCAAGAAGAAATGGAAGCTCTTCATAAAAATAAAACTTGGGATCTTATTCCACTGCCACATGGAAGGAAAGCCATCGGAAATAAATGGGCCTACAAGATCAAACGAGATGGCAATGACCAAGTGGAGCGGTATCGTGCTAGATTGGTGGTGAAAGGATTTGCTCAGAAAGAAGGTATTGACTTCAACGAAATATTTTCTCCTGTTGTTCGACTGATAACAATTCGAGTGGCTCTGGCGATGTGTGCTACATTTGATTTGTACTTGGAGCAGTTGGATGTGAAAACTGCATTTCTTCATGGAGAACTTGAAGAAGAAATTTTTATGCTCCAACCAGATGGTTTCGAAGAAAAAGGAAAAGAGAACTTGGTTTGTAGGTTGAACAAATCTCTATACGGTCTCAAACAGGCGCCGAGATGTTGGTATAAGAGATTTGATTCCTTCATCACGAGCCTTGGATACAACAGATTGAATGCAGATCCTTGTGTCTATAACAAGAGATTTGGTGATGGTGATTTCATTATTCTACTGTTGTATATTGACGACATGTTGGTAGCAGGCCCCAACAAAGATCGTATTATAGAATTGAAGGCTCAATTGGCAAGGGAGTTTTAAATGAAGCACTTGGGACCAGCATACAAGATTCTAGGGATGTAAATTTACCGAGACAGAAATAATAGGAAGATTTGGCTTTCTCAGAAGAATTACTTGAAGAAAATCTTGCGACGCTTCAACATGCAAGTTTGTAAGCCAATCTCTACCCCTCTTCTTATTAATTTCAAGTTATCCTCAAGTATGAGTCCTAGCAGTAAAGCAGAGAGGATGGAGATGTCTCGAGTGCCGTATGCATCAGCAGTGGGTAGTTTAATATTCGATATGGTTTGTACAATGCCAGACATTGCACAAGCAGTGGCAGCGGTTAGTCGGTACATGGCGAATCCTGGTAGAGAACATTGGAATACTGTGAAAAGGATCCTGAGATATATCAAGGGTACCTCAGATGCTGCGTTATGTTATGGAGGATCAGACTTTATTGTCAGAGGCTATGTTGATTCGGATTATGCAGGTGATCTTGATAAAAGCAAATCCACCACAGGTTATGTGTTTACTCTTGTTGGGGGAACAGTGAGTTGGGTTTCGAAACTGCAGTCTATCGTGGCTACGTCAACGACGGAGGCAGAATACGTGGCAGCTACACAAGCCAACAAAGAGGCAATATGGTTGCAAATGTTATTGGAAGAGCTTGGGCACAAACATGAGAAGATTACTCTATTTTGTGACAGTCAGAGCGCTTTGCATTTGGCAAAGAATCCAGCATTTCATTCAAGGACGAAACACATTCGGGTTCAATATCACTTTGTTCGTGAGAAGGTGGAAGAAGGAAGTGTGGATATTCAGAAAATCCATACGAAAGACAACCTAGCGGATATGTTTACAAAGCCGGTCAACAATGACAAATTTGTTTTGTGTCAATCTTCTATTGGCCTAGCAAAAACGTAAGCAGTATGGGCATAACAAGCGTAGAAAGGATTGAAGGGTTACTTGGAATACCCACATTTGCTCCAAGTGGGAGATTGTTGAAAGTGGAGCCAAACGTGGCCTTGTTTTTTGGTCAATAATTGTGGCTATAAGTTGGTGAAATGTGGAGACAAGTGGGAGACGAAGATGGCCTAGCTAATCAAGAAAGGAGGCTCCATTGTCAAATAAAGAATAAGAAAGTGGCATGCTCTCTTGGTGGAATTATGGTGGAGTGGTTAATTAGCATTTAATTAATGCTAATTATTACCCTTTTTCCATTGAAATGTGCCTATAAATTGAGGCATTCTCTGATAGTTTCAATACACAACACCACAATTGAGTGCATTCTCAGAGAGTGAGAGATAAAGAGAGTAGTGAGAGGTTAGAGAGAAAATTGTGAGTTTCTCCTAATACTTGTTGTATCTCCTTTATCTAGTAGATGTGTGTTTTCTCCTATTATAAGAGAGAGGTTATCGTCAATTATACTCTCCTTATATTAGAGAGAAGTAGTTGTAATCCTTTTGTCAATAGTGAAATCCTTCTATCGTTTGCCCGTGGTTTTTACCCCGAATTAATTTGGGGGTTTTCCACGTAAAATCTGGTGTTTCTTGTTTTTCTCATTTCTACTTCAGTTGTAATTGTGTGCCCAGTTCCACAACCGATCCTAACATACATCAGATGGGCAAACTAATATATAGAGCCCTCACAGAGCAAACTGGCCAATGATACAAATTAATAAAAAGAATGATTTGAACCACGGCATAAACAATTCAAATTGGAATATCAGTATAAGGAATACTATAAAATAGATAAATAGTGGTCTTTGTATATATGATTAGCAAACAAATAGATAGAAACATAACAGAGAAAATAGCCAATCATATCAACAAAGATGGAATAGCATAACAACTTCAAGACTTCATCAAAGCAATACAAACCATAACACAGTCTGGTAATTAATACTAATACCAAAAATGAAGGACAATGACAGCGGATCCTGACAAAAAATGAATACCACTAGCAAAATTAAGAAAGCAACGAATAAATTATACCTATTTGCAAACTAGTTCAGCCTTCTACTTCATCACCAACCGAGAACCGAAAGAAAAGAAAAATAAAAAATTAAACGACAAATAGAAGTAGAATAAATTCAAGCAAATAATATTGCGTAAATAAAATGTTTTAAACTTCACCACAGGAATGTTTGAGTACCTCAAATGCAATGAGAGCTTTGTGAATTTTTCATTTATATTTATAGGAAGCAATCAACCGGAAGAGAAGAATTCTAGCACTTACAGAATTGTAATGATGGAATGAAAATCTCATTTCCATAATTAGATAAGATTGAATCATATTGGGAAATCAGCCTGAATATGATTTCATGTTTGTCCCACGATCTTGCTTTCAAATTGAGAAATACCAAAAGAATAAGAAAAATAAATATGTAGGGAAATAACAATACAAAATTTAGGTGGAAAACTCCAAAATCGGAGAAAAACCACGGGCAGACCGTCAAAGTTTTCCACTATATGAAAAATTTTTACAATCATATCATATAGACTTTTCACTCGCCGAACCCCAACCCGAAGTATTACAAGAAAAATAACCCAAACTTTACCACGCCTAATTTTCTACTTTTTGTACAAGCCACAAACAGTTATAAGAAAACTCTCAAGATACTAGACTCACAATTTTTCCTCTAAAGCTGGTCGCCCCCAAGTATTACAGAGAAAAATACATAAAGTCTTACCACACTCATCAATTGCTATTCTTTTGACTACCCACAAAGGCCACAAAACTAGAGTGCTAAACTACTATTTCTCAACCCATAGATAAGGAAATTTTTGGCCTGCAAGTCATATAAGAAAATCGGTGACTACACAACATGTTGAGAAAAGGGAAATAACACAACACGCCATGATTCTTTTCTGATTTAAGATGGGCATCAACTTGTGAAGTAGTTCCAATGAAAACAAGCGGTAAAAAGAATAAAAAATTTGAAGCAATAAAATAAAAAATAATGTGTGGACGAAAACAAAAAGAGTTATTATTACTTAAATACATTCAAAATAATTAAATTAAATTTAAATTTAAATTTAAATATAAATAAATAAGATGACAACCGAAAAAAATATAGTAAATAAATAAGTGAAGACATTTATAGGGAGTCGAGTGAAGAAGTAACTTCCAATTGAAGTGAGAGCTGAATCAAATTTACGTAAGTATGTAAAAAAAATAAATAAATACGTTTGCAAAATGACGACAATCAGTGGATGTTAAAAATGAGTGCAGCCGATGACCACACAATGAATGTTCAAAATCCGTGAAGTGTTTTCCAATTTAGTTGTTACAACGAAGTATAGAATAAGAATAAGAATATGATGGAGAATAAAAGGAAGAAGAAGAAAAATAAGAAAAATTAGGCAAACAATATCGTGACAACAACCAAATCAAGGCGGCATGTTTATTTCCTGATTTAAGATAGACGCCCTCATACGAAGTATTTTTCAATTTTTAAAAAATATATATAAATTAAATCCAAAATATAAATAAATAAGGAAACAAATTCACAGTGACTAAAGATGCTATAAATGAAAAGAGCCCGTTGGAGAAGTGTTTTCCAATTTAATTGATACGGTGAAGTAGAATAAGAATATTTTGAAGAAGAAAAGAAAGAAGAAGAAAAATAAGGAAAATCAAACGATGAAACCTGCTATAGTGGTGAAATTTGCAATTGAAGTACCTCATCGACCACAAAATTATGCAAACATTCGACAGCATAAAATCGGCGAACGAAGTTAAGGAAACCCACGATAAAGAAAGAATTTACCAAAAGAAAGATAAGGACAAATTAATGGCGGAAAAAGGATGGAAAGAAGGACAACAAAACGCAAAAGAAAAAAGAAGCACCATGTCACGACCCGACCATTTTCGGAAGATTTTAGAGACGAACTTGTCGGAATTGGCAGTAGAAATCTCTAGAATACTTTTACACAAAACCATAGAAGATTCTAGGTCCATCCTATAGAATGATTTAGTGTATCCTATAGTGTAAATATCTAAGATATTTTGGTTGATTATTGTGGATAATTCTAGAAGGGAATTGTAGGCCGTTAGATCAAAATGATCTCCACCGTCCATTGAGGAGGTGAAAAGCATAAATAGGAGAGAGATGCCTCATTTGTAACCATCCAAGTTCTTGGAAAGCTTTCTTGTAATACAAAGTTTCTTCACAAACTCTTAAGTGTTTTCCCTTTGCCTTTGTTCCTCTAAAGTTCTCATCGCCTAGCAACTTTGTTTGGGGAGGCTGACTTAGCATTGAGTCTTGCGCGGGGCAGACATTTGAAGCACTAAGGCCGCGCGTTACTTGTGTTCAAACAACAAGTGCGTAATACGTGGTATCAAAGCTAAGGTTGAGACATCGGAATGGGGAGAAAAGGTGACAAAAACAAGGGTACCCTTGAGTCTCATACTACCCTGGAGGAGGAAACTCAAAGTCTAAATCCTAGCCAAGCCCATGAAGAAAAGGAGGTTCGGGACGAGACGACGAAGGAGTTCGTTAACTTGGTGCGGGCTCACGTTGACTCCATGGAGAAGTCCCTTACGAATCATGAGAAGGATTGTGGGGAACAGTTCTTGGTGTTCATGCAAGACCTTGACAAGGTCTTGAAAGGCCAAGGCTCTATGAGAGATGGGATCTTTATGTTGAAGAATAAGGTCCTCAGTAAGCACCGAGTACTGGAGAGCAAGGTTATGGATGCAGTGTCCGCAATGCAAGCACAGCTTGATCGGTTTTGCGAGGAGATGCGCAGAGATATTGCGGCTTGTTAGCGGCTCACGGCGACTGGTTCAAGGACTAGTCCAGTACATGCTCCTAAGGTTGATTGCCCTATACCAAAGGAGTATGATGGCAAGCGGGATGCCAAAACCATTGGGGACTTCCTATGGCTATGGAAGTGTACTTTGAAGGATTGAATATCCTTGATGATGGGACTAAGGTACGTACGACTACTATGTACCTAGTAGACATCGCTTCTCTAAGGTGGTGCCGTAAGTATGCCGACATAGAGAAGGGAACTTGTAGGATAGATACATGGGATGACTTTAAGAAGGAATTGAAAAGAGAATTCTACCCCAATAATGTAGTATATGAGGCGAGGAAGAAGCTTAGGAAACTAAAGCATAAGAACAACATTCGTGAATATGTAAAAGAATTCACTACCCTTATGCTTCAAATCCTAAGTATGTCGGATGAGGATCTCATCTTCTACTTCATCGACGGATTGCAAAATTGGGCTAAACAAGAGTTGCAGCGTTGAGGAGTAAAGTCGATCACTGAGGCCATAGCAGTTGCGGAGTCCTTGACCAAGTACTAAAGGAGTGGAGATTTATCGAAGAACAACAAAAAATCTAAAGGTAACTCGATCAAGGGCGGGGGAGAGAAGAAGTATAAAGGTCCACAGAAGGGAACAAGCCATTCGATGATAAGAGGAAAGGTTCTTCTTATGCACCTCGCAATGGATGCTTTGTATCCAACGGGCCTCATGCAATGCGGGATTGCCCCAAGCTGGGATCTTTGGTGGTTATGGCGGAGGAACGGTTTTCATCCTCTAGCCAAGAGAACTCGGAGGAGCACATGGGGTCTTTGCAACTCTTCAATGCCCTCAATGTTAAGCTCGTTTCTAGTAATGACAAGGGGCTTTTTTACGTTGATGTCGACATTAGTGGCCGACCAAGTCAGGCAATGGTTGACACTGGAGCTACCAACTTCATGACCATGGACGAAGTAGGAGGTTGGGCCTTCACATTGAAAGGGGCGGAGGACTTTTCAAGACAGTGAATACCACCATGAAACCCCTTAGTGGCGTAGTTCACGGAGTGGAACTTCGCCTTGGCTCATGGCGAGGACAAACAGAATTCTCGGTAGCGCCTATGGATGATTTTCGCTTGGTCCTCGGGTTAGATTTCTTCTGGAAGGCTAATGTTGTTTCCATGCCTTCCTTCTGGCCGGTTTGCATCTTATACAGAAGCAACTCGTGCATGGTTCCGACGGTGTCGATAGGCACCAAGGAGGCCAGACAACTTTCGGCCATGCAAGTTGCTAAAGGATTAAAGAAGGGTGAACCAACGTTCCTAGCGGCGCTCAAGGTGGACCGACTCGAGGGCGAGACTAAGATGGAGTCACAAGACGATGACTTGCCCAAACTTATCAAGGATATCCTCAAGGAGAACGAAGATGTTATACCACCAGAGTTACCTAAGAAGCTACCACCTAAGAGAGAGGTGGATCACAAGATTGAGTTAGAGTCGGGTGAGAAACCGTCGGCCATGGTCCCCTATTGAATGGCTGCGCTGGAGTTGGAGGAATTGAGAAAGCAATTGATGGAGTTGGTTGACACCGGGCGGCTTCGACCATCAAAAGCACCTTATGGCGGGCCGGTACTATTACAGAAGAAGCATGATGTCTCATTAAGGATGTGCGTGGACTATCGAGAGCTCAATAAGTTAACTATCAAAAACTGATATCCTATGCCTTTGATTGCCAATCTATTTGATAAACTTGGTAGTGCAAAGTATTATACAAAGGTGGATCTTCAAAAAGGCTACTATCAAGTAAGAATTGCCAAAGGAAATGAGCCCAAGACTGCTTGTATAACTCGGTATGGGTCCTTTGAGTGGTTGGTGAGGCCTTTCAGCTTAACCAACGCCCCGACCACATTTTGCACACTCATGAACAAGATATTCCAACCATACTTGGATCGTTTTGTGGTGGTCTATCTTGATGATATTGTCATCTATAGTAACACTTTGGAGGAGGATGCCGAGCACTTGCGAACTATCTTTGGTGTATTGTGGTAGAATGAGCTCTATGTTAAGAAATCAAAGTACTCATTGCTAAGGAGGAAGTACCATTCCTTGGTCACATCATTTGGCATGGACGCTAAGAATGGATAAGGCAAGGGTTAAGGCAATCATGGAATGGGAGCCACCAACCAAGGTAACTGAACTTCGCTCATTCCTTGGTCTAGTGAATTATTATCAGCGTTTCATTTGTGGGTACTCTACCCGAGCGGCTCATTTGATGGACCTCTTGAAAAAGAACAATGCATGGGAATGGTTTGAGAAATGTCAAAGGGCCTTTCAGGATTTGAAGACGGCAATAAGCCAAGAACCCATCTTAGCGTTGCCGAATTTTGCTAAGACATTTGAAGTTCATACGGATGCCTCGGACTTTGCTATTGGAGGAGTTCTCATGTAAGAGGGGCATCCTATTGCCTTTGAAAGCTGCAAGCATAATGACACTGAGTGGCGTTACACGATACAAGAGAAGGAGATGACGGCGATCATTTATTGCTTGCGGGTATAGCGCCACTATCTGCTTGGTGCCAACTTCGTAATCAAGACGGATAACGTTGCCACGAGTTACTTCCAAACTCAGAAAAAGCTCAGCCCGAAACAAGCTTGTTGGCAAGATTTCTCGGCGGAGTTCAACTACGATTTGGAGTACAAACCTGGGAAGGCGAATATGGTGGCCGATGCTCTAAGTCGAAAAGCTGAACTTGCTGCCATCACCCGAGCCAAGGGCACCCCACTTGACTCGATCAAGGAAGGGATTGAGCATGACCCATTTGGCCAAAGAACTCCTCAAAGCCACACGAGAAGACCGAACAAGGAAGTTTTGGGAGGAGGATGGCTTAATTTATACAATCGGACATCGAGTTTATGTCCGAAAGTGGAGCAATTTATGTCACGACATAGTGATGGAATGTCACGATACTAAGTGGGTCGGTAATTCTAGCCAAGAGAGAACTTTAGCACTGGTGGAGCAACCTTACTTTTGACCCCAAATGAAAGAGCAAATGGAGCAATATGTGAAGACTTGTCTTGTGCGCTAACAAGATAAGTGGAGATGAAGAAGGCCACAGGGTTATTGGAGCCACTATCCATACCCAGTGTTCTAAAAGGCTCCAAAAGGTGCCGCCTAGGCATGCCTAGGCCTGAGGCGAGCATAGGCGTGCCCAGGCACGCACCTTTTTTTTGAACGAGCTGTTTTTTTTAATTGGCCAAGAAAAATTAACAATTATGATAAAATTAAAAAGCCATTAAGGTTTTGCCAATCAAATTTATCTTATCATAATTCAAAAACTTCTGACAAAAGACTCCAAACTCCAAAAAACAAAAAAGGTGATGGGTTAAATAACTCTATTCTTGTCTCTTAATATAGATGGGGCGATGCATTGTTTAAATTTTTAATTTTCATATGATTCAGTATCTCGTCAACTATTTGTGTATACAATTTTTCGGCACTAATCGTATGAGAACAAGTGATCGAGGTATTAATAATTTTGAAACTAATATTGTAGAAAAGCTTAAAAATAGGTTGAAGTTTGCATATAATTTTTAAAATGTGTATTTTTTTAATACAGTTATCACTCTAGAACAATTAAAATAATAAAAAAATCAAAAAGGCCTTTTCACTCTTAGGCTTCGCCTAGGAGCGCATAGGCTTCTGATGAGAATCACAGAGGTCAAAACAAAGTTCGTGTACCAGAAGGTCCCATTACGAGGTCAAAGGCTAAAAAGATCAAGAAGCAATGATGGGATTAATTCAAAAATTGTGGATTAAGGCTTAAGCAGAAAAGGAGTTCAATTTTGAACTTGAATCAAGCGATGAGGAGCCACAAACAATCACATTAATTGAGGTTGAGGAGTCGCGCCAAAGCGAGTTGAAGAGCACAAGTTTTGATCAACAAATTGAGACCCAATTAGCAAATGATGTAGAAGAGGTCTTGGCTTAAGGCGTGGGCGTGCCTTGTTTCCACCATTTTGCAGCAATTTATTTGAAGAAGAAGTCATGAGCTAAAGCGTGGGCACACCTTACCATATAGGCATTTCTAGGAAATTTTCCTTATTTTTCCCATATTCTATTTTTAGTAGTTTTGTTATAAATATTTTTTCATGGCATTTTTTTATTCTCTATATTGGGTAGAATTTTAGGTAAATTAGGTTGCTTTCCCTACAACCAATAGTCTAGGGTTTTCTATTATATATTTAAAGGATCGTTGTTCCATTGTAAGCAACAACTTTGAATCTTAGTTGGAGTAAAACTCTTTTGTGACGAAAATTATCTTTTCTTCCATTGTTTTTTTTAGAACTTTTCGAACTCTACAAGAGATCATCGTTCTTGTACGAGTTCAACCATCAATCGAAGGTTATCGTTTCCGCATCTTATTGGGTTCAGGGTTAACATACCCTAGATTCTTGAGTCGTGAAGCGTGGGTTGGAGATTACCACTTTCTATTCGATTTTAGCTTTTCTGGGGTTGTTCCAATGTTGTTGTGGGTTTTGTTGGCATCGCTTCAATGGGGTTCTCATCCGTTGGTATCAGAGCTTAGCTCTAAAATCGGGTAATCTATCCTTTTTTAATTTTATTTGTTCTTCATGTTCTTACTGAAAAGCAAAAAACATAAAAAAAAAAAAAGAAAAAGAAAATTTACTGTTTGCCGAATCTGCCCGGACTTTGTCAGCATCCGTTTTTGGCGAGCTAGTAGTGAATTTTGAGTAAAAACGACCCGATAAATAAGATCTGTAGGGGACTACTGACCCAAGGCGTTTTTATGAAAATCGGTCGTTTAGGGCTCTAAAATTTCATATTTTAACTGTTCGGTCATTTTTTCAATTTCTTTTCAATTCTTTTGTTTTGTTAATAGCAAGCAAATAAATTCCACTTGCTATTGGGTCAAAATTCTTCTCCAGCAGTGTATTTCTTTGATTGTTTGTGTATTAGATCTCTCAAAGAACAACCTTCTCGAGTTTAGTTGGTTACGTTCTTTGAAGGACTTGGCGAAAAGAAATAGAGTGGAAAAAAGGCAAGAGTGGTGAGTACATCATCGGGTAAAAGCCTAAATTGTGTGGTACATGAGTGATAAAAGACATGAGGACACTTATCACTGAAGCACAATGACTACCGTTGGGCAAGAAAACAATCAAGTGATGGAAGTGCTTAGAGATGTGGTTACGAGGCTAGAAAGGCTTGAGGCAAGGAGGGATGAACCACAAGGTAGGGTTCATAATGACCGAACAAGAAATAGGCGAGAAGCTAGAGGTGAAGGAGAAGAAGATTCAGGAAGTGATGAGAGTGGCGATCATCATTTGATTGTTGGGAGGTATAGAGGCGATAGAGGAGTTAGAAAGGATCATCGAGGTCGTGATGGAGTGGATGAGAATATTGGGAGCATCAAAAATGAAAATCCAATCTTTTCGGGGTAGAAGTGATCCAAAGGCTTATTTGGAGTGGGAAAGAAAGGTGGAGTTGATCTTTGAATGCCATAATTACTCAGAAGAGACGAAAGTAAAGTTGGCAGTTATAGAATTTACCGATTATGCATTAAGTTGGTGGGATCAACTGATGATTAGTAGGAGAAGGAATTTTGAGAGGAGTATAGAGACGTGGGGTGAATTGAAAACTATTATGAGAAAAAGATTTGTACCGAGTCACTACTATCGGAGTCTCTATAAAAAATTGCAAACCCTTACTCAAGGATCAAGAAATGTGGATGACTACTACAAGGAGATGGAGATGGCCATGATGAAGGCTAATATAGAAGAGGATAGAGAAGCTACCATGGCAAGGTTTTTGAGCGGGTTGAATAAAAACATAGGCAATATCGTGGAGTTACACCATTATGTTGAATTGGAGGAGATGGTGCACATGGCTATGAAGGTGGAAGAGCAATTAAAGAAGACGGGGTAGGATAAGTACCCTTCGGGGTCTAGCTCGTCTTGGAAGTCAAAGTGGAGTAATGAGAGGAATGACCGTAGTACTACAAATGGGAAGACCGAGTTTACTAAGGGAAAAGAAGTTGGGTTTAACAAAAATAAACCCAAAGTTGAGCCTATATCTACTCGGAGTAGAGAAATTGAGTGTTTTAAGTGTAGAGGTCGTGGGCATGTGGCATCCGAGTGCCAAAATCGGAGGGCGATGATTGTGAGAGATGGTGAGTGGACTTCTAAAGATGAGGGTATTGTGGGCCATGATCTAGAACGTGAGGAAAGTGATAGTGAGGAGGAGATTGTGGAAGGAGCTGTGAGTCCACCAAAATCACTAGTCACAAGGAGAGCACTTAATACCAGTCTAAGGTTAGTGAAGCTGACCAGCAAAGGGAAAATATTGTCCACACTAGGTGCTACGTTGGAGATAAGGGTGTAGCATAATTATAGATGGGGGAAGTTGCACCAATGTGGCTAGTACAACGATCGTGGAGAAATTGGGTTTACCGGTGTTGAAGCATCCGAATCCCTACAAATTGCAATGGTTAAATGATTGTGGCGAGGTGAAGGTGAATAAGTAAGTTCTTATCAACTTTAACATAGGAACCTATTGTGATCGTGTTTTATGTGATTTAGTTCCAATGCATGCCACACACATCTTAGTGGGAAGACCATGGCAATATGATAGGAAGGCGATATATGATGGGCGCAAAAATCAGTACAGTTTTCAGAAGGATGGGAAACCGGGTGTACTTTTACCTTTGAGTCCAAGTGAAGTCTATAGAGATCAGATGAAGCTCAAAAGTGAGATAGAGGAAAAAGAAAAGAATGGAGAAAATGAAAAAAGTGGAGAGAGCGGAAATACAAGTGGAAAAAAAAATGAGAGTTCAAAAAAGGAGAGGATGAACTTGAGAGAAAAAACAGACAAAAGAGGGAAGGCAAGAAAAAAGTGTGTTTCTATACAACGTGTGGTGAGGTTAAGAGGGCCATTCAAGGGAACCAACAATTACTTTTGTTGGTATACAAGGAGTCACTCCTTGTGGTTGATGAGTCTCACAAATCCATACCAACTTGGCTGCTTCTTTGTTGCAGGAATTTGAAGATGTCTTTCCGGGGGAAATGCCTAGGGGGCTTCCATCCATTAGAGGTATAAAACACCAAATTGACTTTATCCCTTGGACAGTCATTCCAAATCGACTGGCCTAAGTAACCCTGAAGAAACAAAAGAACTTCAAAGGCAAGTTGAGGAATTGATGAGCAAAGGATATGTGGGGGAGACCATGAGCCCTTGTGCTGTGTCTGTGCTACTTGTGCCTAAAAAGGATGGGACATATAGAATGTGCATTGATTGCCAAGCAGTCAATAACATCACGGTAAAATATCGACATCCTTACCTAGGCCAGATGACATGTTAGATGAATTGCATGGGTCTTGTATTTTCAGTAAAATCGATTTGAGGAGTGGATATCACCAAATAAGAATGAAGGAAGGTGATGAGTGGAAAACTTCCTTTAAAACTAAATATGGCTTGTATAAGTGGTTGGTCATGCCCTTTGGTCTTACTAATGCACCTAGTACGTTTATGAGATTGATGAATCATGTTTTGCATGCATTCATAGGAAAGTTTGTGGTAGTATACTTTGATGACATTCTCATTTATAGTAAGAATTTGGAGGACCATGTTGAGCATTTAAGATGCGTGCTTGTGGTTCTAAGAGAGGAAAAGTTGTATGCTAACCCTAATAAATGTCACTTTTGCATGGAAAAGGTCCTTTTTCTTGGCTATGTAATTAATGCTACGGGTATTGAGGTAGATGAGGAAAACATCAAAGCCATCAAGGAGTGGCCCGCTCCTAAGAGCAGCACCGAAGTACGACTTCCATGGTTTAGCTAGTTTTATCGACAATTTATTAAGGATTTTAGCACACTTGTTGCACCACTTACTAAGGTTGTTAAAAAGAACGTGGGATTTAAATGGGTTAAGGATCAAGAAAATGCATTTAATGCTATTAAAGTTAGATTGTGCACTGCGCATGTGTTGGCATTATCTAACTTTAATAAAACTTTTGAGATTGAATGTGATGCCTTCGAGGTAGGTATTAGTGCTGTTTTAATGCAGGAAATGAGACCAATAGCCTATTTTAGTGAAAAGCTCAATGGGGCAACCTTAAATTACTCAACGTATGACAAAGAGCATTATGCATTAGTGAGAGCATTGGAGACTTGGCAACGTTACCTATGGCCGAAGAAGTTTGTAATCCATACCAACCATGAGTCCTTGAAGTACTTGAAAGGACAAGGTAAGTTGGGCAAGAGGCATGTCAAGTGGTTGGAGTTCATTGAAACCTTCCCATATGTCATCAAGTACAAATAAGGTAAAGAGAATGTTGTAGCCAATGCATTATCGAGGAGGTACGCTCTTATTACCACATTGAACACAAAATTGTTGGGTTTTGAATACCTTAAAGAGATATATGTTAATGACTCTGACTTTGGTAATGTGTTTAGTGCATGTGAGACAGTGGCTTGTGATAAATTTTATAGGCATGATGGGTTTTTGTTTCGGGAGAGTAAAGTGTCCATTTGTTCTATGCGTGAGTTGCTAGTGAGAGAAGCCCATGGGGGAGGTTTAATGGGATATTTTGGGGGTAAGAAGGACCTTGGACATACTACAAGAACATTTCTTTTGGGCCAAAATGAAACGGGATGCACAACGAGTATGTTCTAGATGCGTGACTTGCAAAAGAGAAAAATCAAAGGTTTTACCTCGAGGTTTGTATGCTCCATTGCCCGTACCTAGTGAACCTTGGATTGAAATTGTAGTGACCGCGAATTTCCTAAATAAAAAATATTTAATTAAAAAAAATCTCGAGCATGTCGCTACTACTTCACCTATAAAATTTAATAGCGTACACTCGTCTAGTTGAAATATATTTAATTATTATAAGAAAATGATTTTTTTTTTAATTTTATTTATTTATTTATTTTAATTTTTATAATTTACGTTTGAGGACCAAACTTTCAAATTTATTTATTTTAGCCCCTAAAGATTGTTATCTTATTCACTATTGCCCATTTAAGGCCCAATTGAGCTCTTTCCCTAAGAGACCCTTTAAATACTCATTGATAGGACTTCCCCAAACCCTACCCCCATTTTTTAAGATTTCTTAATATTTTCATTTATATCTCTATTCCATTTTCCTTTTATTTAGTATTACACTCTATTGAGTAGTTGGTAGTCTATTATCCCAAGATTATCACACACCCGCACAAAATCCGGCCACCACTGCCACAACCTCACAAAATTCGGCCAATACACCACCAACCACGGCGTTCATTGCGCCACCAACTCCACCACCATCATCACCATCATCTCAGCAACATACACGCACACACACGTATATACATACATATATACATTCACTCCATAGTCACAGCCAAGAACTCACGCACACATACACGCATAATCTCAGCAAAGGAACAACACTCACATCCAAAACTCCACTTCACAACACAACAACCCTACGTACACCTTCCCCTACCTACATAGAACATCGTAGAACCATTTTATTTTGAGAATTGTTAAAGATTTGGTCCAATTTCGAAGATACCCAAATCTTGCCCTAACTGTTCTAGCTTTGGTTTCTCCCCATGTACTCGATATTTCCCTCAATTAACGTAGCCAACAGCTTCACCTCGCCCAACCTTACCGTTGCCGGCGATTGGAGCCGCCGCGTCGCCACCAAAGACTGCCGACTGCCCCTCTGTTCGGCCCAGTGAGAGAACCGGGAGAGAGGGAGAGAAGCCGAGCCATGTTTGAACCTTTCTCTTAATATAATTAGGATATTGCACCATTAGTCCCTCGTTTCCTTTATTTAATTTAAGTTGGCCCCTTTGCTTTAGTTAATTTACCAATTATTAACTTTTAATTGTTGTATTTAGCCCCCAACTGTTATTTCCAAATCAAACCCCCTCTCCCCACTTTATTTATCTTAATTAAGTGAGCCCTCAAATTTTATTTAAATCTCATAATCCCTAACTTTCAATTATTGTAATTTGAGCTCTAAACTTTTATTTCACATTTAATCCTTCAATTTCTTATTCCTATTTAAGTTAACCCCCAAACTTTAATTTCATCTTAGTCGTCTATGTTTTAAAAATCTTATAATTGATTCCAAAATATTTTTAGTTGAATTTTATTGCATATTAGGTCCTCAAACTATCCAATTCTTTCAAATTGATCCCCAAACTTTTATATTCATTCAATTTTGGTCCCAAAACCTCTATATTATCTATAAATATGTAATATTTAAGAATATTAACATAAACTTAACTCCTTATTGGCTAGACGAGGTGTACGGACAGCTAGAGAACTGATTTCTCACCATTAGTAGGCTCAATACTTGGCGAAAAGGTTTAAGGTAGATCCCCTTTCTTAAAAGTTTCTTTCAAATATGCGCATTTGCAATTAATATTGTTATAAATACTGTATGCAAATATTATGTGACGATAGGCTTTTTTTAGCCTACTTATGACGTGTTTCCTCGGCACTATGACGATAGGCTCTTAGCCTACTTACGACGTATTTTAATAGCATTATGATGATAGGCCTTTAGCCTAATATATTATAACGACGTGCTATTAAACACTATGATAACGTGCATGATTAAGAGGGATGATGAACTAACCTGTATTACTACTTATTCGTATTTTATGATAAATAATCATTATGTGCAATTAATTTGTAATATATATTAATTGTTGTGTGCGGGGTCTATTGAGTATTTTAAATACTCATGTCTTTTCTATCAGCTAAACAAATTGCAGATTAAGGAATTGGAGGAGTGACGAGGCGTGGGAGGCACTTAGGACCACTAAATAAATAGTTTTATTTTTGTTGGTTTGCTGAATACTTTTGGAACCATTGAAGTATGTATTGAATGTTTTGAACTACTTATTAGTACTTACTACGGATGTTGAATTTCAAGAGATCGAACCTATGTAAGATACTCTAAGTGTGTTCGTTATTTTAAATGAATTTTCGTATCTCACTTATTTGTCATTTTCCGCATTTATTTATATTATTAAAAAGAAAGAGACATAAACCATGAAATGTTTCAAAGACAGAACTAACGTTCTGGGTTCTTAGAACCAGGACCAAGAAAGGTAAGGATTCAATCTTTGTGGTCGTTGATAGGTTTAGCAAAATGACACATTTTATTCCTTGTCATAAAACAGATGATGCCACCTACATAGCTGACCTATTCTTTAGGGAGATAGTACAACTCCATGGGGTTCCTAGGAGCATAGCATCGGATAGAGGTTTTAAGTTTCTTAGCCACTTCTGGAAAGTTTTGTGGGGTAAGATTGGAACTAAACTATTGTTTTCAACTACTTGTCACCCATAGACTGATGAACAAACTGAGGTAGTCAATAGAAACTTAACTCAACTTCTTCGCACTATCTTTCGAAAGAATTTGAAAAGTTGGGAAGAGAGTTTAGCTTTTGTTGAATTTTCTTATAATAGAAGTATTCATTCTACTACTGAGTTTTCTCCTTTTGAAGTTGTTTACGGTTTTAATCCATTAACTCCTTTGGATTTAATTCCTTTACCTGTTGATGAGAGGGGAAGCTTAGATGGGAAGAGAAAGTTGTGCTAGTAAAGTCTCTCCATGAAAAGGTTAGGCTTCAGATCGAAAAGAAGAATGACCACTATTCCAACCAAGGTAATAAAGGTCAAAAGCCAGTAACTTTTGAGCCAGGGGATTGGGTATGGCGTCATTTGCGAAAGGAGCGATTCCTTAATCTAAGGAAGTCCAAATTGCAACCTCGTGGAGATGGCCCATTCCAAATTGTTGAGAAGATCAATGACAATGCCTGCAAACTTGATCTTCTAGGTGAGTATAATGTTTCTGCTTCCTTTAATGTTTCTGATTTATCCCCTTATGATGCAAATGAAGATTTGAGGACGAATCCTTTTCAAGAGGGAGGGGATGATGAGAATCACAGAGGTCAAAACACAATTCGTGTACCGGAAGGTCCGATTACGAGGTCAAAGGCTAAAAAGATCCAAGAAGCAATGATTGGATTAATTCAAAAATTGTAGATTAAGGCTCAAGCAGAAAAAGAGTTCAATTTTGAACTTGAATCAGGCAGTCAGGAGCCATGAACAATCACATTGATTGAGATTGAGAAGTTGCGCTAAAGCGAGTTGAAGAGCACAAGTTTTGATCAACAAATTGAGACCCAATTGGAAAATGATATAGAAGAGACCCAATTGGCAAATGATATAGAAGAGGTCTTGGCTTAAAGCGTGGGCGCGCCCTATTTTCACCAGTTTGCAGCAGTTTATTTAAAGAAGAAATCATGAGCTAAAGCGTGGGCACGCTTTACCATATAGGCATTTCTAAGAAATTTTCCTTATTTTTCCCATATTCTATTTTTAGTAGTTTTGTTATGAATATTTTTTTATTGTATTTTTTTAATTCTCTATATTGGTTAGAATTTTAGGTAAATTAGGTTTCTTTCCCTACAAGCAATAGTCTAGGGTTTTCTATTATCTATTTAAAGGATTGTTGTTCCATTGTAAGGAACAACTTTGAATCTTAATTGGAGTGAAACTCTTTTGTGAGGAAAATTATCGTTTCTTCCATTGTTGTTCTTAGAACTTTTCAAACCCTACAAGAGATCATCGTTCTTGTGCGAGTTCAACCATCAATCGAAGGTTCTCGTTTCCGGATCTTATTGGGTTTAGGGGTTAACATACCCTAGGTTCTTGAGTCATGAAGTGTGGGTTAGAGATTACCACTTTCTATTCGATTTTAGCTTTTCTGGGGTTGTTCCAAACTCGTGGGTTTCGTTGGCATTGCTGCAATAGGGTTCTCATCAACTTCCAACGCTTGAGGCTTGGACACGCCGCCTTGTCACGCCTCGTGCCTTTTAGAGCCTTGCCGTACCCGAGAAACCTTGGGACTCGATCACCATGGACTTCATCTAGACGTTACCCAAGTCAGAGGGCTTTGGATCTAGCTTAGTTGTGGTGGATCGATTCTCTCAGTTTGCTACATTCATACTGACCACTAAGGATTGCACGACAGAGGAGGCGGCACGTCTATTCTTTAAGAACGTCATGAAGTATTGGGGATTGCCTAGAAGTATTATTAGTGATTGCGACCCCCATTTTACGGGTCAAATGTGGTCGGAGTTGTTTAAGATGCTCGGGGCGAAACTACACTTCTCCACAAGTTTTCACCCCCAAACTGATGGGCAAACTGAGCTGGTGAATAGCTTGTTAGAAGGTTATTTAAGGCACTTTGTGAGTACCAACAAGCGAGATTGGGTGAAGCTACTTGATGCTGCCTAATTCTCGCATAACTTGCAAAGGCGTGAGGCTATGAGGCATAGTCCATTTGAGTTAGCTACTGAACAACAACCACTCACTCTTCATACTTTAGCTACTTCCACAGGCGATGGGAGAAGCCCGAGCGCCTTTAAGATGGCTAAGTCATAGGAAGAACACGCTGATGTAGCTCGAGGGTGCTTAGAGAAAGCACGAAGGCACATGAAGAAGTGGGTGGATGAGAACAGAAGATCCTTAAAGTACAACGTTGGAGATGAAGTCCTTGTGAATATAAAACCCGGCAATTCAAAGCCTATAGAAGTGTTCACAAGGGCTTGGTGCACAAGTACGAGGGACCTTTTCCTATTGTTGCTCAGGTTGGCAAGGTGTCATATCTCCTTGACCTACCTAGCACCTTGAAGATCCAGCCAGTCTTCCATGTAAGTATGTTGAAGCCCTATCACCTAGACAAGGGAGACCCGGTGCGAGGTGAGTCACAATGGACTCCACCGATTGTGACCAAGTCTAATGACAAAGAGGTTCACGAGGTCTTGGAAGATCGAGTTGTGCGCAAGTCAGGCGTACCTCCAAACACTAAACTTTTAATCAAGTGGAAAGGTTTGCCCGAGGCCGAATCAATGTGGGAATCGCAAGGCGACTTTTGTCAATTCGAAGACAAGCTCAAGGAATTCTCGGCGTCGAGGGCATCGCAAAATTAGGCGGGTGAGAGTGTCACGACCAGACAATTTTTGGAAGATTCTAGAAGCGGACTTATCGGAATTGTCGATAGAAATCTCTAGAATACTTCTACACAAAACCATAGAAGATTCTAGGTCCATCCTCTAGAATGATCTAGTGTATCCTATAATGTAAATATCTAAGATATTTTGGAAGATTATTGTGGATAATTCTAGAAGGGAATTGTAGGCCGTTAGATCAAAACGATCTGCACCATCCATTGAGGAGGTAGAAAGTATAAATAGGGGAGAGATGCCTCATTTGTAACCATCCAAGCTCTTGGAAAGCTTTCTTGTAATACAAAGTTTCTTCACAAACTCTTAAGTGTTTTCCCTTTGCCTTTGTTCCTCTAAAGTTCTCATCGTTTAGCAACTTTGTCCGGGAAGGCTGACTTAGTGTTGAGTCTTGCACGGGACAGATGTTTGAAGCACTAAGGCTGTGTCTTACTTATGTTGAAACAACAAGTGCGTAACAACCAGCAGTCTATTCAGTTTCCTATATGCTGTTGGTTTGACTATCAAAATGCAGTGCAATCTCAACATTAGAGGAAACCAAACAGCAGCATAAGAACAGGAATTAGGATCAACAGACATCAACACAAGCATATGTAAATAGAAGAGGAAAATGCAAACACAAGAATAGGAATAAGAACACCAACAACAGCACCAACAGATGACAACCAAACCACATCCAAGAATAAGAAAAATTGATAATGATAATGTCAATTAACTGCCAAAAGTTATTACAGGTAAAAAATAGGAAAAGCAATATTCAACACACAAATTATAAATGTCAAAACAAACAATTGTGCTATAGCAATAGCCACCTAAATTCAAAATGTAATTCTAAAAAGCAAACTAAAATAACAAAAATGATCATTGTTTTGGCACACTGAATATATGAATAGACCAAGCTAGCTCCAAGCTTTCTCTTTTTCCACGACTTCGACTGTCCTTACCATCTAGCTTGTGGAAGAATCAAGAGTTGGTGAATTACCAATAGCACTGTCAACTTCATCCACATTCTGTTTGGAGGACGGTGAGTTGGATGGCTGCTCGTGATGCTCAATTGTTTGGCGCCGATTAACCTCACTGACAATGGAATAAATTGAATGAGACCTAGAAGATGAAACCAAATAATTCAATGAAACAAAATAAAATCCCTATATGTCAATATTGAACTCAAGAAGATACAAACATTGTTTGACTCCACTCTCGTTTCCATTGGAAACTTAAGATCGAAATCATCATCTGATTCATGGTCCTAGACAATGGTCATTCCAAAACACATGTAAGTAGTCTTCAAACAATTCATAAAATTACGCAAATGAATCAACTACATTAATTACCTTCACAACCAATGCACTCTTAAGCTTATGCATCGCAATAATATGTGGATCATTGCACATAGCATTTATCATGTAAGTTCTACCAACTCTAATGCTTGGACCATAATTACTGTTAACTTTATTTTTTTAAAAGTTAATTTATTGGCAGTTTCTAGTTTCAATTTTTTGTAATTAAATGAATTAAATTTTATATTTGATTAATTTAGTTATGAATTTTTTTGGGGTTGGACTTTATCTTAATTAATTATGCATGTGTGATAATTATCAAGAGCCCAACGTGGGTAAGGAAAACGTAATACGCATGTACTACAAATAGGATCTCCACATTCAATGCACCTTTTGTTATGGTAAGAGTCCATTTGGTGCACCTTACTCGATTTTGAAAAGTACAAATTAATGTAGGAGTTGTGAGTAAGGGTCGACTCCACAAGGAACAGTTCATCAATTTAGTAGACTTATGCTAATTAGTATGATTGGGGGGTTTTAGTAGATAAGGAATAAATATTGAATGCAAAATAAAATAACAAATAGAAGAGTTTTTGTAGACATTAAAAAAAAATTTTAGATATAAATTCTTTTGGGCCGGGTCAATTTTAATTAATTGACCCATTAAGCTAATCAAAATCCTCATGTCTATTTAGAACCCAAATTCAATTTAAAAGCCCCTACTTTTCTTAAACTTTATTTGATTTTGTTAAATATAATCTAAATATTGTATTTATATAAATCATTTAAATATATTAAGATAATTAGTAAATTTTTCAAGAGAATTATTCAAATTAATCGGATAATTCTTAAGTGGTTACAAGACTGTGCAAATATGCCTATAAATAGGCCACTAACCTTATTGTAGAGGGCCCCTTAAACAAGGAGTCAAGAGGAGAAGAGCTACAGGAATCCAGAGCCAAATACAAGAAGAAGAAAGGAGAAGAAGAGCATAAACACTCTTCAGTTCTCCAAAACCAAGCCGAAGTTAGGAAGGAAGGAAGAATAAGAGAAATAAATATCTTTTCAGTTCTTTGAATCCACAACGAAGTCGGCCACATCAAATCAAAGCTAAAATCAAATTCGGGACATAAAGCCCTTTCCGAAGATAAATCCAAAGTCGAAGAGTTAAAACGAAGCTCTTCAGCAAATCCACACCGCCAGCAAATCAAATCTTCCGGAACATAGGATCAAGCCACGTGGCCCCTCGTCTCCAACTACAGATCGATAATCAGAGAAGAGATCAAGTCAAGGGAATTACTCCACACCAAATCATCAAAATTCAATTTGTAGCAAAATCATTTGTATTATTTATATTAATACAAAATTTTACGCCTACAAATTTATGGCACTCCTTGTGGGACTCTCTTGCCTCTCATCTCTCGATCTACAGCAAATTTTAAATTTCAAATTCAACAACAAGATGACTAACGGAAAAGTAAAGCAAACCATATCAAACTTCGAGGAGACACTTGCTAAATTCCTCCATGCCACTAGAGTGAAAACAAGGGCTGGGAGATCTCGATTGGTGTCCGCACTAAGAAAGTTCTCCAAGAAGGGTAAGGCGAAAATCCTTGACCCTAAGAAAGTCGGCTCTTGTTCTCCAGGAAAAGCTAAAATTTTCCACAAGATAACCTCATTTTCCTAGAAAACCTTCGATCTAGCTCTACCTCAAATGAAGGGTCTGAAGCCGGATTGGTCAAAGCTATCTCTCCTCGAAAATGGGGAGATTACATGTCTTCCGAGGAGTCGCTCGAGGATGTGATTGTCACCGAAGCGGGTTCTAACTCAGATGAGAGAATTGAACAAATGGCTTTGGCAATGGAAAAGTTTTCGAAGTCCCTAGAGGAAAAAGACGCTCAAATCGCCGCCCTCATGAACAAATTGGAGATGAAGGAGTCGGCAAAGGAAGATGGCTACAAAGATGAAGGCTCTTCCAAAAATAGAGGCCCCGAAGAAGGCTCCTCTAAAGGTAAAGGTCCTGAAGCTCATGAAGACGAGCAGAAGAAGGACATGCACTATCGGACAATACTAAAAAATGCATTCTGGGACCCCGCACAAATCTCTATTGGTTCCCTATCAGTCCAGCAGTTGCAGCACATGATTGTTGATACCATCCGTGCCCAATATGGTGGTTCATCACAATCTTCACTCGTATATGCCAAACCTTACAGCCGTCGTATCGACTAATTGAGGATGCCCTTCGGCTATCAACCTCCCAAATTCCAATACTTCGATGGCAAAGGCAACCCGAAGTAACACGTTGCTCATTTCATTGAGACATGCAATAACGCAGGTACATCTAATGATATGATGGTGAAACAGTTCGTCCGCTCTTTCAAAGGCGCAGCGTTCGAATGGTACACCGATCGCCCAGCTGGATCGATCAATAGTTGAGATCAACTTGAACGCAAGTTCCTTACTAGTTTTCATAGCACCAGGCGTACGGTCAGCCTTCCAGAACTTGCCAGGACAAAACAAGGCAAGGAAGAGCCGTGGTGGAATACATTGACTGATGGAGGAATCTCGTGCTCAGCTGCAAAGAGCGCATAAGTGAGGCATCATCCATGGACATGTGCGTCCAAGGTATGCACTGGGGATTGTTGTACAATCCCCAAGCCAACATGCCCCATTCTTTTGAAGAATTGGCTACCCGAGCGCACGATCTTTAAATCCAGATTGCAAGGCACGGAAGTTACCTACCAAGTGATCCATGAAAACAAAAGCAGTTAAAGAAAGAAGTCAAAAAAGAGAGCAGGCCAGCTAAGTCAAAGGAAGCAATGGCCGTTTCCACAACTCCAGCAAAAATTATCTTCAAGAAATCAAATTCAAATCAGGCCCCAAAGCCAAAACAAGAAGTCAAGCCTAACAAGGCGGCAACCCAAAAGAAGGGTTTTCCAAGCCTAAAGGAGCTCCAAGAAAAGCAGTACCCATTCGCAGATTCTAAAGTCTCCGAAATTATGGGCCAGTTATTGGAGCAAAATGTAATTGAACTACCACCGCCGAAAAGGCAGATGAGGTTAGCCGAGTTGATCATCCGAAATACTGTAAATACCACCGAATTATCATCATTCCAGCTGAAAAATGCTTCGTACTAAAAGATCTCATTGTTCGCTTGGGCAATGAAAATAAAATCACACTCGAAACTGGTGAGAGCTGCACTGCAAATTGCTCAATGGTTTCATTCGGGTTGTTTGACCCAATCCCTATCCCGGATCTTAAGAATAAGTATCCTTCGATCCACAATACAGGGGTGTCTTTACTAAAATCGATTGAGGTCGGACCTCAATTGCCAGAGGGAGGGAGACTGGTGGAGTTTTGGGAAAATGGAGAAGTGACCGCTGAATACATCTACCCAGAGATAGATAAACCTCGTGCTCCCAACCGTCCTTCATTCTATGAAGTCATGACGGATGATTTAGACGTCTGGCAATCTGATGTTGAAACTGAAGATGAAATTGGCGATGGCTGGTCCACCTTCATAAGCAAGAAGAAGAAGTACCCAAAATCAGGCAGAGAAGGTAAAGCCTCATTTCTTAAACCTATTGCAGGGCGAACAATGGGGGCATTGAGTGAAGAAGTCCAGCCCATTAAAGAAACAACAGCGGATGATGGACTGGGGGCATGGACTCTCGTTACAAGAAGGCTCGAAAGGCTCCAAGGATGCCATGCTATAACAGCCTCAAAGAACCACAAAAGAAAATGAAGCGGTTGGACAATCAAAGGAAGAAGGCTAAAGTAAACAAAAAGGAATCGAAGAACGCAACTCCAGGAGTTGTAGCTGTGCCAACTCTGCCCAAACCGATAACCTTAGGAGATTATTTTCCTAAAGGTTATTTCAAAGGTCGGGCCGTGACTTCATATGTTACGAATGTCAAAGATAACAAGAAATTCAAAGCCAAGGAGAATGAAAAGGTTGAGGAAAGTTCGAAGCAAAGCAACAGGCTAGAAAAGGCTGTTGCCAGCCTCAACAAAATTTCCCCTGACATAAGTCTTTTCGGGATGCTTCAGCTCCTATTCAACGATCGTATGACTCTAATTGCAGCCTTGATCGATCTTGAAGAATATGAAGAGAAGATCTTCAAACCCACTAAGCTAGCTACTCGAAAAGATTGCATGGCTGCCATCACCTTCGGTGATGAGGATTTGCAATTGGGCTCTCGACTGCACAATCGTCCGTTGTACGTTAGTGGCTACATTCGAGAATCCAAAATTCGGCGCATCATGATCGGTTGCTGCTCGGCCATCAACATAATGTCCATCCACACCATGAAGAGGATTGGGATAAGTGTTCGGGATCTTGCGAAGAACAACATCATGATCCAGGGGTTCAACCAGAAGGGTCAACGAGCTATGGTTACAATCCGGCTAAATTTGAAAATCGGGGAGTTGATTTCATCAGCTCTCTTCCATGTCATTGATGCAAAAACATCATATGAACTGCTCCTAGGACGTGTTTGGTTGCACGAAACCGGAGTGATCCCTTCAACTTGGCATCAATGCTTCAAGTACAGCCAAGACGGAGAAGTTAAGTGTGTTGCAGCCGAAACAAAGCCGTTTCTCAATGAGGAGTCATACTTTTCCGGCGCCAAGTTCTACCTTGATGACGATCACAAAGTTGGAGTTCCCAACGCTAATGCTGACGGTAAGGGCGTAGTCAAAGTTGTAATCCTACCTCATCAGCTATCGATTGGCAAATCGAATTTTCACCGAGGAGAATCTTCTAATGGGAAGCAACCTGAAGTAGTCTCACAGAAGGAATTGACTTTCCCAATCCCCAGCATCCCACGGTTGTCGCCACCTTATGAGCTCGTGAAGGAATTTATGAAGAGTTCTGAAGTGTCAAAGGCTACAACAGCTACATCGAGCAATTCGAAACATGGCTCAAGTTCATCAAAACAAATCCCGCAATTTACTGAAAGCGGTGGTGAACCAAAGAGGATCTTTAAGGGGTGTTGTAATCCTCAAGCCAAGAAGCTATTGGAGAATGCCGGATATGGAAAATGAGAACCCCGAAAGTTGGGTGATCTTGATGCAATCCTTTCTAGTGGACACGCAGCCTCAGATGGGAAGTATGGATTGGGATACAATCCAAATCCCTCAAAGCCCATCAAGATCAAGAAGGTTTCATCAAATCCGATCATGATCCAAATTTGTGAAGTCCCTGAAGAAGAATATCAGGAGCAGCGACGACCGTCAGTGTTTGATAGAATTCAGAACGAAGACGTAAGGGTCTCAGCGTTCCAAAGACTGCAAGGACAACTATCTACAACAGCCGACTCTTAAGGTAAAGTATCCGTATTTCAAAGGCTGAGTGGCAAGGCTACAACCACTAGTCGCACCAACGAGCCACCACGAAGCTCAGTCAAGTCAACCCAAAGACATTCATCCTTCTCCAGGCTCCGAGTCAAGGCCTCCAATCCACTTTGCAAGTCCCAGAAGTCTAAAAGAAGGCCAAAGAATAAAAGACGTCCACAATTTCAGAAGAGCGGCAATGACGAAGAGGTCGTAGCTGTCAATCACATCACATTCGAGGAATCCACCGGATCAGAGTCTAAATCCAAGAACTCTGCCGTAGAGGAAGAGCCTCAACCAGCTCCATCGACATTTGAAGAAGGAGGACAAGCAATCGTGGATGATCTAAAACAGCTAAACTTGGGGATTGAAGAAGAGCCAAAGCCAGTCTTTGTGAGTGTCCTACTAGTGATGATGAAGAATCCAAGTACTTCTGCTCGCTTCAAGAGTACAAGGATGTGTTTGCATGGCCCTACAAAGAAATGCTAGGTCTCGACCCCAAAGCAGCGGTGCACTATCTCGCAGTCAAGCATGGAATACGCCCAATTAAGCTGCCTCAAAAGAAGTTTCGTCCGGAGCTTATCCCTCAAATCGAAGCCGATGTTGACCAATTGATTGAAGCAGGGTTTATACGCGAAGTTAAGTAACCAACCTGGATTGCCAATATCGTCCCGGTTCGCAAGAAGAATGGTCAACTACGAATTTGCATTGACTTTAGGGATTTGAACAAAGCTTGCCCAAAGGATGACTTCCCACTCCCAATAACACAGAGTTAATGGTGGATGCAATGACTGGGTACGAAGTCCTTTCCTTCCTGGACGACTTTTCTAGCTACAACCAAATTCGAATGAATCCGAAGGATGAAGAACTCACAGCATTTCATACTCCCAAGGGCATATATTGCTACAAAGTGATGTCGTTCAGACTAAAAAATGCAGGAGCGACCTACCAATGGGCGATACAGAAAATATTTGATGATATGATGCATAAACAGGTCGAGTGCTATGTGGATGATCTCGTTGTCAAGACAAAGAAGCGAAATGACCATTTGCAAAACCTCAGGAATGTCTTCAACAAGCTCCGACGCTATCAATTGCAGATTAACCTACTAAAGTGTGTTTTCGGAGTCACTTCTTGGAAATTTCTTAGCTTCATTGTCCGACACCGTGGGATCGAGATAGACCAATCAAAGATCGATACTATAGTAAACATGCCAGAACCAAGCAATTTGTACGAATTGAAAAGCCTCCAAGGGAAGGTCGCCTATATTCGAAGGTTCATTTCCAATCTTGCGAGGCGCTGTCATCCCTTTCACAAGTTGGAAAAGAAGAACGTGCCATTCGAATAGGGCAGTTCGTGTAGTAAAGCTTTTCAAAGCATTAAGCAGTACCTATCACACCCGCCGGTACTCACAGCTCCAATCCCTGGGAAGCCATTGACTCTTTATGTTGCAGCACATGAATACTCACTGGCGGCATTGCGTGTCCAAGTTAACGACAATGGGAAAGAGAGTGCACTTTACTATCTCAGCCGAACATTGGTGGGAGCTGAGCTAAAGTACTCCCCAGTTGAAAAGATCTGCTTGGCCCTAATCTTCGTAGTAAAAAAGCTGAGGCACTACATGTTGGTGCATACGGTCAACCTCGTTTCGAGGATCGATCCTTTGAAGTATATCATGTCAAGGCCAATCCTCTCCGGAAGGATTGGAAATGGGCTCTTTTACTGTCAAAGTTTGACATAAGGTTCGTTCCACAAAAGGCAGTAAAAGGACAAGCCCTAGCAGATTCTCGTGCCGATCATCCCATCCCGGCCGACTGGGAACTCCCCGAAGATCTTCCAGATGAAGAAGTAATGTTCACTGAAGTTGTACCCACATGGAGATTGTTTTTTGCCAAAGCAGCTAGAAAGTACAGTGCAAGGGCAGGAGTTGTGTTCGTCACTCCTGATAATCAAGTGATGCCTCACGCTTTCTCCTTAACTGAGAAATGCTCAAACAACATAGCCGAGTATCAAGCCTTGCTCATCGGTTTGGAGACGGCATTGGATATGGAGATTCAACATATAGAAGTCTATGGAGACTCTCTACTGATAATAAATCAACTCGCATCCGAATACGAAGTGCGGAACAATGACTTGAAGCCATATCACGGGTATGCACAAGCGCTCATGGAACGATTTGAGTCAATAAAAATCAAATTAATCCCAAGAAGTGAAAATCGAGAAGCCTGGCGCCTGGCAAACCTGGCTGCTGTTCTCGCCCAATCAGATGAAGATTTATTGCATCCGGTGTCAGTGATTCAGAGATGGGTAATTCCTTTACTATTTTCCGAAGATCTGCAAGAGAACAATAACGTAGAAACCAATGGTGAGCAAAAGGATGACTGGAGATAGCCATTCGTTGATTACCTCCATCACCAGAAATTACCGAATGATCTACATCGGAAGACTGAAATCCGAAGGCGTGTACCCCGCTTCATTTTATATAAAGACACTCTCTACAGACGGTCATTTGATGGGGTCTTCCTTCGATGCTTAAGCAATGAAGAAGGTATACGTGTATTGGAAGAAGCTCACTCTGGAATATGTGCTGCTCATCAATCAGGGGCAAAACTTCACTTCCGTGTGAAAAGGATGGGGTACTACTGGCCGACCATGGTGTAAGACTCGATGGACTTTGCAAAGAAATGTGAGGCTTGCCAAGTCGACACAAATTTCATCCACCAACCGTCGGAACCATTACATCCAACAGTAGCATCTTGGCCATTTGATGCATGGGGACTCGACGTAGTTGGACCTATAACGCCAAAATCTTCAGCTGGACACTCCTACATCCTTGCTGCAACTGACTATTTCTCCAAGTGGGCTAAAGCTATACAACTAAGGGTGTGTTTGATTGTAAACCCGGAAAAATTGTTAGAAGGAAAATCTTTTTCGGGTAAATGAATTCCGGGAAAAAGTTTTCCAGGGAAATGATAGTTGTAGGTGTTTGATTGGGTTAATTTAAAAGTTGGAAAATAATATTATTTTCCTTATTTTTGAGTTTTTTTAATGAAATTTGATCATTTTCCTTATCTTTATGGTTAAATTAAATTGTCCATTAAACAAAAAAAGAAAAAAAGTACCAAACTTTTCTCGAAAAACAAAAACCACCTCCCCCCAAGGAAAAAAAATAAGGAAAATGCAGGTTTCGAGAAAAAGCTGAAAACGCTTTTCGGGAAAAGAAATGTCAATCAAACAACCAAGCAAGGAAAAAAAAGATGCAAAACTTTTTTTCCCAAAAAAAAACGTCTATGAAACACACCCTAAGAGAAGTAAAGAAAGAAAACATAGCAGACTTCATCCGGGTGCAAATCATTTACCGCTATGGAGTTCCTTGTTGTATCATCACTGACAATGGAAAACCATTCTGCAATAGCCACATAAGCAACTTGTGCACAAAGTTCGGCTTCAAGCAGCATAACTCTTCCATGTACCACGCCCCAGCTAACGGATTGGCAGAGGCGTTCAATAAGACCCTATGCAACTTGCTGAAGAAAGTTGTATCAAAGTCCAAAAGAGATTGGCATGAAAGGATTGGTAAATCATTATGGGCATACAACACAACATTTCGGACTCCAACTCAAGCTACGCCGTACTCTTTGGTGTATGGAGTTGAAGCCGTACTTCCCTTAGAGTGTCAAATCCTGTCACTGCAAATTTCCATCCAAGAAGGGTTGACCACAGAAGAAAATGCCCGTCTCCGACTTCAGGAACTAAAAGCTTTGGACGAAAAGAGGTTGGAAGCTCAAACTCAGATGGAATGCTACCAAGCACGAATTGCCAAATCATTCAACAAAAAGGTGCGGCTGAGGTCTTTTCAAGTTGGCGATTTAGTACTCTCGGTACGAAGACCGATCGTCATCACAAGGAAAACAGGGGGCAAGTTCCAACCAAAGAGGGATGGCCCGTACGTTGTTACTCAAGTCTTATGCAATGGGGCGTACATGATAGTAGACAAAGACGAATTGCAGATCGAACCAATCAATGGCACATTTCTGAAACGCTTTTACGCTTAGAGTTTGTTGGTTCTTTGTTCTGCTTTCTAGAAATTCTTTGTACCACTCTTGGCCCGTAAGAGGATAAACTGTGAACGACAAACAAATTTTTAAAAAAAAATCACAAAAACAAAAGAAAGAAATCCTTTGTAAGGAACTATGTCAGACTTGATCCCTTCCAAGGGTACGTAAGCAGCTTGGATTTAAAAAAAATTATAAATCCAAGTTCATTCGAAAATCAATAAACAATTTTTATTGTTCTTCCTTACCAAAAATAGGAGGTGTGATGAACAAGGGGAAAAAAACCAACGATGGCAGCATCCATTAGTACGAAAGGTTGTATCCGCTCAAATTGGTTGGAAGGAAGCAGCGAAGAAAAAAAAATCTACCTTCAAAACATCCTCTTTCTTGGTCAATGGATTCTACATCAGCTACATCTCTTCCTGTGCTGGCTCTAATGTAATCCTCATTATGCACTTGGAGCTATCCGTGAGGATGCTTAAGCTTTGCAATCAATCGCCTGACTTGATCTTCTAGGGCCGAGCATGACGTCTCTGTAGCCTGATCTCAACATGTAAAATCTTCAACTACCTGGCCCTTCTTCCTCATTTTGGCACTGCAACCATCGTTTGGAAGACAAACTTCGAACTTCTCTGAGTAAAATTCTTCCAATCGATGCATCAAGAAGGTTGAATCTGCATAAAAGGAGTTCACAATCAGATGTTGAGCGATTAAGCTATTGCTATCCTACCATGCTTGAAGGTTGGAAAATCGGTGCTAACATTTCCTCAAATAGCTTCTTAAATCAACCATTCAAGGCTTCTTGAAGGGCAGCCTTCCCAAATAAATAGTCATCAACCATTAAGAGTAGAAGTCCGGAAGTACAGCAAGCTGGAGCTACCATTTGGCGGACACCTTCGAAATAGAAGAAACATGCCAAAATTTGAAGTGACCGCGGCAAGTTGATCAACTTTCGAATTGCTAGCGGTTAGAATTGTTAGATTGACTCCTTGCTCATCATTTGGAATTCCTGGCGTCTAAATTTTCCATTTGGTGGTTTTGAGAAACTTGTGGTGAGGTTGAAGAAGTAAGGATGGACGCAGAGCGCTTGACGACCAAGCTTTGCAGGCACTACAGTGCTCTAACTTTCTTAAACGGCGGGCACGTGTAGTTCGGGCAGGCTCTCCGAAATAATAGGAAGAAAATGATATGTCGTCTCCTCATGGATGTGAGACTCTATTTCACATATCGCCTAGAGGAGTTGTGGTATTTCACATCCATGTCTTCAAATCAAATGAAACGATCTTAGTGGTCTGAAACTTCAATGGTTTTGTCACCTTTTCCATTCTAGCAAGTTTTGACTTTGCCATTCCTGCAAATTTCAGACACAATGTCAAAACATCTCTTGAAAAAGAAAAGAAGCAAGAGGAAAAAAGGAAAAAAAAAAAGAAACTCGAGTTGAACCCCAATGTTTTTTTAAGTTATGGGCAAAGTCAAATCCTCTAGATGTCCCAATAGGTTCAAATCTTTCGGATGTCCAGACGGTCTCCACTTTGAATCCTATGAAGCATCGATAATTAACCTTTAAAAATAAATGTTTCGGGGAATTTTGGTACTTTATCTCGAAACGTGATGGATTGGCTTCAAGCGTGTCAAGCTTTGATTTGTCACACAAGTGTACAGAAACACTCGTGAGGGTGGGCACACCAAATCTTCAAACTCCCAAGCATCTTTAGTCTTCAATTATCACACAACTGTACAAAAACACTTGTGAGGATGGGCACGTCAAATCTTCAAACTCCCAAGCGTCTCTAGTCTTCAATTATCACACAAGTGTACAAAAACACTTCCGAGGATGGGCACGCCAAATCTTCAAACCTCCTAAGCTTCATCAGTCTTCAAATTATCATACAAGTGTATAAAAATACTTGTGAGGATGGACACACCAAATCTTCAAGCCTGCTAAACTTCTTCAGCTTTCAATTTATCCCACAAGCATATCAAAATGCTTGTGAGGATGGAAACACCAAATTCTGAAATCTCCAAGCTTCTTGATGCTTCGGTGATCTTCGATTTATCACAGAAATGTACAAAAATACTTGTGAGGATGGATCTACATCAAAACTTGAAATCTGCAATCCTTTAACTCCTTAAGGATCTTGAGAAATCCTACAACATAGAAAAAAAAAACTAAATCAGATCAAAAGGGTAAAACAAAAAAAAAGGAAAAAAAAAAAGAAAAAGAAAAAAGGAAAAGAAATTGAAACAAGGCATATGCATGGCATGTCGTTCATATCCTATGTGCTATGATTTGAGGCATTGGAAAGTCAATGAGTGGATAAGTCATTCCAAAACATTAGCTTTTCCACAATGTTTAGTCGACACGTGTCTTGGCCCAAAAGTTAGCAAACGAAAACAAATCCATGGATTAATTTTGCATCGTGACCATTGTATCTCTATTGCTGTCTTCTTGAAGGTTAAGGGGAAATTTTCTTAGAGCAAGGAAAACTCTCATGCTAAGAGGATGATCGATGCTGTAACTCTCGAAGAATTGGGTTGCCAAAGATGCGTTTAGTTTCGATGGCGGAGGGTTGGCTCGGAGAAGATGGATCTGGGAAGCGCAAGACAAGCTGCATTAATCACATATTTGGATTGGCTAAAACTCAGTCTGTCAACCAGGTTGTTGCTTAATGTATACTCGGTTTTGAACTCCAAATACGCATGAAGATCCGAGCAGATGTTGGCAAATGGACTTCGAAGGTACGCTTGTCGAGTCAAGCCATGCTGTTTGCTTTGTTGCATGAAGTTCATTGAAATTTGGGCACTCGGATTAGGGTCATTGCTTCTGTCTTTGGTTCTTTGCACGCATGCCATCAAAAACAAAAACAACAAAAAAAAAAATTAAAAAAACAACAAAAAAAGGGGAAAAATGATGTGGTCAAAGAACAAAAAAGAATAAGATATGGATGCTTCATCATGATCATCATTATCGTGTCTCTATATTAGTATGGTCCTGGTTTTCAAAGTGCAAGCTAGAAGATCTCAAGTTAAGTAAGTGAAAGTTCAAAGGAGAAAATGCTAGAATTTTCGACAGGTCGAGAACAGATAGCCGACTTGGTTCAAAGACATATTGATTGAGAACCAAATTCCAATCAACGAAGAAACAACGCAAACGGCAAAGCATCAATTTGTTGTCGGCAGATGCAGAAGAAGAGTAAAATACATGTGATCATCTCGAAATCTCGATAAGCCGGGAAGCGTGTGACAAGTTGCAAGCATAATTTTGATGAACGCTATCCAAAGCAACAATAAGGCCTTCGACTTTGGTTGTTGACTTGGAGATCACAAGCGTCGATCCTATCAAATGGATGGGTAGTCGACTTCGAGAGCCCGGCTATTCAAACGAGCAAAACTGCTCTGTTTTTCACAGAAGAAGCCTTCAAAAGTCCTTCCAACAAATTGTCTTGCAAATAGGAGAAAGCGTGAAGGTGGCCGTACGACATCAACATCATCTGGAATGCCCATCCTCAACCCTCTGTCGATCAAATGAAGGTGCAACCATGCAATGCATTCCCACATTGATGCCCTCCACTGAATTGTGTTGACAATACTAATTAAATTAACAACGGTTGATGTGAGAACCACAATTCCATCCTTTGGACCTTATCTTTCCCCTATGTAAAACAAACAAGCAAACAAAAATAGAGAATAAAATGTTAGCAGCAAAATAAATTCCGAGAGTGGCTGATTGGCTCAAAGAATATAAGTTTGTTACTAGACATCTCGACAAACTTGGGCCACGAGACAACTTGAAACTTGATTTGGATGTCAACTATATCATCGTTTTTGAAAGTGTGAGGATCCAGTTTTGGCGGTTGGCTTCGAGATCAAGCTCGTCGATCCGAGCAAACGTTGGCAGTCAACTTCGAGAAAACAGATCTACAAAATAAGTCATGACCGTCAAGAGGGAGAAAAAAAGAAATGAGCCTTGAACGTGTTACAACTCTTGGTTATCAAGATCAAGCATCTTGGTAGTTGACAAGGTGTATCTGTCCAATAACTTACTGCTACATATGAGTTGAATTGTAAGTGGCCATTGCACACGGAGATAATTTCGGGTTGAATGTGAGATTAAAGTCTGCCGGGGGGTCGGCAAGGATCAAAATCTGATTGCTTGAAGGAAACACGAGCAAAGCACATATCTGTTCTGGATTCTCAATAAACTTAGAGCACAAGATGAGTCATGAAGATAATCAGAGTCATCATTATGTGGTTGTATTAAATCGGTGAAGCATCGCTTTGATGGATTTCGAGAACAAACCAGTTGCGCTCAAACATATCTATATAGCTTCTCAATGCATGTTAAGTCGGTTAAAGACAAAAGCCTCGACCTCTGTTATGCTTATTGTCAGCAGCTCCAAAATCAATTTAAATTGAGTATTCATGGTCTAGTGGAGTTTTAAAATTTAGTGGGACCAATGCAAAGGATTTATCAAGCTGTTGGTGATAGGTTCTACCATTAATTTGGCATTATCATAACAATTGATATACGTTGGAAAATGAGTCCAAATCATATTCCCACAGGCCAACAAATTTTCCATTCTACATGGCCACTGCACGAGTTTGGAGGTCTATGTCTTTGGGATTTGGTTTTCTAGTATAGAATATATGTTTGATAATGATTTCTTTGGGAGACCCATGTTTATCAAAATTGTTTGGGTTAAAATAAAAAAAAAAAAACAATGAGGAAGAGCGTGACAAATTCCATGGATTACCAGCCGTCAAATTGAGGATTAGTGCTATACTGGTGCAGTTCGATCACAACAAGGAGTTTGCCATCCAAAGGGGTCTAAATTCTTTCCATGAGTAAGCCCGTGTTCGACTAGAATTCTTGGGATTTCTTCGTATCCAATTTGTTAGATGCAAAGATTTATCTTAAAAATCGATTATAGCTTAAGGGAATTTAGTTTTTTTTTTTTTTTTTAAATCTTTCTTTAAATCTTGAACAACATTCGAAAAAAAAAATGGAAAAGCCTTTTATATCTTGAAGAAAATTCGAGATTAAAAAAAACTTTTGTTATCTTGCGCTAAATTCAAGATAATAATAATTTTTTAAAAAATCTTTTTATCTTGAGCAAAATTCAAGATTAAATCAAATTTTTTTAAAAAAACGAATTTTATAATCAAAAGTTCAATATTTACCAATTTATTTTCCAAATAATAAATTGATAAATATTGAGGGGGCATTTGTAGACATTAAAAAAAATTAGATATAAATTCTTTTGGGCCGGGTCAATTTTAATTAATTGACCCATTAAGCTAATTAAAATCCTGATGTCTATTTAAAGCCCAAATTCAATTTAAAAGCCCATGAGGCTCATCCTACTTTTCTTAAACTTTATTTGATTTTGTTAAATATAATCTAAATATTGTATTTATATAAATCATTTAAATATATTAAAATAATTAATAAATTGTTCAAGAGAATTATTCAAATTAATCGGATAATTCTTAAGTGGTTACAAGACTATCCAAATATGCCTATAAATAGGCCACTAACCTTATTGTAGAGGGCCCCCCAAACAAGGAGTCAAGAGGAGAAGAGCTGCAGAAATCCAGAGCCAAATACAAGAAGACGAAAGGAGAAGAAGAGCACAAACACTCTTCAGTTCTCCAAAACCAAGCCGAAGTTAGGAAGGAAGGAAGAATAAGAGAAATAAATATTTTTTCAGTTCTTCGAATCCACAACGAAGTCGGCCACATCAAATCAAAGCTAAAATCAAATTCGGGAGATAAAGCCCTTTCCGAAGATAAATCCAAAGTCGAAGAGTTAAAACGAAGCTCTTAAGCAAATCCACACCGTCAGCAAATCAAATCTTCCGGAGCGTAGGATCAAGCCACGTGGCCTCTCGTCTCCAAGTGCAAATTGTTAATCAGAGGACAGCTCAAGTCAAGGGAATTACTCCACACCAAATCATCAAAATTCAATTTCTAGCAAAATCATTTGTATTATTAATATTAATACAAAATTTTACGCCTACAGTTTTACCGATGAGAAAAATTACCTAGTTCTTGGTTCAGTCGAACCTCCACTTGCATATCTAATTTAGTCATAATGTGTTCTATTCTCTATTCAAATCTTTAACCCTGAAATAATAAATTACACATCTTTATTATCCCCATTTTCCCTTAAGTATAACTAATTGAAGGTCATCTTTTCAATTAATCCCTAGACTTTTGATAACTTAGAAGTCTGATATCCAAATTTAATGCAAAAGCTGGCTTTAAGAATTAGGAAAACAGGTTAAATTTCGACTAATATTTCAGTAAGCTCGAAATGTTTGACAAAAGGGTTTGTTATTCCCAACAATATGTGATCTCTAGTTATTACGTATGAATTAAAGAAATCAACAACTATGGATTGATACTTTAATTCTAACAAGTTGATAATAGAATTTTAACTCAATTGGCCAAATCTAATTAAAGTTCATATTATCAAAAATAAAATAAAAAAATAAACCAATTTGAATAAGAGAATAAGAACAATGTCACTTGTGAGTTAATCGGATAGCAACCTTAGAACAGCAACATCCTCTTGAATTAGATCGAGACGCGTAACCAATCATATTCTCAACTAAAATATACATTTCAAATATACTTCCGTTGGAATATGAAAGGGTATTTAAGCAATCTCTAAAGCTTTATTCACACTTCAACTCTTCACACTTTTACTCAAAATAAGATACAAAAGAAAGCTAAATAAAAGATGGATGCTACTAGAATGAAATATAACACTAGGAATTGAGGATGAGAGAGTGTTTTTAGAAGTTGGAAATGGCTTAATGGCCCTGCCCTGTTACAAGCACTAAAGGAATCTTTCAATAATGCATTGTGCTAGTTATTCCTCCATTCTCATTCCAATTCCTCATGCCTCTTGACTATTTTAATATTAATTTTTGTCTTTGGGACCAGAAACAGCTGTTGTAGGCCATCAAGTTCCCTTTTTTGGTGGTGGAATAATAATAATTAGATCTTTGTAGGCCAAGTTATGACATTTACACCGAAAGTTGACATTGGACACGTCGGATGTTCATGATGCTGTCTTTAAACTCAATTTTCGTCTATTTGGCCACCGATTTTGCCTAAGAGACTTGAAATAACATTTGTAGATAATCAAGTTATCTTTCTTTTGGCACTAGAATTGGGTCAATCCCATATTTCTATCGCAAGTTGTGATCCAAACACTGAAAGCTGCGCTGTGAATCCGAGTTACTAATTTGCAATTTCCATGCCTTGTTTATACGCTTAAATTTGTTTAATCTCTTCTGGGTCCTCAAACATGAAAATAAATAAAAACACATAAATAGAAACTTATAAAACAATTATCACACAATAACAAACGTTATCAGAGTTATTAAAGTGCTTTTTAAGCACTTATCGAATTCCCTCATACTTAGACTGTTGTTCGCCCTCGAACAACAACCATATGACACAAGACACAAACTGGTTTTACATGAGATAAATGACTTTAAATGGTGAAATCCAACTACAAATAGTGGCTTTCTTAATAAACATTCTCCCGAACTATGAAAATTTCACTTCTTTTCAAATATACAATGGCTTGTGAGTGTGTGCGAATCAAGTTATCATCCCATCACTAACTAGAGACAAATGAAAGCTTACGATATTTTATCCAAATCCTGATCCGAAATGGTCAAATATATCCTTTCATCTCTCGTGGTTCCACTCTTATTTTACAATAGTTCCTATGGATCCTAAGAATTACTCTGTTCACCAAAATTAACCAAATGTTAGTATTGCAAAGTTAAACAAAGCATGGTAGGCGTTTTATCGCCAATATGTCTTTGATTTTTAGAATGTTTGATTGAACACTTCAATCCACTGAGGAAATTTATTTATCTAACTGCACACTTGGGTAACTATCATATTTCTCTCTCTTTTTTTCTTTTTTCCGTTTTTTTTTTTTGAGAAAGAAGAAGAAGAAGAAGATTGTGCAAATGTTTTTTCAGCTTTTACCCCAAATGTAGCTTTCACACTAACCAGGGTAGCCTTCTTTACCCATTGGATGTTACGATCTTTCACATTCTGAGATAGGTAGCTCATTGTTGTGGTCCCTCTCATTATTTTAAATATAAAAGTAAAATTCATTCTCAGCATAGGTCACTGCTCATTCCAAACTTTTTAAACTCTATCAACAAAAGATATATTTACCAAAAACAAAGACCATGCAATTATAACTCAACCTTGCTAACAAATGATGTTTCCAGGTTACTTTGAGTAAGACATATGGATAGAAAACAATTGGTTTACTATAGTCTAAAAGAAAGAAAAAAAATTATCAACATTTTCAACCTTCATTTTTTGTACCAGAAAATGATAGTAAATTCCCTTGTAAACGTTTTTGGATAAATTAGCCAGCTATAAATAGAAAAGGATAAAACACAACCATTTTTTTACGAGATCCTATAGTTTCAGCTAAGTCACGCAAATTAAACTCAATAATATTCAAAAGTTGCTATCTCATGCAAAACTATAAAAAGGACAATCAAAAAAATATTCACAAATATTTCCCTCCCCTACACTTAATTTCTATATTGTTCTCAATGTAGATATATAAAGTATGAAAAGGATAAGAATTAGGAATTCCCCTTAGGTAGCCAATGAGTCCAGTCGTGCATGGTGTTTGTTCTTCAAATGTAGTACCTTGTGTGACCAGTCAACAAACAAAACAGCGAGAATCCTGCAATCAATATATGCATAGAACAAGAAAAATGAAAGATGAAATTTTTTTCTTTTCTTTTCTTTTCTTTTAAAATAAGAACAAAGGGCTGTGGGAGTTGACAACTCTCCGAACATCTTGTAGTAGTATTCACATCAAATGAATGACATGATTCTACCAAGGCTAACCAGCATGGAAACTATCAATGAATCAGCTTCCTCTCTACAAGACAGTTTAACAATCAACCTTAATAAAAAGGTCCTCTATGTCCTGGCTGGATGTACAAAGAAAAGTGGCTTGGTCACCAAGAATTTTAAAATTAAACCATGCAAATCATTTACTGTAGGTTTGGAAGGCAACACCTAAAGTCAACGTATTTTAGCCATTCAATAAAGAACAATCCCCTAAGAACTAACAAATGGGATAGCATTTATAGCAGAGCGCCCAACTTAAACACTTCTCAAGTAAATGAGACGTAGTTTTACATCTTCGGATGGGTGCTTAGTGATCACGCTCAAAAATTTGCTGCTCAATGATTAGGCCATCGAGTTTGGTTTCTAATAGACATTGTCATTGGTCCAATACATTATCAAACTCTTTCACACTTACTGCAAGCTAGCTATTTCTCCTGATACACTTTTTGGCCATGCACCTAATCGATCCATCCTTGAAGGAAATGACATGTTTATGTTGTGAATAAGTTTGATTTCTAGTACAATGAGGTCCATCCAATAGCTTTCCACATTTGAAACAACATTTAAGGCGCTTAGCATATCATTTGCGAGCAGATCGTGATGATCCTGCCCTAAAAGCAATTACATTCCAAAGGAAACGTTCATACTTATCAACAAGTTGAACAATTTGCATCCTGATATCACTAGGCATAGAAAAAGAGTCGAGTACTTGTAGAAAAGCAACAGGACGTAGAGGAGATGCCATGGAGAGAAGTGACAATTCAATTCTAGAAGGTGTATAAAAAAATTATGAGAGAGGAAGGAGAAAGGAGACAGTTCTTTAAGATCTAGTGAAAAAGATCAGTTTAACGCCTTTACGCATGATACAGCAACCGGTATCTAAGGTTTTTTTATTGTATATTACAAACCGTAACACAGATGTGTTTCCGGAGTTAACTCCGTTTCCTACCATCTAGAGTTAGCTATTCCACATTCATAACCTTAACTCTAAATCTAATTCATTCGGATCTCTTCTCATTTTGCGTAATTCCTCTGGCCAATTGATAACAAGCAATTTTACATGCATTTGTGGTACGTAAGCTTCTAATTTCCCCAATAGTTCCTCCATTGATGGTGCAACTAAAATCATTTTTTGTGCATTATGAGAAATCAACTTTTGGTGAACTAAAAATTCAAGAAATGCCAATAAATCATTGAAATGGCTTTGAATGTTTAAAAGACCAATTGTTTTAGAGTGTAGTTTCAACTCGGGCCAAGAAATTATACAAAAGATCTATTCCATAGTTTCAAAACCCCCGGGTAATGCGATAAAAGCATCCGAATACATTGTCATTAGTGTTAAGCGTTCAAATAATAATCTAGCATGTACCTCAAGGTCAATGGTTTTACTATATTCCGGTTTCAGAGGTGGTATAGTAACACCAATCACTGTTGATCCTCGTACGTATGTAGATTGAATCGCATACCCTATCAGCCCACGGCAACATCCTTCGTAGACTAACTTATACTTTCGATCTCCAAGTGTCGTTCCGACTGTGATTACTGGTGCGAGAAGTGTCGATTTTCCCATATTGATTCCACCAAAGAGACTTATGTTTATCAATTTCTTCTTTGAACTCCCAGTTGCTACGGTTGTAGTAGCCTCCATAGGTTGTTTACTTTCCATACTAAAAATTGACATAAGAACACAAAAATAGTAAAAAAAAATAATAATTTGTACACGTAGTTGTGATTGTGGTTCACATATTCCTCTGGTTCTACGTCCAGAAATGGCTTAAACGCCTGCTATGAGTCGAGGATAGGCTTCCCATCCAGTTTTCTTATAAACTGGCAAACAAAGTCTTTTAAAGTCAGATTCCCAAGACTATATCGTTCTCATTCCACAAATTGAGAAGTTCGATTTGCACCATTCCACTAGGACGCACCTCAAGAATTTGATGGATATCATCTAGAAACTCCTTATTCATGCCATCCTTAATGAAATATATTTTATCTTTCCGATTTGTGGACACAAATCTAATGGAGCAGTTACTGAGTTGGCAGGTCCATCGAGCGCATTTATAAGGCCATCTGGCACATTTATAGCACACATTCATTCTTTTTGCTCTTCGAACCTTCGCTTCAATTAACCAACGGATATCCTTAGGTATTTCCTTTTCCATCAATATTTTTAACCGTCCTACTCTAGAACAATAAAACTCTCTCAAAGCATTCAAAAATAGTGACGGGTAATATTTATGGATTTTGGAAAGTTTGTTATCCATTGAAAATTCAAGTGTTTTGGAGAAGCAGAAGAAAAAAGAGTACTTAGGTTGCCTCCTAAGTAGCGCCTTTGTTTATAGTTTTTGGCTAGACTATAAATTTTTTTTTTAACGTAACACATGAAAGAAAAAGAAAAAGTGAAGTAATAAAATTAAAACCATCAAAATTACTAAGTATAATAGACTATCACATTCTTCCATGTTTTCAAGCAGAATATCGAAGAATAAAGAAAAATAACAAAATTTGAACTATATAATCAATTAATATGAGGAAAATGCATATATATATATATATATATATATAAATATCACACACGTCCATACTATAAAAGAAGAAGAAGAAGAAAATTGCCTAATCACTGTTACAAAGAAGCACTCATAGGGGGTTGAGATTGTGGTTGTGGTTTCAAGTAGAGAATGATCTCGATTTATAGTCAAATAAGCACTGTTTCAACCGAAAATCATCCATGTGGAGTGTGCTGGAAAGAATACGTTGGAAGGAGTAGCCAAGAAAGAGCGTTGACTGATTGTCCTTTATTAATGAATTAACTCCCACACTCATCAATAATTAACATTAAATTAATGCTAATTATCGATTTTTTTTTTGCGTCATTCTGTCTCTTCCCAAATAATTGATCCCCGAAATATCTCTCTTCTACAGTTACAAAACAACTTCCTCAGTATGCTAGATAAAAAGTTAAGAAATAAAACTAAACAAATTATCAAAAAGCGAAAAATAAAAATGAAAGAAACTCTTGGGTTGCCTCCTAAGAAGCGCTTTTGGTTAATGTCGTTGGCTCAACACAGTTCCCATTTAGCACGCAGGGTTTCTCAAAACCATCACAGCTCCATTTTGTCTTTCATAGTGTCCTCAGGATGTTTTGATTTCTTGGCGGTCCACCTTGAATTCTTATCCAAACTTATGGCTCTCCATTCCCATGGTTTTCTTTTTCGAGATGAGGTAATTGTGCTTTGGCTCAATCTTATGTTGCATGCTAGCTTTGCAATCCAACTTACACAGTTCTTACACAAAATGATTATTTGAATTAATTGTAAAGACAAAACAAGCATTATTGGGGCACAATGAGCCATCAAAAATACGAAAGTGTGCCTTTTCTTCATCAAATTCCATGGACAGTGTATCCTCATAGACATCAATTTTAGTGCGAGAAGTGTAAAGAAATGGACATCCCAATATGATAGGTGTGAGGTGAGGCAAATATTCATCAGCCATATCAAGTACATAAAAATCAGTGGGGAAAACTAAGCCATTTATTTTTTACTAGAACATCTTCTATCACTCTATCCAGGTATGCATTAGTACGATCAACTAATCGTACAATTACATAAGTCTCTTTTAGTTTTCCTAGATTTAGTGAAGTATATAGGGATCTAGGCATGACATTTATAGATACTCCTAAATCTATAAATTCTTTGTCAATATGGTGATTGTCTATGGTGCAAGGGACAGTGAACATACTTGGGTCTTTGCATTTTGGAGGTCACTTCTTGAATACCACTGAAACGGTGTCTCCCATTTTAATCATTTCATTCTCCATCAACTTCCTCTTGTTAGTGTAAAGATCTTTCAAAAAGTTAGCATAGCGTGGAATTTGCTTGATTGCATCTAACAAGCGAATATTGATTTCTACCTTCCTAAATGTGTCCAAAATTTCTTTTTCCTTATCTTATTTGTTTGTTTTTGCCAATCTGCCGGGAAAAGGGAGAGGGATCGATTTAGCAATGATATGAGTGTTAGGACTTTTCTCCCTTTCTTCTACATCTTCAAGTGTGTAAACTCTTTAAGCGAATTTTCAATTTCTTTCCCACTTCTTAGGGTTATCACGCTCACATTTTTAGGATTCACCTGTGGCTGTGAGAGTAGTTTTCCTCCAATTTGTGATTCCAATCAATTGATAGTAGTGGCCATTTGGCCCACTTGTTTTTCCAAATTTTGAATGCTTGATTTGGTGTCCTGTTGAAATCGTAATGTGTCAGTGGCCAGCGTCTTTACCATATCTTCAAGAGACATACCTGTGGTTTTTGCTGATATTGTCCTTGAGGTTGGAAATTTCTTTTTGATTGGAATTGTCATTGTGGTTGGTTCAGAAAAAAGCCTGGAGTGTTGGATTCATATCTCAGATTGGGCGATCTCTCCATCCTGGATTGTAGGTATTCGAGTATGGATTGTATGGTTGTTTTGGGAATGGAAAGTTGCCCGCTGCATTTACCTATTCCATATTATCATCTTGCAGTATTGGACAGAACCAAGTTGGATGTCCCATATTTGCACAAATTCCGCACGGCTTTACCTGTTGTGAATTCCCCAGAGTGATCTGTTTCAAAATAGTTGTTAGTTCATAGAGTTAATTTTCAATACTAGAACTACTTACCTCATTCACACGCCGAACTTGTACGTCTCTGGTTGAATTGAATTTTTGGGAGTTTTCGGCCATATTTTCAATTAAATCCCTTACTGCGCGAGGCATTTTATCAACCAATGCTCCTCCGCTAGCTGCATCAATCATGCCCCTATCCATTGGTGATAATCATTTATAGAAGTATTGGATTAGGAGTTGCTCAGTGTTTTGGTGATGTGGGCAGCTAGCACACAGCTTTTGAACGTTTCTCAATATTCGTAGAGGGATTCTCCAGATTGTTGCCTTACGCCACATATCTCTTTCCTAATGCTACCAATCTTATAAGCGGGGAAATACTTCTCCAAGAATCGCCTTTTCATTTCTTTCCATGTGGTGATGGTGCCCGAGGGTGCATGGTAAAACCAATTACTTGCCGAATCTTTTAATGAGAATGGAAAGGCTCTCACTTTGATTTGTTCCTCAGTTGAGGTGGTTTCATGGTTGTACAAATCACATCAAATTTATTGAGGTGTTTGTGTGGATCCTCACCTACAAGACCATGAAACGAGGGTAATTGATGAATTAGTCCTGATTTCAGTTCAAATGTGGCACTATCTGGTAAAGTAGGAAAAGTAATGCAAAGAGATTGATTGGTTAAATCGGGAGTTGCTAATTGCTTTAATGTTTGATTGTTATCATCCATCTCTTTGTTGTCTTGATTTGTTCTAGCTAATTTTCTTAACCTGTTTAAAGTTCTTAACCTGCTTAAAGTTCTTTCAATTTCTAAATCAAACCGCTAACGAGATTGATTAGAAAATCGAGTGTTGTACATAAACAGGTAAGAAAGAAAGAAAGAAAAAGAAAAAATAAAAATAAAATGTTAGCACAAACAAACTTAATCAACACCATTCCCCGAGAATGGCGCCAAAAACTTGGTGCCTGCTGTGATACACCAAATATTAATTACCTTACTCGATTTTGAAAATTACAAATTAATGTAGGAGTGGTGAGCAAGGGTCGATTCCACAGGGGACAGCTCATCAATTTAGTAGATTTATGCTAATTAGTATAATTGTAGGGTTTTAGTAGATGAAGAATAAATATTGAATGAAAAATAAAATAACAAATAGAAGAGTTTTGCCGATGAGAAAAATAATCTAGTTCTTGGCTCAGTTGAGCCTCCACTTGCATATCTAATTTAATCATAACATGTTCTATTCTCTATTAAAATCTTTGACCCTGAGACAATAAATTACACATCTTTATTATCCCCATTTTCCATTAAGTATAACTAATTGAATGTCAGCTTTTCAATTAGTCCTTAGACTTTTGGATAACCTAGAAGTCCGATATCTAGATTTAATATAAAAGCTAGCTTAAGAGTTAGGAAAACAAGTTAAACTTAGAGTAACATTTCAGTAAGGTCGAAATGTTTAACAAAAGAATTTGTTATTCCCAACGATATGTGATCGCTAGTTGTTACATATGAATTAAAGAAATCAACAACTACGGATTGAAACTTTAATTCTAACAAGTTGATATAGAATTGTAACTCAATTGGCCAAATCGAATTAAAGTTCATATTATAAAATATAAAATAGAAAAACAAACCAATTTGAATAAGAGAATAAGAACAACGTCACTTGTGAGTTAAGCGGATAGCAAGCTTAGAACAACGACATCCTCTTGAATTAGATCGAGACGCATAACCCATCATATTCTCAGCTAAAATATATATTTCAAATATACTTCCGTTGGAATATGGAAGGCTATTTAAGCAATCTCTAAAGCTTTATTCACACTTCAACTCTTCACATTTTACTCAAAATAAGATACCAACGAAAGCTAAATAAAAGATGGATGCCACTAGAATGAAATATAACACTAGGAACTGAGGATCAGAGAGTGTTTTTAGAAGTTGGAAATGGCTTAATGGCCTTGCCCTGTTACAAGCACTAAAGGAATCTTTCAATAATGCATTGTGCTAGTTGTTCCTCCATTATCATTCCAATTCCTCATGCCTTTTGACTATTTTAATGTTAATTTTTGTCTTTCGGACCAGAAATAGCTATTGTAGGCCAAGTTATGGCATTTACACCGAAAGTTGACATTGGACACGTGGGATGTTCATGATGCTGTCTCCAAACGCAATTTTCGTCTATTTGGTCATTGATTTTGCCTACGAGACTAGAAATAACATTTGTAGATAATCGAGTTATCTTTCTTTTGGCACTAGAATCAGGTCAATCCCATATTTCTAGCTCAAGTTATGATCGAAACACTGAAAATAAATAAAAACAAATAAATACAAACTTATAAAACAATTATCATGCAATAACAAACGTTATTAGAGAGTTGTTATTGTGCTTTTCAAGTAGTTATCACCATTTCATAATTAACTTCATTAAGATAAAGTAAGATTTTATTTCATATTATTTATTTACCTTATCTTTATTATCCTACAACTAACAAGAATCTTTATTTCCTTGTCAGATGAGGTGTTTTAAAGCAAGTAGGTTACTTGCCTAACAAGACAACCAAGTGCAATAAAAACACTAGAAATTGGAGAAGCATAATGCATGTTTTTTAGCCTAAGATTTTAGTCCCCCTCAATTTAGAGAAACGTGCCACCCTTTTCCCACCATGCATGAATTGTTCAAGTTAATTTCTTGATCCAATTCTTGTACGAACCCTTTGTTAGCTTTGCATCGGGTCTCAAATCTCCGGGAGGAGTCCAATCACTCAATAGGAGAGTCCACAACGCGTCGAGATCAATACGGGAAGTGCATATCTATTACGGGATCGTGGTTGCAAGAAGCCAATGATGAGTGACGGGATGTCAGCTCAAATTACATGCTAAGGATTAAACATGGAGTGTTTATTTATTCTTAGGTGTTGCTTAATATATGCATATATTAGCATTTGAATTTCTTGTAAAGATTTAAACTCTTTGGATTTTAGTTGACTGGTTTTTACTCGTAGGTGACTAGCACATGGGTTTTCACCCTGCAGGGTTTCTCACGTTAAAAATTCTGTGTTTTTACTGTTTCTTTACTCCATTCTGTTAATTTTCGAAATCGGGACCCAGACGCATCTGCTTCACGTTCTAGGATACGACAATTTACAGATGTATCTCACATTAAACAGTAAATCGTAACCAGTTAAATTTGAGTAACAGAACACAGCACAAACCCATTTGATCACTAAAATCAAATTACTTAGACAACCTACAACTTTCAGTTACTAATCATATAGAAATAAAACCTACCTACCAATTCCATTATTTCCAGCGGTGTAGCCTGTGCCGGATCAACCTTCAAAGAAATTTATATATGTATATAAATAATTTTTCATCTTGTACAATTAAATATTGAATTAGTATACTAAACCATGCCAAAAAGCAAAAATACCTAATCTGCCAAATTGTGCAACTCTAGCGCATTTTTCCCAAGAAGCAACAGGCATAGCCCATCCCACAACAAAATAGTACCGAGCTCATTATCATGCTCATTATATATTTAGCACAATATTTATATAATGGATTCATAGTTGTCTTGTGGCATTTAGTGCACAAAATTCATCCCCGACAGAATCGACCGTATCAGAGCACGAATTTTTTGGGCAACCAGGATAGCATCATTTGTTGATTGACAAATATGTTCTATTTCTTCGTAAAGCCAATATCCATTTGGCTATGGGAAAAAATTCTTTGACTAAAACATCAACAGAAAAAGAAAAAATTAGAAAAACTCTTGAAAAGAAAATAAATACTTCCCTACGGCCCTTTAAGTTGCCTAATGCAATGATCGGCCCAATGGTTGCAGCGCTTCCAACATAAGATGAAAGACTTTCACTAGGTTGCCCAGCCCATTGATAAATTTCCATGAATCTAATAATAACAATGAAAATAATTTTTTTATTAGTTTTACTAATACAAATAATATTAGAAAAATAATTTATATTTGTAATAAGAATAATAATCACAATAATAATATTAAATACATCAGTAATATAAACAATTACCGGCTGTTGTTTATTTACCTAATACAGAAATCCTCGATCTCCAGGAGACGTTCATCAATAATCACCTTCGAGATAAGGAAGAATGTTTGTATTGAGATAATTCCTCTAAAATACTAAATGTATTACAATGTTCAAAAATAGCTAGACCAAAACCTGAATATGATTCACAATAATGCAAGATGAACAACCAAACAATAGCTCTCCTTATCCGACAGAGGTGTACCAACATAACAATGGGCTTATCTCTGTCCATTGAAGCTAATTTTTCCCTCGCTTGATAGACGTATGCTTCCCACAGCAATCAGGAAAAACGGTTCACACTGCAAATACATTTACTTTTAAAATTGATAAAATGAAATCAAAACTATTTAAAAAACACAATATGTTAAAAAAATTCTTACTCGAGATCAGTCAAATAAAACAAAAAATATTATAAGCCAATTGTATTAACATCAAGTCTTGTGGGGTCCCTTGGAAGTAGAACCCCAGTGTAATCTACAAACGTTTTGACTTAACTCTCGTTGGGTCAAATAAAATGTAGACCTTTTTACTCCTTTCAAATGAGACGCCATTGTGAAGAAGAGTGAGGAATTTGGAATGATATGTTATATGTTAGTAAAACTCTATGCCATTGTGATGAAGCAAATAGAGGTTGTATATTAGTAAAATTTTAATATAATTGACTTTTCATATTCCTTATAAACAATAAATGACTTTGAAAAATAATTATTTAAAATTTTCAATATATTATTAAATGTTGGAACCAATGTATTTTTATTATGTATGCTACATTCTAATGGTTAATTATGCACAAGGTACAATAAAAACACAAAAATACTTAATAAATTAATAAATTATTAATTAATCTATAAATTAATAAATTATTGATTAATCAATAAATTAATAACTTTGCTAAAATAATAATTTTATTTGGTCCGAACAATATTAATTTAGGGTTTTGCTCCTCCGTAAGTGGTGGCCGAGCTGCCCTATGGCTACTTAGCCACTGACGACAATGCTCTGGGTGGTCAACTAGCCTTGGTCGAACACCCCCTGAGGTGTTCACATAAAGGGTATTTTCAGCCGTGGTGGATGATTGTGGGAGTAAAGAGTAAAATATGGTGTGTGTGTGTGTGTGTGTGTGTGTGTGTGTGTGTGTGTGTGTGTGTTTAACCGCACCTTTGGCAAATTAATTAATTAATTAATTAACACCTAACAAAAAAAACTATGATTGATTTAACAATTAAATAATATTTAATTAATTCTTAAAATTGATGATTTCAGTGGAAAACTAAATTGGTTTATTAATATATAGATAATTTTAAAAAGTTCTTATAACATTTTAATCTTATTTTTATTCAACTTTTCATGAAAAATATAATTATTTACAAAAGCTTATAAAAATTTTTACAAATTATAATTAAATATTTTATATCTACTCCTTGTCTTAATAACTTGATATCTATTTTAACATACTGATTATTGGATTGCTTTTTACTTTTTCTCATTAAGTTATATCAAAATATTGTGAAATTTCTATTTGCAATAGTTAGTTAAAAAAACCTATTATTTTTTTAGAAAAATATATTATAGACACCAGAAATGTAATTTGTTATTATATATATTAATTATTTATTTGTAGAAGGAGAAATTCAATAAGTTTAATAAGGGTGTATTTGATTTCAAACTCGGAAAAGGTTTTCCAGGAAAATAAATTTCGGGTAATTGAATTTCAGGGAAAACATTTTCCTAGTATTGGTAATTATGAGTGTTTGATTGCATAGATTTTCAACCTGAAAAATAGTGTCATTTTCCTACTTTTGGTATTTGATTGATAATATTTTCCTTAAAAAAAACCACCTTTTTCTTGGAAAAATTTTTTAAATGATATTTTTTACCTAGAAAATCTTTTATTTTCCATGGAAAATGTATACTTTCACATGGAAAAGTTGAGACAATTTATTGACATTTTATGCGTGAACTATATAATTATCACGATATTATGTAAGTGGACCACATACAAATTAATACAAAATAGTTATATAGACAAACTATGAATCATTTTTTTAATTTTTCGATACAATCACGGTAACACTGCCATTTAAAATTGAAAAACAAATCATAAGAAGAATGATATGGTAGCAAAGTTGGGAAAAAATGCATATATTGTTTTTATAGGTATGAAATATGCTTTCGTCCGTATGAAACACGTCTCATATGTATGAAACATGTCTCATAGGTATGAAACCAATTTTTATGTGTGTGAAAATTTTTTTGGGTAACAAGCATGAAACGTATTTTTGGTAACAAGCACATTTTTTATTTTTTAAAATAGGTAGTTTCGTATTCGTACACATGAAACCTATTTTCACGTGACAAACAACTACATGACTACTTTATAGCACAACACTTCAACATAGAGAACCTTTACATCTCTTTCATAACTTCAACTAAAAAATCTTTGTTTATTTTTTAAATTTTCAACACAATGAATGTAACATTGCCGTTAGTGTGAAGTTTTGTGTCGATACATCCTCGACTAAAAACTCAAACTCATTCCACGTTGAATGAAATTTGGTTGTTCAAAGTCAATGGTGGGATTTTTATATTAAAAGGAGAAGACTAAACAACATACTTATGAAGATGTTGAAATGAAATATTAAATTTTCAAATTTGTGGAAGCGATCCAAATATTTTAAGCAACGACAAGGTGAAGCATTACAAAGTTTATGGTACAAAAATAATATCTTGTAGAGGACCCTTTTTTCCTTCTAGTCCTTCCAAATCAATTTTCTTCATGGAATACCTTCTAGTCCATCTAGATGAATTTTTTCATGTTCTAGTACATGTTTTCCATCACGACAGTAATGAACACACTAAAAGGTACGTGATACAAAACTGAATACATACAAAGTTAGCGGACAAGTTTTTGCATGTACAAAATATACAAAAGATGGAGTTACATTTCACAGCTATGGAGGATATTAACCAAGCTCCATGAACACAAATGTACGGTTGAAAGCCTCATTAGTGGAGCTCATGAACATCAAAGCCAAACCTTGGTCATTGTGGAACTTTTTCATCATTTGCACAACATCAACATTGTCAAGACCGATCCCTCGCAATTTCTATAGAATCAATTTCCAATTGACATGGTTAAGAGTGTCCAACATCGCTTCAACCTTCAAAGCATTTGCTATTTCTGTTGATGACTATGCAATGACAGCTAATGCAAAAGTCCACTCTCATCTAATGGCTATGCATGTCGGCGCTTAACTTTGCTATTACCTTCTTCATTGCATTGCTTTCGAGATGCCATTGGACTAGGATCCATCTCGTCAACTGTAGCATCAGTCTCGTTTGCACTTTCATTAACTTAAAAAAAGGATAAACAAAATACAACTTTCAAAACAACAATGCATAATAAGATTACCAATATGATTGTACATCAAAGCCTTAGCTTTTCTTTATAGTAATACACAATGTGATTACCAAGCATTGGAAAGGAGGTATTGAACCCAATCACAACCCTATCTTTGGTGGCTGAATCATTCCCAAAATAGCCTTGAAATCATCAAACCGAGGGCAAAGTTTTGTCTTCCGCTTGTTGAATCGCGGTCTTTCCTAGAAAAGGTAATTGAAATACACATAATCAATGCCAATAGAGAAATTTTCAACAAAAATACGATATAACACAATACTCATGTCATTTGTTTAACAGCAGCAGCAAGCTGCTACTCTTGGCAACAACTTGCTGCTGGTTAGCAGGAGCTTGTTGCCGCCAACTACAGCAGCAAACAGTTGCTTCCGGAAGCTGTTTTTAACAACAGCATCTTGCTGCTGCTGTTAAAAAAGGCAGCAAGCAATAGCTTGCTCCTACTGTTTAAACCATAAACTAATTTGATTTCAATCCTATCACTCCCCATAATCCATTTCCATTGTAACCCAAAGAGGAATCACTCTCTATTTTCATATATCTTATGAATACAAAGAACACAAATATATAGTGATTGGAAAATCTATACAAGAAAAGTTTCCTAAACTAAATCGCTATAATTAAGCTAATCAAATATACAGTACACTTTCCCTCAAACTAGAGCATAAATATTAATCATGCCCAGCTTGTTACAAATATAATCAACCCAAGCCCATTGAGCGCGTTCATAAAGATATCTCCTAGCTATTCTCTAGTCCTTACATGTCCTGTAGTAACTAGATTCTACTGTATCTTTTCATGAACAAAATGACAATCAATGTCAACGTGCTTCGTTCATTCATGGAACACAGGATTACTTGCAATGTGAAGAGTTGCTTGGTTATCACACCACAACTTTGCTGGTATTGATGCTTCGAGACCAACCTTAGCTAAGAGTTGACATATCCACATTACTTCATACACGGATTGTGCCATAGCTCTATATTATGATTTCGTACTAAACTGAGACACAACATCTTGCTTCTTACTCTTCCATGAACGCAAATTTCCTCCAACGAAAACACAATATCCAGTAATGGATTTTTGATCAATCTTTGAACCTGCCCAATCTACATCAGTAAAGCATTCAATATGAGTGTGCTCGTGATTCTTGCCACGTCCTAGAGCACCCTTCAAATAACACAAAATTTGTTCTAGTGCAACCCAATGGTGAACCATTGGTGATGACATTAACTGACTAACAGTACTCACAGAATACACAATATCAGGATGAGTTACTGTAAAGTAGTTCAGCTTCCCAACTAATCTCCTATACCTCTCTGGATTCTCAAATGGGTCCCCATCTCTCGTAAGTCGTAGATTTGGAAGCATTGGAGCACTACATGGCTTAGCTCCCAATTTTCCAGTCTCAATTAATAACTCGAGTACATAATTCCTTTGAGATAAGAAAATACCTTTCTTGATTCTTGTTATTTCAATTCCCGGGAAGTACTCAGGAAGCCTAATTCCTTTGTTTTGAATTGACCGTGAAAAGACTTTAAGGATGAGATTCCCATAGTATCACTTCCTGTGATAACAATATCATCTACATACACAACAAGAAGAATAATTCCAAATGATGTCTTTTTGTAGAAAACCGAGTAATCAAATTTGCTCTTATTCATCCCAAAGTCATCAAGCGCCTGGCGAAATTTGCCAAACCAAGCACGAGGACTTTGTTTAAGGTTGTAGAGAGATTTCCGAAGGTGAAAAACCTTCCCATACTTCCCTTGAGCAACAAACCCAAGTGGTTGCTCCATATACACTTCGTAAGTCACCGTGTAAGAAAGCATTTTTGATATCCAGCTGATACAACGGCTAGTCATGAGTGGCAGCTAAGGAAATGAAGATACGAACAGACATCAATTTAGCAACAGGGGAAAAAATGTCAAAGTAATCCACACCATACGTTTGAGCATTCCCTTTTCCCACAAGACGAGCTTTAAAGCACAACTGACCCATCAGAATTACATTTAGTTGCAAAGACCCACTTACAGCCAACTACCTTCTTGTCAACTGGCAAATCCACTAACTCCCAAGTACCATTCGTATCAAGAGCATTCATCTCGTCAATCATAGAACTATGCCAACTAGGATGAGACAACGCTCCCCTCACAGTTTTGGGAATGGTGACCGACTCAATGGAAGCCACAAAAGAGCAAGGCGATGGCGACAAATGGTCATATGAGACAAAGGAAGAAATAGGATACGTACAATGACGCTTACCTTTACGAAGAGAAATGAGAAGATCCTAATCATCATTAACGGGATCTAACGGCGCAGTAAAAATTGGTACTGGAATAGGTTCGGTAGAATTTATCGATGCGAATACATATGGTGAATGGGAGGATGTTGTTTGGGCACCATTGAATATAACACAGGGGTGTCAGTATGAGAGGTAGTGGCAGTGACATGATAAATCAATAAGTCATCATCCTCCCCCTAACTAAAAGACGTGGAAGTTTTTTTATCAAAGAAAGGGAGATGCTCGAGAATTGTGACATCTGCTGAAATGAGATCATATGAAGATTAGGGCAGTAGCAATGATACCTTTTTTGTAACCGAGAATATCCGAAAAAGACACATTTTAATGATTTAGGATCTAACTTAGTTACCTGGGGACGGGTATCTCAAACAAAGCATGTGCCACCAAATATGTGAGGTTCAATAGGGGACAAGGGTTTTGTTTGAAAAAGGAGACTATACGGAGTCCTACCCTGAAGAAGAGAAGAAGGCATGCAATTAATGAGAAAGCACGCCATGGCTACTACATCAGCCAAAAGGGTTTCGGAACGTGCATATGAAAGACGAGTGCTCGAGCTGTCTCCAAGAGATGTCGATTTGTCCTTTCTGCCATACCGTTCTGTGAAGGTGTGTCAACACATGAGGTCTCATGAAAAATATCATTCTGACTCATGTAAGTTTGAAACATAGTAGATACATATTCCTTAGCATTATCACTTCGTAGAGTATGAACATGGGTGTTAAATTGTGTTTTAATTTCAGCACAAAAAATAATAAAATGAGAAAATAATTCAGAACGATTCTTCATTAAATAGAGCAACGTCATACGCGAAAAATCATCAATAAATGTAACAAAATATCGAAACTCAGTTTTGGACACGATTGGACATGGACCCCAAACATCAGAATGAACTAACTCAAAAGGAGAACTAACCCTTTTATTGACTCTAGGAATTGAAGACAGATGATGATGCTTAGCAAACTGACACAACTCACAATCTGAAGGCGAAAAATTCTGAAACTGTGGACATAATTTCTTTAACAGAGGTAGCGATGGATTCCTAACCGACAATGGACTTCAAACGGAGTTAAGGCACTGGAACATTCAACATGTTTAGGAACTTCTATATCCAGTATGTAAAGTTCTCCGGATTCATGTCCTTTACAAATAATCTGCTTCATCGTAAGATCCTGAAAAAGAAAATGATCAGGGAAAAATGAGACACAACAATTAAGAGAGCGAGTAATTTTGCTAACAAAAACCAAATTAAAAGAGAATCTCGATAGACTTACAACAGAGGATAAGAAAATTGTTGGGGTGGGATGGACAGTGCCAGACCCAAGGACCGAGGAAGACGAACCTTCGGCTAAAGTAACAGAAGATCGAGATGTATTTGACTAGAAAGTAGAAAAGAGATTAGGGTTACCTGTCATATGATGTGTGGCACCAGAATCAATGACCTACTGAGAGGAAGAAGAGAGAAGACATGAATTTAAGTTACCTGACTCGGAAATAGCACCAATAGGACAAGATGAATTTTTTAAAGCTTCTTGATACTGTGTAAACTTAGCAAAGTCAGATGCCGAGACAGTAATAGTACCATCAGATGAGTTGGGAGCATCTGTAGTAGCAACATGTGCAATAAATAATATCTCCACCACCTTTGCCATTTGAACTTCCTCCTTTGTTTTGATTCTTATTACTAACAAGCGCACTAGAATTTTGCATAGATGGAGTGGGGACTGTACTAGTGTTTGTGAGTAGAACTCTAGAGAAAACATCATGAAGTGAGGAAATTGTGGCACCGGATAAAATTTGGGACTTCACAACTTCAAATTGTGAACTAAGACCAGCCAGAAAGCTCATTATTGCCATTTGTTCATGTTGCTCCTTTTGCACTTTAATGTCAGCACTAAATGGAAACAATTCATTCAATTCCTCATAAACCTTCTGAAAGTTCATAAAATAGGTTTGAAGTGACTGATCTTGTTGTTCAACTCGATAAAAACTCTTGCAAGCATCATAAATAGGAGAAATATTTCCCTTTCCCGAGTACAAAAATTCCAAATATTCCATTAACTCCTTGACATATTCACAGTGATTAACTAAGCTTACCACCTCAATATCAATAGAATTTCTAATTTATAGTAATAAACGAGCATCATCTCTCAACCACTCTTGGCTAGTTGTATCAGTGGGAGGAGGAGGATCTTCAATGAGATGATCATCCTTAGATAAAATACGTAAATAGATTCATACAGTCTTGCACCAATCAAGATAATTTGACCCAGTCAATCTATGCTTAGTAATTTTGGACATCATCGAAATAACCTTAGTCACAACAGTACTTTTCGAATCTTCGACCATTTAAGTACAACCGAGAGAAGAAACCAAAAGTCAAACAACCAGATTTCACGTGTTCAAGCCAAATACGATCTCAAGCTAACAATGAACAGTATCCAAATAGTGTACCTCCAAACTGCGTGTGTGACTTACACTCGCCGATTCAACCCAACGGACGACAGACGAAGCTTGATTGGCGGGTGGTGCTCCTTCCTATGGTGGTGGTGATGTCTAGTAGTCACTCGAAGATAGCGAGCCCAAAACCTTGTAAGGAACCGTAATTTTCTAAGGCTAAACCGGCAATAATCATCCTCAAAAGGCTCTGATACCATGTAACCCAAAGAGGAATTACTCTCTATTTTTATATATCTTGTGAATACAAAGTACACAAATATATAGTGGTTGGAAAATCTATACAAGGAAAGTTTCCTAAACTAAATCTCTATAATTAAACTAATCAAATATACATGACATCCATAATCAAACAACCCACATTTAGCTCAAAGATAAATAATATAATTATATAAAACAACATCGATTTCAATCCCATTTATTAATAACATCCATAAAGATAAACAACCGTTCAAACCGCATAAAAGATTGTCGTACCTTCACCAACTGTTCCCATGCAATCGTGTCCGCTGTGATATGTCCATTTTGTGAATTTATATCGAAACCACTCACGTTTAATAGCTCGCGAACTTCAAGATAGATCTTCTTTAAAGTCTTCAACCATGCCCTAACATTTTTAGAGGTTACAACTATCCCACAACCATTGAACACACTATCAACAGTTTTTGACACTTGGAATGCGTTGAAGCCATTGTCACTTCTCTTGTGGGTGAACAATAGGTAGTGGTGTAGTGAACTGACCATATGTCCATCCATCTCGTCGGTCCAATGTAGGTGCTTCACCTTTGGTTTGAGGTCAGTTTTTGTAGACGTAATTTCATTGTCGTCACGATCACCGGAAGGTATAGTTTGCCTTCGAACGCGTGTTTGACCCGTAGGGCTCTGTCTGTTATGTGCCATGATCGTAACTTCACAACCTAATACCTTTGAATGAAATTACAAAGTTCGATATCATATTATACAACACGTTAATTATGTCATCATGAGCAAAAACAAACAATATGCCAACAATATGAAAATGTAAAGACTTGGGAGAAGTGCAATGTCATTAATAATCAAAACATGCATTGTCTTTCCAGTCTGAATGAAATAAAATTTACTCCTCCATTAGCTATGGAAAACAAAAAGAAATTCTTAAACAAAAAGTGATCATTCAAAGTTAAGTCAATTCCCGAATCGCCGTTTGGAGTATAAGCTACCCATATTTGGGAAGCAATTGTGTCCCGTTATTTGTTCATGCTTCTTCAACTGTGAAAGTTACATTCACATTTGCAGGCTCTTCCTCAGACACATCAGCATGTATGGGATTAACATCATTGTCTCTGCTGTCCTCATCTTCATCGCATACGTCATTTGCATTATCAACCCTCAAGAAGTTGTGGATGGCACAACAAGCGAGGATAATCCTTGCTTGTGTGTTGATATCGTGGAAAGGTTGATGCCTCAAATAAGAAAATATTTTCTTTAGCAATCTAATTGTCCTTTCAACTACATTTCATATAGATTAATGTCGAAAGTTGAAAAGCTCTAATATTTTGAAGACGTTGTCCCTCAATGTCCCTACGATGGTAACGAGTGCGTCAGTATGGCAAAAGAAACCCAGGAGAACCAATGGAAAGCTGGCGTCGGCAAGGTATTATTTACCTAATTAGGAATTTTATTTAAATCGATGATTACAACAATAACCTAGTGAAAATATTGTATGACAAGTGATACAACGTACCCCAAAGGAATTGTTAGCTTATGTGCTTGGCTAAATATCGCGCTTTTTAACAAATGGCCATCATGAGCCGACCCCTCCCAACCCCGATAGGACATAAGTAAATTTCATATCAGATGGACAAGCTACCAAGACATTTTGAGAAATCACTTGCTTTCTATTGCGATATCTTGCTTGTCATGGACAGGGACATTTGCAGCAATCTTTGTACTGTCTATTGCCCCTCTAGCATCCTATGGAAAAGGAATAAAAAATTTTATGCAAATATAAAAATATTGGGCCACACTTGGAATGAAATACTAAACCCCAAAAATAACTAACCTCAAAATACGAAAACCATGGCTTGACATTAACTTTCTCGTATGGAGAGTTATAGGTTGTGACATTAGTCACAACTTCTCTATAAAAACCTAGGCAGGCGTGCAACACCTTATGAAAATAATAGCTCACTGTTTGATCAGATCTAAAGAAAGTAAAACTTTCTAATCGATTACCTTTGCCATGGCCGACTGTGTTGAGAAATATAGTTACTTGCTCCTCAACTCGAACTGACTTACCATCTTCCAATCCAAAAGTGCGTAGACAAGTACATAATCTTTGGAATGGACCTCTTTTCATCCTAAATAGGTCACGACATACTCTATTGCTTGTTCCAAAAATTCGCATTAGTGTTACTTCTCTTTCGGTGTCCCAATTTTGATAAGGAGCCCTAGGAAGAGATTGGGCATGGTGTCTACTACGATTGTATAGGACAAGCATCTCTAAGAGTATATTCCAAAATGCTCCCAATAACATTCGTTGACATCGGCATCAGTTCCTCAATGTATCCATGTTATTGTCTAACATCTAGTAGTGAGATTTTGTGATTTCAATTTTTAAAAATACGTCACATAGATATATTTATAATTGGTCGAAAATAAATACACTTTTTACTCCCTTTCCACAGATATACATGCGGTGGAGTCAACTTTTTACTTATAACCATTAGCTATAAGTTGAGCTCGCAAAAATGGAAAACACAAACAGATTACCAATTGCTTTGATTCATTTCTATACGAAACAACATTATACAAACATGTCATGCTTAGATTCACGACTATATGAACAAAATTGATGCAAACATGTCAATGGCTATGTTCAAATATGTTACCTTACTTATACTTCTCTTATGATGACACATAATTATCTTCATGACCATGCATTGAGAAGATGAGAACATTCAAACTTACATTTAAGCCTTGAAACAAAAAAATTAACTAGACCTCCTTCAATGGAGCCCTTCGACACATTCTTTCTCCCCTTTTGCTTTCAACTTGTTTTACTTTTATGCGGTATTCAAATATAGAAGTCATGGAACTACCTTCCTATTCATGCTTTTAGTTGCAAAGAGCTGGGGAAAAAAATTAATACAAGCTTCTCAATTACGAACTGCTTAGTAGTTAGCATCAAGCTTCTAGGCAACTTGTCACCAACTGGTTAGCAACTTATTGCTAACCAGTTAACAGGAAGCTGCTGCCAATAGCAACAGCAAACTGCTGATGCTAAGGTTGGCAGCAAGCTTTAGCAGCTTGCTAAGCTTGCTACTGTTAGCAGTGCTGCTACCAGCTACCAGCAGCCTGCTGTTAGCATTAAGCGACTACTAACAGCAGCATGCTGTTGCTAGGAAGCTGCTAGCACGTGTTTGTTTGGTAGAGAGGGATTTTGAAGGATTTTTCAAATATACAGGTGAAAATTTTAGAAAATGTTTAGAAAGTACAAAAGAGTTTCATGATAAATTGGTAAATGGAAATAATGTCGAGGAAAAAATAATGTCTTAAAAGATATATGTATATGACAAATAAATTTTTATACAAAAAATAAAAATCTTAACTGCAAATGTATAGATACATATTTGAATGCTTAGTTTCTAAACAATTTTTCTGACATATAAAACACACTAATGATCTGTCTTATTTTCTCCCATCAATTGGGCTCAAATTTAGATAGCAATATTGGAAATAAAATGAACTTTCAATTGATGGCAAGCTTTTTTACACACTAAAAATCCATAATAGTACACATGTTTTATCTCTTCTTTTTTATTTTTGGAGATCATGATGAATTAATTTATAATTTAAATTGCTTAATTTTGTGGATCAGTAGTCTATAATTTGTGATTTCGATTAGATATTAAAATCCATAAACTACTAAATACATTGAGATCTACTTCTCTAAATCCATAATCTACTTGCTGCTCGTAGCAGCTGTTGTTTAGCAGTAGCATACAGCAGCAAGCAACTGCTGTCAGCAATTCCCACACCGGCCGTTGAAATTAAGGCTGTCTTCATTTTAATTATTTGAAAGTAAAATCTTACCCCAACTCATGAACAATGGTGCTTATGAACAAATATTGGCCTAAACAAAACTACAAATATATAGTATAAACACCATTACAATGTGCAACTGGAAAAATATCGAACTACCAAGTCGAAAATGCCTCCTCCATGAAAAACAAATAAGAAAATTACAAATACATAATTAGTACTAGTACTAATTCATTGTCCATAGCACATCTTCATTAGAAAATCTTAACACCCATATATAACACAAGAAATTTGAAATGAAATTGCAAAGAAATTTGGCAAAGCAAGAATTTTCCAAGAAACCTTTTTCCAAGAAAACTCATTCTCACCCACATCCAAAAAAAACCATCAAAAATCACAAAACATATATCAATAGAACTCCCAATCAATAGAACTCAAAAACCAATAACTTTGGGGGAAGAAATCAATAACAAATCTGGTGGTACATACCTTTAGCCATGAAATTTGAAATTGCAGATGCCAAATATTGAACCCTATGAAAATCTAGTAGAAAGCTTCAGCAACTAACACTCCCACTGAAAAATGACCGATCCATAGACGATTGTACTGATTCCTTTAGTTTCGTCCTTGTTTGATCGAGAGAGAGAAGGAAACGGGCTGTGAGCTATTTTGCTATGCCATGAGAGAGAGATGGGTTAGAGATACCTGGTTCAATTATGAAAGGGATTGAAAGAAAGACAAGATAGAGAAGAGATCAAGAAAGAAGGGAAGCAGTTGGGTCTCCTGTAAATGGCTTCGTATTCTCCTAGAAAAGACAATCCGAGAAAGATGTGGGAATTGGCTTTCCCACTGTTCATGGAAAAGAGTTCACGTGAGTAACAAAGATGGAAAACATTTTTTTTGGAAAAAATTACGCATCAAACAATACCAAAGCTAGAAAAGAGGGTGGAAAAGTAAGTTTTCCTGGAAAATAATGGTCAATCAAACACACCCTACTATTTATTTTATGAAATGAAAATCTATATTGTCAAATGCGATTGGATAGGTTCTTGATGAATCCTAATGCCGCCAAGCTTCTTTCATCACTGTCTGTTCGCCATTTGAACAGGCTTTGTTCGGATCATTCACCGTTACTTGCTCAGTGGGAGCTATTTCAGCAGTTGGGGCCCCGCCCATTCAGCTTCTTGAATGTTTGGGCCCACCATCATGATTTTCAATCCTTTGTCTCTCAGAAGTGGTCATACCCATCCCGTCACACGGGCATGGCTGCTTTGTGGGAGAAATTCTTTCGGTTGAGCCAAGGACTTGGTTGGATGAATCGGCATGTGTTCAAGAATATCTTTGATAGGGTGTGGGGTGACGAGTTGGCTGTCGATGAGGCTAAGCGGGTTTTTGATTGTGACCCTTCGCCCTGGCATCGTGAGCAATTACACCGAGTTCAGGCGGATCTGAACCGCATCTTATCTATTGAGGAGGGATTCTGGCATCAGAAGTCCGGTGCGCGTTGGTTGGCTGAGGGGGACAGGAATACCAGATATTTTCACTCTTTGGTTTAGGGGCACCGTATTCGATCTGGTATTCATTATGTTCGGACTTTTGAGGGTGTTGCTTTATCTAATCAGTAGTCCATACAAAGTTCCACTGTGGATTTCTTTCAGGGGTTGTTGTCTTCTCCGGGGACCCCACTCAGCCTCTTCGGCCTGGTATTATTCCTTCACTCGTCACCATGGAGGATAATGCCCGGTTGAATCGGCTTCCCACTCTTGATGATGTTCGCAAGGCTGTGTTCAGTATTGATGGGGATAGTGTGGCTGGGCCTAATGGGTTTACGTCGCTTTTCTATTATCAGTGCTGGGACATTATATCGAAGGACGTCTACCGGGCCGTTATTGATTTCTTTGAGGGGGTCAGATACCCCGGGGCGTTTCTGCTACTTCTATTGTCCTTCTGCCTAAGAAGGATGGGGCTTGTGCTTGGGCGGATTTTCGGCCGATTAGTCTCTGTACGGTATTCAACAAGATCATCACGAAGCTGTTGAACACCCGCCTCAGTAAGCTTCTGCCTCGTATTATCTCGCCCCAGCAGAGTGGTTTTGTTCCGGGGCGTTTGCTTGGGGATAACGTTTTGTTAGCCCAGGAGATGGTATATAGCCGTGACAGGCAGGTTAGAGGGGGCAACGTTATCCTCAAGCTCGACATGGCAAAGGCCTATGACCGATGGATTGGGATTTCTTACTCTCGGTGATGGGGCAGTTTGGTTTTGATCAGTTGTGTGTTGACCAGATCCGACGTTGTATCTCCGGGTGTCATTTTTCGGTCCTAGTCAACGGTCAGTCTACTGGTTTCTTCCCCTCGTCTCGGGGACTACGGGAGGGAGATCCTATTTTCCCTGCTTTGTTTATGATTGCTGCTGATTATTTCTCCAGGTTGTTTACTCATCGGTTTCAAGAAGACTCTTTCATGCAGTTTCTTCATGGAGGCCGACTCTTGTCTCCCATCTCTCATTTTTCGATGATATCATCATCTTCGCCAATGGTCAAAAGTGGAGTATTCAGCACTTGTTAGCTTGTATCGAGCATTATGAGGGGGCTTCTGGTCAGTTGATGAATCAAGGGAAGAGTTCTTTGATAGCACCTCGGCGGGCCTCGGCTGCACAGCTTCATCGATGGCAGACTTTCACGGGGTTCCTGCGCAGCCAGCTTCCCGTCACTTATCTTGGTGTTCCCTTGTATAAAGGGGCCCGTCGGATCTTCCTGTTTGATGCTTTGGTGGAGAAGATCCGGGAGCGGATCTTTGGATGGGCCAATCGCTTGTTATCTCCTGGGTCCCGCATTACACTCATCCGTTCTGTTCTTTCCTCTATGCCGCTTCACTTGTTTCAAATTCGACAGCCCCCTACGGCTGTGCTGAAACGGCTATCCAGTTTGTTTGCTCGGTTCCTTTGGGATTCTCGGGAGGGCGCACACCACTTGGATTGGGAGCGCTGCGGGGAGTTGTGTCGTCCCCCGGAGGAGGGTGGACTTGGCTTCAGGAGGCTTGATGACATTGTTGATTCCTTTTCCCTGAAGTTATGGTGGTGTTTTCGATCTCTGGAATCTTTGTGGGCTCTCTATATGCATGACAGATATTGTTGGGGACTGCCACCTATGCAGGTTTAGCCTACATATCTTGATTTTGGGGGTTGGCGACGGTTATTGACGATTCGGGTGATGGCTGAGTCCCGCATTGTTTGGCTACTTGGCTATGGACGGGTTTTCTTTTGGCATGATTGTTGGATGGGCGATCGCCCCTAGTTGATATATTCCCTACCCGTAGTCCTTCTTCGGCTCGGGTGCAGGACTTTTTTAACGACACTGGATGGGATCTTGAGCGTCTATTGCAGGTTGTCCCTTTTGACCTGGCCATTCAGATCTGTTCTATCCCTCTGGACATCGGGTCCCCGGATAGGATGTTGTGCCGGGATACTTCTGATGGACGATTCACTGCTCGTTGGCCTGGGAGCTGGTCCGACAGCCCGTTGAGGTCCGGCCTGCCTTCCAGGACCTTTGGTGCCTAGCTATACCTGTGATTGTGTCTTTTTTCCATTGGCGGTTATTGCAGGGCTTAGTCCCCGTTGACTATGTGATCAGGCAGCGTATTCAGGTGCAGATGCCTTCACGATGCCAGTGTTGCTCGGACGAGGAGACGCTTCAGCATGTATTTATTAGCAGTGGTGCTGCGTCTCGAGTTTGGCAGCACTTCTCGTCGATTTTTCATATCCCGTCTCCCACCTCTGATAGTATCTGGCATTGGGTTCAGCGTTGGCCACATTTAGGTCAATTTGTCAAGCGGGGTCACATTCGCATCATCGTGCCTATTCTTATCCTTTGGCACCTATGGATAGCACGTAATGATGCGAAGTTTCGGGGCATTCTCGTTGATTCGCGGCAGATCATTTTGTGGGTATATCGGGCTATCTCCCTCATGCACGTCGCTGGGTTGTTTCGTCCCTCTCATTGGCCCCCCCTTTGGCATCACTATTGTTGCTCCACCTCATCCCCTTCCAGTTCTGGTTTTATGGTGTCGACCGTTTGTGGGATCTTTTAAGATCAACACCGACGGTTATGTGGTTGATGGTAGAGCAGGCAGGGGTGGGGTGATCCAGGACCACCTTGGGCAGTGTCTTCGGGCCTTTTCTTCTTTCTACAGCACCTGCGCTATTTTAGAGGCCGAGCTCCGTGCTATTCTCGATGGAATGTTGCTGGCACGTTCTCTGGGTGTCAGCACAGTTTGGATGGAGGCCGACTCCTATGTCGCTATTCATTGTATTGTTCGGGAAAGCGGCCCGTGGTTCCTTCAGGTTCTTATCCGACGTATTCGCCAGCTCCTCTGTACCGACCGAGACTTGGTTACGCATATCTTCCGTGAGGGCAACGAAGTTGCCGACACACTGCCTCGATGGGCTTATCTGCGGCCGGTACATCGAGTATGAGTCGCACCGATTCGACACCGGAGCTCTTCTTCTGATGGATCGTCATGGATTCCCCTCAGTTCGCGGGCTTTCCTGATGGTCTACTCTTTTGCATTATTTGTTTATTATTTCTTGGACCCTTTATTCGTTCTTGTACAGGGAGGTAGTACCTCCTTATTTATTATTTGTTAATTTTTTTATTCCTTATTATCAGGGAGATAATATCTCCTCATTTACAGCTTTCCGTATACTCGTTGTCTTTCATTGTTTGGAGGTCAGGTCTATGCCGCCCTCCTTGTATACATTTCTTTTTATGCTAATAAAAAGGTAGGGGATTCAAACCCCACCGCTAGGCTCGTGGACGCCAGAAACCAACGCATTTAATCTAGTTGGTGCCTTGATTAAAAAAAAAAAATCTATATTGTCAAATCTAAACCCTTCTCGTTTGCTCTCTTCTCTCTCTAAGAATTTGGGCGAATTCTGCCCAATCCATGAATCCGGTTGCCTCCAGCCATGACCCACCCGACCCTCCGCCACCGGCAACCTCCCCCACTGCCGGCCTACCCTTGTCGCCCCCTCAATCAGCCGGAAACCACCCCAAAAACCCCCAATTTTCGGCCAAAAACACCCCAAGCACCACTACAATGATTTCGAACACTTCCACTTCAATTCGTCCCACCAACAGTAGCGCATTTACACCTATTTCTGATCCCCCAACTCAATTTCACATGGGCATTCATGGATTGAGCACAATCACTGCCAATTTCACAAAACCTAACATTCAGTCTCATTGTCAATTGCTCCCTAATTCCTGAACCTCGACGACTCAAATTACAGCTGTAGCATGCCCACATGATGTCTCACATATCCATCAAAGCCAATTTGGAAAAGCAAACCCCGATCGAAAAGCCCCAAATTTGGATGGAACCCGAACTTTGAGCTCAAAATTGGCCACTTTAGGGCCGAAATTAGACATCGGTCCAGTTGAAGAAGTTGCTCCCCATGATGAGACGAAGCTTCAGCCGATGGTGCACGATCCGGATGCGCCGGCTTGTGAGGCCCATGCGCGGCCTTCTGGGCAGTTTTCGGCCCTCCCGATGATGTCCCATGCTCTACCATATCCCCAGGAGACTCAGACTGGTGTTCCGACCGGTCGTACTTATGCTTCGATCATTGCTAAGAGGCCCACTTTATCGGCCGAAGAGCGGGCACATAGGAAGTCTTTTGATTCAGTGCTTAGCCAATCTCATCAGTGCATCGTTGTTTCTAGGTAGCCTCACATGGATCGTGGCGAGCCGCCCGTCTGTATTTCAACCGATGAGGAGTCTGTGCTGGTTGTGCCCTTCCATTTTACTCTCGTGGGTAAGTTCTTGAGGCGAAAGCCCCCATGCTTGCTGTTCATACTGCCTTTGATTAGTTTGGTTTTGTCAGCACATATAATGTTGGATTATTGGATCGGACATATATCTTGATCCATCTCACTCATGAGGTGGAACATAATCATTTGTTCTCGCAGCCGCGTTGGTTTATTAGTGGTTGTGAGATGAAAGTGTTGAAGTGGATTGTTGACTTTCATCTTGAGAAGGAGACACCAATTGTGCCTGTTTGGATTTCCTTTCCTTTGGTACCTGTGCATTTCAGTGCTAAGGAAGTTTTATACTCTTTAGCCAGGGCACTGGGCCACCCGTTGCATATTGATGAGGCCACAGTGGATTTTCTCCGCCCTAGTGAGGCTAGGGTTTGTGTGGAGGTGCATTTGGAGCACCAGTTGCCTGAACATATCTGGATTAAGCGTGGGCTAGGACGTAGTTTCTGGCAGAGTATTGCTTATAAGCATGTGCCCCCCTTCTGCTCTGTTTTTCGGCATATCGGACACTCGTCTTCGGATTGTAAGGTTGGTAGCCTCCCGACGCCGCCTACGGCCACATCTGGGCTCTCGGCCACTTCTACACCGCCTGTTACCTCTAGTGCCATTATTGCCCCCCGATCTCAGTCGGGAACGAGGGCTGCTGTTGTTTCTGAGCCGGTCCATCAGTGGAGACCTCGCGTGCGGCTCCAGCTCAGCCAGTTCCTGCCCCACTGGGCTCTTCTCCTTCTATTAATCTGATGCTCGCCAATTACGGTACCGATCCCGACTGCCCCAATGACTCCTTTGGTCAACTCGCCCGTTTCGGTTGAATCTGCTGATTCTGATGATGACTCTGATGACCAGTCGAGCTTTGTTGGTCGAGACCCCCTTTCGGTTGATCAGACTGTGTTTGGGGTGGATGCTCATCCCGATGGTGCTTTGGTATCTGCCTACCCTATGGTGGGCCCTATCCTTGCGACTTTGGGACCGAGTTTGAGTGCAGATTTCCCTTGCCTTACTGCCAGTATAACGCTGAGGCATCTGTCCCCTCACAGTCTCTGTTGCCTGAGCCCCACTAGCATGGTATTCATAAGCGTCATTCTACTGATGATCTTGTCAGCTTGGCAGCGCATAAGGATCCGTTTGAGCTCGTTACCAGTCGACGACAAAGAAAGCAGCTGACTCGCACCGCCAAAGTCCAGGTTGTTGTTACTTCTCGTATGCAGACCTGCAGTCAGTCCAAGTCGGTTACTTCTTCCCCCCACCCCCCTCGTTCCATATGTTGATGAGTCTGCTGGTGTGGAATGTTAGGGGTATTCGGCATTCAGTTACTCGGAAAAGCTCCTCCGGATGCATGGTGTTTCTATTCTTGTTATTATTGAGCCTATGCTTTTGCGCCATGACTTTATATTTATTCGCTGATTCTTGGCCTTTGATCGGGGGGTCCAAAATCAGACTAATTGTATTTGGTGTCTCTGGATGGAGGGTATTACTATTGATGTTCTGATGGATCACCCCCAGTTTCTGCGCCTCTGCATTCAGGATCCTCGGTTTGCTCCGCCTATTTATATGATGTCTGTCTATGCCTCCTATGATAATGTTGAGAGGAAGGTGTTATGGACTAGCTCGCATGATATTTCTATTGTCATGGATAGCCCGTGGTCGGTTGGTGGTGACTTTAATGCCATCGCTACTGAGAGTGAACACACTAGCCTCAGTACGAGGGATCGGGGTATTCCGGATTTCCGTAATATGATGTTGGACTGTGGTCTCTCGGACGTTGGTTTTTTTGGGAAGCCTTACACGTGGACTAATCATCCGGTGCGGAAACATTTGGATAGGCTCTTGATGAATCCCGATGCCGCCGGTTACTTTCATTAGCTGTCTGTTCGCCATTTGAACAGGCATTGTTCGGATCATTCACCATTACTGGTGCAGTGGGAATTGTTTCCGTAGATGGGGCCTCGACCGTTTCGTTTCCTTAATGTTTGGGCCCACCATCATGATTTCCAGGCTTCTGTCTCTCAAAAGTGGTCATATCCCTCCCCTTACATGGGAATGGCTGCTTTGTGGGAGAAGTTGTTTGGGTTGCGACAGGACTTGGTTGGCAGAATCGGCATGTGTTCGCAACATCTTTGATCGGGTTCGGGAGGCAGAGTTGTGTGTTGATGAGGCTGAGCAGGTTTTTGATAGTGAGCCTTCGCCGCATCGTGCGCACTTACATCGGGTTCAGGCTGACCTGAACCGCATCCTATCTATTGAGGAGGGATTTTGGCGTCAGAAGTTCGACTCATGTGGTTGGCTGAGGGGGACCGTAATACTAGACACTTTTAGTCTTTGGTCTAGGGCCACCGTATTCGATCTGATATTTATTATATTTGGACTTCTGAGGGTGTCGGTTTATCTGATCAGCAGTCCATCCAAAGTTCAGCTGTGGACGTTTTCCAAAGGTTGTTGTCCTCTCTGGAGGCCCCGCGGCATCCGCTTCTGCTGGGTATTATTCCTTCACTCGTCACCCGGAGGATAATGTTCGGTTGAACTGGCTCCCCACTATTGGCGAGGTTCGTGAGGCTATGTTCAGTATTGATGGGGATAGTATGGCCTGGCCGGATGGGTTTACGTCTTCATTTTATCGACAGTGTTGGGATATTATTTCAGAGGACATATATCGGGCTGTGCTTGACTTATTCGGGGAAAATCAGCTCCCTAGGGGCTTCTTCGCTACTTCTATTGTCCTTCCGCTCGAGAATGAGGGGGCTTGTTCTTGGACGGATTTTCGGCCTATCAGCCTTTGCACAATGTTCAACAAGATTATCACGAAGCTATTGAACACCCACCTTAGTGAGCTATCACCACGTATTATCTCGCCCCAGTAGAGGAGTTTCGTGCCGGGACATTTGCTTGGGCATAACGCTTTGCTTGCCCAGGAGACGGTTCATAGCCTTGACAGGCCGATTAGAGAGGGCAACGTTATCCTCGAGCTTGGCATGGCTAAGGCCTATGATTGGATGGATTGGGATTTCTTGCTCTCGGTGATGGAGGAGTTTGTGTTTGACCAGTTGTGGGTTGACAGGATCCGCCGTTGTATCTTTGGGTGTCATTTCTCAGTCCTGGTCAACGGTTAGTCAGCTGGATTCTTTCCTTCATCTCGGAGACTGCGGCAGGGCAATCCTATCTCCCCTACGTTTTTTGTTATTGCTGCTGATTACTTCTCCCGCTTGCTTACTTCTCGTTTTTAGCAGCACTCTTGTATGCAGTTCATTCATGGGGGGCGCTACTCTTGTGTTGCATCTCTCATTTGCCGATGATATCATCATATTCGCCAATGGCCAGAAGCAGAGTATTCAGCAGTTCTTAGCTTGTATTGAGCATTATGAGAGGGCTTCTGGCCAATTGGTGAATAGGGGCAAGAGTTCTTTGATTGCGCCTCGCCAGGCTTCTCCTGCGCAGCTTCATAGATGGTAGACCTTTATAAGCTTCATGCACGGCCAGCTTCCCGTCACTTAACTTGGTGTTCCCTTGTAAAAGGGTGCACATCAGATCTTCTTATTTGATGACCCGGTGCAGAAGATCCGCAGTCGAATTTCTAGGTAGGCTAGTTGATTGTTATCTCTTGGGGCCCGTATTACGCTTATCCAGTCAATACTTCACTCTATGCCGCTTCACTTGTTCCAGATTTTGCAACCTCTTAAGGCTGAGGTGAAGTGGTTATCCAGCTCATTCGCTCGCTTCTTATGGGACTCTCTGGAGGGGGCCCACCGTTTGCATTGGAGATGCTGGGGGGAGGTATGTCGCCCCCTGGAGGAGGGTGGCCTTGGGAGCTGGTCCGGCAGCACATTGAGGTTCGGCCAGTGTTTCGGGACCTTTGATGCTCAGCTATCCCTCCGACTGTATCCTTCTTTCACTGGCAGTTGTTACAGGGCCTTGTGCCCGTTGATTATGTGATTCGTCAGCGGATTCATGTGCAGATGCCATCACGATGCTAGTGTTGCTCAGCCGAGGAGACGCTTCAGCATGTATTTATTAGTAGTGGGGCTGCGTCTCGCGTTTGGCAACATTTGTCATCGATCTTTCATATCCCATCTCCCACCTTTGATAGTATCTGGCACCGGGCTCAACGCTGGCGACACTCAGGTTAGTTTGTCAGGCGGTGTCACATTCGTTTCACCGTGCCCATTATCGTCTTCTAGCACCTGTGGACGGCACATAATGATGCGAAGTATCGGGGCGTTCTTATGGATTGTCGACGGATCATCTGGCGTGTTTATCGGGCTCTCTCCCTCATGCACATCACTGGGGTGTTTAGCCCCTCTCATTAGCGGGGTGATCATGACTTGGCTACTCTCTTTGGAGTCACTCTTATTGCTCCCCCTCCCAGTTTTGGTGTTTTGGATAGGCCGTCAGTGGGATCTTGTAAGATCAACACTGATGGATGTGTGGTTGATGGTAGAGCCGGCATTGTGTTCGGGCCTTTTCCTCCTTCTCCGGTGACTGTGCTATTTTGAAGATCGAGCTCCGTGCCATTTTAGACGGGTTGTTGCTTGCATGCTCACTTGGTGTTAGTTCCGTGTGGGTTAAGGCTGACTCGTCCATTGTGATTCATTGTATTGATCGGGAAGGCGGCCCGTGGTTCCTCCAGGCTCTTATCTGACATATTAGCCATGTCCTTCATAGGGACCGAGATTTGGTCTCACATATCTTCCGCGAGGGCAACCAGGTTGCCGATGCACTTGCTTCCGAAGGCCTCTCGCAGTAGCGATACGTTGAGTACGCGCCGCACCAGTTACCTGCTCGGGCTAAAGCTCTCACACACATGGATCGATGTGGGCTTCCCTCCGTCCGTGGGTTTTCGAGATGGGCTGTCTTATTACTTTGTACAAGGAGGTAGTACCTCCTTATTTATTTTTCTATTATTCTTTTATTCGATATTGTCAATGAGATAATATCTCCTCATTTACTACTTTTAGCATATTCTTTGTATTTCATTATTTGGAGGTCAGGATTATGCCACCCTCCTTTTGTATCTATTTTTTTATTCTAATAAAAAGGTAGGAGGATTCCAAACCCCCACCAACTAGACTCCGCGGACGCATAACACCGACGTGTGGATCTAGTTGGTGCTTTGCTTTAAAAAATCTATATTGTCAAATGCATTTTGGAGAAATTTATAAATTTGAAATAGAAGTCCTTTCAAATCCATTGAAAATTTTTATGGATTCGATGGAAATCCGTAGAAATCTATTAAAAATATATTAAATTTCATGAAATTCATTCAATTTAAAAGTCAATAAAAATCCTTACATATCCAAATTAAATACAATTTCCCTAGAGATTTATGAAAATCTTCAAATAATTGAGATTAAGCATGTGTTCGGGTTCCTAGAGAAATCACCTTCAAATGAACTATTTTCTACCTAATATTCAATTCTAGCTATTGAAATATCCATCACGAAAATTGCCCTTTTTCTAACAATTCACTTTTTCCTGCAATGCTTGAGAAAAGAAAACATGGTGGGCCATTCGTGAACCATTTGAATCTCTGACAAAGTGGACAATGTTGTTGTAAATAATTAAGGGAAACTTGGAAAGTTCAATTTCCAATGGTTAGAATCAATAATAGGTAGAAAATGGGTGATTTGTAAGTGGTTTCTTTGGGAACCCGAATGCAAACTAAAAGGAGAAGAAGAAGGGAAAAAAAAAAACAATCAAAATTCTAAGCTTTTATGTTGTCATGAGATTCAAAACTATCTCTAGCTTAATAAAACTTAAACTATATAAGAAGAACAAGGATTTTCAAGTGCCATCGATGGCACCATAGTTACGGTGCCATCGATGGCATTTTCTGGTCTGATTTGATATCCGTTTTGAAATCCGAAATCAAATCTGGAATCAGCACGACGAGGGGGGCCTCCAGTAATTTTGAAAATTTTCCGGTTATATCGTGGCGGCTCGTGGCGGCCGATCAAAGTTTTGGCCATAATTTTGGCCCAAAATTTGACCAAATTATGACCAAAACTTTGACCAGCCGCCACCGGCAGCCACGGTGTCGCCAGAAAATTTTCAAAATTGCTGGAGCTCCCCCTCGTCGTGCTGATTCCAAATCTGGTCCCGAATTTCAAAACGGATATCGGATCGAACCCGAAAATGCTTTCGATGGCACCGTAACTATGGTGCCACCAATAGCACTTGAAAAGGCCTGAGGAAGATAAGATAAGAATATAGAGAATATTTTCCCTTCAGTTTTCTTTATCAGTAAAAAAATAATTTTCGCCATTAATCTTGGACTGCTCTAAAAAAATTAATTAATTAAATAATAATAATAATTACCAAATAATCATCATTAATTTTTTTTTAATGGGCCAAATAGTCATCATTAATTATTGACCCTAATCCTCGTGTTTCCTTTTTGCATGGTCTGCTCTAATTATATCTCAACCCCAATTGTCTCCATAATAAGCGTTAAACCCAAATCTACATTAATGTTGTTCCAAATCTCCAATTCTTCCACAGACCCTCTAAACAAATTCACATTTATCTATATTATATTGTTTCGATTCTCCAATTCTGCTACAAACCAAAATCTATCCAAATCATATTACTCTGATTCTCCCTGCCTATTTTCAGAAATCGAGATATGAACCGATCCACCACACTACTAGAAAAAGTGACTTAGACATCACTTCATTTACATCAGTTGCCTTGGCAGTTGATATAAAATAAATTTTTAACATCAGTCGTAAAAATAACGGTGTTATATACGTTTTTAATATCGTATTTTTTAACAACTGATGTTAATTATATAGTTTCAAATTTTTGTTGTAAATTTTTAATATCAATTTTGTTAACAACCGATGTTAATAATATTGTACAAAAACTACAGTTAAGGTTGTAAAGGAGGAAATCATTCCTATCTTATATTGTACAAAAATCGTTTATGTAACAAAGAACGACAAACGACGTCGTTTTGGTTCTCACCCGGCCCGTTCACCCTTCTCTTCCCCTGTACGCTTCGCTACTTCCTTTTCCACCTCCGCTATCAACGTCTCTCTCCTGATTCTCTTCCTTCTCTCTTCTCTCTTCCATCTTCTTTTTTTGATTCACCCTCGCCCCTCTATTCTTTCTCGTCGGTCGGTCTCTCCGTCAAGATTCAAACACGACCTTCAACATCTGTACTTTGGCTTCTGTCGCCATTTTTGTAAGTCGATTGTGGTTTTTCTTTCGTATTACTCTTCATCTGTAACTGGATGTCTAATTTGTGTGTTTGTTTTTCTGCAAAAATCAGCCTCTGAGAAGTCAGATCTTCGCTTTCACTCTCTGTTGCGACTGGCAATTAAGCTTCTCACGAGCCAACTCTGCGTTTTCCGTCCGGTTTCGTCGTCGTCCGACTGGACCACTTGTTTCAAAAGTCTCCGTCGTGGTGAGATTTGTGTGCTTTCTCGACTTCCCCCAAATTTTATGTGTTGTTTTGTTGTGCTTTAGCTCTAAACTATCTTCTCGCTTAGGGTTTTGTTTCAAAATTTGTTCACCACAGGTTCCTTCCCCTTCCACCTGGTTCATTGCCCCTTTTTCTATTTTTTTTCTCAATCTCTGTCTCGATGTTATAATTAGGGCTTTCGATCAATTTTTTTGTTCCATTAACTTTTTTCCCTTGCATGAAACGATCTACTTATGATTTCTCTACATCTACGAATGTAAAATTTTATTGGCTTTGCTTCTGTGCAAAAGCTTGGACAAGCATAGAGCACAGAAGATTGCGAAAATGGCTGCTAAAATTTCATTCGGTGACTGCTGTCTTCGTCCTCGTTCTTCTGCAACAATTCCTGCAAATCGTCATCTACTCATGTCTTTTACATGTAAACCCAAAAGATTCGCAACAACAAAAATAGAAGCTACTTCACTCTCCTCATCCTCCCTCAACTATCGCAGAAGGTCTCTCGTTATCCTAATTGATTTTTCATTCGATAATTACTTGTCCTATTTCATAATGCACAATTATGTTTGTTTCCAAATTGCTCAAGTGATTCAACTTGCTCGCACTCCATACAATCTAAATCAAGATCGAAGAAATGTAGAGTTTTTCTTTATCTGTGTAAATTAGTACATTTGAATTGACTGCTCAATTTACTTTTCGTTGATATTGATATTTCAGATTGGGATTTTCAATTGAGAGGAATCCGAGAAAGGATTTTAAGCGCACATACGTCACTGCTCGACAGCTTGACTGCTCACTCACACTGTCGAGGGGCTCAGATTTGCTATTGTCTCAGATCGCCATCTAGCATATATTTGTGTTCCTTAATTATATTTCTTACCTTGAATTTAGAGGTTGACTTCTATATTTCTTAAATGGAAGGATTGGGGTTCCTTTTGACTTGTTGTTTTTGAATATAGGTAGTAGCACGTTTCAACGAAATTGTCACCAAGCCACTATTGGAGGGAGCTTTAGACACTTTCAAGAAGTACTCGGTTAAAGAAGAAGATATTGATGTGAGAAAACTACTGCTATCAAGAAGTACATTCTAAGTGTTTGTTATCATGATAATTGCAGGCTTTAAATCGAGCTAGTGGAAAGGCAGGAAATAAAGGTTCTGAAGCTGCTTTGACAGCTGTAAGTGACTAAAGTTGATAACTTCATGTCATAATATTTTTCTTATTGCTTGTTTATGACAGCTTGTGATTTCATACTTTAGAAGAGCTATATCATACTTTTGCAATTGGTGATTGGTAAGCTTTTCTTACTGTTGTTAACTTTGTATCTTCTAATTGGCTAGGAGGGGATAGTGTCATTGATGTTTTTGGATATGTGCAGTGTTGTTAATGGAAGGAGAATGAGGATGTATTGCAGTAATACAATAATATTGAATGGTGCGTATAGGTCAAGTCGGCAAGGTGAAAATTTATTGTATACCGTCTTGATATTTGTAGTTTCAGGTGACGTCTAGCGTTTCTACGACCTGTTGTATACTGATGTAGTTTGTTTGATTGACAGTGTGTACTGACATTTTAACTGCTTTGGTTTTATTTATGATGAACTCTGGTTTCTAAATAAAATATGTTTAGTAGTGGTCTTGTATATCTATGACTAAAGCATTGTTATGTGACAATGGCCAAATAAAACATATTTAGTAGTGGTCTTGTATATCTATGAATATTTGAAGTAATGTTGTGTGACAATGGCCTGGAATAGAGCATGTATGAGAACTAAATGAGTATGAAATGAAAAAAGACAAATTCTTATTAACTGAATGGAAGGAGAATTGATTAAACACTGTTGATGCCAATTATTGTAATACAATGATCTATATTCTTACGTAACGTTGTTATCTCTGAAATTCTTTCTTCTAACTGTAATTTATTTGCCACTGATTCAGCTGTAGTCATTAGTACAAATGTTTTCCTTTGCCAATCTTCATTTTTTCGTGCTAACTACAGGTGAAAAATGGGCCTACTTTTGGGTCACGGAAGTCTCTATGCAGCGATTTATGAAGTCGATAGGCTATACAATTAAGGGGTGGATCTCTTTTCGCAAGGTAGAAGTTTCATATCGAAATTTACTTTCGATGATTGACCTATTTGTTGAATTTGAATTTTGATGTTCTAATTGGTCCCTTTTTTTCATGCTTTATGCTTCCGATCTGTAATCGAAATATTGCACGTGCATAGCATATGGCCCTGTTGCTGTCTCATCTTACCTGGAGAATGTACGTAGTTGGATAAATATATTCTTATAAAAAGTGTAATGATTGATTATTTGATCGAATTCCATTTTCAAAAAAAATTCAATAACGTTATTGTTTCTTCTATCAAATGACCTGTTGCTTTCTTATGAGTCATCCCTATTTTGGTTTTCTTTGTGGTAATGGAACCCTTATTCAGCTGCCACTGGTAATCTCAGGATGAAATTAGACTGTGTTGGAGCTAGATCTTGCTCTTTTCCCTTTGAGGCAGGTGCTAGGTAGGCTTCATTCAACTGTCTTTTGTTGTAAGTGAGGTTCTCAATTTCAATTTTCGGCAAGGAATGGTCAAATGTTTAAATGTGCAATTAGGAATGCATTGAGTTTTTTTTTTCCATGTCTAAGACTTTCTACGTGCTCGAATAGGTCAGGCAAACGTAATGATGAGATGCTTGTTGAAGTGGCCGACTACCTTCAAGCGTTGACGTAGATATTATGGTTGAGACCATCATTGTTATTGTATGGTATTGGTTAATGAACCATTCTATATGACACTTGGTTATTAATGTATTAGTGTTGGATATTTTGCTTTTGGGATGACGACGGTGTCAATTGTAATTTTTAACAGATTGTATTAGTGTCTAGTACTGGGATTTATGAATATTGGGTATTTAGATATTTGTAGCAATTTTCTAGTACTCAAATTTTGGATTTTTGATAGGTTTTCATAATGTTTTCGATAGTTATCACAGAAATGATGTATGAATGCGCTTGAGACATCAGTTCTATTCGTTTAACATCCAATCTTAACTAATGTGTGATGTAGTAATGACATCTGTTCTATTGATGCATTTAACATCAGCTAGCAAGCGACATATTCTATTGTTAGGATATCGGTTCTACTTATTTGTTTAACATCATCTAAAACTTGATGTCTGTTGCTATAAAGACATCGGTTTACATAATTAATGCGATTTCTATAATCATTTTAGACATTGGTTGAAAACCGATATCTATAGTTTCAGATCTTTAACATCACCCACTAACACATCGGATTTTTTTTTTTTTAACATCAGTTAATAACAGATGTCTAAGTCACTTTTTCTAGTAGTGCCAGTATGGCGAACACTGCAAAGATTACTCAATTTAGCCCCAATTTCTTGCTGATAATTAATCAATTTCAACCCAAAGCTAAAATCATGCCTCTATCTACTGATTCGATGTGTGAAATCGATGTTTCGAGATTATCAAAATAAGAAAAATAAAACTTAATCCCACAATGTACGAATTAGAGGAAATTGCAAGAGCTTGAGAGATTTAGCAGACTCTGCCAAGGCTCAGAGTACAATCAGACGATCACAACTACACTAATTGGTGGTGAGTTAGTAAAATGGGTTTCTTTGATGGGATCCAACCTATCAATCATTTTACTAATTTCATGCAGTGTTTGGATTACGTGAAATAACCGATTATGTGGAAGGGAATAATATTATTATTGACTTAATAAGTAAGGGCCAGTAGCAATTGATGGGTTCCGAAGGAAGGGGAAAACCCCAAGCTTGCTGTGGTGGGTGCTGCTTATTTTTCTATTATATACTTTTTCTTTTGATGTTGTGATGCTAATTTATTCATTTTTCTGTTTTCATTATAGACTTCTATGAAGTGGATTTGAACTTTAATTCTTCTATTTTTTTTTCCTTCCATTATATAGCATTTTTGCTTTTTGGATAGGCATTAAGTACCATATTATTCTTCTATTGTCACTACGGCGTAAACCTCAACCGGGATTCCGATATGCTGTTTAATTATTCTCCATCGATATTAATACCTAGTTTAGTTAAAGCTACTAAAGCCACCGCAAATTATGCAGTATGTTGTTTTATGTATGACTATTAGACCTTTATTTCAACTTAAATTTGGTATTTGTTTTAAGTTATATTAATTTAACAAGGCAGATTCTAGAAATTGAGGGAAGTTGTTCACGTCTTCGTGTATGTTTGGTAGAATTAGCTGATAAACTAATTTATAACTGATAAGCTAACTTATAGCTGATAAGCTAATTGAGAACTGATAGCTTATGGCTTATAGCTGATAACTGCTAAGCTACCTGATATAAATAAAAACATTTGGTAAAATAACTAATAAGCTGGCTCATAAATAGAAATTACAGAAAAGAATATGTTTAAAATATATTTTTTAAAAATTGTAAGGGCAAAAAATAGAATAAAACATTGAAAAACTCATGAGCTTATTTGAAAAACTAGTAAAAAAATCTTTTCAAATAAGTTCAAGATTTTCAAATAAGCTCCTCAAACCAAACAGAGCTTATTTAATTAGTATGAGCTTATAAGCTCCTAAATAAGTTATAAGCTAGTTTATTTAGCTTACCAAACATACCAGAAGTAAAGAGAAAGGCCAATTACTAACAGCCACTGTTTAGCTGAGAGGGTAAGTTTTTTAATTTAATTTAATTTTTATTTTTTAAGAGAACGGCTTTCACACATTTATATAAACTCAACGATATGAGAACATCATCCATTTTCTCCCTTTTTTTATTAATGATGGCAATAACCCGCGTGCGTTGCATAGAAGCCATATATATTAATACATGATTCCAATAAATATAAATAGAAAATCATTTACCAATACTAAAAATGATTATAAAAAAATAGTAGATATTCCAAAATTTTTAATAGAGTTTTGCCTGTAGTTCAATCAATTCTATCATGTAGATATTCGCACTATCTTCATGCCCGCTAAGGCACTTTCATTCTCATTCCCGCCACATTCTCATTTAATCAAGGCCAAGTAAAGATGATATAAGAATTGTAACATGATATGGACTCCCCATTTTCTATCTTTGCCCCGCTAGAAAATTCTCATTTCCCATCCACGCCCCATCGTTTAATCGGAGAATTTTATTTGTCGTTTTTTAATATATACTAATGACATCTAATTTTTTCAACGAAAACAATCTAAACATGCTAAACATACTAAACACATATATTAACATATTCAATATAAACTCATCAATTTAGCATATTTGGTACAATAACATTTTTTTAAAACATCATTTTCAATTCTTAAATAATTTAAATTATACAGAATTCGTAATGTGAATGATAAAAAATCTCATACATTTTATGTTATCTTGATCAAATATTGAATGATTTGATATCGAATTTAAATAGTTGAATAAGATAAATAAATTAAAATATATATGATTAATAATTAAAATAGATGACTTAATTGATAATTTTTAAAAATAAAAAAATATTAAGATCTTATTACAGGAATTGTAAAAAATGAAACTAAAAAATAAATTCAACTATGATGAATTTATTAATTTGTGCAACCACCATATCTGTAGTTTATTTGGTCTTCTATCTTTATTGAAAATTGTGATTTTCAACGTTATGTGATTTCTAACATTTAAAACGGTAACATGTAAATATATGTCACAAAAAATTGATTTTCCAAAAAAAAAATTAACATATGAAAATCATTGCCTTACTCTAAAATAATCAATTTAATATCCATAGCTTTCAGAATTATATAAATCTATTTTTAAAGATATCTTATAATTAAAAGAACTTTTTTCGCTTTTAAAGGAAAATCTTGCCAAAAAGATTTTGTATTTTTTAGATTAATTATATTTTCACCTTTTAGCAATACAATTAATTTTGACTAATCTTTGTCCAGTGAATCCATATCTAATTAAATCTTCGCGATATAAGTAATTTTGAGTAATTGCAATATAAATAATTTTCATTAATTTTTATTTTTTAGCTAATTACTTCAAAAAAAATTAACTTAGCAGCCATAGTTTTAAAAATTGTATGAATATAATTTCAAAGATATATGTTACAATTTAAAAGATACAAATATAGACACAGATTCAACTAATTAATATTTTTTATTAATGTTGCAAATGGATGATTAATTAAAAATTGCTTAATATTTGAGTTTTAAATTAATATTATTAATTAAAATTTATTGAAATAATAATAATAATAAGACATAGATTATTATTATTATTATTATTATTATTATTATTATTATTATTATTATTATTATTACCCGTGCGTTCCACTGGATGACTAACACCATATATTTATATGCAATAATATTATAACATAAGACAGTGAATCTATATATTAAGAATAATTAAGTATTTGCATCCCTAATCCTTTCCCACCAAAGCTTAATTTGCAATCTTATGTTTGTAGTTTTAGTCCTACAAATTGAGAATCATGCATCCACACGATTTTTTTCGTTGAATAGCTAGATCCACGTTTAATAAATAACTAAAATAGGATTATTATTAAATCTTATTATATCAATTAATTAGATTATATTAATTAAATTATTTAATTGAAAAATATTTTTTTATTTCATTTTCAGACTATTTTTTAAATTTAATTTTGTAAATAATACAAATAATTAAATTATTAAAGCATAATCCATGTATAACTTATAATTACAAGTCACAGTCCTAATTTAAAAATAATTATGTATTTGGCTTAGTTACAATCCATATAATTACCAGCCTACAACTTATAACTTATAGATTACATTGATTATACACATTTTTTAAATATATATATTAGATTAGGCTGTAACTTATTAAAGCCTAATCCATATATTAAAGTCTAATCACATATCATTACAGGATAATCCATATATATATATATATCAATATGCATTATTATCTATCTATTGTTATCATAGCTTTTTATATATTTATTACTAGCTGTTTCACCCGTGCTTTGCACGGAAGATAAATTTTTTAACTGATAACGATATTGATAGATGTTAATAATATTAACATAAAATCTAAAAAAATAATTAAAATAAAGAATGAGTTACGACAATAAACTTAAATAATTTAACGTGAAACAATTCTATAAAAATTTCGAAGGAGTTTCTTCTATATTTCGTACTAATCCATCCTACCAGTATGCAAAGAATAACTTACGAAAATCCACACAACTTAAATTACTATTCTCCATAGAATAGCAACTTAATTAGCATTTACACTCATACTTTGTACGGGGATGATCATTTGTAGCAGTGATTGTGATAATATATAATATAGATTAATCTACTAATATAAATCCAAAATAAAATAACCTTAAATATTATAGTTATTAAAATAACTCTACTAACATTAGTAGAGCTCATTATTTTTCTTTAAAATTGTTTTACATTTTATTATATGCAATTATAAAATTTGAAAGATATTAATTATACATCAGTATGATGTACGTTATTAACAATTAATATGTAAATAATGATTTTTAAGTTTTAATTATGAAATATAATCAATATAGAGATATATTATAAAAATAACAATGTAGTGAGTAACATCTGACAGACCCTAACACCATATTCCTGTCATGTCGGGAAACACTTATCCTCATTCAAGCCCATCCTTATTTACTCTAGGGCAAGCAAGGATAATATGAGAATTACAAACTTTCATTCCCTGTCCATGCCCCGATAGAAAATTGTCATCCCCGTCCATGCCTCATCGTGATGGTTTAATTAAAGAATTTTATTTCGATATGTTATTTCTTCAATAAATACCTTCTAAATATACTAAACACGTGTATTAACATATTAGGTATAAACTTACTAATTTAACATATTTGACATATTAAATATTGAATGATTTGATATAACATTTAAATTAATTTGGATAAGACAAATAAATTGAAATATATATGATTAATACTTAAAATATACAATCTATTTGATGATATTTAAAAATTAAATAAAATATCAATTGCCAAAATTCGATATAAAATAATTAATTTAAAGTAGGTAGGATCTTTAATATTTATTTAGGAGATAGAAACTTAGATAAATATTTAACATAGTTGAAAGCCAGTTAAAATATTCTAATCGAGTCATATAATTCTAATAATTAATTGAGTCGATAATCAATTATTTAATAAGAATTCTTCCCTAGCGAAAGCGACATATTGAACCAAAGAATTATTATATAATTGTTAGTTCAAGTAGTACCAAAATAAAAAAAACACTATATAAACCTATTTTTGGAGCTTGTTACTTAAAAAAAAGCAGATCCTTTGAAACACCCATAGCTATACAAAAAGAAATATTAATGTTTTGTCATCAACCGTAACTCAAAAGAAATATCATAGAAAATACAAAAACACATGAGAATCAAAAGAAAAGCATGTTTTAAAAAAAGCGTGATACTGAAAAAAATAAATAAAGTTAATTATGGACTAATGATCAGTCGACTTAATTTGCAATAAGATGTAACACCCCAATTCTAATAATTCAGAATCTTATAGGTGTTAACTTAACTTTATTTTCAAATACTTAAAAAGATAAATTAATTTCGTAAGCATATTTTTCTTTCCTATAGCAACTTAATTAATTTTAATAATTTTTCATTTTTTGAAATAATTATGTTTCCCCCTTTCAGTAATTTAATTAATTTTGATTAATTTTCGCCTAATAAAACTCTCTCAATTTTCGTCAAATGAAAATATATCCAATTAAAAATAAGAAATATAATTAATTGTAATATAATTAATTCTAATTAATTCTTGTTTTTAGCTAATTATTTATAAAAATAATTTATTATTTCAAAATAATTTGTTTTTTAATCACAGTTTTAAGAATTGTACGAATCTAATTTTAAAAATATTTTATAATTAAAAAGACATCTTGTATGTCAAAAGACATCTTTCATTTTTTAAGAAAAACCTAGCTAACCACGGTAATCTAATTAACTTTAATTATTATTTAGTATTTAATTAATGTTATTTTTCTATTTTAAAAATACAATTGATTAATTTTCGTCCAACGAAACCATGTCAATTTTCGCCCATTGAAACCAAGTCCAATTAAATAATAATAGTATTACTAATTTTAATTAATGGTATAAGAATTCGTTTTAATTGATTTTCATTTTACCTAATTATTTATGAAAATATTAATTATTTCTGAAATTAGCATTTTAATATTTACACTTTTAAGAATTGTATAAATCTAATTTTAAAGAAATCTTATAATTTAAAAGATATATTACAATTAAATTTTTTTTTCATTTTTTAGGGAATTAATTTAACGATTTTTTAAAATTAATTATAATTTCCCCTTTAAGAATGTAATTAAATTATAATTAATTTGGATCAATCGTTGTCTACTGAACACATGTATAGCAAAATATTAGCAACGGAATTTATTATTTTAATTAATTATTGTTTAAATAATTATAGTTAATTTTTTATTTAATTTAATTATTTCTAAAAAATTCATTATTTCCAAAATAATTTGCTTCATAGCCATAATTTTAAGAATTATATGAATCTAATTTTAACAATATCTTATAATTGAAAAGATATCTTGAAATTTAAAAGATATAGATATAATTGTTTATCCCACCAAAATTAAATCTTAGCGAAAGCGCTAATTTTAATTAATTTTCATTTATTAGCTAATTATCATTTTCAAAAATAATAAATTCATTTTAACATTAATTAAAGGGTCCAAGCTAAGTTTTAAATTTTCATGTTCAACATTTATTTTATTGTTTATGTAAAAATTTAATGAATTATAATTTTTCATCACCCAACAATTAAATCTTACAAAAATTTGCAATTTTAATTAATTTTTATTCCTTAGTTGATTATTTATAAAAATAATTGATTGTTTCTAAAATTAATTATTGAGTCCAACTTCATTTTTAAATTTTTTGGTACAAATTCGAAATCGTAGTGGTGGGATTTTTTCTCAAACTCGAGCCAACTGCCGGTAAGTTTCTTTTTATTTTTGTGTAAAAATTTGATGAATCTTAATTTTATATGGCAAAAAAATTGAATTTTAGTTTTAATTAATTTTTGTTTGTTAGCTAGTTATTTATAAATTAATGTTAAACCTTTATTTGAATTTTTGTGTAAAAATTTAATCAATGGGAATTTTGTATGGCATAAAAATTAAATCTTAGTGGAAATTTTTAATTTTAAATAATTTTATTTTTTTAATACGAAAATTATGAAAAAACGATCAGTCAAAAATTTATTCTAATTTCTAGAACACCCGTATATTGTTCAAGACATAAACATAAACTTATAAATTGAAGTTTTGAAAGAAAAAATAAGAAAATTTGAAATTTATCGATTTAAAATAAAATTGAAATTTATCACAAATATGTAATATGTTTTGATTTTGTCAAATTACACGAGAAATTGTATTGAAGTTAAATTGTATTGAAGTACTATATCAATATATAAATTATTATTTTGGCAAATTAAATATTTATTAGGAAAACAATTATCTAGTTTTAAACATAAAATAAAGCTAGCTTTACCATATATTTGCGAGATAAAACAATTGAAGCATTATTTTTCATTTAATTTATTTTCAAGGTAAATCAAATATGGAATAGAATTAAAAGTTAAAACAATTTATACATTTCATTATATTTGAATTTTGCACACAAACATCGATTAAGTGTCGTAACAAATTATTAATTTATATTTAAGTTGAACACCAATTTATATATTTGTGGTAAATTTTAATTTTTCAAAAATTAAAAATTTATGTATGAATAGTATACTTATTTTAAAGTTCTCATCAAGTTCAAGAAATAGAATCACAATTTTTTTTTAGATGTAGAAAATGAAAAAAAAAAGGAGAGAAAATGATAGAGAAAGTATTTAGATGTTATGGGATTGGCTAAAGTAAGGTAGAAATAATAAAATAAAATCTATATACATTAATATTAATATATTAGAGAGGGAGAAATAAAGAAAGTTCGATATGGATTTGAAAATAAAAAATAATAAATAAAAAGAGATTTTTTTAAAAAAAAATTGGAAGACAGATTTAAGACAATAAAAAATATAATAAGAAAAAATCATCATTTTCTATATATATATATATATATATATTATTCTATATATACATAGAAGATTATATTAGGAAAATTTAATAGGCGGGAAAAATTAAGGATGCATTTAGGCAGCAAAAAAAAGGCTCATATATATATATATATATATATATATATATATATAGATTTAATGGCTTGATATTATTTACATATTTAATTATCATTATTATTTATTTATTTATTTATTTTCCACCTCGCCGCCCTCACTAGACATACGTAGATTAGGAAAATAAAATTAATGTCTCCTATGCTTGAACGAATTCTTCTTTCGATCTGACCACACATCAAAAAGTCTAAATTGCATTTAGCACCTGTTGGAAACCCTTTATAAATATTTTTGCTACTTTTCTATCCATTCTTTTTTACCATAACTCAATCACATTCATATACACATCACATCTCCAAATATCTATCATTTAAGTCCACTCATTCTCTCTCCTCTTTTATATTAAAAGCATTTTAAAAATATTTAAAAATAGTTGCCAAACACCCTTTTAATTTTCGTACAAGATCTCCTCCTCCAATTTACCATCTTAACCTAATCCTAATTGATAAACACAACAAACAACAAGGAATATTTCTCTTTAGATTGGACCCTTTAAAGAATTTTACAAATAACTAAATATTTTCAAAAATATAATTAACTAAAAAATAAAAGTTAATTAAAATAATAAATTTCATTAAGATTTAATTTTGGTGTGATAAGAAAATTACAATTCATTAAATTTTTGGTGAAAAATTAAAAGAAAAATGTAACATCAATTTTTTGAATTAATGATTCGGTAGAGACATTAATCTAATTTTTTTAACTAATTGAATTTTTTTAACATCTTATGATTTTTTCAAGCATAAGATATCTTTTAAATTACTCCTCCATCCTGCCAAGATAGACTTATATTTCTTTTTTATCCGTCGCAAATTATAGTCTATTATCTTTCATTCAATGTGCATTTACGTTTTGATTTCCTAATATACCCTTATTTAGTACATTGATATTATTATATTTTCTATAACATTAAATGATTATAAATGGTATATTGGAGAAATAGAACAAAATTTACCTTTCCTAAGTGTATTAATTGACGTTTCTTAATCCCTGAGAAAAAAGGAATAAGCCTATGTTCACAGGATGGAGTGAGTACAAAATATCTTTTAAAATTAGATGCATGCAATTATTAAAACAATGGCTATTAAAATAATTATTTTAGAATTTTTTTTAGCAATCATTATCTAAAACATAAAATGAATTATAATACAATTAATGAAATTAATTATATTACTATGATTTAATTGGATACGAGTTCATTCACCTTTGTTTAATAGAGCTTATTGAAGAAAAATAATTTTAAATTGTGCAATTGTTGAGATAACCAAATTACAAAAATATAAAAATATTTTTAAATTATTTTTTCATCATTTGAAATGATGATCAAATAAAATGATTTTTAAAATAAGTTATATCAAACACTCTTTGATAAGAATTAGATTGATTGCCAATGTGAATCTGTCTTCCTATGCCTTGAAACACAACAATTTAGAAACTTATAAGGTCAATCGAACTCATGTTTTAAATAAAAGTGACTTTGAAAAGGCACAAGTAAATATATTATGTTAAAAAATTAAAAAAAAATCTTAGTTACATAAAATGTTCCAAGCTTTTGGGATTATTTATATATATTTGAATTTTATTTATTAAACCTTACATAAGTTTTTAGTGACTCAAATCACGTGTATCGTGCGGTGTTGTTTGACAATAACGAATATTGTTATTTCTGATTTGCTTGATATTGAGATATATATTCAAGCAGAATTCTGAATTATGACATGTCGATTTTGTTGAGATGTACATATTTACAAGATGGATTTGTATGATGTCCAAGGGAACCCTATAGATTTTTTTATAGAATTCTTTCATTACTCATATTAATTAAGTTTATTGATCTAATTAATATTCGGTTTATTTTGTTGTAGTGCTATTCTAATACTACTATTAACATTTATCATAATCCCCAATTTGTTCATAAATTAATCTCGCGTGCAACACACAGGCGAAACAATTAGTTATTATGAATATATAACAAAATAACGAAACATATGTAACATTATAGATTTCAACAAAGGTTTACAAATCTTAGTGCAAAATATTATCGTGTAAAAAAAATTCAGATCAATTGTCGTAATGATGATTTTAAGTACGCACATAATATTTGTAAAGAAATTTAGAAAATATACTTATTTGAAGAAAAAAGCTTAAATAACGTGTTTTATGACTCATAAATAACTATTTAAACGTATTTTAAATATGATTTAAAATGATCTTATGATCGGCCTACACATACATATATAAATTTTATGAATATTAAATCGATTTTGCACCACATTTAACTTAAACTGAATTTTGAATTTTGAATTGATTTTGTAACACATTTAGCTCGAACTGAGTTAAAAATACTGTTAGCTTATTTTATTTTCCTTAACATAGCAACTATAGCAAAGAGATTTTTTATTTGATTTTTTAAATATGTAAAAAAGGTTTGTTTTAAACAGATTATCGCTGCTAACGTGGCACTATGCCAAGTTGATACTTCAACTATATGGTTAGTTCAAAAATTAAAGTGTGTATAAAATAACTAAAGTATAATATCCAAAAATTTAAATGTAGATAGAAAACGATAATTCTCATTTTTAAAATTAATTTAGTAGCTATTGTACGTTGTAACTTGTATCTCGCATCACATTTACATTAATGCATGTAACATGAAATATAAAAGAATAAAAAATTGATAAATTAATTCAAAATTAGAATATATAAAAAAGACAAAATACATATAAAAAATAAAATAAGGAATACCTTTATTATATTAGAAATCGTGAAGTGCCAACTAGGCACTGCGCCATGTTGGCAGTGCCAAGTTGGCACATTTTAAATGAAATTAAAAAAATAAAATCCTATTTAGGAAAAAAAATTAAATGTACATATTTATTATTCTTTTCTTATTTAATTATATTTCCTTTCCTTATTTAGTATATGTTTCCCTATTTTATTTTTTTAATGAATTTTAATTTTAATTTTTTATATAAATTTTAATTTTTGAATTATATATAAAAATTTTTCTAAAGTGAAAATGAATGCAAATATTAATGAAAATATGATATACCATCAAAGTTACAAATGACAATGACAGCTGAATTATTTCTAAAACTGAGAATTGATTTTTTATATACATTTTAGTTTCCAAATATTACATTTTAACTTTTTATCTACATTTTAATATATCTAACTATATATAAAATTTAAAAAACTGCCTAGACAAAATGTTTAGGTAGCGGCGTCATGTTTGGCTTTTTTTTAAGAATTAATTACTTTTATTATATTATTATTAATTTATTCTACTTTCTTTATTGGGTGTTGTTTTCCTTATTTTACTTTTTAAAATATATATTTGTTTATATTTATTCTAAAATTTTAATTAATTTATATTTTTTAATTTACTTATATTTAGTGTTGCATGCATTAATGAAAAATGTGATAAAAGATTAAGGGGGTGTTAGCATGCATTATAAAATGCATTTTAATACATTTTTTTCAAATTTTAAATTTGGTCAAACAAATCACATCCATATATCTCTTCACTCATTAAATCTCCACCATCCAACTCCACTCATTCTCTCTCTTCCTACTTATAAAAATACATTAAAACTCATCCGCTAACACCCATTAAAGTTACAACTTATAATACCTGTTAAATTCATTCTGAAAATGAGAATTAATATTTTTTATATATATTTTAATTTTTGTATATTGCATTTTAATTATTATTTTCACATTATATATATATATTCTTTTTATTAACAAAAATTGAAGTGCCTTATTGGCACATTGCCATGTAAACTGTTGTTTTCTATTTTAGAAAAAACCTTTTTTACATAACTAAAAACTTGAATTTTTGTATAAAGATCTTATTATTTCATACAATATACAATCCTCATCTCATAAAATCTCCAACAGTTAATGTTCTAAAATTGTGTTCAAAAAGTCATCGTAGCTTAGCTACTGGAATTACGTTGTTGATAAAAATTTGGAAAATTTTTTAATAGGATTATTGCTCTTTATTCAAATAAGTATTGTGTAAATTTTGATTTCAAATAGTTTATTATTACCTAAAATAATAATCAATTTAATTACAATAACTGATATGATATTTTTTGTTACAAGATAATAGTTCGGATCAAAATTTATAAACCATTATTAAAGTCTATAATATTTTATATATATATATATATATATATATATATATTGTATTATTATTATTTTATGTGAGTAAACCATTAAAAAAACTATTTTAACCTTCCTTTGCATCGCACGGGGGAAATACTAGTAACATCAAATAAGGAAAGTAGTGTAAATTAAATGAGAAAAATAATTAATCCCTAAAACTAAAGCTAAACATAACACTACTACCTAAATCCTTTTGTCTAGTTGACACTTTTATTATTATTATTATTATTATTATTATTATTATTATTATTATTATTATTATTATTATTATTATTATTATAAGATAGATAAATAGATAGATAGATAGATAGATAGATAGATAGAATAGATAGATACATATAGATTTAGGAAGATTCTTGGCCATTAATAAAAATTGTTGAGAAATTTAATATGAACTAGTATTTTTTACCCGTGCGTTGCACGGGGTGATATGTTTAAAATATTAGTAAATCCTACTTATATTAATATTATAAAATCAAAAGATTAATATTTTTTACCGTGCTCTTACCCAGCATTTACATCTGTGCATTTTATGTAATTAGTTTTTTAACAAATAATAATTTTGATAAATATTAATGGAATAATTAATTTATGATTAGTTACCGTACTCTTACCTAGCATTTACACCCGTGTATTATATGAGATGATAATTAGTGATAGAGATTATGTTAATATATCACATTTTACTTATGGTAAAATTAAATCTATTAAATATGTATAAACATAAAATTAAATTAATAAAATTAAATACTACAGTTATCAAAATAAATATAATAAAAAAAACTCTATCAATTTTCTTAAAGCCTATGGTTTTTTTAAAAAAATATTCTATATTCTATTATATACAACTCCAAATTTCGAGAGATATTAATTACATACTCGTGTGATGTACGGTATTGACAATGAATATATGAATAATAAAATTTTGGAATTTAATTATGAAATATAACCAATATATATTTATATTATAGAAATGATAATATAATGCAGTCGACAACACCCTATTTCTACCACCGCTAGGAAACATTTATCTAAACCCCCACCCACTTTCATTTAATCGAATCTGAGCGAGGATATTATAAGAATTGCAACATGATGAAGACTCTCATTCCCCGTCCCCATTTTGCTAAAAAATGCTCATCCCCGTCCATTCCTATCATGATCGTTTAATCAAAGATTTTTTTTATATTGTTTAAACGTGTATTAATGACATCTATTTCAATAAATACCTTCTAAACATAGTAAACATGTATATTAATATATTCGACATTAACTCACCAATTTAATCTATTAAACATATTAATATCATTTTTTAAACTCATCAATTTAGATGTTTATTTAAATAATTTAAATTATATAGGTTTCTTAATGTGGTCGATAAAAAAAATCATTGATATTTAATCATATTTTTTACCATATTTAACGCTATAATCAAATTTAAATTAATTTTAATGAGATAAATAAATTTGAATGAGACAAATGACTAGAAATATATATTATTCATAATTAAAAAAGAAGAGTTAATTGATGATCTTTAAAAATTGAATAAAATCTAAACAGATAAAAATCTTTATAAAATGAATAATTTGAAGTAGTTGGGATTCTTAATATTTATTTAAAAAATAGAATCCTAAATAGATATTTAATATAGTCGAGAGACAATTAAGAAATTCCAATTGAATCGCATAATTTTAATCTTTGATTGGGTCGATAGCCAAGTATTTATTAAATACGTAATTTATAAAATAAGCAATTTAGGTATTTATTTACGTATCAACTTATTTAATCTTTATTCATTAAATGTGTAATTGAAATATTTATTTACTTATCACTAAAATTAGACCATTAAATTAAAATTTCTAACATTCATCAATTTAATTAATATAACTCAATTAATGTAAGTATGATGTGCACGATTAATTGTAATAATAGAGTCAAGAATAAATAAAAATATTGCAATTATAATGTCTCATGGCATTCATGAAAACAAATATTTCACACCAATATACTTGATAGAATCATTGCACTTAATTGAGTAATAAAGAAAAAATATATTTTTTCCTCAAAGTATGATTTTCCATCATACTTGACCAACTATTTGTTTACGTTCACAAAAAAAAAAAAGAAATAAAATGTTTGTTCCCGATTCTTATAATACTACTCGGGGAGGCGATAAATCAATCCCCGTTAAAAATTATTCAAATGTATAACATTACAGAAATATTAATTTATTTTTAACGTTTCATAAATAATTTTTATTCAATGAATAAGAAAATGTCGAGTATTATAGTACACGATATTTAGTAATATTTTGCAACTCAGTTTTTTTCCTTTTTTAATTTTTTAATTTACATATTTATCTCTTTAAAAAGGAAAACCTCAAAATTAAGTGAAATTATTTCTTATGAAAATTGCAATTGATTGTAGTAGCGGTGGTAGAACTGATCACAACAACGAGGAAGACGATTCCTTATTTTCAATTGACTTATCATATTCTATATATAATATATAGTTAACTTGAAAAAATATTTTAGAATAAAAGTAAGAAAAAAATATTTTTCATAAAATAAGTTTTAATTAATATTTTGAAGAATAATGATATGTAAAGTGTTACATACTAAAATATACGTGGTGTAATTTATCAGTCTCGAAAAGGGGTAATTTCATTTTAGTAAGTAATTTTTTTCCAGTTTTTGTTCAACATAAGATGTGTTTTGTTAAGACTTAATAAAATGCACTGTGTAAATATAATAATATCTTAAAACATGTTAGGTAAATTGTAAATACACTAAAACACAAGGTGTATTTAATAAATGTTGCTTAAATAAAAATATTTCTTTGGCTCTTATTGATTATCATGATATAAGATACTATCAAGAAAAATTATCTTCTTTGGAACTAAAAAATAATATCTGAGTATTGTAATAATTTGAACTTTATTATAATTGATATACAATTTTATAATAATTAAGTACGATTAATCAATTCGTGTGTAAGTAGTATAATTATGTTATATTATCTAAGAGAAAAAAAAATTTGCTGAATAACTCGAATGAGACTAATTATATTCACGCTATAAAATATATTGAGTACACCATAATTTAATTGTTTGAAAAAGTCTTAATTTTGTTTATGATAACAATTATGCCCTCAAAATGCATGATTAATAATTTTTAGTAATTAACTTACTTTGTACGTAAATATTAATTTATATTTTGATATTTTATTAGAGATATTTAAATTAAAATAAATATTCACATTTTACATCCATTATATTTCACAATATTTAAAAGTATGACGAATAAATAAGTAATTTGACGTTTAAATAAATAAATTTTTTTGATAAAAACGATCTTGATTGGAAAAAAGTTATAATCAGTTAAAGATAAAAAATAATCAATATTGATTGGAAAGTTTTGAGACAAAAACGATCATTATAGCTCAAGTTTATAATTAGCTAAAGATTAAAAATAATCAGTATTGATGGGAAAAAAAATTAAGGTTGTAATTACATTAAGATGTAAACATTGGGAATATTTAAAATAAATATAATGTAAATTATCAATAAAAATGTGTTGTGGCAATATAATTACCCATCGGATTATTTAAAAATTTTCAAAAAAACTATTTTATAAAATCAAACGATTAAATTTTCATACATTAATGTGAAGTTCCAATGGTCAAGTCTTGAATGTTTGTTGGAAATTTCATTTTAATGATCAATATAAATTAAAATATTTACATAATTGTAATATTGATAACTATCTAAAATAGGCAAATATGAAGAACATTAATTATATCTCATTGTATTAGAAATGCTAATTATATTGACTAAAGCGATAGTATATCAAGGGGCAAAAAAAGTATAAAGGACATGGGTGGAAACTATAATTAACTGATTAAATAACTAATTTAAAAAATAAATGAATTATTAAAAATATATGTATATATATATATATATAATATTAGGTCAAATTCATAGGGGAAAAATGATCTGGAATAAAAAAGTGAGTAAAAGTTAGAGAAAATAATTTGTTTTAAGTGAAAAAAAAAGACTATATATATATATATATATATATATATATATATAGATAGATTTTCAAAAATTTGTTATCTTATTAATCTATGTTAATATCAATTTATATTTATATAAGAAACTAATTTTATATATTTGCATTAAATTTTAAATTTTTATTTTTAAAAATTTATATATTAATACTATACTCGTTTTAAAGCTCTTGTTAAGTCAAATAAAATAAAGTAATAATTTCTATTTTTTAATTTAAATTTATTGTTAGAAAATGGACAAAAAGAGAGGGAGAGAGAATATTTAGATAGAATGGGATTGGTAAAGCAGGTTGTAGAAATCCCATTAAATATGGAAACTCTATTATTTTAGGAGATTTTCATGTGTAAAATTTTAGAAGATTTAGAATTTTGTTTTGGTAATAATAATATTAAAAAATAAAAAAGAAAAAGACCAAAAAGCCTTGATTTTAGGCGGGAAAATATTAAAAAATGAATTAAAAAATAGGGTGAAATACTCTGGTATTATATATATATATATATATTAGGAAAGGAAAAAAACATATTTTAATTAAAAAATCAGCCAATCAAGGGAAGGAAACATAGGCGGGAAAAAGGCCTCCAAAATGCTATTTCAAATGGGTATTTAACCAATAACTACATTTATGGGAAAAACTTGCACGTTAAACCATGCACAACTTTTTTTTTTTTACCATTAACTCATTTTTATACAATAAGATAAAAATAAAATTTAAAAATTATAAATTTGCAAAAATGCCACCCTAATTTAAAAAATCACAAATTTACAGCAATACCACTCTAGTAAAATAAATATCCAATTTTACAACAATGTCATTTTAATAAAACAAACATCCAAATTTACGACAATATCACTCTACTAAAATAAATATCCAAATTTACACTAATGACAATCTAATAAAATAAAATATAATAAACACATTTTCTCTCCAAATTACCATTACCAATAATCTCGCTCAACATTTAACTTTTTCTTTCCCTCATTTTCGACTTTCTCTCTTTACACACTTTCTCTCTCCAGATTACTGTCACAAGTAATCTCGACCAACACTCAACTTTTTCCTTTCTCCATCTCTGACTTTCTCTATCTATACACTTTTTCTCTCAAGATTACTACTCAGGTCATCTCGATCAATATTCAACTTTTCCCTTCATTCATCTCTGACTATCTCTCTCTACACACTTTCTCTCTCTAGATTACCTCATCAGGTAATCAGATTACTATCACAAGCAATCTCACTCCACATTCAACTTCTAATTTCCCACGTTTTCAACTTTCTCTATATACGCATTTTTCTCTCCAGATTGCCACCCTAAATAATTTCGATCAACATTCAACTTTTCCCTTCCTCCATCTCTGATTTTTTCTCTCTGCGTACTTTCTCTGTCCAAATTACCGCCCCAGATAATCTCAATCAGTATTTGACTTATCCCTTCCCCCAGCTCCTACTTTCTCTTTCTACATACTTTCTCTCTTAAGATTATCTCACTAGGTAATCAGATTACCACAACAAGTAATCTCAACCAACATTCAAATTCTCCCTTCCCGTCTCTAATTTTATCTCTCTACGTACTGTCTCTCTCCAGATTACTTAGGTAGGTAATCTAATTACCACCACAAGTAAACTCGATCAACATTTAACTTCTCCCTTCCTGTCTCCAACTTTTTCTCTACCCACTTTCTCTCTCTAGATTACTTCGTCAGGTAATCAGATTACCTCCATAAGTAATCTCGATCAACATTCAATTTCTCCATTCCCGTCTCTGACTTTCTCTCTCCAGATTACCTTGCAAGGTAATCAAATTACCGTCACAAGTAATCTTGATCAACATTCAACTTTTTCCTTCCCGTTTCTAACTTTCTCTGTCTCTCTGCACTTTCTCTCTCCAGATTACCTCCCCAGATAATCAGATTATCACTACAAGTAATCTTGATCAACATTTAATTTCTTCCTTCCTGTCTTCGACTTTCTCTCTCTAGAGTACCTCGCCAGGGAATCAGATTACAGCCACAAGTAATCTCAATCAACATTCAATTTCTCAATTCCCTTCTCCGACTTTCTCTTTCTACGCATTTTCTCCCTCCAGTTATTTAGCCGCTTAATTACATTACCACCACAAGTAATCTCAATCAACATTCAACTTCTCCATTCCACCACCACCACCTTGCCGCCACCACCACCATTCAACCACTACCACCACCTGTCGCCACCACCATTCCTTCTTTACCGCCGCCCCTCCACCATCACCACCACCATCCACTCATTGCTTTGCCACCACCACCAAATCACCACCCCACCATAACTACCACCACCATTCCACCACCACCACCAAACCAGCGCCACCACCATTCCACCGCCACCACCACCATCACCACCATTATTTACACCGATAATACTATTACGTGCTGCAATAATATTATTATCAATATTATTATATGTTCCGGTAATCATATTACCTTCCCTTATCGCAGTATATCGCATATCCCAATAATTATAACCAAAACACTAAGCGTGTGTTGGTGTCTACTTTTTTTTATCTAAAAATTTGCTAAAAATTGAGTTTTTGGATGGATAGTGGTGGGGACCACGAGATGTGTGGATGATAATGAGTGATGATATAAGATGTGTGATTGATATTGATATTTGACTTTGAATTTTAATAATAGATAATTTTTAGGTGAAAATAAGTAGAAACAAATACATACTAAAAGTGTCATTTACCTACCTCGGTAATCAAATTATCTACCATGATAATTACAACCATAATAATATAACACCATTCACAACTTCTTTTAGGATTAGAACGCTAAATTTTGCACATAAATCAAGAAGAAACTAGGAATAATATGCCAACATTCAACTTCTCGCTTATTCCGTGATCCTACCTTCTCTTTATACACTTTCTCTCTATAAAAAAGCAAAGAAATCAACCATAACAAGAACATCATTTATTCTAATAATATTATTATCCATGTCGATAATAATATTACCTACCTACCTACCTACTACCACAACCACCACCATCACCACTACCATTGCACCACACTTCCGCCACCACCATCAAACCATCACTATCACCATTCCACCACCAAACCACCACAACCATTGCACCACCACGACCACCATTACTTCCTTTCTCTAGATAACCACTCCCAGTGATTTCAATAAACATTCAACTTGTTGCTTCTCTCATCTCTCACTTTCTCTTTTGACATATTTTTTGTCTCTAGATTACCACCACTATTAATATAGATTATCACCGTAATAATCTCTATTACAACTTCTCAAATGTCCAAAAAAAAAAAAAAAGAAATCGAACTAAATGAAAAATATTACCTGCGCCAATAATATTATTATCTTCCCCATTAATAATATTACCTATCCCAATAATGTTATTATCTGCCCTGATAATTGGGGATTACACTAACGTCAACACAAAATTTAATTTACCGCAAATCGTCATAAAATAGAGAACTTGATATAGCAATAAAATTATAATTATATGGTCAACTTCAAATACAACATTTGATATTCTAGAAGTATTTATTTACAAAGACATACTCTAAGGATATAGTAAAATGATCCTTTAAAAGAAAAACTTATCAAACTTGCACCTGCTTTTGTATTATCTACATGTTGCATGGACGAGACTTGGAAAAACAAATTTTGTACATATATCATAACCTAGAGGGACAATGGTACCACAAAATTATTGCCTTTCTATTTTGTGACAAAAGTTTACATAGTTAAGGACCCACTATATGTATACATGCACACAGAAATAATGGGCAATCACAAAAATAATGTGAAAATTTGACAATATTGTGGGGGTGATCGCCACCGGGCCCCTGGTGCATCCATCTCAACAAACAAAATAACAAATCAATTAGTAAGTCACTTGAGATTTTGGTTGAAGAATATGGTAAAAATACAAGAAGCTTGCATAAAAGCCAAATCATGGGTGTTGAAATCTAATGTGATAGATGCGTAATAAATATGCTAGTCATATATGTGATTCATATTTTCGCATTTTAAACCTTAAGTATCTGTAACTATTATGGAGTGAGCAAAACAGAATAAAATTTTCAAATGCCAACTCCAGCCCAGAATTTGTCAAATATCACAAGCAAGATGTTGAAATTAATAATTTCCCTTTTTAATGAACAAATAAAGATGGCATAAATTAACAATTATGAAAAGATCATCAAAAGAGGAGCCAAATTACAAATAGGTACTGGAAATTTAGCTCAATATGTATAGCAACTCATGTACCCATACAACACTATATTTTTGTTTATATGTATCACACACGAACTAGAGGAAATTGAACTGCAGAACAAAGCATCAATGGCTAGGTGCCCTCGAAACTCCAATTTGATTGACGTTAGATTGCAGATTTGAAGATGAAGAGAGAGATAGATAGAGAGGGAGAGAGAACGAGAAAGAGAGAGCAATGTTCAAATGAGGGGGAAAGAGGGGAAGATGAAGAGAGAAGCAATTCACTCTCAATTAGGCAAGTACATGGCATTTTTACTAGTGGAGAGAGAGAGATGAGGTTGATCGAAGAGACAGAAGAGATCTGAAACTTTGCCGGTGAACAAAGAGGAGAAGAAAGAGACGTTGTTTAATGGCAATGAGGGCAAAAATGTCATAAAAATATGCGATTAAGTGAGTGATAAAAGATTTATAAAACATTGTAGTTAATGGGCAAAAAAAAAGATGGTTCAGAGCTAGTGGATAAGCATTGACTTTGGACTGTATTTATTAGTCATTTGCCCATTTCAAATTTCAAATACTAATAGGGAAAACAACATCTCTTTATATATACCAGCAGTAGCCTAATGCAATGCACGCGAAGACATGCTATTAGTTCATGATTCCCATAAACATAAATAGAATAATACTAATAGTACTAAAAATGATTGCAAAAAACTCGACACAATCCAGAACTTTACATGATTTAGGTAAAGCGTATTCAAATTTTCGAAGAATTTCGATAAAGTTTCGCTTATATTTTAGACAATTTCATCCTATAAATATCATGTAGTTTAGGTATTTATTTACTGTTTAACAATATAATTAATTTTAATTAATTTATATTTAATTTTTTATCACACAAAAATTAAATTTTAGCAGAAATTTTTTGTTTTAATTAATTTTAATGTTTTAAATTAATTTTAACTTTAAAATAATTAATTATATCTAAAATTAAATAAAGGGTCCAATCTAAATTTTTTTATTTTAATGTTACGCATTTCCTTCAATTTTTATGTAAAATTTAAATAATTTAATTTTGTATCACACCAAAATTAAATCCTATTGAAATTCATAATTTTAATTAATTTTTATTTCTTCGCTAATTATTTGTAAAAATTATTAAATACTATTTTCACAAAACCTCCCAATCTTTTGAGTTTGTAATAATTTTAATCCCTTTTTTTAAATGCGAAAGCCCCTAATCTTAAAATTAAGTGTCACAAGACCCCCAAATGACGAATTTCATCCAATTCAACCATTAAATTGGCTTTTCTGTCATTTTGTGCACTAAAGTTTTGGAACAAAACTTGAAATAATATTTTATTGCATACTTTTAAATCTTTTTAATCTTCACAATTTTAAACTTTACAATTTTAACTTCAACTTTTTGTGATTCAGTTCTAAGTTTTTTTTATTTAACCATTTCAATACTATTTTTGGAAAATTGGCGAAAATAGTTCATCAGTTTTGTGGTCGCTACGAAATTGGTACGAAAAAAAGGTAGTGTGATATTAATTTGATTAAATAAATTAATCTGATACTAGATTTATCTGGTTTATAATTAATTTTATAAAATTTATTTGACACCTATTAAATAATTTTTATCAACAATTTTCAACAGAATATTATTTTTCGAATTAATATCATAATTTCTCAAAATTTTCCGTAGCATTAGAGACATGTGCATTTCGATTTTAAGTAACAGTTAATGATAAATATAAATATTTTATCTCCATAAAATTTTAGTAGAAAGTTATCATTGTAAAAACTATACTGAGCGTGGGAAAATAATCAAATTAAAAATTAAAAACCCTAAACATGACGGTAACTTCGTTGCCCGGCAACCAAGGGAAAGCCCCTGGGCCTAAGATTGCTAGTTATATCAACAAATCAACCGCTTTCCTCCTGATGTATTGATAAACATTTACCTGGTTGTAACGGCTGATGGTACAACCAGCAAATCATCGGTAGGTGACAAAATTGAGGAAAAGCCCATAATTAGATTGTCGCTCGAAGGATGGGCATTGCAGGGTTGGGTTGGAGGTGGGGTTCAGTGCGGCCTTAGGGGGTTGGGTTTTTTTATCTTTATATTATAAAAACAGGAGTGTCATGTTGGCAAGAGTGCCACGTTGGCAAGCGTGGCACTCATTAATGTTAAAAAAAACATAAAAATCAATTTTGTAGTTAAAAAAAGGAAATTCTATATTTTAAAATAAACCAATATTAATTGGTGGATTTAAATAGGGAAACTTCTTTAAATATAATTATTTTTTAATGAAACATAAATTTATCATTAAATGTCATAAACAAAATTTAATAAGAAAAAAATAGTTTTCAAAAAACTTTAAATGTAATTTCATTTTTCAAATTTCTAATTAAAAACATTAAATAATAATTATTTTATTTTCACCGCATTAAAAAATGTTATAGTTTTAGATAGTTTCGATTTGTAATGTGCAGTGGATTATTCAAATAGTGGATTATTCTTAAATAAAATAGGGCGTGCTAAAATTATAATTGAATTTGCGCTAAATAATTTATTTATTTATTTTTAAATAAAGAGTAATTTGTTCATCTTTATCTTTATATTTTGAATTATTATATTATCATACCATTAATCTTTATATTATAATTTGTGAAGTACCATGTAGGCAAAGATGCAAATGTGGCATACATTAAAGATTTTAAGAAAATTATAAAATTAGTTTTGGAAATTAACCAACATTAATTAAAAGTAATTAAAAATATAATTGAAAATAACTAATATCCAAAACAAACATCTAATGAGAAAAAAATTATTTTGGAAAGACTTTATATATGATTTCGTTTTTTAAAGTTCGAATTCAAAATATTAAATAATAATTTTTTTGTTTTTCATTTAATTTCATCGTGATAAAATTATAGGTTTTGATAGTTTTGTTTGGTTACGTGAATTGGTCTATTAACAAATAGCGAGAATTTTTTACTTTTTTCTTTTTGAAAATCAAGTAGTGAGTGGTTAAAATTATAACTGGATCTATGTAGAATAATTTATTTCTTTTTAAGTAAAATAGTAATTTATTAATCCTTATATTATTATAATTGAAGTGTCACGTTTGGTAAACACCATATTGGCAGTGCCAACATGACATACTATTTCTAATTAAAAAATTAAATGATATTTTTTGTTTTTAATGCTTCTGATGTGATATGCTCACTAACTAAATTTTGCATTGCATATTTTTTCTCTTTTCTAAGCATATAAAATTACGAATAAAATTTTTTCATTCTACAATTAATATACAGTTTATGTAAATGAAAAGAAATCAAATAAAGTATGTAGATGAGGAAAATTATTGGTGTTACTACAAATTTAAGTTATATAAAATTAAGTATAATACTTCTTATACAATATAGCTAAAATTAAGTAGCAATTACAACTAATCATTAAAAGAACGCATAAATCATAAAATTTAGAGTGCGTAATGTCCATTTCAGAAAGAAAAAAGGTGTTCAATATAAATTTGATATGTAGCAACGAGAAAGACACGTTTTGATAATAAAAGAATTTTTATATATTCATTCCCAATGGTTCATTTACAATTAATTAATCTTCACGAGCATTGTTGTGCAATGTTAGGCATGGTAATTAGAATTAAAGTTACATGTTTTGATAAACTTCTTAATTATGCGATGCACGTGAATTTTTATAATTTACAATTGTGAATTTACTCCGCTATTTTTGCATTGACTATAATATACAATATTATCGATTTTAATAATTTTTTACAATTATGCAATCTCCTATGCATAAATTACATCAATTATGTAATTCAACATTCATATTTATAATTTTATATTAATTATTTATCGTACATAAATTTAATTGTTCCCGTGCATCGCATGGGCGTGATACTAGTTTTTTATTCTCTTTTAAGTTTATTTTAGGGATATTGGCGCAAATGGCTCAGAAAAAGTTTGGCTGGTGCAAGTTTAGTCCAAAATAAAAAAAAAAAGTAAAAAAAAAAAGTAGTGCAAATGATCCAAAAAAAGATGGGTAGTTTCATGTTTTGTCCAATTGGATGATTTCCGTCCATTTTTGCCATTAAACTTCATGAAATTCAGCTATTTTGTCCTTTTGTGGAGGGTATTTTGGTCATTATGTTATGAAAAATTGCATAAAAAGTCCTAATCTTCGGGAGTTATTAAAATTAGGCCCTAAAGTTTTAAAGTTGTTTACATTAGTAAAAAATTTTAATTAAATTATATTATTTTATATTTTATCTTTTTATAGGTGTGAATTTAGTCCATAATTAAGTTTATCCAATTAATTTCATACTAATGAGATAATTTTACCAAAAATCTTTAACTTAATAGCATTTCTCTAAATTATTATCACATTTCAAATATATTTCTTTTGCATTAAATATGCTCATATTTTGATTTTAGCCAATAGTTAAAAATAAATATAATTATTGTATTTTCCTAAAATTTCAGTAGAAGTATACAGCTGTAAAAAATTAAAATTAAAAACCACACACCACCGCAACGGTTAACAATAAATGTAATTATTGAAATTTTTGGCCGTCACACCTGGGCCTGGGGTTGGGGTGGGGTGGGGGGTGGTTTTTCCATTTTTTTTTGAATTTTTGAATTTTTTTATTATTTTATTTCTGCACTTCCTTTTTAAATCTGGTATATTTTCGATAATATTAAATTATAAATTTCTGTAGATACATTAATAATATGAATTATTAACTGTAGTTTGTAGTAAAAATATACGCCTATTAATATAAAAATAAAAGAAAATTTTCAATAATTACATTTATTGTTAACCGTTGCGGTGGCGCGTGGTTTTGAATTTTAATTTTTTACAGCTGTATACTTCTACTGAAATTTTACGCAGATACAATAATTATATTTATTTTTCACAATTGGTTAAAATCAAAATGCGGGCATATTTAATGCAAAATAAATATTTTTGAAATGTGATAGTAATGTAGAGAAATGCTATTAAGTTGAAGATTTTTGATAAAATTATCTAATTAGTATGAAATTAATTGGATAAACTTAATTATAAACCAAATTCGCACATATGAAAAGATAAAATATCAAATAATTTAATTTAATTAAAATTTTGGACTAATGTAAACAAGTTTAAAACTTTAGGATAATTTTAAAAACTCCCGAAGATTATGACTTTTTATACAATTTTTCATAACATAATGACTAAAATACCCTTCACCAAAGGACAAAATAGCTGAATTTCATAAAGTTTAATGGCAAAAATGGACGAAAATCATCCAATTGGACCAAACGTGCAATTACCCAACTTTTTTTGGACCATTTGCACTACTTTTTTTTTGGACCAATATCCCATTGTTTTAATTAGATTTTATTATTTTTCTACATTCAGGTTATTTTTTATAGTGATATATTCCCACTAAAATTTTACAGATTATATTTATTACTAAGTGCTGGTTAAATTAAAATGTCCACATGTTTAATTCTAATATTTTTTTAAATTGAGATATTAATGAGATCAAATTCTACTATGTTGAAAATATTCAATAAAAATTATTTAATTGGTGTCAAATAAATTTGATAAAATTAATTACAGGCCAAATAAATTAGTGTCGAATTAATTAATTTGATGAAATTAATATCACGCTACCTCTTTTTATTTCATATCAATTTCACAGCAACCACAAAATTTATGGACCATTTTCGCCAATTTTTAAAAAATAATGTTAAAATTCTGAAACTAAAAAATTTTAGGACTAAATTCTAAAAAATTAAAGTCAAAACTGTGAAGTTTAAAAAGATATAGAATTAAATTTTAAATTATTAAAATTTGTAAAGCTTAAAACGATATATAAAATTATGAAATAAAATGTTATTTCAAATTTTACACCAAACTTTAGTGCAAAAGAAAGACAAAAGAATCCAATTTAACTGTTGAATTGGGTGAAATCCGGTCCAATTTAATTTTTGCACTTTAAATATACACATTTCTTTTATTTTTTGTGCAAAAATTTAATCCATGGTAATTTTGTATCATGCGAAAATTAAATCATAGCAAACTTATTAATTCTAAATCATTTTCATTTCTTAGCTAATTATTTATAAAGGTAATTTATTATTTCCAGAATAATTAATTGGCTGAAACTAATTTTGTAATTTATGGAAATAGTGTAACTAAAAGAATTAAAACAAAATCTCCTACGTCTAGGCGAGAAAATCGATAATGTTAATTGACAAATAATTTAAAACTCTATATATATATATATATATATATATATCTGTGTGTGTGTATAGATATACATATATATATATAAGGTGTATTATTATTATTATTATTATTATTATTATTATATTGATAGATTTAATCAGATTTGTGACAATAAATGATAACTGTTAAGAAATTTAATATGATAACTATTAAGGAAAAAAATAATATGGATTACGAAAAAATAAAAATTCAATCAATTTAGAGGAAAAGTCTCATAAGCGGGAAAATCAAATTTTAACTTAAAAATCATTTAATAGAGAGAAAATCTCATAGAAGGGAAAAGGCCCTCCAAAACTATATTTAAAAAGGCTAAAAAATGAGTAGGAAAACTCCCTCTAAAAGCGGTGTCTCTTTATTACTATATAGATATAGATATTAAGTATTATTATTATCATCATCATCATCATTATTATTATTATGACGGATAGATTTAATAAAAGTTCTGGCCATTAATGATAGCCGATAAAGAATTTAATATGGATTAGGAAAGAAAAAATAAAAAATCAGATCTTAATTTAAAAAATCAGCTAATGGAGGGGAAGTCTCATACGCGAGAAAACCAAATCTTAATTTAAAAATCAACCAATAGGGAGAAAGTTTCATAGGAAGGAAAAAGCCCTCCAAAATCTATCTCTACCATCTATAAAAGTGGCTAAAGTGGAAAAACATTTTGTGGACAAAAATGCCCTCCTTAATTTTTATAATTCCAAAAATGTACTCACGTTAATAAAAAAATATAAATGCACAAGAATTCGTTGAGCTTCGATACATGACTATTAGCCTTCCTGCAAAGAATTCATTTCATGACTATGCATTTCCTCACCTTCTGGCTGGCATCTTTTTCCCAAATTTAGAGATTATCGTTTATCATTTTACTACTATATTCATCAATAGAGAAGCCCTTCACATTTTTCCCCACTCGATCAGTATGCGAAAATGTTCTTTTATTGCATGGAATATTGATCATGGATTAATTTTCTATCTGATTATTTAGCTATCGAGAACACCGGTTTTGATCAGGAATGAATTTTTATTAATATATAGGTCGTGTTTCAAATAATTTTTACGTGGCTTTTGGATTATAAAGCATAAAAACCATCCAAGACCATTATTTAAAAACTTTTAAGATTGAGATAAAGATATCTTATCAAACAATGATATTGATTGATGACCGGGATGACCATTGACAACACACTGTCATACCCAAGTTTTGGTTGCTTGCTTTCGCGTAACTTTACATCTATGATGTTTATCTTTCAATTTTAGATCCAACAATTTCGTGCTCGAGTAGAAATTATTACAACTTCAAGAACCCATGGAACTCTAACATGTTTTAGTAAGTAGACATGTTTTGTACTTTGACATATTTCGTTTAAGACTATTTAAGTGAATAAAAAAATTACCTCAAGTTGTGGTGTATCACATGATATTTATCATGGTAATATAATTACACAAGACGAAAAAACTCTTCAAACAACAAACAATCCCATTTTGCACTACTGAAGGATCCTTAGATTTACTGACTATTTAAGTGAATAAAAAAATTATCTAAAGTTGTGGCATATGAAATAATATTTGTCGTGGTAATATAATTACCCAAGATGAAAAAACTCTTCAATCAACAAACAATCGCATTTTGCACAACTAAAGGATCCTTAGATCTATTGCTTGCTCATTTAAAAAAAAATTGATCTACTGCTTGCTCAGTTATTAAAAGAAAAAAAAGCATACAACACCAAAAAGCAAATATGACACAAAGAAAAAATCATAGAACCTAAAAGACATCAATGTGGCAATTCTTTGGTGAGTGTATTAAATTGCGCATTGAAATATTCAAAGAATTCGACGGTGAAATACAATTATTCATATAACTGTCCTCTAGAAAAAATATATATGAAATACAATTGTAATGATCCGTAGTGTCCCCATTGTACCAACAGTGTCTTTTCAGCATGCTTTGTCCTCACTCGCATACTCCTGGAGAAAACTTCTCAGGGGGTCACCCATCATAGAATTGCTCCAGGTCAAGCACGCTTAACTGTGGAGTTTCTAACGATGGACTTCCAGAAAAGAAGGTGCACCTTGTTAGTATGAGTAGTACGAATCAATCCTTTTAACCTCTCCTAATCGGTCTGGCATTCTGAGGTATTACAACAATTGTAATTGTAATAATTTACAAAGTGCAACATTACCAGTGAAGAAAACCACAAACAAATTAAATAATTTCGATTCAACTGTAGACGTTTGAATATTATAAATCTACTATATATAAGAAGGGGAATGAAGTGAAAACTTTTCATTTTCCCCTTTTATCCCTATTCATTTGTTAATTTTACATTCATATCTCTACTTAGCATTTAATTAATTTTGTTTTTGTTTATTATAATCAATTTTAATCAATTCATTAAAGTTTGACTTTTTTGCCATATCCTTTTCTTTTCTTTTTCTTTTTCTTTTAACTTTTACAGAGTTTAGGAACATAATATTTTATTAATCTACTACACATAAAAAGGGGAATGAAGTGGAAACTTTTAATTTCTCCTTTTTACCCCTATTCATTTTTTAATTTTACATCAATATCCCTACTTAAAATTTAATTAATTTTATTTTTGTTTAGTATAATCAATTTTAATCAATTCATTAAAGTTTGACTTTTCATTTGTCAAATCCTTTTCTTTTTCTTTTAACTTTCACAGTTTGGGAACATAATATTTTATTAAAAATTATCTCAACCTCCCTAATAAATTTCTTATTGTAATTTCAAATGTTACATTATTTTCCAATTTTTTTTGCATGTCGCAATAAATAGTGGTGATCACTCTACAAATATAAAATTTAAAAGAAAAAAATAATGGAATGTGACCCCAAATTAGGTTTCCTATTGGAAGTACTTGATGTTTTCTGACTTACCTAATAATTGATTGATGTTCTAAAAAACACGAGCCAGTGAGAAGGACGGAGCACAAGCTTCAAGCCTAAGCTCGCTTAAGTAGGACGATTAGTGGTAAACAATGCGATTAATGCACAAGAAATGTCAATCGTGACGAAACGTGGAACACAAATTTTAGCTTCAACACATTTAAGCGAATATCGAAGTGCACCATTTTGAAAAGAGCCATTTGATGGTTTCAAAACCAGACAGGCTGGGTGTGGTGAAGATGATGGTGAAATTAAACGTTTTCAGAAGTTTGGGACCTATATGTAATTTTAACTGTGCCAATTTACTATTTTTGAAAATACAAATTAAATGAGTTTCTATCCTATCTTTTCAAAAGTAATGTTTCAAAATAACGAATCAAACGTATTTTCAATTTTTCTAAAAATAGCCACTCAAAAAAGAAAATTGAAGACATTTTCAAAATTGAAAACTAAAAATTGAAACACGGTGAGAACAAATCATTACTATTTGAAAAATATTCAGTCTATCCATCATCGTTTACATACAATGTGCAGTGCACGTCTTATAGAGTAGTAATTAAAAAGGTTGAAAATAAGTGGAAAAATTCCTTCCAAAAGAAATCTCTCTTTATTAATATATAGATTTTTTAAAGATAAATTAGCAATTAAGAATGAAGAAAATAAATGAAAAGTTGAGATATGTGCAAGACTTGGTTCCAGGGTACAAAATCAACTTGATGTACGTTCATATTGATTAAAAATTATTTTATTCTTCTATTTTTGCTTATACTTTATAGAATCTTTTAAATTATACCTTTCCTTACAAGTATATCTTCCTCTTTAGCATTAGAGCCGCCCCCCCCCCCCCAAAAGAAAACCACAACTCTTATGGTACATTAATTACATTATTTTAGCAAAATTTGTTCAAAATTCTTGTGTTTGTGTCCCATTATTGTTTTCCTGCTATGCAATTGATTGTTCGACTAGGTTGTTGTTAAACATAGTCCATTAACTGGGAGAGAATGTAGATGTGACATAGTTAAGTGCGCAACCACCAGGTTTGCTATCATTCTATGAATTGAGTTCTTAGATTTTAAATCAGAAGGAAGGTAGATTTGAAACTAATTGAGGAATAATGAAGTAATCTGTGGCAACTTGCAATTGTAGGAGGTGGCTGTTTTAGATCTTGGCCTTTCAAAGGACTGCCTAGATCATGTACAAAATCGAAGGAAGGAACAAAAATACACGTTGATTATGCCTTTGGTCCTAACTCCACAAATTTGGTGAGTTTTGATGCTCTAATTCATATTACATTTTTACCTTCGTTAGGTTACTTATCTACATATATTTGTAAATTGATGTTTTTGTGATGTCTAGAATAAAAGTTTGCATGTAATGTCTGATTCTGCTACTCCGGCAGGATGTTATTTTACATCATTTATTCAACTATTTGATTGTTATGTAAACTTGCATCAATAGAAGGATTTCACTTTTTGTAGTTCCAACAATCCAGGCAATTTGATACTTCATTATCCGATGAATTAGTGGAAATAGGGTGGATGGTTTTCACATTTTGGGTTTGGTTTCCTAGAGCAGTTTTATTAAGCTTCGTTTGACATTTATTTAAGTCTATTTATTAAGGAGAAGGGAAAATAGTTGATAGAGAATTTTTTAAGAAAATATGTGTTTAAAGCTGTTCTAATCTCTTTAATGACAGATACTAACCATTGTATTCAAACTGTTTTGTGTTTGTTTTGACCTAAATTTTGGTGTGTATAGTTCCGTGACTATCCTACCTAAGTGAGATTTTAAAAAATTTAACATGTATTTGTTTAAAATTTTTTCAATTGAAATTTTCGCCCAAAATTCAAGACTTCAATTTCAAGTTACAATCTTAGATTTGAATCTAGAAGTAGTTCTAGGTTTCATTGTTCTAATTTCCTCATATTTTTAAGGTCATTTTATAATCATTGAAAATGGAGTAGATATATGCTTAGGTTTTTGATATATGGATTAACAACATCTGTGCTGCTTTTATTTAGGATGTCTACAAGAGAAGTATTGATTCAACAAATCTGGGGTCATCCAAGGTCTTAATGGAAACTATATTTGTTTATGGTTCCACATGGAGGTAATTTAAATAATTTTAAAGCCATAAACAACAAAGCTATAACATTATACCTTTCATTTGAGATGATAATTTTGTTAGAACAAGCATCTCTAGTTCTTTCAATCCTTGAAGAGGTTTGGTTTTATGCGACCCTCTTTTGTAAATATTTCTCTATCAATAAATTCCTACCCTAGGCTTGGATTTATGAGATTGGGAGATTGATGCATTATATGAAAATGTTGCTACTAGAAAGTTGTTCAGATACCTACAATCCAATCTAATTTATATCCCTAACATATTGTCCTTCAATAGTATTTTTAATTGTTATTTTTATGCTTTAGAGAAATCTTATGGTTATTAAAAAAAGTTAACAAGCAATCTCCATGTAATGTCTCTAGAGTAATTCAGACCCTGAACTTTGATGTCAAATAAAAAATTTCTCTGACCTTAGTTATGATTATAGAATTTTTTTGTTTATTTTTTATTATTATCTCGACATCTCCATTCAATGTCATATTATCTTATGCGAAGTTTCCTCCAAGTCTTTGAACAGTACAATCTAAATATAAGTTCACGCTATGCTCTATTCTATGAATGGATTTCAACTTCCATTTCTTGCTTTCTTTACTTTTTGTGTAACACTCCAAGTTCAAGAAACCCGGAATGTTAATTCTTCCTTTAAAACTATTTAATAATTGTTTTTCAATAATAATAAATGAGGAAAATAAAAAATATATATATAATATGGAAATTTTTTTGAAACATTAAATATATTAGAGTATCTTACAATAGTTTAATCTTTAACAACTCAAAATATTTGAAATAACATACTTCGATAGTTCAAAGGTACTAAAAATAGCAATGGAAATAAAACTTATTTATTAAATAACCCTAAATAGCTACCATGCCTCACTGCGCCAACGATTCCTCAATCTGCAAATAGTTCATTAAACAGAGAAAACATGAGCATTGTAAATATTCAGTAGACCGCGCGCACGAGAACCAATATATATTACAAATGAAATGTGCATAATCATCAACATCATAATAAATACGAACAATTATATAATATGGGTTCATTTATCATTCCATCTTTATCGTGCACATTATCATAGTGTTTAAAAGAACATTGTCATTATTTATTAGGCTAATACCCTATCATCAAGGTGCTAATAAACACATCATTATTCATAATTAGGCTTGAAGCCTATCATCATAGTGCAGAGGAAGCATGTTGTGCTATAACATTTATATGCAAGTAATTTTAAAAAATATCAATTGTGTATGCACATATTTAAAAAGAGATTTTTAGAAAATGAGTTTACCTTAAACTTTTCCCGAGTTTTAGAGTTTAATAAGCGGTGAAGAAGTCAATCCTCTAGCTGGTCGTCCACCTTGTCTAGTCAATAAGGAGTTTAATTTATGTTAATAAACTTAAATATTGGTTATTTATAAATAACATAGAACTTAGGGACTAAAATTGAAAGAATTTAAAGAATTGGGGGATTAATTTGAAAGAATTGAATAATTTGAGGGTTAGAGTGTAATAAAATAGTTAAAAATATTTTGGACTAAATTATAAGATTTTTAAAAAGTAGGGGACTTAGGTGCAAGTAAAGATTGATGGTTAACTTAAATAAAGATGAAAAATTGAAGGATTTAAATGGAAATAAAAGTTTAGGGGTTAAATTGTAAAAAGTAAAAGATAGGGACCTAGAATTGAATAAACTTTAGAGACTTAAATAATAGAATTATATTGGAGGACTTAATTTGCAAATGTAACCTTGGGGTTAAATTATGAAAAATAAAACATGAGGATTTATTATTTAAATAAACTATAGGGACTAACTTAAAAGAAATTATAAAGCTCAGGGACTGGATTGCAAATTCTTCAATAGAAATCTTGTTTGAGGATAAAAATCCCTAATTTAAAAATAAGACGAGAAGCTGAGGAAGGGTACTGGAAAAATCATGACGGTGACACCAGCGACAACTGACGTGGTGGTATTAACGGTGGTGAAATTCGAGTATAACGGTGAATAGAAGGCGCAAAATTGATGGCTCAAATATAAGAACAAGACTGCTAATTTCTTGTTTGAATCCCTATTTTCTCCTTTTTTTTCTTCGATTGAGTCTCCAAGGAGTGTTGGTGATGTGAAGAAGGTCCGACTATGGTGTTCGTGTATGATTAATGGTGGTTGTGGAGGGGTGTGAGTGGTTGGACTGTAAGTTTGCATGTGTTGTGTTAGTGTGAGTGGTTTCAAGCTCCAGTGGTGGTGGTGTAGGTGGTTGAAGTGGTTGGTGGTATACAGTCGTGGTTGTAAATAGTGGAGTGGTAGTGTTTGTGCGTGTGTGCGGTGGAAATGGTGGTGTTTGCACGCGTAGGCGTATGGGCAGTGTCTGAAAATGCCTCTGAAATTTCCCAAGTCAAGTTTCCCAACCTGGTCTGCATGGTTTGCAATATCATATCACATAAGTTAAGGTTGGAACTTGACTAAGTGACAATTCCAGAAAGAGTCGAACTCAAGAGCCGATCTAGAGCGCCAAAGTGCCTCCGAAATTTCCCAAGTCAGGTTCCCCGATCAAGTCTATACGATCAAATCACACAGGTCAATGCTGGAAGTTGACCAAGGGACCATTCCAAAAAGAGCTGATCCGAAGCTCCAAAGCGTCTCCGAAATTTCCCAAGTCAAGTTTCTCGACTAGGTCTACACCATCAGACCACACGAGTCAGTACTAGAACTTGATTAGGGGACCATTACAAAATGAACCAAAGTTAAGAGCCGGTCCAGAGCGCCAAAGTTACTTCCAAATTTCCCAAGTCAAGTTCCTGGATCAGGTCTGCACGATTATGTCATGCCGATTGGGGATGAATTTGATCAAAAGACCAATAAAACTAACCGACACAAGATCAGGTTCGGAGTGTCATAGTGCATCTGTAATTTCCCAAGCCAAGTTCATCCATTAGGTCTGGACGATCAAGTCATGACGATCGAGGCTAAACTTGACTAAGGGGCCAATAAAACTAATCTCACTAGTGATCCAAAAGCCCCAAAACGCTTATACAATTTTCCCAGCCAAGTTCATCCCGTTGGACTTTCATGATCAAGTCACGCAGATCGGGGTTGAGCCTGACTACAAGACCAATAAAACAAACTAAAGTTACAATCCAGCCTCGAGTGCCAAAGCACTTCCACAATTTCCCGAGTCAACTTCAACCTACCAAGCCTGTACGATCACGTCACACCGATGAGGACTGAACTTGACCAATAGACAAATAGAACGAGCTAGATCCAAGAGTAAATTCGAAGGCACCAAAGCGCCTCCAAAATTTCACAAGTCAAGTTCCTAGTAAGGTTTACATGATCAGATCGTGTGACTCAGGACTGGAACTTTGCAAAACGACTATACCACAATGAGCAGGACTCAAGAGCTGGTCCATAGCGCTAAAGCACCTTGAAATTTCCTAAGTAAAGCTCCAGAGCGACTCTACATGATCAGCTCATTCAGCCCAGCTCATGCAGCTTGGCTTATTCAGCCTAGCTCATGTAGTTCGACTCATTCAGCCAAGCTCATGCAGTTTGGTTCATTCATGTCAGGCATGCTTATTCAGCCTAGGTAATGCAGCTTGGCTCATTCAGCTCAGCCTTGCTCATGAAGCTCAACTTAGCCCAGCTTATGCAGTTTGGTTCATTCTGCCAAGCTCATGCAACTTGGCTCATTTAGCCTAGCTTATGCAGTTTGGCACATTTAGCTCAGCTCCGCATATTCGGCTCAGCTCATGTAGTTTGGATTATTTAGTTCAGTCCTACTCATGAAGCTCAGCACAGCTCAGCTTATGCATTTGGGCTCATTACTCTTAACTCTGCTCATTCAACCCAACTCATGTAGCTGAGCCTAGCTCATGCATTTTTGCTTATTTAGCTCAAATCCAACTTCATCAATCATAGCGATCTGAAGCAGCGAGGTATTGTACTGCATAATCAGGTCATGTTTGATCACAATCGAAGGATGACTAACGTAAGCAAAGGAAGAGCTCGAATGGGGTTGCGAAGTAGGACTGTAGGTACTAATCCTATGAGAGTTAGATTTGTTATCCTCACTCCTATCTCATCGTCATCATCTACCTCATGTGAGTCCGTCCCTGAATCTATGTCACTCGCCTTTTCTTCCTCTTCGGATGGGTCTGCCCCAACTTCTTCACTAGAGAATTTTTCTTCAAAAGGCGAACCCAACTCAACTCCAGTTTGGTCCACATTTTTCGTCATAGCCACATTGGCTCCGAGTTTACTAGCACCATCCCTCTTGAAGACAAGTAGTCCAATTCCCACAGCAACCAAATTTAACCAAAAACTAGTTGCTTCCAGTTGTGCAGTCGCCACCACAGGCAGATTCGGTTCGAAACTAGTCATACCAGGTCGTCCAATTTCCACCGCGGGCGAATCCAACCTGAAGCCAATCCGTATACCGTCGCTTGTCACCTTCGTACTGGAATTAGCCTATGTTGAACCTCTCCTCATTGGCTCGGTCCTAGACTGACATCACCCAACTGTCGATCCGACCCAATGGTGTCATGGGCACCCTTGACCATAAAACCCACACCCAAGAGCAAAGTTTCCAATAACTGACTAATTGGATCTATATCATTGATCCCATTCCCCAAAAATGCAGCTCACTCACCTCGGTCCTAGAAGAAACACCTATTCAACGCAACAAAAAGAAAAATAAATTCTTACCTTGAAGACAAACGTCAATACTGAAAATCGCCTCATGCACGGTAGAAGAACCAACCGAATAACTCGAAGCTCAGGTTGCACAGGTTGAAGAAAAGAAAAGAATAGAAAAGAGAAAGAAACACGAGAAAATGAAAAATGGGTATGTGAGAAATGAAATCTTTGGAAAACCAGTTCCGTCTCTGACAAGTGCCAGGTCAAACACAAGTTGGACTAGCCACTAGAGGCCAGGTCATGCAGATTGAATCAAACAAGCCAAGTCATGCAGGTCAGACCATATACGTCAGGTCACGCAAATCAAAGCCAAGTCAAACGAAGTGATTAAAATGGTTATTTAGGCAACCAACTACCTTTGTACTTTAGTTGTACTTCCCGAAGATCATTTGTTATTTTGGTCATTAGTAATGACCAAGTACACCCTTAACTTGTAAGCACTGGTTGTGTCTAAATTCAGTCATGTAATAAGCCACGTCACTCCTACAATATATAAATAAGAGGGGTTGGCCTCGTTTGTAAGGGGGTTCTCGCTTTCTCTCTCAGAAGAAGAAATTCTCTCTCTAAAGAAGTGCAATACACAATGGTTACAAAATTATTTAAGTCATACCTGGAACTCAGCTTCTACTCTTACCATTTGCACTCGTTTGACCTGGAGGTCACTTATGATCTTCGAGTCAAGCTATTGATTGACTAAGATCCGTAAACTTCTACGTCACAAGTGAGTTTGTGTCTGTTTGGGATATTTTGAAGAAAAAAGGCACTAGAATTGACGGATAAAGAATTGAATCTGGATTTCTTTCAAAAACTTGAAACGAAGGGTTTAGATGATTTGCCAAAAGAAGTTATTCTGCCTTTACGCTCTTTCAACCCTTCAAATTCACAAAATTGGGAAGAGTCATAATGCCATTATACATACATATAGTGATGAAAATGGTGAATGGCCACCAAGGTGTAATTTTTGTCAAGAAGTGTCAGTGCTTTTCTTATCACATTGAGGGCATATGTTTCGTCCTATTTTTAATGTTTGAGAGAATGATAACTACACTTAAGGGGAAATTTTTCCCATTAAATCAAGTATATCTCTTTTTTTACCACTAACTCATCTTTTACACATGAAGACTAAAATAGAAATTACAAATTACAAATTTACAATAATTGTCACTCTAATAAATAAACTTTCATAAAAATAAAATAAAATAAACACAATTTCTCTCTCCAAATTACCATACCTAGTTTCAACTTAACCTTCACCTGTCTCCCACTTTCTCTCTATGTACTTTCTCTTTCCAGATTACCTCTCTAGGTAATCTCGACAAATATTTAACTTCTTGTTTTTTTCATCTCTCACTTTTTCTCTCTACGCACTTTCTCTCTCTAGTTTACCATCCGAGATAATCTCGACAAACATTCAACATCTTGTTTTCATCGTCTCTCACTTTTTCTCTATGCGCATTTTCTCTCTCCGCATTACCGTCCTAGATAATCTCGTTGACATCAACTTCTCGCTTCCCTCGTCTTCGACTTTCTCTCGCTATGTATTTTCTCTCTTCAGATTACCATCCTAGGTAATCTAGATTAACATTCAACTTCTTCGTTTCCCCATCTCCAACTTTCTCTCTAAGCACTTTCTCTCTGTAGATTATCACCCTAGGTAATCTCGATCAAAATTCAATTTCTCCATTCCTAGATCTCCAATTTTCTCTTTACGCAATTTCTCTTTCTACATTACCACCCCAGGTAATCTCGATTAACATTCAACTTTTTATCCCCTCTGGCCTGTTTACAACTTTCTCTCTTTGTACACTTTCTCTCTCTGTATTACCACCCCAGATAATATCAATCACCATTCAACTTCTCGCTTCCCTCCTCTCCAACTTTCTCTCTATACACACTTTCTCTCTCTAGATTACCACCCCTGATAATCTCGGCAAACATTCAACTCCTCGCTTTCCCCGTCTCTTACTTTTCTCTCTGCACACTTTCTTTCTATAGATTACCATCCCCTAGTAATTTTGATTAACATTCAACTTCTCGCTTCCCTTGTCACCGAATTTCTCTCTTTACGCACTTTCTTTTTATAGATTACCACCATCGGTAATCTCATTCAACATTCGACTTCTCGCTTCCCTCGTTAAAGACTTTCTCTCTACAAACTTTCTCTCCCTAGATACCACCCCCAGTAATCTCAATAAACATTCAACTTCTCATTTCCTTCGTCTCTCACTTTCTCTCTATGCATGTTTTATCTCTAGATTATAACATCCAGTAATCTCAATCAGCATTCAATTTCTCGCTTCCTTCGTATCAGATTTTCCGTGTCTACACCTTTTCTCTCTTTAGATTATCATCCCCAATAATCTCTTTCAACATTCAACTTTTCCCTTCCCCTGTCTTTGACTTTCTCTCTCTATGCACTCTCTCTCTCTCTAGATTACCGCTCTAGGAAATCTCCATAAATATTTGATAGGTGCTTTAAAAGCACCTTAATAACTTTATGATATGTTATTCCATATTATTTGTTCTATAAGTTTGTTTGTTTTTATGTTTCTTTGTTAAATTTTATGTTTACGGTCGAGTTGGAGCTTAAACGGATGAAAATAAGTTAAAAAGATCAAGAAAAGTGGAAAGAAGTGGAACCAGGGTAGAAAGAGCGAAGAAACGAAGTTTGAGAATTTATTTGATTAAAAGCAATGAATTTTTCATAAAGATACAAGTTGAACTTTGAAGTCACCATTTCACTAAGAATTGTAGCCCTCTGAATCTAGTTTCCAACCCAACTGGAATCAGCTCAATCTGATATCGGAATAAAAAATTATAGCCAAAATACTAAAGAACGCACGCCCTGTGCAGAGAGTAAGTAATGGCCGTAACTCAAATAGTTACGGCCATAATCCCCCAAAAAGTGGATTTTCGAGAATTTTATTAGACTTCTATGCTTGGTTAGTTTTTGGGACTTTTTGTGCACGAAATTGGAACTTATTGAAGATCTAATTGAGCCTATAAATAGAGGAGTAAGCCACATAATTGAGAGAGCTTCATCTATCAACCTTTAGAGAGAAATATAGAGAGAATTAAAGAGATGAGATCCATTATTCAAGAGCTACAATGGAAGATTCAAACCAAGAACTTGGAGATCTCGACATAAAGATGACCGGCTAATCTTCCTCTACCTAGTTCCGGGGATGTTGATATCCAAACCGGTGTTTTCTATATCCTAACACTTGTTTTCATTCTATCAAATGATTGTTTGATTATTTTAATGTTATTGATTTGTGACAGTAGATTTTAATTCAATTTGCGCACGTTGTGTTGAATTCTATTTGTAATATTGCTAGAATAAGGACTTCAATCCATAATTATTGATCTATCTAATTCATTAGTAGCAACTAGAGGTCGTGCATCTTTAGGGATAATTCAACCTTGGTTAATCAAATCGAGCTTGTGAATTTAACACCTAGTTTCACTCGTTCTTCTAGATCTATTTACCAATTTCTGCTTTAAACCTAAAGTGCTTATTTTGGGTTATCTTGGAATTAGGAACTAATTAAAGAACTTATTTTAATTGGTTACACTTAAGGAAGAACTGGGTAGTTAGAGCTTTTTAATTACCGCAGAGTTAATAATTCAGAGATAGAATTGAGACTTGTTGCGAAGAAATCACAGTAGAACTCTACTGATCCGAGAACTATGTGTTTCCTTCAATTGATACTTATCCATTTTATTGCGTTGCATCTTTCTTTAGTTTTATAAATTTAATTGCAAACTCAAAACCCCCTTTTACAGTTAGCACATTTAATTACTTTAACCACCGTTCTCTATGGGTTTGACCCTCATTTGCCACTCCTACATTAATTGTTTTAAAAATCAAGTGAGGTCAATTTATTATTTGGTGCATCGCAGCATGCTACAAATATTCAACTTCTCCCTTACCCCGTTCTTGACTTTCTCTCTTTAAACACTTTATCTCTCTAAATTATCTCTTAGGTAATCTCGACAAACAGTCAACTTATATCTTCTCACATCTCTAACTTTCTCTCTTTATGTACTTTCTCTCTCCAGATTACCGCCTTAGGTAATCTTGATCAAAATTCAACTTTGCCCTTCGAAAGACTCCAACTTTCTCCATCTACGCACTTTCTCTCTCGAAGTTACCACCCCAGTAATCTCGATGAACATTCAACTTCTCCATTCCCCCGTCTTCGACTTTCTCTCGTTAGAGCATTCCTAATGTTGGGGTGCAAAAAACCCAAATCCCCAACAAACCAAACTAATGTGAAGTTGTAAAAACCTAAATTTTGGTTGATTTTGGGTGGAAAAACCCAGAGGGAATGCCAAATTTGGCACCCCCTCCGGGTTTTTCCACCTTTGTTTACCCCTTTTCCTTTTCCCATTCCCCTTTTCCCCCATACATTAGGAATGCTTTTAGGTACTTTCTCTCTCTAAATTACCGCCCCAAGTAATCTAGATCAATATTTAACTTCTTCATTCCATTGTCTCCGACTTTCTCTCTGTATGTATTTTTCCTCTCCAGATTACCATTTTAGGTAATCTTGACCAACATTCAACTTTTCCCTTCAACATTCAATTTTTCCATTCCCCCGTCTCCAATTTTCTCTTTCCAAACTACCATTCTAGGTAATTTCGATCAATATTCAACTTCTCTCTTCTCCCGTCTTCGACTTTCTCTCTCTCTATATACTTGTTCTCTCTAGATTACCGCCCAAGGTAATCTCGATCAACATTCAACTCGCTTTCATCTTTCTCGACTTTCTCTCTCTAGATTACCACCTACGGTAGTCTCAATCATATTCAACTTCTCGCTTTTGTCTTCCTCGACTTTCTCTCTCCATGCACTTTCTATCACTGCAGTACCACCCTGGTAATTTCGATCAATATTCAATTTATTGTTTCTCCCGTCCCCAACTTTCTCTTTCTGCGCACTTTCTGTCTCTAGATTACCACTCCGGGAATCGAGATTAATATTCAACTTCTCACTTTCATCTTCCTCGACTTTCTATCTCTACGCACATTCTCTTTAAATTACCATCCCCTAATAATCTCAACCAACATTCAACTTCTCGTTTCCCCTACCCTCGACTTTCTCTCTATGCACTTTCTCTCTTTAAATTATCACCCCCGATAATCTTGATCAACATAATCGTGTGTTAGTTTATGTGTATTTATGGATTTTGATGTGAAATGGGAGAGAAAGAATGAGTGGAGTTGAATGGCCGAGATTTGTATAGTACATGTAGGTCCCACGAGATATATAGATGTGACTAGTTCAAAGTGTAAAAAGAATGTGTAAAAATGTGTAAAAAATTGTAAATACATGGTGGCTAACACGCGCTTAACTTGTCGCTTTTATCTTCTCCAACTTTCTCTCTCTATGCACTTTCTTTCTTTAAATTACTACTGTTGCGAATGAATCCACATCGCAAGTGTACGGATCATATAAGTAATAAAGAGGACTTTTAAGGTCCGAATGTCGTACCCGCGAGAACTGATTTATTCCCACTTTGACTCTAACTAACCTTAACCGAAATGAATAAGTTGAGATCAATTAATTTCCAATCTTGCAAAAATTAAATTATTAAATTCAATTGCTAAATCTAAAATTAAGAATTAAATTGGAACAAATTAAAAGAATGATTTTTTTTTATAATTTTAAATCAAATATGGAAAAACTAGCATTAGGGTTTCTAATCCACTTTTCAATTAATCATCCCCCGGATTATTAATTTGACAATGAAAGTTAGTTTTGACGATTCAATTCACAAAATTTGTTGAATAATCTTTCTCAAGTAGAATTCAACCTATTTACATGATGTGTTAACTTTATCTCTATGATAACAACGCCATAAAAATGCATTACAACCCAAGAATTGCATAAACATATCGCACAAAGCATAGGGGTATTCTCATCCCCTATCGGACTTTGTGGCTTTCAACAAGAGTCTAATTCATTCACGATTTCTCAATGCAATAAATAAATCACAGATCAACTTTGGCCACAAGTTGTAAAAGAACGCATAATTGTATTGAAAGCTCAAAACCCAACATTCATCTCAGCATAAGAATTAACAAAACATCAAATTAACAATCTGGATTCAAACTAAAATCAAAGTTTCATCTCTACCCTAATGCTATGAGAAATCTAGCCTAACATGCTGTAAAGAATAGAGGAAAAAAGAGAAGAGAAAGCCATAACCGAGTTAATATTGAGCTCTTGAATTTGGATCTTCAATTGTGGCTTTTTATTCAAGTTTCTCCAAGTTGATTGCTCCAATTTTCGTTCTCTCCTTTTCTCTGACGTTTCTCTTTGTTTTAGGTCGACTTTGGCTTTTTATAGGTGCAAGAAAGCTCAAGAATTGGAGTCCATGTTGAAAAAGGAAAAATATGACGCATTCCGCCCGATTGAACCATGCTACCGTGCGTGCGGTCGCATGGTTAACTATACAACACTATCGCAATTTACAAAGAAGGCACTAGCACCAATATCTTCAAGAATTAAAATGTGAAAGTTTATAGTTGTCTAAGTTATCTGATTTAAGTGATCAGATACGTCTGTGTTATGTCCCGTTACTCAGATTCGACTCGTAACAGTTCTTGTTTAATGTAAGATGCGTCAGAATCGGCGTATCCTAGATGCGTCACGTATGCCGATGCGTCCTGGATCGCGATTGCGGAAATAACGAGAATCGCGTAAAAATAAACGAAAACACAGAATTTTAACTTGGAAACCCAAACGGGAAAAAACCACGTGCTTGTCGCCTACGAGCAAAACCTACCAACCACGTCCAATCAGTTTAAAACTTTACAAAGGAAATCAAAGGCAATAATCACGCATAATTGATTGCAACATCTAAGAAATAAATGAAGGAACTCCCTGTTCGATCTTCCTTAGCATGTAATGCTAGCAGACATCCCGTCTCTCTTCAATGATTCCTTGTAACCGCGTTCCCGCAACGAATCTACACCTCCCATGTTGATTTCTTCAAGTTGTGGGCTGATCTATTGGTTGGAGGACTCCCTCCCGGAGATTTGAACCAAGGTCTTCAATTAATGAAGGTTGGTGTACATGAAATTAATCAATGAAGATTGAAAACTTCATGCACGGGGTAGGGAGAAGACACGTTTCTCTAGGAAGATGGGGGACGATTTTAGGGCTCCAAACGTGTCTTCTTTCTCCCTCTTGTGGTGTTTTAGTACTCCTAGGTTGTCTTGTGATGCAAGAAACCTACTTTCCTTAAAACACATAATCCTACAAGGAATAAGATATCATATTAGTTGTAGGATAAGTAAATAAGGTAAAAATAAAATATGGAATAAAGATCTTACCTTATCATGTACCAAGTTTATATGGAATAAAATTCCTACTACAAACTAGATACAACGAATGTGGACACTAGCTAGGTAGTTTTCGTTCCTAGTTATTCTAGTGCCAATGGACTCCCACTTATTTAATTAAAATAAGGAATTATCACATATGCTAATTTAAATAAGATAAACTAAAAATACAATGTGATAATAAGCCCATAAAAATCCACAATAATTAAATTAATTAAACACATAATTTAACTAACTTAATTATTTATGTGGCAAAATAAAAATGCCAATTATTAACTTAATTTTCCTACACGAAAATAAAGCTAACAAAATGATTTCAATAGATAAACCATTGACTGCCTATCCCGAGAATTTATTAAAGTGATTTAAACATTCTTTGTTTTTGTTAGACAATTTGGACATACTGCAAATTTAGTTTTCAACTCTCCACAAATACGTACAATTACAGATGTGAATGAATAATCGATTTTTGCCCTGCCAAATTGCATATTTATTCATTATTGCTCATTTGTTGATTATTTACAATTTACATATTGCATCATTGACAACTATTGCAATCTACATATGAGGCTACTGCATATCCCAATAATATTATTACGTGCTCCGGTAATATTATATCCTATCTCGGTAATTATGACTAGAATGCTAAAACACCACAATTTTTAACTCAATCGATAATTATACCCAAAAATAGCTTTTATTAACAAACAACACAACTTTTATTAACAAAAAGAACAAAACCTTGAAGAATTTGATCATCTCCATTACTTTTTTTCCTCATATGATCAATATAAAACAACAGTATTATATATGTGTCTTGTTTCCAAGATTTGAACCACAAACCAATTTGACAACATCCTCATAAATGGAAGAGATAAATTTGATTGAAGACTCATTTTTCTCCATGTAAATCCACTTCTACAACCAAGCAAGAACTATTATTTAAACCGTCCAATATTAGTGATTAGTGCAATATTGATGCTTATCTCTGATTTACAGTGATAGGATCACTCTGCTATTTCATCTCTGCAAAATTTCCCAATTGATTTATTGAGATTGATTTTTCTTCTTCCAATTTTCTCTCTACACAATTCTCCCTCTAATTTTTTCCTTCTTCATAGCAATCACAGATTGATACTAACTGAACTACTAACAAACAAATGAAATGAGATATGCACAAAATGATCCAAGATATGTTGTTTACAGATTTCTAAACAAGTTTGTGATCAAATTAATCGAATAACATTGCCACAAAATGTAAGCATGCAAAGTCAATAATTTGTATCAATATCAATGCAGAAAAATTATCCAATACTGGTGACACCCATAGCATCATCGGGCAGGAGTTCCATCAAATCGTCAATATCGAAGCTCGGTTCAATTTCATTAGCTTATTTATGAAATTTGTCACCAATATGATTTTTGAGAATTCAAGGGTGAAAAAGGTTCGGTGAAGTACGAAACCTGAGCAAAATGAGTATACATCATGAGAATAATAGGACACAAAATATAAAGAGAAAATTGAAAATCGAGATAATGAGTGATCTCTGTGGGATTTTATGATTATTTATGCATGCAAAGCACTGATATATGTGTGTGTGTGTGTGTACGCGCGCGCGCATTCTCTGCGGGTCGTGTGTTTTTGTGCAATAAGATCTAGGTTTTTGTTCGATTGCCTTTGTGCAACGAGATCTGCCATGTTTCCAGGTTGGATGACCATTGTTGAGAGTTTAGAGCAGAGAGATTGATTATAGGGATGCTTTGAGCTTCAACAATGATGGATTTTGGTATGTGTTCAATTGATTGTAATTATATGCTGGCTTCATCGATTGTATGATGGCAAGAGAAGGGACAAAAATGTCCAAAAATTGCGTAAAAACTAATTGGTAAATGTTATGAATAATTAGACAACAAGGACAAAAATGATGACACATGCGATTATGCAATTATTAATAATACACCCATGATAAAATTATGTAATTATGATTGTGCTATTAGAAGTTTCTATATATAAGAGCTTCATTTCGTAATAATAATTATCCCCAAGAATTCATTCTCTCTAAATTCTCTCTATTTCTCTATAGTTTTATAACACGTTATCAGCATGAGTCTCTAGCCATTTGAGTAATATAAAGAAAATATGCTCTACAGTTGTATCTTATAGATGATTTTATATATCAGAAACCAATCTGTTTCCAATAAGCTAATTTATTTGCACAATTTCTTAATGCTTTTCTCATCATATTTGTATGATAATAGAGCACAACACAAATTGGTTCCATCTATTTCACCACCTTTTGTCTTTATCCATTCTTACCTCTTATCATATCTTTCCCACTTTCCCACCATCTCACTCTCTCTATCACTAGTGTATCTCCCTCTCTCCATCTCTCTCCAATCTTGAGAGGAAATGAAAAAGAAATAGTGGATTCATTAAGAAATCATAACACCCGCCACTTCGACTTCATTTTCCAATTAAACGAGTTGACATAAGCATAAAACAAGACCACATCGTCAAAGCTCTCGACTAGATGAGTCCACTGACACCAAATTTGAGGTGAAAAAGTTACTCTAAGGTGGAGAAAAGGGAGCTTCAATTTCAAGGTGCAAGAAAAAGAAAAATCAACACCAAACCCGAGATTTTAGCTTCGATTTGTGACCAAATCAGGAAGAGTTATAAAATCGGAGACCATATCTAAGGTCCCCATAGAGAGAGGCATCTAATGGTGGTAGTCATTTAGCACTTTCACTTTCTGGCAACGGCGAATGAAGCATTTTCCTACAGCCGCTTGAAATCTGACAACTAGATGTTTGAATAATGATTGTGAGAGTGTCCGACATCGAATTAAGGTGAAGGTTTCTATAGCTTTAAAATCATAAAATTTGAACCTGAGTTGAAAAGGCGGCTGAACTTCTTTAAGCGATTGCGAATGCATTCGGTATCGAAATCAGGTCCTGTTTCTTGCATTATATTCAAAATCTAATTATCAACATTTCTATTATAGATTTGTAGATTTTGAATGTCAGATATCAAAACGAGAAAAAAAAGAAGAGGACTTGATCGTATATTTTTATCGCGATCAATCTTATTTTCCGGAATCGAGGTATATAAAGAATTTTTCTGGTGATAGTCCGACAAGGCAGAATATATCTTGCCAAATTTAGAACCTTTTGAAGGTTCCAAATCATGGATTGGAATTGTGTGGTAAATTATAGACGATTTTACCCTGATCAATTGTTAAAGGTGAAACTGATCAGATTTTGACGACAGTGAAAGAATGGATATAACATTCTGAAAAAATTCTAAATCCTGCTGATGAACTTTAATGCCCAATCGGAAATATAAATATTCGATAACTATAAAATGGTCTGAAATTCATTTGAGTTAAAAGATTGAAATGTTAATGTAACCCTCAAAGAGTTCAATTACATAATGTACTTATTCCAGAAGAACAAGTGTGCGCCTATAGAAGCAATGACTATTTGCTCCAGAAAGAACAAATCTGCTCCGTAGAAGCAGTTCAATATTTAATTCTTGCACTTTATTTATTGCAATTTAAATACTGCAACTCTTCCTACCTAATGATGGGCTCAACCATCACTAATTGGAAGGTTTTATATATTTCTACACTTTATAGGCTAAGTGATGAGTAATATCTTCTACTAAGCAGATTGTATTCCTGAAGAAGTAGTTAATTATTATGAAATTTAATTCTCGCAATTTAATTTCCGTAAATTTATATTTATTGCCATAATTTCCATATGGTAGGTTTGACCACCTATTGGAGAGAATTTAATTTCTACAATTTAAATTTATGCACTTTAAAATTTGCATATATTTCCAATATGGTGGGTTATGCCACACGATTGGTGTTCATATTTCCAATATGGTGGATTATACTACACGATTGGTTATAACTAATCCTACTCCAGAAGAAGTAGTTGATCAAATATTCAAATGCTACTCTCGAAGAAGTAGACGATAATTTTTACCAACAATAATTTTTAACCCCCGTTCTTCTACAACTTTTAACAAATTTTTACAAATTTTTACACATTCACATCAAAAGTCAAACCAATTACATCCACATATTTTCTGGGACCCACTGTACTATATAAATCTCCACCACTCAATCTCACTCATTCTCTCTCCTATTTCACATCAAAACTCATAAATACTCATAAATACACATACACTAACAAGGTGTAAAATTCATTCTCCATGGTTATTGAATATTAATGGAGAAAATTGAGCAAGTGCACTAGAAGCTACCACTGGATAACTAGACGAAAGTCAAATGCTCAATAGATCCCATATTGATAAATCAAAAGAAATATCGCATGGAGGAATCATATTAATAATACTAATATGAAGTAATCACATTGATACAACAATAAAATGCTCTTGGAGAAGCATATGTCACAAAACATTATAGTCTTGAAGTATTAGACATCTGTATTTGCGTAAACATAAATCATATTATTATTGTTGCTCCAGAAGAAGCACAAAAATAGTCTAAGTGTAACATATTGAGAATATCAAAAGAGGTAAACGCTCGACAATATAGAAATACGAAAATAAAATATACATTGAACCCATAGAGGAGGGGTGTGTCACGAGAGTAAATACTCTGTAACTCTGCCATCCTTAACTAACATCAGGGTTCATAATAAGAGATCTAAAGGATTCGAGCTTCTCTTTCGCTTGTCACCGATAGTCTGTGATCGACAGACCTTGGCTTCCACAGAATCTTGAACTTGAACATATGTTTAAAACTTTATGAATAGCTCATCAATTGTGTTGGTAGAAATAAGTATTTTTCTCGCTGAATGAGAAATAAATTTATGCACTACACCTTGATCTATAAAAGCTAACAAGCCATCAAAGAAAATTGTTAATACTAAACAAACCTATGGGTTTAGTATGGAAATTCCAATGTACCCGTGAATTATATTGAATATTTCCTCCAGTGTGTTGTAGCCACCTAGAACAACGATAAAGGCATCACTATTGCTCATCATATACATCATGCAGTCATAAATAGACTGCGTTTGTAGCATCAGTTTGGATGAATCCGTGACAGTGCTGGCTTCAATTCGGTGAAGAAGTATTATGCTTGTCATCCTTATCTCCCATAATTGTGGGGCTACTGTAAGACTATTTAAAAGTCTGTTGTTTGCCCCTCCATATATTATATTGATATTTTGGCTACCGAATTCTTTTACAAGTTGGTTTGCCATATCTACATATTGGATATGACCTATCAATCTAGACCCACCAAGAATACATATGGTTTTAATCTGATGAGCTTAAGATCGACCTATATGTGAGGATTCTGAAATTTCCATCTACCTCTCTCTCTCTTTACACTAAGTGTTTAATATATGGATGTGAGATATGTCTTTACTATATGTGGCACTCTATTTAAAGAAAAATTTACAAACCAATAAATGATTTCGCCATTTACCTTTTAACAATTGCAAAAAGAAAGCGACAGAAAGACATTAGCCTTTTAAATGAAATGAAACCCATCTTTGAAAATCGAATAACGATATTTACAAAATATTAATGACACATTTTTTAACGTTATTTAGCCGTGTTGCTTTGAATTAATGTGGGAAAGTCATAATATTAAGTTTTCCTACTAAATTTACAAACAGGATCTTTTAAAGTAAGTTTTTTTAGAGTATAACGTGCTCGTTCATCTTTGAATTTAGCCCATAAGGCCGTAAACTCATGATGCATGTATCCACTAGGATGTGTCTCAAGAATCAATTGAATATCATCTATTTTATCTTCTCGATTTCTGAACAAGTACCCCATAGATTTATATTGAGTGTCAAATGTCTACTGAGCATATTTGTAGTACCCTCGTAATCTTTTTCTCTTCATTTCTTTGCAAAACTACTTTTATTCGTACCTGGCATGTATTTAAGGAATTTGAAAACTCGCCAGATAATCAAACTTGTGCTTCGATCAACGATCGAACATCTTCTGGGACGCCCTTCTTCATTAGCATCCTTAATCTTTTAAGCATGCCTGAATAAATTGTTTTGAAGATATTCATCGGTAGTGATGGGTAGTATTTACGAAAATTTGAGAGTACATGATCTATTAAATTATATGGACCTTTGTCAGGATGAACATTGCGAATGTCCTGATAATCTATTTATAGAGTTACACAACGCGTATGAGATACTACTCCGCATTTGAACATTATCATAATATGAATATGAAGCGTAAGAGCTAAGACTCCACAACTGAATAGTAGCCATGACGTGACGCATATGAGTTGTGACTCCGTATTTAATAGTGGTGTGCAATAATGCCATCGAAAAATGATGGAACATGTTGGTGAACTGTCCCTGTGATGGAAGAGATAAATTATGGTGAGCACTATACAGATACTAGTGAAATTGATATAAGAATTTATTGAACCAGAAGTTCAATAATTTTAGTTTGTATAACCAGATTGACCGTCCCTGTTCAATTGATGTAAAGTGTTGACCTCTGGAAATGGGGCCCACAGTTTCTCCACACCTCTATCTTTTTCCTCCGTCTACCTACACGTTAGGACAAATCGTTGGGAACGTAGACCACCGACGACCACCTCCTAGACTGTGGAAAGGACGACAGCCGCGCATTCTACGATGGTCGATTTAGCCATCTTATAGAACGCAGATGATGTTTGATGTGGATGGAACTGTAAAGCCTGAATCGAGGTGTTAACGGAGACCCCCTCGGAAAGTTGAGTTCTCTAGTGAGTGAATTAATGGAAAATATGTTTCAGACCAAAAACTCCCATTTTTTTCTCCAACAACTTCTATTTATACTACTTCACACAAGGGTAGTGGTTGGAATTCTAATGATAACTTGCCACGTGTCCAACAGCTGCTGGTTTTTGGGTTCCGTCACGGGAATGGTCAGATGTGACGATGCATTGACTTTACGTACTCTGAAGATCTTGTGAGTGGTTTTGTGCCACATCAGCCGCAGGTGGTCATCCCATGCACGTGGGCCATTTTGACTTTCAGGGTGGGGCTCTTGCGAAGAGTGGGGCGGCCCTAACGAGGGGTTTCGGGAGCATCCTGGCCCGCCGTGATGCTACGTGTGCGGGGGACCGTTTGTGGGTCCTTACGCTGTCACACTAGTAACATAAGTTCCCCAAGCCCGACTCCCTAATATTTATACGGGGTGTTAGGTTTACTGAGGGTCTTGTTGTTGATGTGGAGCCGTTGATGGCGTGGGTGGTCGGGCGGGGTGGGTGGAGTGATGCTGTATGGATGGAGCCGGGGCCTTAGAAGGCACGGCGATGCTGTAGCAATTGAGCCGCGGCTGTAGAAGGCGGGGCAATGCTGTAGCAATCGAGTCGGGGCCTTAGAAGCCGGGGCGATGCTGTAGCAATCGAGCCGGAGCCTTAGAAGCTGAGGTGATGCTGTAGCAATCGAGCCGGGGCCTTAGAAGGCGGGGCGGTGCTGTAGCACGCATGTCTTGGAAATTGGAATGGGCCGTACTACAACGGTTGTATGCATTAAATGTAGGCTATCGTTGCAGCTGTAAAATCCCTCGATTTGAGGGAACGTGGGGGCAAGACCAATTGGAAGAGCGCCTCAGCTGCAATGACTACGGTGATGTGAACCGGTGGAGACGGTTCGGGTTACGGGATTTGCCAGATTGGAACGCATGTACGGTTAAGATCGATTGTCTTCGCCTATATATATGGGCATCCTTGGTATACTTTCACTTTTCTTACCTTTGCCTTTCGTGTTCTTTGCTATCTGATACTTCCGAGTTCTCTGATTCTTTGCCTTCTTCTTGTTGCCTTTCCATTGTTCAGTTTCTATCATTCCAATTGCACTGTGAAAATGGTGTCGACAAACATTAACGAAAGTGAGATAATGGCTCCAATTCCGTTGGCTGTATTGGCCGGAAATGGGACTCCGGTGTATTTGTTGGATGTCGATAACGATTTCATTGCGTCAACCGTGGGTGTCAGGGGTACGGCGGTGGTGATGGGGGTTTGGGTGATGTTACTATGCCAGGGGGTGAGTTGGCGGCGGTGGCCAGAGAGGCTCTTGGTGGTGGGGATGATGGTGATGATGGTGTAGATATGGTGGCGGGCGGCGGCGACTCGGTTCCCTTGATGTGGGTGGCTGAAAGCTATCCGAGCTACTTGGTTGGGCGTGACCCTTTTCTGTTGTTGCTCGGCTATAACTTTGCAGTCGAAGTGAAGTTTTAGGTTCCGGCGGCGGAGAAACGTGCCTGTCATCACCCAGCGGGGCGGCGAGATGTCATGGCGTTTTCGACGCTGGCACTGAATTACGATGGGTTGCATTTTCCGCTGCATCCGTTCGTGCGGAAGGTGCTCAGGCGGTTTAACATGGCATTGATGTAGGTGACATTTAACAGCTTCGTCCACATCATGGGTTCATTGGTACTGTGGGCCGAGGTGACAGGGGGTCATGAGATGCCTCTGTACGTCTTCGAGACATACCACGCTGTGAAAAAGAAGATGACGGATGCGGAGTTTTTCGACATCTCGGCAAGGAGTGGGCTACCTCTATTGGTAAAGATCGCGTCGAATGTAAATAAGTGGAAGGAGTCCTGGATATGGGTCGGAGGGGACTCCTAGCGATGCCCATGGGAGAGGAGGGAGCAACACGCCGTGCCCACAGTTTTTGGGCCACCGGGAAAAGGTTGGGCGTGTTACTTTTACTTTTGTGTTTGCTCTTCATTTGGGTCTGACTAGGTTTGTTGTAGGTGCGTCCCGAGTGTTCGACCTCTGTGATGGGGATATAAGGATGCTGGCGGCCATAGTCGGGAGGCCGGAGGAGGAGCGGTCCTATGGCTGTTTTTCGAGAGGAAAAGGCTGGGGCAAGCTAGCCTGCTTCCCACAGCCCATAAGTGCTGGTCGATTTAGATTGCTTACGTTTTTTTTTAAACAAGTTTTCTGACATAATGGGTGAATGGGAGTAACTTTTAATGATTTTTAATGGATTTTAATGTGAAAGAAGAGAGAGAATGAGTGGAGGTGAGTGGTTGAGATTTATGGATGTGATGAAATATGTGGATGCGATTGATTTAGGAGAGAGAAAAAAGTGGAAAAAAGTGATAAAAAGTGATAAAATTTGATAAAAAGAGGATCCAATCACCCTTATAGTGTTTCTCGCAGGAGAGGAGGCTCGAGGCTCGGCTCAGGCGAAGATAGTGGCGGCTTGCTGCCCAAAGAAGGTCTTGAGCAGCTCAACGGCCGACCGATGCAGAAGAGGGTGGCCCAAGAATGCAACGCGGTTGTCGCCGGTTCGCAGGCTGGGCCGGCCGTTCTGTGCCTCCGCCGACAGCCGCAAAGAAGAGGAAGGTCATATCTGTGCCGGCTGTCTCGATGACGCAGTTGATGGTTGCCAAAGGAAAAAGGGCTCACGTGGCCGACCCGCCAGTCGTAGAGGCGAGGCCCGCGGTTGGAGGGGGGCCGGTGGCAGAGCCGAGGCCGACGGTGGGAGCGGCACCGATGGTGGAGGCGATGGAGTCTCATGTGGAGGCCTTGTTTCGGGAGGGACACGGCTATGAGGCGGCCCCTGCCATTCAGACGGCTATAGCGGCGGTGTCAGCTCCACCGGGTGGAAGGAGGAGGTTGAAGAAGGCGGGGGAGAGGATGCCCACTGTGATGCCTTTTGCAGTGTCTACGGTGTCGGTGGCGGTCGAGGAAGGCGAGCCGTCAGATGAGGCAGAACCCCTGGTCACCCATCGGCAGGGGAAGTGACCTGTTGGGAAGGTTCCATCGTCGACGTCCCCCGTGCCAGAAGTGGCTGCCCTGGACATGGAGAAGCAGGGCCTAGACTCCACCACGTAGGAGGCATATAAGAAGTTGGTGGGACCATCCGGCAAAAAGTTAAATCAAAGGGCAGTCGGGGGTTTCCCAAAGGTTGCTAGGGCCGGGGCCAACTTATTGATAAAGGACGTCCCGAAGGAGATCGCAGCACTGGCCACCAAGCTGTCGTCGGAGCTGCTGTTGCATGTGGCAGAGGCGGAGAGCAGTCGGGCCCTGTTCCTCGTGCAGGAGGTGAGGAGGGCGGTGGCGGAGATGGCGAAGGACGCCGATGCGGTGGACATGTTGAAGGTGGAGAGGGGAAGGGCTGCCTTCCATCTGCTCATAGGTGCTTGAAAAGATGATGTTCACCAAACTTCCATTAGCTACCAGCATGCGAACGAGGCCATTTCGGGCCACCTCAGCGCGAACTACTAGGGCGTCGCAGTGGGGGTAGTGGACCCCGATCATGTCAGTATCCGTGAATGTGATGGCTTCGGCCTGGTGGACATCCCGTCTTTGAGGATTTTGAATGAGCCAACTGCAGTCGGCCTTGTTCTTTGACTCGCGGATGTACAACTTTTGGGCTTCCTTGACTACCCTCCTTTGTAAGGTCCGCCTATAACGGTGGCGATCTCTTGAATGACTGGAGCGGGTTTCCCGCTTACACCGCCCCTCTGGGTCGCCGCTTGGTGTCCCTCCGATGTTCTCTCTTTTGTTGTGGCAGCGGATTTTCACTCCTTTCTGTTTGCCCTTCGGATCTGTGTGGCTCAACCCTTCGATCCTGGGCGGATTGGTGTGGAGCGCTTTGTCTTCCTAGGTCGGATCCGACCTGCGTAGATTATTTCTTCCGTCGGCCTACCTGTTACCATTCCGATGCTAGGAGAGCTCGGTGAGGTATTGGCAGCCCTCGGTATTGTAAGTGTGGGATTGGTGGAGGCGGCAGTAGGGCCAGGAATTTGCGGGGGCTGCGGAGCTAGGCCCTGCCTCCAGATAGGCCATCATACCATAGGTCTGATCGAAATAGACCAGGGCCAGCGGCGGGGGTAGGATGGGCCCGGCGGGTGGCCCTCTGCTGATGGTCGAGGTCACATTTGGAAATCTTGCAGATGAGCCCCCGGGCCTTCTGCCCTTCTAATCCCTCTAAGGTTGGTTGCCTAGCCTTTGACTTACATGCAGCCTCGGTTCCGCCTGATTGATAAGTAGGTTCTGGTTTCGGTTTATCATAACTTGTTCGGAAGCAATCTCCTCTTTGAACATGTCTGCCAGTTGGTCGAAAGTGGTGGGCTTTCTGTTCCTTATATCCCTTAAGAATGGGGTATTGACATCCACTCCGCCTTTCAGGGTGGCGAGCGCTTCTGGGTCTGTGATGACATCACAGGTGATCATCGCCTCATTGAACCTATTGAGATAGCTTTGCAGGGTTTTGCCCGCTTGTTGTCCGATGTTATACAGGGCTTGAACCGGCATAGACGGCGGTCTCGCCGTGGTGAAGTAGTTCAGGAAGCTCTTCTTCAAGTCGGGCCAGCTACTAATGCTCCCGTTGGGAAGGCGCGAGTACCACGTTTTGGCCGCTCTGGTGAGGGTGAGGTAGAAGGCCCTGGCCTTGAGAGCGGGGTAGGCTCCCCTGAGGTCCATGGTGGTGCGATAGTCAGTAACGTGCAGGTTGGGGTTGCCCCATCCGCCGTACTGTGTTATCTTTGGCATTGAGAAGTTAGGTGCGATGGGGGCCCTCAATAGCCTGGCGGATAAAGGAGAGATTTCATCATCATCGTCCAGCTCGTAGGAGCACTATGGAGAGGGCGCTCGCTGCGACTCGCCACTATAAGAGTGGCGAAGAGAGGCTGCCCGACGATGGTCTTGCCGGGACGGGACCTCTTGCACTGATGCCTCGTCCTGGTCCTCGAAACCTGCCTGTCCCGGCGCACCCGTCAGGTTCGGAGGGGCAGTGCGTGCCTGTCGATGAGGAAGGGGGCCCCTGTTGGGGGTGGGACCTAGCAGGCTAAAGACACTATGAGACGACTCATTGTGCGGAGGAGCCGAGTGGTGGGATGGTTCAGGGGGGTGCTGAAGCCGGGCGTGGCCATCGGCTGTATCTTCCAGGATTTCGTGATACACCGGGAAAGGGTTCCTCCCGTGGCTGTGTTGGTCATTTCTGTTGTTCGGTTTATTTTGGAAGTTTGCCAGCATTTCCTGGATGGCGCTGTTGTTTTCGTTCATCTACGCCATATTAGCAGTCATCTCTCTTACTCGTCTGCACATATTGTTGGCAGCGCGAGCCCTCCTCATTTTTCTGTCTTCATCCATGGTTGGCTTTCCGAGTAATGTAGCTTCAGGGGTGCTGAATGTCCCTAATGCGGGACCAGTGATAAGGGCTTTTGTTTACGCGGTATCCTCGTGGTTAAGTGTGGTTTCCCACAAACGACGCCAAACTGTTGACCTCTAGAAATGGGGCCCACAGTTGCTCCACACCTCTATCTTTTTCCTTCATCCACCTACACATTAGGACAAATCGTTGGGAAAGTAGACCACCGACGACCACCTCCTAGACGGTGGAAAGGACGGCAGCCACATACTCTCCGACGGTCGAGTCAGCCATCTTATAGAATGCAGATGATGTTTGACGTGGGTGAACTGTGAAGCCTAAATCGAGGTGTTACGGAGATCCACTCGGGAGAGTTGAGTTCTCTAGTGAGTGAATTAATGGAAAATATGTTTCAGACCAAAAACTCCCCTTCTTTTTCTCCCACAGCTTCTATTACTTCACACAAGGGTAGTAGTTGAAATTCTAATGATAACTCGCCACGTGTCCAACAGCTGCTGGTTTTCGGGTCCCATCATGGGGATGGTCAGATGTGACGATGCACTGACTTTATATACTCTGAAGATCTTGTGAGTGGTTTTGTGTCACATCAGCCGCAGGTGGTCATCCCATGTACATGGGCGATTTTGACTTTCAGGGTGGGGGCGCCTGCGGAGAGTAGGGCCGCCCTGGTGAGGGGTTTCGGGGGCGCCCTCGTTCGCTGTGATGCAACGTGTGCGGGGGACTGTTTGTGGGTCCTTACGCAGTCACACCAGTAACATAAAGAATTATTAAAATCAATATTTCCAATGAAGAACTAGAAGAATTTCTCAAATAATTATTCTCGATAAATGATTACTAGCCAATGTTAGGAATCAATACCAAACATATCTAGAATATATAAGGATGAGAAATATAGGCCCACTCATCCACCATGTGGACTATTAAATATTATGATATGATCTGCTAGATAGTCACATGTGTATATGATTTGTAACTGGAAGTTTACTAGGTGATTTGCTCATGGTATGTGCATGATTTCCAAATCTAATGATAATGCAGTAAATAGACATTCCAATAACTTGAAGAAATCCCTGAAGGATTGGATATGCGCATACAAGTGGGATATAATTTGCAAATGATTTAAAATCCTCCAATCAATTTGCAAATATCGAGAACAAAATGCGAATTGGTATAAATTCCCCATTAAGGGTAAATACTAAAAACATATATAATGAAAATCGTACCAATTGTATGAGTTTGGTTGTCAGAATGAGGGGGAGTATAAATAGCTGGAAATGATATGTGCAATGCATCATATTATATTCTCGCAATTGAAATATGAACTTGAAGTTCAAAGATGCATGAAAGACTATTAACAACCATATATACCAGTTACAGATGCTTTGATAAGTTAGCATGCCCAAAGTGTTGATATTATTCGAATCCAACAAGAGTTCCCCAAAATACTATCAAAGCAAATGACTAGAGAAAGAGGCATATACTCTTGAAAAGGAGGCATATACTCTTGAAAAGTATATAGACATAACTATATTGTATAATCCTAGAAAAGGATTGATAAAGAGATAGCTCGATAAGTTATGTCATTATGAGGAACAAAGTGCAATTGAAAGTGTCGATATACTATGAAACTTTAACCCTACATGCTATCAATAATAGTGAGGATTGAAATCTATCAAAGAATACCGACATTAAAATATACGCCCTACAATAAAAGTATTAATATGTGGGCTTGATGAAAAATGATAAAGGAACTCTTGAAGAGATTCCAAATATCGTATCAGTGCATGTAATGGCTGAAAACATCTATAATGATGTTGTCGTGAAGGAAAATTCGGACCATGTACTTTTTCTTGATTGGGGTTTTTCTTGATTGGGGTTTTTATCCCAAAGGGTTTTTCCCAAATAAGATTTTTAATAAGGCAACATAATCATAATTAATCTGAAATCTCTAGAAAAGATTCAGGTTTTTACCTTGATACAGTAAGAAGGCAAGATCGAGGTTGCTAACTACAGATAAGCATTGAATATGACACGTGGAAATAAGTGAAGAGTATCATCCAATCTATATGATACTCATCTCTGAAGGATTTTTTTATATGTCTGAAGCATAATTGATATGCTTTGTACTCTTTTTTCCTCGACTGAGATTTTATCCCATTGGTTTTCATAGCAAGATTATTAACGAGGCAATTTTTTTAGCGTGCTTGCATGAATAATGTATTTTTTCCCTACATTAGAGCACAATTAATGTTGGGTGGAAAAAACCCAAATTTGGGTTTTTCCACCCAACAAACCCAAATAATGTATTATTTTTAGGAGGGAAAACCCAAATTTGGGGTTATTCTCTAAAGTTTGGGCCATTTGGCCCCAACTTTAGAGAATAGCCCCTCCCCAAAAATGCCCACAATTTTTTTATAACAAAAATGTGTATTGATGTGTATTCAAGAAAATAAAAAAATTCAAATATATTTTTGGGGGTGTGTCCAAATTTTTTATATAGCTTTTCCCTTCAACATTATTTTAGAATAGGTTTTTTCCCTAGATTTTTCCCTTGACTTTTTTCCCCAACATTAATATTGCTCTTACTATTTTTCCCACTGATTTTTTTTCTAATAAGGTTTTAACGAAGCATATTCATAGTATGTTGAGGAGTACAGGAGAAATTGACACAATGTATCTATTGGACCAAGTTATAATAGAGACCTTGCTTCAGATCCAAACGATGATGATATTGAAATCTTTTACTAGAAGTAAAAATATCAGTTCTTAAGATATGAAATGAGATGGAGTAGCTATACTATTTTTCCTTCGATCAAGTTTTTTCTCCTAGGTTTTCTTGACAAGGTTTTAACGAGGCAGCATGTGAGTGTTCATATACCACTGATCGATAACAAAAAGGAGCAAGGTTTTGACGAAATAGTTTATAACCATTCCAAACTCTCCTACAATCAGTTTGGAAGTTTTTTCTGACAGGGTTTTTTTTTCAAACAAGTCTAGAAGATGTTTGTACTAATAGTCTTTTAACGGTGAGTGTTATGAATAATTAAATAACAAGGAGGAAAATGATGACGCATGCAATGACGCAATTATTAATAATTATATTATGTGAATGACTATTATACTGTTGATGAAATTATGTAATTACGATTGTGCCATTGAAAATTTTTATATATAGGAGCTTCATTTCGTAATGAAAATTATTACTGAGAATTCATTCTCTCTATTTCTCTATAGTTTTATAATTTTATAACAATAAATAAATTATAAAAAATTGTAATTATAGCGGTTAAAAAATAAGATATTGAGATTTAATTTGCAACAATGGATCAACCATAAATAAATTATAAAAAATTGTAATTATAGCGGTTAAAAAATAAGATGTTGAAATTTAGTCTGCAACAATGAATCTTGACTTATATTTATTGGATATATTTGTCGAGTAGGTGAATATTTCTTTTTTTTTTCTTTTCTGAAAAGGGGTGAATATTTCTGAGTTCGGGCAAAATCAAATTAGAGCTCTCGGCCCGTGGCGTCTCAAAATCTCTCACCAGTGAAGCCTAATGATAGCAACAAGTCGGGTCGGTTCGTGTATATGTTCGCACTGATTCTCAAACCCGAACGGATGCCCATTTACCCGAATTTTTTATTAAGGGTGTGTTTGATTGGATTTTATTTTGCATGTAAATGTCAAATCGTGTAAAACGTTTTACACTTTCGCTGTTTGATTGTAAGTTGTAAAAGGAAATGATTTTATAAGGTACAACTGTTTTAAACACGATTTCCACCAAAAGCATGAAAATGTTTTCTTAGGGGCTAGGTAGTATTTCGTTTACCATGCAAACGTTTTCCGGCTTTTTCTTTACAACCTTCAATCAAACACACCCTAAGTGTAATGTAAGGTGTAAACCAATATTTAGAGCACCAAAATTGAGACCGTTGTGATATTAGGCCTAATAACCATGCGTGTAATGTAGAAGGCCCATCTTCAAGCATTGATCTTCCCAGCCTTTTTAAGTTTTTACAAAACATGACTTCTGCTTTTCAAGTCAAGGCAACCGATGTGGGATATGGATTTGAAAGTGTGAAGTGTGAACACAAATGCCTAACACAATAACACTACATGCAAATCTCTTTCGGTGGTTTTTCTTTCTGTTTTTTTGCATTATATTCTTATTATTATTATTGTTATTATTATTATTATTATTATTGCCAAGTTCATTTATATCATTTAGCTAATTTAATGCGGCGGTTCCTAAAAACTTTTTAAAAAATTATTATTATTATTTAGAAATGTAAACAATTATTTTTAATAACAAGCGAGTCTTCGGTTCGGATTCGGGTACGCTTTTAAAATCCATTTGGTACCCATATCCACTTCAGGTATCAAAAACCACTAGTTTTCACTCCCGTGCGTTGCACGGGAGTAAAACCGTGTAAGTTTGCGTGAAATCTAAAAAAAAATTGTGTAGATTGATTTTTGTGGTATGAAAAATAATTTTTTTATACATTTTAATATAAGTCTTGAAATAGTTTTTAAAAGTAACTCAATGTAATTTTTGTATAAAATGAAATAAATCCTCAAAAATATATTGCATTTCGTTTGCAACCCAACTTTAAAAATTTAGGAAAATCTTTCGAGCTTAAATACAAAATTGGATGTCAAATATCGATTATTAATATACAATTCGATATTTCTTTTTAAAATAATCAAAGATATAAGCCTTGCAAAGGGAAAGATCAAAAGTCCGAAAAATCTATTACGCCAAAAATTAAAAAAAAAAAGGAAGTACCAGCTATACAGTTTGTTTCCATTCCTCTACTCATCATTCACTTATTAAACAAACAATAAAAATTAAGTAATAGCACCAATTTAGTCTAGCCTTATTAAAAACCTTTTTTCTCTCCGAAATTAACTACTAAATAATTTTCAAGACTACTCAAAATTTTGCTCAGCAGATCTATGTGCAATCATTTAAAAACCATCAAGTGCGCTTCGCCTCTTCTTTAAGCAATCATTTGCTTGTATTCAATTTTGTCATTCCCAAAATATATGTCACTTTCTATTTTGTTTGCATTTAATTTCTTATTTTTCAATTATACCTTATTTAATATACATTGTTAGTTAGCATTATTTAATGCAAGGGTATATTTGAAAAAATACAACTAAAATTTACTTTTCCAATAATATTAATTATCATTTCAAACATGTGAAAGTCAAACCAGCTATCTTTGTGGGACGGAGGTAGTACTATAGATATATGTTTTATACAATCTATTAAAAACTCTAGCCTAAATTTGAAATATTTCAAGAAAGAAATAGAAACAAAGATGTTTGCAGAAAGAAATGGTGAATGTATGAGCATAGAGAAATTTGTAGATAGAGATAGAGGTTTTTAGGACAAAATGGTTAGTAATCTTTTGAAAGTATTCTAACACACAAAATATTAATATAAATTAAAATTATAAGATTTAAAAATTAATTGATAGAATTGGTAAATGATATAAATTTATTAAAGATATTATTGAATATCAAATTCAATTTAAATTATGAAATAAGACTTATTTTGTAACCAATAATTATTTTATTATTTGGTTAAATACAAAATTATTGTTAGAGCAATCAATCAAATGGTAGTTATAATAGTTTAAATTCATGCTTCAATTAAATTGAAACAAAAAAAGTTGTGTTGGTTGAATGGTAAGGATATCATTCTTTCGATGATAGGTATGGGTTCGAATCTCGAAGCTACATCAATTTTTAATAAATATACCCAGTTAAAAACCACCATTTCAATAACTAATTACGCCCTAAAACCACTAATTGGGTCCTAAAACCACTATATAAAAACCGTGCGGTATTCACCTCTTCTTTAATATATATATAGATATAGATATCACACACATGGATCCATCGATTGGGTTTTTTTATCCATTCAGTTCACATAGCTTCGATTTTCAGATTTCACGGTTCCTAGTTAAGCCCGTCCCTAAGCTGGGTCGGGTCGGGTCGGGTCGGGTCGGGCAGCTTGGAGATCCCTTCGAGTTAACATTTTCCTTCAAAAACCCCCGTTTCCGAAATCCCCCAACATTCAAACCACGAGCCCTCTTCTGGATTTTTCTTCCTGAATTGAGGTTTAAAGTTTATGCGTTCTGTTTCTGTCTTCATATTTTGATTTCCAGAATTCACAGCTCGAAGCCTGGGGCCAAAAAATGGTAAGTTGAAAGTTATAGACATTTTGGTACATTAAAACACGTACTGACACTATTATACGTACGTCTGGTTGTTGTTTCTCGCAATCTTTTTCATTTCTGTGTCAACGTTGATGTCCGCATTGACTAAGATTGTTGACAAGGAAGTTTTATTTGGAATTTAATATTACATTGCAGTCAGATATAAGAAAATGGTTCATGAAGCAACATGAAAAGGGCACTGGGAATCGTACTGCATCAAAATCTGCGAAGCTCTCCGGAGTTGAGAAGCCTGCTGTCACTCTTCAGCCAGAAAAATCGGTCAGTTTCTTTTAAAAATGATGACATAGTTGTAGAAGGTTATTTTTAATGCAAAAAATAGAAAGTCCAAGTGGATTCAATTTTGTTGAAGGGAAATTAGTTAGCTTGTGGGGTGCGCATGGTTTGTCTTTGAAAATCAATTGACATATTCAATTTTCATTCGAGAAAATGCAGCTATATAATAATTATAATGGTGATTTACTGGGAAGCTAGCAGACATGAAACATGTCTGCAACTCGAATTTATGGAATGAGAAATTTGAAGCAAGTGTTCATCTCTTTATTTGTGTTCTCTTTTACATTTTTTCCCCCTCAAAATATATTTTATTTAAAGATACATGTGTGTTTCTTTTATCAGCTGCATGAAATTATAATTAGTTAATATTTAATTTGGTCCCCAGGCACAAGGATCCCAAGAAAGTTCTGGCAGAAAGAAAACCAGCAAATATTTTTCTAAAGACAAACAAAATGTGAAAAATGAGATGGAAGTTGTGGAGGTTTCAGCAAAAAGGAAGGCTGAAAGGGAGTTAGACAGCAATGTTAGTCCCCCTCCTGGAAAAAAGGTACACAAAATTGAGGACGATGATGATGATGATTTTGTTACACCTTCTAGAAGGGGTTCAGAAGATACCGCCCGGAGCAAGAAATTGAAAACTGGGAGAGGTAAAGGAGTTGCTCAAAAGCTTATTGATGAAAGCGATGAAGATGATGCAGGAAATACAAAATCTAATCTCAAACCTGCTGGAAGTAGGAGAGGAGGGAAAAGTTCCTCGGTTGCTTTAACTAAGACACATATGGATGTTGATGGAAGTGAAGAGGACCTTGATGATAAGGATGCTGCATCTACCAAATCTGGTGGACGAGGCCGTGGTGGAAGAGGCACACCAGCAGGTGGAAGAGGCCGAGGTGGAGGAGGACGTGGTGGATTTATGAATTTTGGGGAGAGGAAAGATCCTCCTCACAAAGGAGAAAAGGTAAACATTGTGGAATCTGGATTATGTGTAAAATGCTACTTGTTGACAACCATGGTTCTTGCATGGCAGGAAGTCCCTGAAGGTGCTCCTGACTGTTTAGCTGGTTTGACTTTTGTGATTAGTGGAACGCTCGACAGGTAATCCTTTGCTTATTAACAAATTTATAAACACAGTGCATGTATTAGCACATTTGAACATGCAATCCTTGGAACTGTATCTTTTTGTATATTCAATTGGGCTGATGCCGAAATAAATACATATGCTTGTTTGGCTTGCATGCAAGTGCAACCACTACTATCCCTGTTCTGTTGGGTTTGACTACATTTGAACCATCTGCTCATGTCTTATGGATTTCTTCTTTTTAAAGCACCATTTGTGATTATTATTATTATTATTATTATTATTATTATTATTATTATTATCATCATCATCATCATCATCATCATTATTATTATTCTTTTTTTTTAATTTTTTTTCTGCACATAGCGTTTTGGTATCACTCCGATATGGGTGAATTTACCTTTTTTGCTGTGTTCCATCGTCCAGTTTGGAAAGAGAAGAAGCTGAGGACTTGATTAAACGCTACGGTGGTCGTGTTACTGGATCTGTCAGCAAAAAGACGGTGATTACATTGATTCTTTCTAGGCTTGGCCTGATTTACGATCACTTTACTGATATAGTTACTTGCAGAATTATCTTCTGTGTGATGAAGATGTTGGTGGACGGAAATCTCAAAAAGCTAAAGAACTTGGGTATGTTTTTATGTTTTTATTTGTGGTGTTATTATTTTTGTTAGCATTTTTTCCTTTGGCTTCCAGTTCTCTTTCTATTAATATTTTACTTGGGTTGCTTTTTGTAGTACTAAATTTCTTACTGAAGATGGATTATTTGATATGCTTCGTGCATCAAATAAATCTAAAACAAGCATAGTAGAATCGAAGCCGCCACTAGATAAGATTTCTCCATTGCCATTGAAGAAGAGTCCTCAAAAGCCCGTAACAAAGAGTATGCTTCTATTGAACAAATATTTTTCATTCATTTGTTTGCAGTGTTTTCATATGTCTGCTGATGTGAGGATTTTGTTGCCTCAAAAGCTCCTAACAAAGAGTATGCTTCTATCGAACAAATATTTTTCATTCATTTGTATGCAGTGTTTTCATATATCTGCTGATGTGAGGATTTTGTTGTACTGACGCACTAATATCATATTTGACTGGAGTGGATTTATTGTTCATTTGGTACTTTATTATGTATCTGTACTAGTATTGTATGGTTTGAGGGTTTTATGTGTAGATCCTCGGTTGTTGAACACAATGCTATATGGTGGTGGATGTTCAACTGGTAAATGTGTTTCATGTTGTCGTGAATTTGAATTTGGTTGATCATATTAGCTGGTCGGCAATGTGATAGTGCTGAGAATGGAGAAATGTGGGGTAACAAAAAATTAAAGCTTGAGTTTAACTGGATGGTAGAAGGTTACCTGAACACAGATTGCATATGTTCATGATTTTATATGGCAGAGATGATGCTATCTGGTTCATTTGTCTTTTGGTTTGACTAAAGTCCATCAGAAGAAATTTCAGCTTCTTTGGGTTGATGAAGATGTCGTGGTTTAGACGATATTCCATACTACAGGACCATGATGATATGTATTTGTTTGGATGCGTTTACTTAAAGAGTGTTCGGCTAAAAACTTTTAAGCTAACAAGTAACTTTTTAGGTAAAATAGTGGTGTGGACACTAGATGTGTGAATAATAATGAGTGATGATGCGAGATCTGTGGTTGATATTGATGTTGGACGTGGAGGGGTAGAAGTTCATTTTTAGATAGAACAAAGTTAAAAAGAACAAATGCTTATTCTTCTGTTGCTAATGTCGTGTTAGATCATGGGTATACTGTTGAGTTCCTCCTTTTTTGAAGTGATGCATCAAATGGTACATCTTATGGAAGCTGAAGTTTTATCTGTTTATGGTTTCAAAAATTGTTTAGCACCAAGATTCACCGTGTAAAGATCAACCAATATATACAACAACTAAACATCTTCGCATTTAGTAGTGCTCATATGCACATATCTGATCATTCAAGGTTAAGTACCTTTAGACTTTCTGTGACAAGTTTTGTTATTTTATTACATCTTTGTTAATGTCTGATTAGCCACGCTGTGGTCATGTTGATCCTATTCCTGCACGGATATCATCTCTGCCATTTCGTGGAATTATCCAAGCTCGCCTTTGTTTCTAATAGCTATATTATAGGATATATATGTGTTTTCTTTCCAGCGAGAGGGAAAATTACAACCTTTAATTTTATTTCTTTTGATTTATCATTCATTCAGGGTTTATTTATAGTAATTGTGGGTTTGATTTGAAAATTCTGGAAACTTATTTTTTAGAGCAAGTTGACCAACATGTTACCACAAGTGAAATTGCCAAAGGACTGCCTCCGGCTACCACCTTACCGAGGCAAAAAGTTCAATCTACGGCTCAGTGCGCGTTGTCATGGACTGAAAAATACAGACCAAAAACTCCCAATGATATTGTTGGGAATCAATCATTGGTATGTTGTGTCAAGTGCTGCCATCCTAGCTTTACTTTCTTAAGATATTCCTGTACACAAGATCTCTATCTGAAAATGCTTTACTAGTGAAGCTGGTTCAATGTAGGTGAAACAGCTTCATGATTGGCTGTCTGACTGGAATAAACAGTTCCTTAATACTGGTCAAAAAGGAAAGGGGAAGAAACAGAATGATGCTGCTCTTAAAAAGGCTGTACTACTTAGTGGTACGCCCGGCATAGGGAAGACTACATCGGCCAAGTTAGTTAGTCAAATGCTTGGTTTCCAGACAATAGAGGTGAAGCTTAGTGATCTTCCAGTTCCCTTTCTGTGAAATATTTTTGATCGCCAGTTCTGGTTAATTATTTTATGTGGTCGTATGCATTCGCCAGTTCTGGTTAATTATTTTATGTGGTTGTATGCATTCATTTTGTTTAGGTTAATGCCAGTGACAGTCGTGGTAAGGCTGATGCTAAAATTGAGAAAGGAATTGGTGGAAGCACTTCTAATTCTATTAAAGAACTTGTCAGCAACGAATCCCTGAGTCTGAGCATGAAGCGGTTAGTCACTCTGTTTATGACGTTGCATCAAATAGTAGAACAAATTCTTACTTTCTAATTACTGTTGCAGACTTCAAAACCCGAAGACAGTGCTCATTATGGATGAGGTTGATGGTATGTCTGCAGGAGATAGAGGTGGTGTGGCCGATCTTATTGCGAGCATTAAGATCTCAAAAATTCCTATAATCTGCATATGTAATGATCGCTACAGCCAGAAGTTAAAGAGTCTTGTGAACTACTGCCTACTTTTAAGCTTCCGGAAGCCAACAAAGCAGCAGGTCTTTTTGATTTATTTGTCTTGTGTTTACATTCTAAGTAAATGAAATAAGAATTTCTGCATCCATTTATAAACTTAATGCTTCAGTTCATGTCATTATATTTAACTTTCTTGGGGATAGTAATAATGGGTTGTAAGTATCCATCAAAGTTACTCTCTGCGAGGGATGTACGTACAATTATTTCTTGATCTCACTATGTCAGAAGCCAGTCATTTTATATACAGGGCAAATGGCATCTGCAGTGCCAAAATTGGAATTACAGTTCATTGTGGAAGTGACTTCCATATTTCTGCTTTAGAGTTCAGTGATCTCCCGGTTTGTGTGTGATGCTATTTTTTATTTAATTCTTTTCTAGTAAGAAAGTATGCAACAGTCTGGCCATGCATTTTTTTTCCAGAATTCCTTTAGTTGTCATTATTGGTTGGAGAATTCAACTGCAGTTTATCTCCTTTTGGTGCTGAGCTCTCGTTAATACATAGCACCCTCTTGTTCCTTATGTTATATGCCTGTGCTTGGTATTGCAACTTAGGCCTAAACAAGCTGATGAAAATTGGAACTTAGTGGAGGATACGATTCTGTTTTAGTTGAAAATTTTTTATTCACAACAAAAAAAAGGAGCAAAATGAAATAACATTGTTTACTTGTTAATTTTTGCGTAGACATGATTGATATCTTACTATTGTGCCAATTATAGATGGCGAAGAGGTTATCACAGATAGCAAAGCAGGAAGGACTTCAAGTAAATGAGGTACTCTCTCTCTCAAGAACAATATCTTTTCTATTAAATAAATGTGCAGCTCTTTCTGCAACATCAACTATAATCTTAATTTTATATCTGGCTGGAGTTCATGTGACATATGTGCCTTTGACTGGATGCAATATAACTAAGCTGGAGTTTCATTGTAGTCATGTGACATATGTGCCTTTGACTGGATGCAATATAACTAAGCTGGAGATTCTTTGTCGCCAGTTATATGTGACCAAGGCATATAATGTATAGGTTTTGACATGTCCATTCATTACCAATTGTTGACTGAATCAGACAGCTTGATATTCATTTGGATCTACCATTGTTTTGCACTCATGGTTGCATTTCTTGGAACTGAAGTATGTACTATTGAAGTCACATCTAATTAACATCTGCACAATTTGGTTACTTGATGAAGTTTGCTTTTCCTTCTTAGACAAATGATTTCATTGTTTATTTATCCTCTGCTCACAGTCATAACAGCGTCTGTGCCAAAAATAAGAAAGGAAGTGATATCATCTATGTTTCTTCTCGCAAAGTAGAAAAGTAACTGTTCTATTGCTAGCTTTGCTGGGAAGGTACCATAGGATATTTGAAATTAGATTTGTCAAGTAGTTTAAAGTTGAAACTTTTCGTTGCTCACGTGGCCTGGAGAAGATGCCGCTATCTATAAGAAATAAGTTTCAACAACCTTTAGGAGTCGATTTTGCCTAAGAGACCTGTTGAAGATAGCTAAATATAAGTAATATGATTCAACATTTGATTATGTGGAGAACCCATGCTGACTGACATTTTCTGATTTAGTTCTCAGTGGCCCTTAGAAATGCTCCACATGAAATAATATTGCTGCATCCTACCATGTACAGTTTGAAGTACTTGGGCCCTCAAGGAACTTGTTTGTTACACCTTATTTCAAAAGTTAATTTTTTCAAACATCATTTTCAACCATTTGTTTCATTGACGTAAAAAAATTTTAATATTTTTTAGAACTTCTGGTTACTTTTCTACCACATATTCGAAAATCATTTTTTTCATAACCTCTCCCAAGGACACACTAAGTTTTTGGTTGAGATTTTTGAACGTGTGATTAGAAAGTATATAAAAGTTTTGAAAACGGTGAAAAAGTTGTCACACTAATAAGATGGGTGGTTAAGAATGATGTTGGTGAAAAATGATTTCTTTTTCTTTTCTTTTTTTTTTTAAAATTTATTTTATTTTTCCTTTCTTTTTTTAATCTTAAAAATAAAAAGAAATTAAAAAATTAAAATAAAAAATAAAATAAAATAAAAATTCCTACACTAGACAAGCACTAAGCATATTTTAAGCATATTTTAACATTTTGTAGCACGAGCCTGTGTTTATGTGTTTGAGTTATTGTATACATCTTCTACGTATTTTTGTTTTCATTAAAATATAAGATTACGTTCTGACACCCATGGGAAACTAATTGTAATTAAGTTTGTTACAATTTATATGTTTAATTCGATATTATTGTATTTTAAAACTCGTTTTCTGTTGCACGAGCTGTCATATCTGCGATATTATGTTTCAATATGAATTATATCATTTCACTTATCTTTTTCTTCTCTGTTTGTCTTTTTCCCCTGCCGTGGGGGTCTGAAAGAGGGTTGGGTGGGGGTAGCGGAGGTTCTGTTTCTGGCTTTAACTGAAACTTATGGTGCAATGTGGCTCTGTTTTCTGATTGTCTGTCTGGGCTTCTGCTGAGATGAGGATTTGCCTTTGTTTATCATAGATTGCACTTGAGGAACTGGCAGAGAGATCCAATGGAGATATTCGTATGGCCCTGAACCAACTGCAGTATATGAGTCTGTCCATGTCTGTCATTAAATTTGATGACATGAAGCAACGCCTTCAAAGCAGTTCAAAGGATGAAGACATATCACCATTTACGGCTGTTGATAAGTACATCAATCTGTCTTTAGTCTGTTAAATACTTATGTTTTTGGTTCTTTATTCATTCCTTTCTTTTAACTATGCTATTTTCCTGTATTGTGTTGCTTTTTACCACCCTTTGTTACTCACTAGAGTTTGATGCATTGACATCTGATTCACTGTTGGCAAATCTGGTGACTCATGCGAGTTAAGATTGATGCATCATCCAATTTCCCTGTTGAAAATAGAAAAGGAAAAATGAAAGGTTTATATTACATATAAATGAAAGTCATTGCAACACTCATTCAACTGATTTTCCTAACAGAGAAGAATTCAAGTAAAGAGTGAGATCACTTGTCAGGGATTAGATTTCTAAGTTACACATTGGTGATACAGGCTGTTTAATTTTAATGCTGGGAAATTGCGCATGGATGAGAGATTTGACCTTAGCATGAGTGATCCCGATCTTGTCCCGCTCATTATTCAGGTATGTAATATTCTGAAGGTTAAAATTTCACAGTTTATAGATTGTTAAATTGGAAAACTTCACTTTTGTGAGTTCGTTGTCTTGAGCTTCACACCAGTATCTGTGTTCTCATGAAAAACAGCTGTTTGCTTTAGTAGGATCTCAATTTTTCACTCATCATAATAATTGGGCCTCAGTTTGGAATTTCCGTACATCTGATCTTTGTTTCCACCCCTTTGATAGTTCTTTATTATGCTGCCTTGGTCCCCTCGAAAGTCTTCAAATGTATGTGCTGCAAGGTACAATCTTGTATAGACTATCAGTGACAAATATGTGAAGCATTTTCATTAGGATTAGCGTTGAGGTTAAACCTAAATTTAGGTAAAATAAGTGTGTACCCTCTCCAACAGATTTAACTTTTGATGATTTAACGTGGTTTGCGAGGCAAAGTACCTGAGTTCAAGTTTTGCCACACCCATTTGACGCTCAAGGGCTGCAGATAAACTTTGAATGAGTAAAGGAATCGCTTCATTGACAACTTAAGCTTTTAGATGTGGTGGACCAACAATGAGTGGAGTAGGGCATACTGGATAGATCAGTTTTTACGCTATCCCATTTGAGAATCGTAGGTTCAGAACTGCGAAATCGTGAAATCAGTGATTGGTTGTAATTTATGGATTTGTTCTTTTACACCTGTCTGGATCCCCAGTGACCTAATGCATTTGACTTTTACTTAGCCCGCAATGCATCACCTGGATTCTTTAGACCCTGTTTTCTGTCCAAAACATGCGGTTTGAGAGTTCATTTTTCTCACTTATAATGTGTCATTTGTGTATCATATTTGTTTGTATCTACTATGTTCATTTTTATCAGTTTATTGCTCCTTTCGAAGCACTAATTTAGTAATTTATATAGCCAAAATATCTGTCTTTTCACATGAATATACGATTTCATATTCTAAAATATGAATATGTAGAAATCAAATTGAGCTTAATCAAATTGAGCATAAACGTAAGTGATACTCGTGCTGATTACAGTTAGTTCCTCTAAATAGAGAAGTATTCTAGATGACAGTGTGCTAATATGTGCACCTTGACTACTTGCCAATTGCAGGAGAACTATATTAACTATAGGCCAAGTTCAGCTGGGAAAGATGACAATGGGATGAAAAGGATGAGCTTGCTCGCCCGTGCTGCAGAGTCGATTGCGGATGGTGATATTATTAATGTCCAGATTAGAAGATATCGACAATGGCAGCTGTCTCAAGCGGGTTCTCTGGCATCATCTATAATACCGTAAGTTCTCAGCTTATTCTCTAATAAATAGTTTAGTCTTATTTTTGATTGCTGTGTGTCTTTTGTTTTTCAACAGCGCGGCTTTATTACGTGGACAACGTGAAACACTTGAGCAGGTGATTGTTGTATTTCATGACCCATTCAGTGGGCTTACTTTTACATTTGACAGCATAAAATGCATCATGGAACTTTCTTCAACTCAAGTGGATGAAGATCTATCCCATAAATATTTGGCACAAGCATCATGGATAAATTTATGTGAACTATTGAATGCAAATAACAATTTTTAGGGTTTAAAGGTTTTTGTGTACAGAACTGAGGGCATGATTTATTGAATTAGTGCATTATGACTCCTGATCAGTAGTAGGCTGCCATAGTGTTTTGATACTTCAGGCCACCTTTAACTCAGGAGCACAGTTATTCTTTGTTTTGATTTCAATATTTTTCATTCTATTGTCCGAGATTCTAGAGCTGAAGAACCATAAATAAGGAAATGCTTGTGAAACCAGGGAACATGCTTCAATTTTCTCTCTAGATGGTGGTTTTTTTTTTGGTAGGTAATAAAAGAAATACCTTGTGTACAGAGAATACGCTTCATTTTGACTTCTATAGTGCAATGCGGTATCTTTCCTCTCCCTTGAGACCAAAATTGAGATTCTTGTTTGAAGTTAAATATGGTGAAACATCAGCCAGGTGCTGTGTTAAGTTATTTACTTGAATCATGTGTGTTATTTTAGAAGCTTCTCATCAGCGTTGTGTGGGATTGAGTAACACTTTTACATTTATTAATCATTTGAAGTATCCTGTGCTTGAGATTTGAAAATGTGAGATACAATGTCAGCTCCTACAATTTCAGTTTGGCACCCTTGATGTCTTTTGGCCGTTTCTGGTAGTATTTCACTTGCATAACTTTACAGTAACTTGATCAATGACTACTTAAAATTACATGAAGTTTTACATTCAAGACCTAATTGCTTGTTGGACAAAGCTTTTTTAGAGCTTTTTTGCTACAAAACAAACATCACTTTTCAGTTCTCTTTGTCAACCGCTCGTTCGACTCATTTTCTTTTCAGTTTCTTCTACTGCTTTTCCTTACTTTTCAACTAAATATTCAAAAATCTTTTTTTTTTTTTTTTTGGAAATACTGTCAAACGTACCCCTGGAAAAGTTATTTTTTTTGGGGAGAATATGTAGTTAAAAAGCTTTCTTTTTCTTTTTTTCTGAAGGAAAAAAAAATTTTCTTTGAGAGGAAAAAGTGGTAATTTTGAAGAAGCTTTCTCAAACTTTTTCATATCTGCAAATCTTAGTTAAGAACAAAATCTCTTGCAGGGAGAACGCAATTTCAATAGATTTGGTGGGTGGTTGGGAAAGAACTCTACATCGGGAAAGAATTACAGACTTCTGGAGGACCTGCATGTTCATCTTCTTGCATCGCGTGAATCCAATTTGGGGAGGTACGTGATAGAACCGGATTTGTACAAATATTTTTATGTCTAAATTGAAAGGGAAACTATTATATAGATTGATGAACTTGAGAGGTTCATCTCTCCCATTTCTCCCACGATAGAGCTAATTCTCACTCCGAATAACAGAATGCTGAAATGATGATGACTCACTCTATTTTTAGTGCAACACCACTTATTTGCAAGCTACTCAAAATACCCCGAACAGCTAAACAGTATTTTTCAGGTTCATGTTAAACATTTATTTATTCGGTGGAATTATAATTCCCATCGTATGGTTAGACTAAGCATTTTTGTACAGTCCTACTCATTCTTGCTGTATAAGAAAGAAGACGTTGCTTGCCTGCCAATATATGGATTCACTACTACTGTTTTCCTTCTCATCCTATCCAACTTTAACGTGTTTGTCGACGCCTCATGTTTACTGCTATCTCACCTCTTTTGAATTTTTATGTATATGCAGTTCCTTAAGGCCATTTTCTTACCATTGCAATTTACTGTAATTTGATACATTTTCTGCTGATACCCAAATGACAGGATAACATTGCGACTTGAGTATCTCACTCTTATGTTGAGGCAGTTGACCAATCCCTTGAGAATGCTACCTAAGGTTGATGTTACCTTCTTCTTCGTAGTTCCAAAACGGTTGTGATTTTGTTGTCCTTTAAAAGAACATTGTTTTGTGGAATTATTCCCAGGATGAAGCTGTGGAAAAAGTGGTTGAGTTTATGGATTTATACTCCATTAACATGGAAGACTTTGATACCAGTGTCGAGATATCAAAATTTAAGGTATATTAACGTGCTTTTTTGTATTTCTTGGGGATCTTGTATGAATGTACTTGAGAATCTTCTCATCCACGTGTCCTATATATGTACATTCATCAGGGGTATCCGAACCCGCTAGATGGCATACAGCCTGCAGTAAAAGCTGCATTGACAAGAGCATACAATAAAGGCAGCTCATCACGCGTGATTCGGACTGCAGATCTTATAACACTTCCTGGAGTGAAAAAGGCACCTAAAAAGAGGGTCGCAGCAATGCTTGAACCTGTCACTGAGCCTGCTCCAGAAGAAAATGGTGAAGGATTTTCTGTAGATGAAGAGGCAAGCCTGTCTGACAATGAAGAACAGGGTACACACCTCTTCAACGAACAGAGAATTATTGCTTTTCCTGCTTTTTATTTTGATATACTGTTCAATTAATTTTAAATTACGTTATCTTATCTTCAAACGATATTTGTTTTAAGTTACTTTTTTGTTGAAGAGAAGATTTACTGGAAATCAACTAGTTTAGTTGTTCATACTTACACATTCAGGCCCTGCCGAGAAATATATATTATGAAAGTTTATGACTTTTTCCGTGTTTTGTTTCAGAAGACTCAGCTGATGCAGAGCAGAAGCTGCAAACAGATCTAGCAAGTCTTAGTTCAAAAGGTGTGTCGCATTTCTCTCTTCTGGATAACACATATTTTTATCTGGTAGTGGTTGAATCGAAATGTTTTAAATCAAATGTTTCTTTCCATCTGAGATGATCTTCATTTATTGAAATTTGTTTTAGGAAGAAAAATGAAATTCAGTGGTTGGATTTTCTAAATTTGTAACTATTTTGCATCCTTTGTTCAAAATCAAATTTCTGTATTCTGTGTTTTTAGGAATCCAAGTACAGATGGACTTGAAAAGTCCAGGAAGCTCAAGTGGCAAAAGAGCACCTGCGGGTCGAGCGAAGGGAAGTTCTCCAGCCACTGATAAGAAAGGGGGTGGTCGTGGTTCTGGGTCGGGTTCAAGGAAGAAGAAATGAAAATTGTTTATCAGCTCTGTTAAATAATAGTAGAAGTAGCAGCATCCTCTTCCCACTTTTTGGGTTGTTTTTGAGATGGTGGAGGATGTGGTGTTAATGGCTGTTCATAGATTTAGGGCTTCACTTTGATTGTGATACATTTTCTTACTAAGTGAAAATGTATGATATGGTTGAAGGTGGTTGCACTTCTTTGCATTTGTGCATCTTAAGGTTACCACTTAACCCTGTGATAATGATTGCTAGTTTGCAGCCCTGATTTTCTATCTAAATTGGCTCTTCAAAGCTGCAGAGTAGGAGGCAGTATTTGGGTCTACTGCCAATGGATTTAGTGTTTTTAGTGTAATTCACTTCGAATAATTATAAGTCTGTAGGGGTATTTAAAGATCCAGCACCCCGCTACATTGGTCATATAAAAAGGGTCGAGGAGGTGTGCCACATTGGTCGTATAAAAAAGTGTAATCTTATGAATCAAATATTCAACAATTTGCTCATATAAATTGAAGAAACTTGAGTAATTAGGACTTAAATGTTAGTTTTGGTACATTGCTTTATCGTGGATTTTATTTTGTGACAAAATATCAAAGTTAAAGTTTGTTCTGTCGTATTTGTAATTGTCAATTATATGACAAAAATCGAAAGACTGAATTGCTGATTGAGAGACGCTTCCGAGATCATGCTTCCGAGACTATTAGATAACTATTTTTTCCAATTTTTTCTCACTTTTTATAATTATTTTACAAATTATTTTTTTATCCTAAATCAATCACATTTGTTGATGCCGAAAATAGTATGGACTACCTACGTATCAACTTTAGTGCGTGTCGGGGGCTGATTAGCAGTAACAGGTGCGGTAAAAATGTAAGTATGTGTTTATAACCGAGCTCGAGCTAATCCTTGATTACAGAGGATTTTCGTATGTCGAATGACCACTAAGTGTTCTATTTATAGTGCAAGAATATGGTAGGTGGTAGTAGGCCATCATCGAGGCGGTTGGACTAGCTTCAGAATAGGCATGATGATTGCTTCTGCCGCACCTGCAAGCCGTCAACATTTATGGCGTTGACCTCGGAACTTACGCTCAGCCGCCTTTGCATTTATGGAAAGTGCCATGTCAGTTGCAGGTTGTGTCAGAGTATCAGATGACAGGTGGATTATCCTTATTATCGGTCACTGTAGCGGTTGGAGGTAGCCGTGCACCCTGGCCGAGCTAACCTCAGACCGCTCGTCAGGAATTGTGAAGTGGGAACAGCTCCCATTGTTTTGCCGACCTTGGCACTGAGGCCGAGTTAGGTAAGTCCTGCCGGGCCGAACTGGATTCGGGCCTGCCCTCCAGTAGGGTGATTTTAGTATCAATCCGACCTCAGGTTCTGGAAGCGTCGGCGATGGGGCCCACGCCATGGCGGATCTGGCTCGGCTCGTGCCACGTCATCAGGGTGCCAACAATTGTCCCAGCGTTAATGCCGACCTGGGTCGGGGTTGACGCTCTTGCCGACCTGGGATGGCACGCACGTGGCACGTGCCCTGACATCCGGCACACATGTCACCCGGTTGGGGGAGGACACTTCTTTTCAACTCCCGTCGTCGTTGCCTATATATACCCCCTCATTTCTTCGATTTCTACTTTTCTGCTCTCAACACTTGTGAAAAATATACTCTCGAGCTGAAGTCTAGATCGAAACCGTACTGACCTTCAGTTCCTTACCGACCTCATCTTCAGGTATATTACCAACTTCAAAACTTGGAAATTTTCTAAAATTTCGTTGGGTTCTGAAGAAGTGTATGACTATGACCACGGGAACCGATCTCCGGAACCCTCCCCCTCCCCACACAGAGAGAACTCCCCGAGTGTTGAGGAAGTCCTAGAGGCCGTGCCGCTACAGACCGTCAGGGCTATGGTGAATCCGCCGACCTGGGGTCCGGGGTGGGCACCTCGTTTCAATCCGGGTCGATCGAGTCCTCTCCGAGCTTCATCAGGAGGAGGAAGAAGAAATCGGCTAGACGCGATGTCTCGAAGCCATGGGTGCTCCCAGGTCCAGTCGGTAGTGACTGAGGAGCTGCTGGACTCGTGGCACTCGCAATACCAGGTGTCACCTCGTGAGATTCATTGTCCTCGAGGCCGATGAGAGGGCTGATTACCCACAGACGGGGCGCGTGGCCGTGAGCCAGGCCATGCTCGAGTCCGGTGTAAGGCTGCCATTCCCCAGGGCGGTCAAGGAATTCTTGAATGCATGGGGCGTGGCGCCTACCCAGCTCACCCCTAATACGTGGAAGACCGTCGTGGGGATGCTAGTCTGTGGCACAGGGCCGGCCTCGGGGGATTGACGATGTGGGAGTTCAACCATCTCTACTCATTTAAGTCGGATGGGCAGCACTCGGGCTGGTACTATTGCTCGGTTCAGCCGAACTCAGGGGGTGCCTTCGTCACCGGGCTTCCAGACTCAGTCAAGGGCTGGAAGCAGAGCTGGTTCTGGGCGGAGGGTGCCTGTTGAGCCCGGACGACAGGGAGGGGGAGATCGCGATCTCGTGAATTACCACGACCTAGGTAAGCGTCTTCCGATCTGAGTTGCTGTTTTATTTCGGACTGAACCAACACCCTTTTTGTGCATACTATAAGGAGGTCAGACCATTCGAGGGTGAGCGTCTTTGTAATAGCAAGGTGATCCTGCATCGCGGACCGGCGCGATACCGCTCACCGAGGAGAACTGCTCGCCGCTTTCGCGAGCTCGCCCTCAAAGAGCCTCTTCTACATCAGGTAAATTGCTCGCTTTGACCTCACTCATGCATTACATCGCCATGACTTCTCTCGATCTTGCAGCTCAATCATCCTCACATTCCAGGATGTGAGGTCGGCAAACATCTTAGCCCCCGAAGAAGGTGCGCACCGAGGCGCCACCGAGCTCACGCCCATCCAAACCCCAACCCTCGGGCTCCGTCGGCGTGTCCGGCCTCCCTCCGAAACACGGGGTCGGCAAGGGCTCATGTCCGGCCCCAAGCTGTCCCAGGCCGTTAGGGTGGGCGATGGTGAAACTCGAGCCGACCCCCCATACTTAGGCACCACTCCGGCGAATGAGGCAGAGTTCGTTGCCACGAAGGGGTCGGCACCGAAGTTGCTGAGGGACTTCTTCCGGGCTAACTCTCCTCCACACAACAGGGCCCATCCGTCCTGCCGATCTCAATGGACAACACTGTGATCACCCTGGGGAGGTCCTGGACCCCATCTCAGGAGCACTACCTGGGCATGCTAAGCCCGAAGGACAACGCGCTTACCGCCGTGACTCACTGTAGCCGGGCCTTGGTGCACATGCTCCGGAGTGGGGAGCAGTCGAGGGCGGAAATTCAGGAGTTGAGGTTGAGCTTGAACGAGAGCGACGCCCCCTCGCCGAGGCTAAGTCAAGCCTGGGGGAGGCCTAGGGCAGGCTCAATGAGGCCCAGAGGAGGAATAAGGAGAGGGCCTAGGAGGCTGAGGACGCGAAGAAGGCCCATGCTGCCGAGGTCGAGTCCCTCCGAGCTGAGATCGCTGCTTAAAGAGGCCCAGTCCGGTCAGGCCGACCAATCCCGAGAGGATGTGATTGAGGAGTACAAAGGTCGGATGAATACACCGCCGAGCTCAACTCTACCTTGATCGGTGTGGCCGAGACATCATAGGGACATCACTGAGAAGCGGCCGGACTGGGACATCGGGTTCCTGACCGATGAGGTCATGCGGCTTAGGGCAGAGTACGGGCTGCCGGAGCCTGGGTCAGAGGACGGCCAGTGATCGGGCCTCATCGCTTGTTTGTTGTTTTGTTTTGTCGTTTGTTTTTGTTTTTTTCTCTTTTTTTTTGTAATGACATTACGGGCTCGGCCATGCCGGGCTCGGCTAGGCTTAAATTTCATGAATGCAATTTCAGTTCATCTCGTCTCCTCTTGTTTAGTCTTAATATATGCAATTATTTTTCAAGTAATTGGCTCTTCTTGCATGTTTGCAAGTTTTGCTTTGTTCTACTCGTACTCGAAGTCCGGACGCCTCGTTAGGTCTTCCTCGCGCTAGGTCATAGGAGGACTTAATGATGTAACTTTCAAACAAGTTAGATGCTACCCTGGTGGGTCTGTTGATAAGTATTTTAAAGTGTTTATTTTATAGCCTTAATCATGTTTAATGTGTTATATTGTGTTCGATTGTGTTTAATTTTAATTGTTTTCATGTAGAAAATCATCATGAATCAAGTGCATGGCAATAAAGGAAGAGAAGAGGGTGAATTTACGCGAAATCGAAGAGTTTTGGATCAGTATATGAAAGGAACAAAAGTTGGAGGATCAAATATTGCAAATAAGGGTGAACTATTTATGGTATAACAAGTTGTGCCCGCAAAAAGACAAGTTGCGCCCGCAATAATGGAGCAAAGACCCGGCAAAACGATCTGTAGGCGCGCAGAATGTGTGCGGTCGCAAACAGAAGAACGTCTTGACGCGGAAAATGAACCTGCGGCCGCAAAGGGCAAGGGTGCGGCCGCAGATAGGCCGCAGGGAGGCCGCAACTTTTGGCCGACATCAATCAAGTGCATGGCAATAAAGGAAGAGAAGAGGGCGAATTTACGTGAAATCGAATAGTTTTGGATCAATATATGAAAGGAGCCAAAGTTGGAGGATCAAATATTGCAAATAAGGGTGACGAGCTCGGGAGTCAGCGACCTAAAGCTCGCTACAAGGGTCAGTGAGAAAGCATTATTGTTGGGCCATTGCATTTCATCTGCATATGCAAAAATAAAAAAATAAAAAAAAAAAGAGAAAAGAAAAAAATCGGGAAATAAAGATTGATAGGGGTTTGAAGGACCGGAAAAGACTCAAAGGGCTGGAGGTTTGGAAACTTGGAACAGAGATGGAAGGATGGATAGCGGTAGTTCCGATAACATCTAGTCACTTTTACTTAACATCTTGTATGGAAAAAATGCAATGGGATATTTTTAGAACACCACATTGAAAGTATACCCCGGGAAATGAGAGAAAAGCATGAGAAGTGAATCATACGAGTGGGTTAAGGAAAATCTTACCCACGAGGGAATACGGCATGGTATTGTGTTGTGCGTTCGTAATTACATTCCAAAGATGGATTTTAGTTGCGCAATGATTAACACACACACACACCGTATGTCGTGCACATGTTAGCGAATAGTTTTGTGACTGTTTATTTGGTCTAGCTGGCATTCTATAAGTATTTTATAGACCTGAGGCGAATAGTACAATACTTGACATGTTCAGAGCCTTGGTTATGGTTAGTATTTAGTGCGTGACTGTTTTCTATGTTTTGGTTTCTTGTTCGAGGGCGAACAAGAGTTAAGTTTGGGGGTGTTTGATAAGTATTTTAAGGTGTTTATTTTATAGCCTTAATCGTGTTTAATGTGTTATATTGTGTTCGATTGTGTTTAACTTTAATTGTTTTCATGTAGAAATTCAACATGAATCGAGTGCATGGCAATAAAGGAAGAGAAGAGGGCGAATTTACGCGAAATCGAAGAGTTTTGGATCAATATATGAAAGGAACCAAAGTTGGAGTATCAAATATTGCAAATAAGGGTGAACTATTTATGGTATAACAAGTTGCACCCGTAAAAAGACACGTTGCGCCCGCAATAATGGAGAAAAGACCCGGCAAAATGATCTGTAGGCCGCAGAACAGGGTGTGCGGCCGCAAAACAGGAACGTGATGCCGCGGAAAATGAACCTGCGGCCGCAAAGGGCAAGGGTGCGGCCGCAGGGAGGCCGCAACTTTTGGCCGACAGCAACCGGCGAATTTTCGGCGGAGTTTGTTTCCTCATTGGATTCTACCTTATTTATCTACACGACTTTGTGGACATCTTTAGAAGACCTAATATGGGCTATAAATACATCCTTTTGAGACATAATTGAGGGGCTTTTGGGGAGCTTTTGGAGAGTTATTAGAAGGATCAATTGAGAGCAAAAACACACAACCAAGATGAGAATTCAATGGTTTTTGAAGAGATTGAAGGCAGGAGTTGATGCTTGGTCCAAGATCCACTTTTTCTTCTCAATTCTTCTTATAAATCCGGTGATGAACTCTTTTATTTTCGTTATTTATTCGCTTTTTAGTATGAATAACTAAACCCCATTAGTTGGGATGAACGATGTAATCTAGATCTATGATTTGATTTTAACTCTCAATTTCTTGTGCTTTTATTTTATGTGTTGATTTTACTACTATGTTTAATGCATGATTTACTTGGCCACTAAATCATTGATTTGTGAATTCTAATCAACCGAGAGGTGATTTAGATATTTAGACCACGTAGTAAAATCCGGCAATTCATAAGAGCTAGAGATAGACTTTTATAATTCTTTGTGATCCCACGTGATGTGGATATATGTGAATTCCCATGTTCGTTAATGCATTTGATTAAGGCTTACCTGCACTATACATAGAGATATGGTAGTTGACTTAATTAAATAGGACTAATTTGAACTTCGAGAGAGGTAAATTAAATCCATTTCGTGAATTCGATCTAACACAACTTGAGATTAGAAATTGAGAGGAAATAGGACATCTAAAGATAAGTCGTGATTCCCAACTTTACTCTCCATTAATTCAAAAACCTTTATAATTTTTGCAATTTATTTTCAAGTACTTTTTATCTTCTTGCTAAAAAACTAATCTTTAATCTTTATATTTTTATTTGCTTTTGTTAAGATTAGTTTGAACCGATATTGAGTAAACTAGTCCTCGTGGGAACGTTAATCCCACTCTAAAAAGGTCCACTTTACTACTTTTGTGGCGATATTGTGCACTTGAAATTATTTTCACAACAAGTTTTTGGCGTGTTTGCAGGGATTATTTTTGTTTAATATCGGTTTATATTAATCATATTTTTAATTTTAGTTTTTGTTTAATTTTAGTTTTTATTTATAAAAGAATTTTGATACTTGTTTTCGTTTAAGCCTTGCGAGAATTGGCGTCTGGTGCATGACCCACTAACAAGGGAGCATTTTAGAAAAATTTGACCCGAAATTGAACGACATTAAGAGCCGACGAAACTAATCATTGAACGCACCGGCAGAGGAAGAAGCAAGGCAAAGGGTAGAAGAAGAGGCACGAAGAAGATTCGCGTTGGTTAATGGGAGAAATCAGAAGTCAAGATGAGGATGACGATGGTGGAAACCTACCTATGACCCAATTCTTGACTCCACTGCGGCTCCACGCGGTCTAGTATCGTGTATCCTCCATTTGGAAGCGATTTGCGGTGATGCGAGATATCATCGACTTATTCAAAGAATAGCCATCAATTCTACGGCTTAGCACATGAAGATCCAAACACTCATCTCGCCAAATTTTTGAGGACGTGCCAGAACTTCAAGTTTAATGGAATTGACGATGACTGTCTAAGGCTCTGACTTTTTCCTTATAAACTGAGAGACAATGCTTTGGAGTGGCTAGATTCGGAGCCTGATGCTAGTATTACGACGTGGGACGACTTGGCCCGAAAGTTTTGCAATAAGTACTTCTCACCGGCCAAGGTTGCAAAAATGAAGTTGGATATTTCCACCTTCCAACAATTCGATGGTGAAACTTTCCATGAAGCTTGGGATCGGTTTAAAGGGCGTCTTGAGAAATGCCCCAACCATGGGATTGACAAAGGGACCCACGTGCAGTACTTCTATTCCGGACTATCCCCACAGTTCAAATCCATTGTGGATTCATCCTCAAATGGATCAATTACCAATAAACGAGTGAATCAAGCATGGGATTTATTGGAATTAATTTCCAAGACACACACTATGTTCCCATCTGATCGACAGATTCTAAAGAAAGGGCCTGTGATGCACCAGAATGACGTACTCACATCCACTAATGTTGAGATTGCCGCACTGACGAAACAAGTGGAACTGCTCGTAAGAGCGCAAACTCAAGGTGCACATTCGATTCAGTCAAGTCCGGTATGCGGGCATTGTGGAGCGAAACATCACATCTCTTAATGCATGCTACTAGGAGCTCAAAGTGAGCAAGTGAATTATGTGGGGGACAACAATAGGCAGCAGTTCAATCCTTACTCACAAACATATAACCCGGGGTGAAAATTCCACCCAAACTTGAGATATGGGGAGATCTCTAATAATTACCCTCCACCCGAAAACAAGCCAAGTTTGGGGGACATGTTCGAATAATACATGCAATAGACAGACAAAGTGTTGGAACGAATTGAAGTGAACGCTAAGAATCAACAGGCTTCTATAAAAAATTTAGAGGTGCAAATTGGGCAGATGGCATTACAACTGGCAGAAAGATCTCGTGGAACATTCCCGAGCAACACTGATAAGAATCCAAGAGAACAAGCTAATGCTATCTATATAGTGAATGAGGAGCCTCAAGTTCAGCCTGTTGACGAAGAAACCGTACCATATGTGCCACCCAAGCCCTATTTACCCCCAATTCCTTTCCCTCAAAGGCTCAGAGCACTTGTCAAGCAAGGAGAGGTACAAGCAATAACAAAGCGGAGTGGAGCATACTGTTCTGAAATTCACATCAAGAGGACGGAGAACGAGATCAAAGGTTCAGTGATTGCGGAACAAAAGAAGGATAAAGAGGAACCTAAACCTTTGGTTGAAGTCGGAGTTAAGGAGAAAGTTGAAGAAGTGGAGAAGAAGACTCCAACCCCGGTTAAAGACTATGTTCCGCCTATTCCGTTTCCCCAAAGGCTACAAAAGAGCAAGCTTGACAACCAGTTTGCCAAGTTTCTGGAAATTTTCAAAAAGCTGCACATTGACATTCCAATTGCAGATGCTCTAGCTCAAATGCCACTATATCTGAAGTTCATGAAGGAAATGCTTTCAAAGAAAAGAAGATTGGAAGAGTTCGAAACGGTGGCATTAACAAAAGAATGCAGCGCAATCCTACAGAACAAGTTGCCACCAAAACTACAAGATCCAGGGAGTTTTTCTATCCCTTGCAATATTGGCAATTTAAATTTTGATAGATCCTCATGTGATTTAGGTGCCTGTATTAATCTAATGCCACTGTCTGTTTACAGAAAACTTGGATTAGGCGAGCCGAAACAGACGACAGTGACATTGCAGTTGGCAGATCGCACACTCAAGCGTCCATATGGCATAATTGAGGATGTTCTGGTCAAAGTGGGAAAATTTATTTTGCCGGCAGATTTCATGATAATGGACATAGAAGAGGACATCAGAACGCCTCTCATTCTTGGACGTCTATTCCTAGCAACTGCACGAGCTCCAATTGACGTGGAGAAAGGAGAACTCATTTTGCGGGTTGACGAGGACAAAGTTACATTCAACATCCTTCAACGAGATGGAAAGCCTGCTCAAGATGAAAGTTGTTTTAAGCTTGAGGAAGTAGAGAAGGAGGATGTTGAACCCAAATAAGCCCGACAAGAAAGCTTAGAGCAACCTGCATGAGTTGTGGATGCCAAAATGGAAGAGGAAGAAGCTAGAAAAGGCTAGGGAAGACAACGTCAATCAGTTCAGGGCTTCCCAAATTCGCTTTGAACCTCCATGACCATGCCACCGAGAGTCGAGCTCTAGACTATAAATAAAATGCTTATTGGGAGGCAACCCAATGTTTCTTCCCTTTTCGCTATTTATCTCTATGTGTGCTTTGCGTGATTGTATTTATTTTTCTTATCTTTCTCTTAGTGTGCCTGCATGTTTATTTATTTTTAATAAAATAATGGCTTCTCTTAATGTGGATGTTTTGCAGACTTGATATCAAGATCAAATCCGAATGTACAAGGACCCAACGCCGCCTGATGGCACAACTAATCCGCTGGGACGTTCAGCAACTTTTCTTTTCTTTTATCCGAATTTTTACATTGAGGACAATGTTGGTTTGAAGTTTGGGGGCGTGGTTTTAATTTTTTTGCATGTGTGTTTACTTATGCGTCGTAACATTTGTGAAAAAAAAACAAAAAATTTATGTGTGTCAGGTAGCGTATCGCCGATGATTTTTTCTTTTGGGCATAATGGAAATAGGATGACAGTTGGACTTTTGAACATCACTTGATCTTTTAAAAATTTTTATGTCACTTATTGTTGCACGACTATCATGATTTGAGCGCATGGTCATTGTTTGACTTGGATTTATGGTGGGGTGTAATCTAGATGCTGTTTTCCCTAGTATTACATGTGATTCAACGTTAAACCTTTAGAAATAGGTAATCTTCCCCAAACCGAATTATAGGATCAAACTAGATAAAGGCTAAGTTTGGGGGTGGTAAAACTAGTGACTATGTTGGGGGAACTGCAGTTTGATGTTTTGAAGTCTTTACTTTGAGTCGAAGGATTCTTTGGTGGGCGAGTCTATACCGGTATTGACCAATGCTATCAATCTCCCGTGAAAAAAAAAATAAAAAAAAAAACAAAAAAACAAGAGGAAAAAAAGGGGGAGGAGTGACAATAGTGCATTCATATCATCTGTGCCACATTCTCTTGCCTCATAGACTCGAGTGATTAAATCTTAGGGGTATTCTACCTGATGCCTTGAGTGACGAGCTCGGGAGTCATCGACCTAAAGCTCGCTACAAGGGTCAGTGAGAAAGCATTATTGTTGGGACATTGCATTTCATCTGCATATGCAAAAATTAAGAAAAAAAGAGAAAAGAAAAAAATCGGGAAATAAAGATTGATAGGGGTTTGAAGTACCGGGAAAAGACTCAAAGGCTGGAGGTTTGGAAACTTGGAGCAGAGATGGACGGATGGATAGCGGTAGTTCCGATAACATCTAGTCACTTTTACTTAACATCTTGTATGGAAAAAATGCAATGGGATATTTTTAGAACACCACATTGAAAGTATACGCCGAGAAATGAGAGAAAAGCATGAGGAGTGAATCCTACGAGTGGGTTAAAGAAAATCTTACCACGAGGGAATACAGGCATGGTATTGTGTTGTGCATTCTGTAATTACATTCCAGCATGGATTTGAGTTGCTCAATGGTTAACACACACACACACACACCGTATGTCATGCATATGTTAAGTGAATAGTTTTGTGACTGTTTATTTGGTCTAGCTGGCATTCTATAAGTATTTTACAGACCTGAGGTGAATAGTACAATACTTGACATGTTCAGAGCCTTGGTTATGGTTAGTATTTAGTGCGTGATTGTTTTCTATGTTTTGGTTTCTTGTTCGAGGGCGAACAAGAGTTAAGTTTGGGGGTGTCTGATAAGTATTTTAAAGTGATTATTTTATAGCCTTAATCGAGTTTAATGTGTTATATTGTGTTCGATTGTGTTTATTTTTAATTGTTTTCATGTTGAAAATCAACATCAATCGAGTGCATGGCAATAAAGGAAGAGAAGAGGGCGAATTTACGTGAAATCGAATAGTTTTGGATCAATATATGAAAGGAGCCAAAGTTGGAGGATCAAATATTGCAAATAAGGGTAACGAGCTCGGGAGTCATCGACCTAAAGCTCGCTACAAGGGTCAGTGAGAAAGCATTATTGTTGGGGCATTGCATTTCATCTGCATATGCAAAAATAAAAAAATAAAAAAAAAAAGAGACAAGAAAAAAATCGGGAAATAAAGATTGATAGGGGTTTGAAGTACCGGGAAAAGACTCAAAGGCTGGAGGTTTGGAAACTTGGAGCAGAGATGGACGGATGGATAGAGGTAGTTCCGATAACATGTAGTCACTTTTACTTAACATCTTGTATGGAAAAAATGCAATGGGATATTTTTAAAACACCACATTGAAAGTATACCCCGGAAAATGAGAAGTGAATCATACGAGTGGGTTAAGGAAAATCTTACCACGAGGGAATACGGGCATGGTATTGTGTTGTGCATTCTGTAATTACATTCCAGCATGGATTTTAGTTGCGCAATGATTAACACACACACACACACCGTATGTCGTGCACATGTTAAGCGAATAGTTTTGTGACTGTTTATTTGGTCTAGCTGGCATTCTATAAGTATTTTATAGACCTGAGGCGAATAGCACAATACTTGACATGTTCAGAGCCTTGGTTATTGTTAGTATTTAGTGCGTGATTGTTTTCTATGTTTTGGTTTCTTGTTCGAGGGCGAACAAGAGTTAAGTTTGGGGGTGTTTGATAAGTATTTTAAGGTGTTTATTTTATAGCCTTAATCGTGTTTAATGTGTTATATTGTGTTCGATTGTGTTTAACTTTAATTGTTTTCATGTAGAAATTCAACATGAATCGACTGCATGGCAATAAAGGAAGAGAAGAGGGCGAATTTACGCGAAATCGAAGAGTTTTGGATCAATATATGAAAGGAACCAAAGTTGGAGGATCAAATATTGCAAATAAGGGTGAACTATTTATGGTATAACAAGTTGCACCCGTAAAAAGACAAGTTGCGCCCGCAATAATGGAGAAAAGACCCGGCAAAACGATCTGTAGGCCGCAGAACAGGGTGTGCGGCCGCAAAACAGGAACGTGAGGCCGCGGAAAATGAACCTGCGGCCGCAAAGGGCAAGGGTGCGGCCGCAGGGAGGCCGCAACTTTTGGCCGACAGCAATCGGCGAATTTCCGGAGTTTGTTTCCTAATTGGATTCTACATTATTTATCTACACGACTTTGGACATCTTTAGAAGACCTAATATGGGCTATAAATACATCCTTTTGAGACATAATTGAGGGGCTTTTGGGGAGCTTTTGGAGAGTTATTAGAAGGATCAATTGAGAGCAAAAACACACAACCAAGAGGAGAATTCAATGGTTTTTGAAGAGATTGAAGGCAGGAGTTGATGCCTGGTGCAAGATCCAATTTTTTTTTCTCAATTCTTCTTATAAATCCGGTGATGAACTCTTTTATTTTCGTTATTTATTCGCTTTTGAGTATGAATAACTAAACCCCATTAGTTGGGATGAACGATGTAATCTAGATCTATGATTTGATTTTAACTCTCAATTTCTTGTGCTTTTATTTTATATGTTGATTTTACTACTATGTTTAATGCATGATTTACTTGGCCACTAAATCATTGATTTGTGAATTCTAATCAACCGAGAGGTGAGTTAGATATTTAGACCACGTAGTAAAATCCGGCAATTCATAAGAGTTATAGATAGACTTTTATAATTGTTGTGATCCCACGTGACAGGTGGATATATGTGAATTCCCATGTTCGTTAATGCATTTGATTAAGGCTTACCCAGACTATACATAGAGATATGGTAGTTGACTTAATTAAATAGGACTAATTTGAACTCGAGAGAGGTAAATTAAATCAATTTCGTGAATTCGATCTAACACAACTTGAGATTAGAAATTGAGAGGAAATAGGACATCTAAAGATAAGTCGGGATTCCCAACTTTACTCTCCATTAATTCAAAAAACCTTTATAATTTTTGCAATTTATTTTCAAGTACTTTTTTATCTTCTTGCTAAAAAACTAATCTTTAATCTTTATATTTTTATTTGCTTTTGTTAAGATTAGTTTGAACCGATATTGAGTAAACTAGTCCTCGTGGGAACGTTAATCCGGACTCTAAAAAGGTCCACTTTACTACTTTTGTGGCGATATCGTGCACTTGAAATTATTTTCACAACAAGTTTTTGGCGTCGTTGCCGGGGATTATTTTTGTTTAATATCGGTTTATATTAATCATATTTTTAATTTTAGTTTTTGTTTAATTTTAGTTTTTATTTATAAAAGAATTTTGATACTTGTTTTCGTTTAAGCCTTGCAGAAATTGGCGTCTAGTGCATGACCCACTAACAAGGGAGCATTTTAGAAAAATTTGACCCAGAAATTGAACGTACATTAAGAGCCAGACGCAAACTAATCATGGAACGCACTGCAGAGGAAGAAGCAAGGCAAAGGGTAGAAGAAGAGGCACGAAGAAGATTCGCGTTGGTTAATGGGAGAAATCAAGAAAGCGAAGATGAGGATGACGATGGTGGAAACCTACCTATGACCCAATTCTTGACTCCACCTGCGGCTCCCACGCGGTCTAGTATCGTGTATCCTCCATTTGGGAAGCGATTTGTAGGCGAGAGCGATATCATCGACTTATTCAAAGAATAGCCATCAATTCTGACTTAGCACATGAAGATCCAAACGCTCATCTTGCCAAATTTTTGAGGACGTGCCAGAACTTCAAGTTTAATGGAATTGACGGCATTGTCAAAGGCTCCGACTTTTTCCTTATACACTGAGAGACAATGCTTTGGGTGGCTAGATTCGAGCCTGATGCTAGTATTACGACGTGGGATGACTTGGCCCGAAAGTTTTGCAATAAGTACTTCTCACCGGCCAAGGTTGCAAAAATGAAGTTGGATATTTCCACCTTCCAACAATTCGATGGTGAAACTTTCCATGAAGCTTGGGATAGGTTTAAGGGCATGCTGAGGAAATGCCCCAACCATGGGATTGACAAAGGGACTCACGTGCAGTACTTCTATTCCGGACTATCCCCACAGTTCAATTCCATTGTTGATTCATCCTCAAATGGATCCATTACCAATAAACGAGTGAATCAAGCATGTGATTTATTGGAATTAATTGCCAAGACACACACTATGTTCCCATCTGATCGCCAGATTCTAAAGAAAGGGCCTGTGATGCACCAGAATGACGTACTCACATCCACTAATGTTGAGATTGCCGCATTGACGAAACAAGTGGAACTGCTCGTAAGAGCGCAAACTCAAGGTGCACATTCTATTCAGTCAAGTCCGGTATGCGGGCATTATGGAGGGAAACATCACATCTCTGAATGCATGCTACTAGGAGCTCAAAGTGAGCAAGTGAATTATGTGGGGGACAACAATAGGCAGCAATTCAATCCTTACTCACAAACATATAACCCGGGGTAAAATATCCACCCAAACTTGAGATATGGGGAGATCTCTAATAACTACCCTCCACCTGAAAACAACCCAAGTTTGGGGGACATGTTCCAACAATACATGCAACAGACAGACAGAGTGTTGGAACGAATTGAAGTGAACGCTAAGAATCAACAGGCTTCTATAAAAAATTTAAAGGTGCAAATTGGGCAGATGGCATTACAACTGGCAGAAAGATCTCGTGGAACATTCCCGAGCAACACAGATAAGAATCCAAGAGAACAAGCTAATGCCATCTATATAGTGAATGAGGAGCCTCAAGTTCAGCCTGTTGACGAAGAAACCGTACCATATGTGCCACCCAAGCCCTATTTACCCCCAATTCCTTTCCCTCAAAGGCTCAGAGCACTTGTTAAGCAAGGAGAGGTACAAGCAATAACAACGCGGAGTGGAGTACAGTTGCCTGAAATTCACATCAAGAGGACGGAGAACGAGATCAAAGGTTCAGTGATTGCGGAACAAAAGAAGGATAAAGAGGAACCTAAACCTTTGGTTGAAGTCGGGGTTAAGAAGAAAGTTGAAGAGGTGGAGAAGAAGACTCCAACCCCGGTTAAAGCCTATGTTCCGCCTATTCCGTTTCCCCAAAGGCTACAAAAGAGCAAGCTTGACAACCAGTTTGCCAAGTTTCTGGAAATTTTCAAAAAGCTGCACATTGACATTCCATTTGTAGATGCTCTAGCTCAAATGCCACTATATCTGAAGTTCATGAAGGAAATGCTTTCAAAGAAAAGAAGATTGGAAGAGTTCGAAACGGTGGCATTAACAAAAGAATGCGGCAATCCTCTGAACAAGTTGCAACCAAAACTACAAGATCCAGGGAGTTTTTCTATCCCTTGCAATATTGGCAATTTAAATTTTGATAGATCCTCATGTGATTTAGGTGCCAGTATTAATCTAATGCCACTGTCTATTTACAGAAAACTTGGATTAGGCGAGCGAAAGCAGGCAGCAGTGACATTCTGCGGTTGCGGATCGCACACTCAAGCGTCCATATGGCATAATTGAGGATGTTACGGTCAAAGTGGGAAAATTTATTTTGCTTGGCAGATTTCATGGTAATGGACATAGAAGAGGACATCAAAACGCTTCTCATTCTTGGACGTCTATTCCTAGCAACTGCACGAGCTCCAATTGACGTGGAGAAAGGAGAACTCATTTTGCGGGTTGACGAGGACAAAGTTACATTCAACATCCTTCAGCGAGATGGAAAGCACCTTGCTCAAGATGAAAGTTGTTTTAAGCTTGAGGAAGTAGAGAAGGAGGATGTTGAACCCAAATAAGCTAGAACAAGAAAGCTCGAGCAACTTTGCATGAGTTGTGGATGCCAAAATGGAAGAGGAAGAAGCTAGAAAAGGCTAGGAAGACAACGTCAATCGATTCGAGGCTTCCCAAATTCGCTTTGAACCTCCATGGCCATGCCACCGAGAGTCGAGCTCTAGACTATAAATAAAACGCTTATTGGGAGGCAACCCAATGTTTCTTCCCTTTTAAGCTATTTATCTCTATGTGTGCTTTGCGTGATTGTATTTATTTTTCTTATCTTTCTCTTAGTGTGCCTGCATGTTTATTTATTTTTAATAAAATAATGGCTTCTCTTAATGTGGATGTTTTGCAGACTTGATATCAAGATCAAATCCGAATGTACAAGGACCCAACGCGCCCTGATGGCACAACTAATCCGCTGGGACGTTCAGGAACTTTTCTTTTCTTTTATCCGAATGTTTACATTGAGGACAATGTTGGTTTGAAGTTTGGGGGCGTGGTTTTAATTTTTTTGCATGTGTGTTTACTTATGCGTCGTAACATTTGTGAAAAAAAAACAAAAAATTTATGTGTGTCAGGTAGCGTATCGCCGATGATTTTTTCTTTTGGGCGTAATGGAAATAGGATGACAGTTGGACTTTTGAACATCACTTGATCTTTTAAAAATTTTTATGTCACTTATTGTTGCACGACTATCATGATTTGAGCGCATGGTCATTTTTTGAAGTCTTTACTTTGAGTCGAAGGATTCTTTGGTGGGCGAGTCTATACCGGTATTGACCAATGCTATCAATCTCCAGTGAAAAAAATAAAAAAAAAAAAAACAAAAAACAAGAGGAAAAAAAAAAGGGGAGGAGTGACAATAGTGCATTCATATCATCGTGCCACATTCTCTTGCCTCATAGACTCAGTGATTAAATCTTAGGGTATTCTACGATGCCTTGAGTGGCGAGCTCAGAGTCATCGACCTAAAGCTACGCTACAAAGGGTCAGTGAGAAAGCATTATTGTTGGGACATTGCATTTCATCTGCATATGCAAAAATTAAGAAAAAAGAGAAAAGAAAAAAATCGGAAATAAAGATTGATAGGGGTTTGAAGTACAGGAAAAGACTCAAAAGGTCTGGAGGTTTGGAAACTTGGAGCGAGATGGACGGATGGATAAGCGGTAGTTCCGATAACATCTAGTCACTTTTACTTAACATCTTGTATGGAAAAAATGCAATGGGATATTTTTAGAACACCACATTGAAAGTATCTGTAGAAATGAGAGAAAAGCATGAGGAGTGAATCCTACGAGTGGGTTAAAGAAAATCTTACCACGAGGGGAATCTGAGGCATGGTATTGTGTTGTGCATTCTGTAATTACATTCCAGCATGGATTTGAGTTGCTCAATGGTTAACACACACACACACACACCGTATGTCATGCATATGTTAAGTGAATAGTTTTGTGACTGTTTATTTGGTCTAGTGGCATTCTATAAGTATTTCTGGACTGAGGTGAATAGTACAATACTTGACATGTTCAGAGCCTTGGTTATGGTTAGTATTTAGTGCGTGATTGTTTTCTATGTTTTGGTTTCTTGTTCGAGGGCGAACAAGAGTTAAGTTTGGGGGTGTCTGATAAGTATTTTAAAGTGATTATTTTATAGCCTTAATCGAGTTTAATGTGTTATATTGTGTTCGATTGTGTTTATTTTTAATTGTTTTCATGTTGAAAATCAACATCAATCGAGTGCATGGCAATAAAGGAAGAGAAGAGGGCGAATTTACGTGAAATCGAATAGTTTTGGATCAATATATGAAAGGAGCCAAAGTTGGAGGATCAAATATTGCAAATAAGGGTAACGAGCTCGGGAGTCATCGACCTAAAGCTCGCTACAAGGGTCAGTGAGAAAGCATTATTGTTGGGGCATTGCATTTCATCTGCATATGCAAAAATAAAAAAATAAAAAAAAAAAGAGACAAGAAAAAAATCGGGAAATAAAGATTGATAGGGGTTTGAAGTACCGGGAAAAGACTCAAAGGCTGGAGGTTTGGAAACTTGGAGCGAGAGATGGGACGGATGGATAGAGGTAGTTCAGATAACATGTAGTCACTTTTTACTTAACATCTTGTATGGAAAAAATGCAATGGGATATTTTTAAAACACCACATTGAAAGTATACCAGGAAAATGAGAAGTGAATCATCACGAGTGGGTTAAGGAAAATCTTACCCCACACGAGGGGAATCACGGGCATGGTATTGTGTTGTGCATTACAGTAATTACATTCCCATGGATTTTAGTTGCAATGATTAACACACACACACACCGTATGTCGTGCACATGTTAAGCGAATAGTTTTGTATTGTTTATTTGGTCTAGGCGGCATTCTATAAGTATTTTATAGACTGAGGCGAATAGCACAATACTTGACATGTTGAGCCTTGGTTATTGTTAGTATTTAGTGCGTGATTGTTTTCTATGTTTTGGTTTCTTGTTCGAGGGCGAACAAGAGTTAAGTTTGGGGGTGTTTGATAAGTATTTTAAGGTGTTTATTTTATAGCCTTAATCGTGTTTAATGTGTTATATTGTGTTCGATTGTGTTTAACTTTAATTGTTTTCATGTAGAAATTCAACATGAATCGATTGCATGGCAATAAAGAAAGGAAGAGAAGAGAGGCGAATTCTGCGAAATTGAAGAGTTTTGGATCAATATATGAAAGGAACCAAAGTTGGAGGATCAAATATTGCAAATAAGGGTGAACTATTTATGGTATAACAAGTTGCACCCGTAAAAAGACAAGTTGCGCCCGCAATAATGGAGAAAAGACCCGGCAAAACGATCTGTAGGCCGCAGAACAGGGTGTGCGGCCGCAAAACAGGAACGTGAGGCCGCGGAAAATGAACCTGCGGCCGCAAAGGGCAAGGGTGCGGCCGCAAGGAGGCCGCAACTTTTGGCCGACAGCAACGAATTTCCGGAGTTTGTTTCCTAATTGGATTCTACCTTATTTATCTACACGACTTTGGACATCTATAGAAGACCTAATATGGGCTATAAATACATCCTTTTGAGACATAATTGAGGGGCTTTTGGGGAGCTTTTGGAGAGTTATTAGAAGGATCAATTGGGAGCAAAAACACACAACCAAGAGGAGAATTCAATGGTTTTTGAAGAGATTGAAGGCAGGAGTTGATGCTTGGTGCAAGATCCACTTTTTCTTCTCAATTCTTCTTATAAATCCGGTGATGAACTCTTTTATTTTCGTTATTTATTCGCTTTTTAGTATGAATAACTAAACCCCATTAGTTTGGATAAACGATGTAATCTAGATCTATGATTTGATTTTAACTCTCAATTTCTTGTGCTTTTATTTTATGTGTTGATTTTACTACTATGTTTAATGCATGATTTACTTGGCCACTAAATCATTGATTTGTGAATTCTAATCAACCGAGAGGTGAGTTAGATATTTAGACCACGTAGTAAAATCCGGCAATTCATAAGAGCTAGAGATAGACTTTTATAATTGTTGTGATCCCACGTGACAGGTGGATATATGTGAATTCCCATGTTCGTTAATGCATTTGATTAAGGCTTACCCAGACTATACATAGAGATATGGTAGTTGACTTAATTAAATAGGATTAATTTGAACTCGAGAGAGGTAAATTAAATCAATTTCGTGAATTCGATCTAACACAACTTGAGATTAGAAATTGAGAGGAAATAGGACATCTAAAGATAAGTCGGGATTCCCAACTTTAGAGGGACTTTAATTGAGAGCAAATAGCCCGTACCTCGTAGGTCGGCTATGTCGGGGAGGTGGGTCCGCCGTGGCGGATCTGGGGTTCGATCTTAAGAGGGACTTTAATTTTGTTGTTTGATTAGATGCCACCTTGGTGGATCTATCCCCAACCCGTACCTCGTAGGTCGGCTATGTCAGGGGGTGGGTCCGCCGCGACGGACCTAGGTCTAGTAGTTAAGTATCGGACAGCAAATTTAAACAACAGCTTAGAAGTTCCCATCCGTATTACTGGAGTAGAGATATTACAATTGTTTTACAGCGAATTTTCAAGGATATATTGGAAATACTTCTTTAAATGTTCAACATTCCAGGGATGGGGGAGTTCTTCTCCTTCGGCAGTCCCGATGCAGTAGGAACCATTGCAGAGGGCTCTGAAGACTACGAAGGGGCCTTCCCATTTCTTGGCCAGGGCTCCTGCGGCCTGATCCCGGGATGCGAGGAAGATCTTTCTGAGTACCAGGTCCCCGACTTGGAAGCTCCGCTTCTTGACCTTCTGGTTAATGTATCGCGTACTGCGGCGTTTATATAGTTCAGTACGGAGGTCAGCATCCATCCGTTTTTCCTCCAACAAGTTGACCTCGAGCAGCAGTTCCTGGTCATTCGTATGCTCGGAGAAGTAGCGAGTACGGATAGTTGGTAGCTCGACCTCGGCCGGAATAACAGCATCAACGGCATATGCAAGTACGAGGGGGTGTCTCTCATGCTGGTCCTGCATGTTGTCCGGTAGGACCATAGGACGGCCGGGAGCTCGTCTGCCCATCCTCCCTTCAGTTCTTCCAGCCGAGTCTTGAGTGCGTATTTGATGATCTTGTTCATGGCTTCCACCTGACCGTTGGACTGGGAGTGGTTCGACATGGAGTAGTGCTTCTTGATTCCCAGGTCCTCGCAGAAGGACCTCAACCGACGGTTGTCGAATTGCCGGCCGTTGTCTATTACGATGGACTCGGGTATCCCGAATCTGCATATGATTGCCCTCCAGATGAAGTCGGTTGTCTTCTGCATTAGGGCCTCGGCCTTCTCCCACTTGGTGAAGTAGTCCACGGTCACAATCGCATACTTTACTCCTCCCCGACCAGTTGGCATAGGTCCGATGAGATCAATTCCCCATTTGCAAAAGGGCCATGGACTGAGTATGTGGGTTAGCTCCGTAGGAGGGTCCCCGCCGACCTTGGCGTGACGCTGGCATTTGTCGTAGTCCTTGACATAGGCTGTCACATCTTTCTTGAGGGTCAGCCAGAAGTAGCCTTGCCGCAGAACCTTGTGTGCCAGGGCCTGGCCCCCCGAATAGTTTCCACATACTCCGGAGTGGACCTCGTCTAATAGGAAGGCTGCTTCTCTTTCAGTCAAGCACCGCAGTAGAGGACCTGAGAAACTACGCTTGTAGAGTGTGTCGTCAATGATAGTGTAGCAAGCCACTCTAATCCGCAACCGCCTGGCCAGCCTAGGGTTCTCCGGGGCCCTACCATCCTTCAAAAAGGAGAAAATCTCATTCCTCCACGATGGGGGGCCTAGGTTGGCAGTCGCTACCAGGGAGTGCCAGGTAGCGAGTGCCAGGCTATGGCCGACATTGCTAGTCGGTTGATCGGCACAAACTCGAGTTCTTCTATCCCTTCGCCGGGGGTGAGGCGCCCCAAGGCATCGGCCAGGTTATTCTGAGTCCGAGGTACTTGTTTTAGGGTGACCTCTAAGAAATTCTTCATTTCCGAAGTGGCGAGGTCAGCATAGCTAGTCATCCGCTCGTCCTTGGTGAGGTAGGTTCCATTGAGTTGGTTCCACGACAAGTGGGAATCGCTTCGAACTTGTAGGTAGGAAATACCCATGGCCTGGGCGTACCGGAGGCCGGTGATCAGGGCCTCATATTCAGCTTCATTGTTGGAGGCCGGGAACGAGAACCGCAGGGACTGGCAAAAGGACTCCATGGTAGGACTCAAAAGCACGAGTCCGGCCCCAGAGTGCATGTCCGTCGAGGAGCCGTCCACATAAAGTCTCCAGGGTTCTCTCTTGGAGCTGGGACACATCAACGAGGGGCTGAACTCGGCTATGAAGTCTGCTAGGGCCTGACCCTTGACGGCTAGTCGGGGCCGATAAGAGATGTCGAATTGTTCGAGCTCCACGGCCTACTTGACCAGCTGACCTAAGGCGTCAGGCTTCTGGAGGACCTGGCACAAGGGATAGTTGGTCACCACCTCGATGGAGTGCTCGAGGAAGTAGGGCCTGAGCTTCCTGGAACTCGTGACGAGCGCCAAGGCTAACGTCTCCATAGGTGTATACCGCTTCTGAGGGTCGACGAGGGACTGGCTCGTCTAATAGACCGGGTCCTGGATGTCCCTCTCGGTGCGAGTAAGGACCGAACTCATGGCGTTCGGAGACGGAGAGATAGATTGAGAGAACATCATCCGGGCGGGCTTCGACAAGAGAAGGGGTTGGACCAGGTGTCTCTTGAGCTCGTCGAAAGCTTCTTGACACTCGGGGGGTCCAACCGAAGTCTTTTCCTTTCTTCAGGGCCTCGAGAAAGGGACGTCACTTGTCTGTGGCCTTGGATACGAATCGATTCAGGGCCGCGATCCGGTCGGTGAGAATCTGGACCTCATTCACCTTGGTAGGAGGACGCAGGTTTAGCACGGCTCGGATTTTCTCCGGGTTGGCCTCAATGCCTCTGTAGTTAACCACGTAACCAAGGAATTTTTCGGACTCTACTCCAAAAGCACACTTCGTCGGATTGAGTTTTATGCGATACTCCCTCAGGACCTCAAACATTTTCCCCAGGTCCTGGATGTGGTCACTTGCTTTCACGCTCTTAACCAACATGTCATCAACGTACACCTCCATAGCACTTCCGATCTTGGCGGCAAACATCTTATTGTCCAGCGCTGGTACGTTGCCCCGGCATTCTTCAGCCTGAAGAGCATAACCTGGTAACAGTAAAGGCCTCGGTCCGTTATGAAGACCGTGTGCTCCTTGTCCGGGGGGTACATGGGGATCTGATTGTACCCTGAGTAGGCATCCATCATGCTGAGGAGCTCGTGCCCTGCCGTGGTGTCAACCATCTGATCTATCCGGGGCAAGGGGAATGAGTCTTTGGGGCTGGCTTTGTTGAGGTCGGTGAAATCTATGGACGCTCTCCAGCTGCCATTGCTCTTCTTCACAAGGACCGGGTTAGCAACCCAGGTGGGATACTTGGCTTCCCTGATGAAACCTATTTGAAGTAACTTGTCAACCTCCTTTGCCAGGGCCTCGTAGCGCTCTTGGTTCAATGGGTGCCGCCGCTGCTGCTGAGGTCGTACAGTAGGGTCAATGTTCTGTCGGTGGCAAGCCATGGATACTGGTATACCAACCCTATGGGACGGTTTCCAGGAAAAGACGTCAAACTGCCATAGAGGAACTCGACTAAAGAAGACCATGTGGGCTCAGCCAGGCTTTTCCCAATCTTCAGGACCCTCTCCGGGTGCTCGGGGTAGACCTCAATGGTGTCCAGCTCTTCCATTGGCTGTGCACTTCGATGCTTAGGTCGGTCACGTGGATCATCGAGCTCGGCCATGGAGACGGTCAGCTCTTCCGCCCGCTCACGTACAATGGGGAAGGTGACGTCGCCTGCGTGCGTGCCGCAGACTGATCCCCTCGGACCGTCGCCACCCCAGCGGGCGTGGGGAATTTCATGGCGTAGCAGTAGACGGAAGTTGAGGCCCTCAGCTCATACAGGAAGGGTCGGCCCAGAAGTGCGTTATAGTTACTGGGGAGATCCACCACTATGAAGGTGGCCATGACACCCCGCTGGTAGGATTTCTCCCCCAGCTCCACCATCATTGATATTTGCCCGACTGGCTCAGTAGCATGATCAGTTACTCCAACCACAGGGCTAAGGGGGCACGGGCTCAGGTGCCGCTCATCGAGGCCCATGTGGATTAAGGTCGGGAGGTACAACAAGTTGGCCCCGCTCCCATTGTCAATAAGTGCCCGGTGGACGTGCGTCCCGTTGAGGATCATGCTGATGACAAGGGAGTCGTGGTGAGGATCGCGGGCATGGGCAGTGTCGGCCTCCGGAAAGGTTACCTCGTCCCAAAATTCGGGAGGGGTTGAGCTTGTCCTCGCCCTCTGTGCGAAGTACTGATAATCGGTGCGGGCTTCCCTGGCCAATCTCTTGCGCTGGTTTAGCGACCTGACGAAGTGCTTGTTACCCATGACCAGCGTGTGGGCCTCATTGCGTGCCCCCGAGGGAGGTTGAGGCCATTGGCGCTCCAGTCGGCACGGCCGTGGTCGGTGATGGCGATGAACTAGGCTATTTGCGTCGGATCGTGCCTCGACCTCATTCCTCAGGTCCGGATAATTATCGGTATTATGCCGAGTTGACCTGTGATACCGGTAGTACTTCTCCTGGTTCTGGCTCGCGGAGGGGGTCCTCATCGGGGTTGGGGGTGGCAGCACCCCGCGATCCTTCACATACATTAGTACACCTTCTAGACTGGTGTTGAGGACATGGAAGGTCTAGAATCTTTGGGGAGGTGTTCGAGCTGTCTCCCTTCCACGCACTGGCTAGTGTCGAGCGCGTTGCACTTGGACCGAGCTGGTGTCTTTCTCCTTGCCTTTGTCGGGTCATGGGTCCAAGGGCTTTGCCTCCGGGTCTCCGGATGCCTCTTCAGCCCCAATGTGGCACTCGGCCCGGCTAAGGAACTCATGGTACGTCTCCGGACTGTTCTCGTGAACCGACCACCAGAACCGGGACCTATATCTGAGGATAGCCAGGGCGGCCACAAGGGCTGTTTCGTCTGACACACTGCCAATTTCTATGTATCGGTTGTTGAATCGCTCCACGTAGCCCTTCAAGGACTCATCTCTCCCATGTTTGACGTCTACGAGCCTCTGCTTTAGGGTTGACCGTAGTCGTGACCCCATGAAGGCCGCCTGGAACCGGGTCGAGAGGTCATCCCACGTCCTTATGGAGTGTGGAGGGAGTTTCTTGAACAACTTCATGGCCTTGTCCCCTAGTGTCAGCAAGAAGGCCTTGCACATGAGCCCGTCGCTGACCCCCTAAAGCTCCATGAAAGCGGCGTATCTGTCGATGTGGCCAGTTGGGTCGCTGACTCCGTCATAGTTTCCCTGTCGTGGCAGCTTGAGCTTGGCAGGAATGGGCTCAGCCTGGATCTTCAGGCTCTGTGGGGAGGCCTTCCCCACCCGGGTCAAGGGGCTTGGGGCCATCTCCCTTGCCTCTAGCTCGGCAACCCTCTTCCGCAGGAGCTCAAGCTTGGACTGCGGGGGAAGGTCATTTGCATTTTCGCCTTGTCCCTCAGTCGGCCGCTTCCGGTCGTGGCGGGGGCCGAGCCGCTCGAAGAGGCTATGAGTTCTTCCGGATGACCTAGTCTCCGACGCCTTGATCGAGTGCAGAGCGCACCGTAGTTCGTGTTGGGCGGGGACAGCGAAGTGTAAGCGGCAGCGACGCCAGCCGAGCAACGCCCTCTTGCGGTGATATGACGCCGACTCGGTGGTGTGGCGTGCGGGGGTCGCGTTGGAGCGTGGCAACGGCCTGGGTGAGGTCATCCAGTTGCTTCAAAATCTATGCCGGGGTGACATCCTGGGCGGAGTGGTGCCCTGCGCCTGAAGGTGGTATTCGGCTGGGCCGGAGGACATATTCCGTGTTGGGATCGGAAGTACTCCCGTCATCGGAGGCGAGGAATGTGCGGCTGTGGCTCATGTCTCATGGGAGGAATACTCCATGGTAGAGCTGGGACGTGTTGCTGGAATAAAAAGGGGGAGGCCCTCCTTCTAGCGCCAATTATTGATGCCGAAAATAGTATGAACTACCTACGTATCAACTTTAGTGGGTGTCGGGGGCTGATTAGCAGTAACAGGTGCGGTAAAAATGTAAGTATGTGTTTATAACCGAGCTCGAGCTAGTCCTTGATTATAGAGGATTTTTGTTTGTGAATGGCCACTAAGTGTTCTATTTATAGTGCAAGAATATGGTATGTGGTAGTAGGTCATCATTGAGGCGGCTGGACTAGTTTAAGAATAGGCATGATGATTGCTTCTGCTGCATCTGCAAACCGTCAACATTTACGGCGCTGACCTCGGAACTTACGTGCAGCCGCCTTTGCATTTATGGAAAGTGCTCTCTCAGTTGCAAGGTTGTGTCGAGTCTCAGATGACATGTGGATTGTCGTTGTTGTCGGTCACTATAGCGGTAGGATGTAGCCGTGCACCCTGGCCAAGCTGACCTCAGACCGCCCATCAGGAACTATGAAGTGGGAACAGCTCCTACTGTTTTGTTGACCTTAGCATTGAGGCCGAGTTAGGTAAGTCCTGCCGGGCCGAATTGGACTCGGGCCTGCCCTCGGTAGGGTGATTTCAGTATCAATCCGACCTCAGGTTCTGGACGCGTCGACGATGGGGCCCACGCCTCGGCAGACCTGGTTGGGCTCGTGCCACCTCATCAGGGTGCCAACAACATTCACAAATTCCCACAACTTACCTCCATTCATTCTCTCGCTTCTTTTACTTAAAAAATCGTTAAAAATCATTATAATTTATTTCTTATCACCCTTATAATTTAAAATATATATAAAAAAAAGGTTGGCGATTGGTTATTGGGCCGTGGCCTATTAGGGTAATAGGCTGTCACAAGGAAGCACAAAGGGAGTTGCATGGGCCTTGCGAAGATATATGCGTCCAGTAAATTGAGAGTGGAGGCTTGCGGCTTTATGTCAAGGACGAAATCAAGAGGGAAAGGTGACGTGAGAAAAATGAGGAGAAAAATAGGGGGGAAAATGTGAGGAGAAAATTAGAGATAGAAAAGAAAGTGTGTTGTTCTTTTTATCGTCTAATTTTTGTGTGAAGAAGTTGAGTAGGTGAGGAAAAATTGTACTGGAGCTTTTTCTTTCATCAATAAAAAGTATTCTTCTCCTGTGATTGTTGGTGGTCAGTTAAGTCACATTAATTATTGTCTTCTTAATTTTTCCTCTATTTGTGTGGGTTAATTTTGTACCGCAAATTTGGGCGGGAAATTGTTTTATTTCGCAACACGCGTGAGTGGTAACAGGGGGCACTCGAGCCAACGAGACATCTAACCTAGTAGACTGTATATACCTAGGCACGTCTCCTCCTCTGTAGTCTTCTACCAATGGACTTCTTCTAGTTTAGCAATTCCCTACATATATTAAGGGGTGTTAGGGAACCAATTTTAAAATTTTTATCACTTTTTTTATCCATTCTTTCTTTATCATAAATCAATCACATCCATAAATCTCCACCACTCAACTCCACTCATTCTCTCTCATCTTTTACATTAAGATCCATTAAAAACCTCTATAAACTATTATCTATCACCCTATAAGTAATAGTTTTGTCCTAAAGTGTGGTTGACGCATTATAGCGTGTGTTCGTGTGTACTTATTTTTGTCTAAAATTTGGATAAAAGTGGAGTGTAGTGGTGGGGACCACGAGATGTGTGGATAATAATGAGTGATGATGTGAAATGTGTGGTTGATATTGATGTTTGACTTTGACTTTTAGTAGTAGGTAATTTTTAGGTGAAAATAAGTGGAAACGAACACACGCATATATCTCTAAGATAATGAAACAAACCCATGGACTGGCTTTCAGAATTCTAGTGTTTGACATAGGTAGCCGGGGTTTTTATTATTTCAAAAAAAAAAAAAAAAAGAGAGGAGGTTCATTCTTAGTAAATTCACACAAAGAAAACAAGATCATAAGTTGTCTGAAAGTGTGGACTGCACACTTGAAGAGTTCTTCGGGTGTTACTGGTCGGCATCAGAATCTACTAAAATTTAGTTGTTTTGAGACCAATATTTTAAGTTGTTTTCCTAATGAATTAATTTTGCAAGGTTCGATGAAAGATTTTTAATCTGTTGAATAGTTCTTTAAAGATGCTCCAACCCACCGTAAGTAAGAGGTAAGTTTTATTTGATTTCGTTTAATGTACTACGAGTAGTTAATGGACTACTTCTTACTTCCAACTTCCAAATGTAATTGACAATTTAGCGCTTCTATTTAGTAGTACGAAAAATGTGCGATGCACATTATTCTGTAAACTTATTAGAGCATTCCTAGTGTAATATTGTATATTGTGCTTAAATAGTAAAAGACATCAATATTATATATAACAAAAAACTTCTTCAATGCACTAATGTTTATGTTGTATATGTAGCAAATTATTATTTAATTTTTAGAAAAAACAAAGCGAGAAATAAAATGATTGGATAGTGAGCTTTAAATTAGTTGTAGACATTATCAAGTGCAATGTCCAAAGTTAGACCTTATTCTTGACAACGTCTGATATTTAATGTACCACACAATCAACTTTTTATCATTTGTCAAAAAATTTTCCCTTGACATTGTTGCATTGGAGATGTTCTTATTGTGAAAATACTTCTAATTTGCATATTTAATTACTTATAATTCAAAAAAAGAAATAAAATAAATGCAACTAAAATATAATGATATTATCCAAGGGGATTGGCCTAGTTGAAAATATACTCCCTTATCAGGTGATTGGCTCAGGTTTGAGATACCATCTCACCCCTATGATCCGTACATTGTTGTAAAAAATATATATATAATGACATTTTTAAACACTACGCAAATATTATCTATTATATGTAACATCTCGGTGCATATGATCATTACAATATGTGGCTCTTTCTTGATACTTTTTGGTGATTCTATAGCGACTAACAATTTAAAGAAGATCAAGGACAACATATCATGAATGATGAATGAAATTATATTCGAAAATTCTGCCTTAAACTAAGTAATATATTTTCTACATAATCATCCTGTGTTGAGCATCCCATGACATTTATGCTTATGGAGAAACATTGCGCATAAGAAGATAAAATTACCCTCAATAATGAAACCATTATTAATATAATAAAAGAATATAGACTAAATAAAGAACATTTAGTTTTATTACAAAAAAATACGATTGAAGTTAAATTTATCAAATGCCTTAGATAAATAATGAGATTATATATTGTAATAATTTGACTCAATTCATCAAACAATTTCTCCTCGGGAATTATCTTTTGTGAAGATAGTAAAACCATTTTTCGTCTCTGATTGTTTAATTATCTCCTTACTATTAACTGCTAAAGACTAACATGGAAACAATGGAATAAACACCAAAAAATCTTGACTTTTTTCCTAATCGATTATTTATTTATTTATTTATTGGGAGAACTTCATTTTTATGTATAACTACTACTAAGCATTTAGTGTAAGAAGGCATTTAGTTGATCATTGTAGTATTTATTCGAGTTATAAGATTCCCTTCACCTCTGTGGGTTGTTTTTTTTTTTTTTTTCAAAATGAAAGATAATGAAAATCTTGTACATACGGACATTAATACTTGATTTAAAATAAACTTCATTCTCTAATAACAATCTACAATCTAAATATTAAAAGTTTCCTCTTTTTCTTAAAAAACTAATCCCATAAAGTAAAAAATATTTTGTTGATGTCGAAACCAGTAAGGACCAATTAATTATCAACTGAGGTAAGTTTTAGGACCTGGTTGGTAGTAACTGAAGAAGTAAAGAAGGAAAGAACGTAAGTGTATTTATGTCCGAGCTAGTCCTTGATTACAGAGGATTTTCGTGTGTACAAATGATCACTAAGTGCTCTATTTATAGTGCAAGAAAGAGGTTTGCGGCCGCAGGTCATCATGAGGCAACGACACGAGCGCCAAAGTAGACGTGATGATTGCACCTGCAGCGCCTGCAAGCCGTCTTGCATTTAAGGCGTTGACCTCGGCATTTGGGTGCAGCCGTCTCCGCATTAATGGCGAAAAGATACTCTGTCGGTTGCAGGTGGTGTCAGGTGACACGTGGGTTGTCCTTGTTGTCGGCTACTGTAGCGAGCGGGACTGGTCACACACCATGATCCGAGCTGACCTCGGACCCTCTGTCGGAAACTGACGACGTGAATCTTCCCTGAAATGGGCGACCTGGGACATGGACCGAGCTAGATAGGAAGTCCGAGCTGAACTGGGACCCAATACCTATTCTCCAGTGGGGTGAATTCCAGGGTCAATCCGAACTGGGACACAAGACACGTGGTCGGCCGACCTGGTGCCCATACATGCCAGCGAGCCCAAATTGTATAGAGGACCTGGGCTGAGTGAGTGCCACATCACCAGGGTGCCAACAATTGTCCCCAGCGTGAATGCCGACCCTGGTCAGGGTTGACGCTTAGCCGGTTTGGGCTGGCACATGCGTGGCACGTGGGTATGAAACCGGACCACGTGTCGGCCCACCGTTGGAGGAGGTCACGTCTTTTCAACTTCCAATGCCTTTGCCTATACATACCCCCTCATTTCCCCAGTTTTCACTTTTCCGCTCTTCATACTTGTCAAAAATTCTCTCTCGAGCTCAAGCCAAGTTCGGATCCGTCCTAACCTTCAGTTCGAGACCGACCTAATCTTCAGGTATATTCCGGACTCAAAACTTGTAAATTCCAAAATTTCATCAAACTCAGAGGAAGTGTACGACTACGACATGGGGAACCAATCTCCTGGACCCTCCCCCTCTCCTCACAGAGAGAACTCCCCGAGCGTCAAGGAAGTCCTGGAAGCTGTGCCACTGCAAACTGTCAGGGCTACGGTAGAGTCCGCCGAGCTCGCGTCTGAGGTGGGCACCTCCTACCCATCCGAGCCGCTCTCCCCCCAGCCGACCTTCCTCAGGAGGCGGAAGAAGAAACCAGCCAGGCGTGACCTGACGAAGCCGTGGGGCTGCTCTCAGTTCCCATCGGCTGTGACCGAGGAGATGCTGAGTTCGTGGCATTTCCAGTATCAGGTTTCACCTCGGGTGAAGTTCATAGTACCCGAGGCCGACGAGCGGGCTGACCTCCCACCAGCTAGGCAGGTGGCTGTGAACCACGCCATGCTGGAGTCTGGAGTGAGGCTGCCGTTCCCCAGGGCGGTGAAGCAGTTCCTAGGTGCGTGGGGAGTGGCGCCTACTCAGCTTACCCCCAATACGTGGAAGACCGTCCTGGCGATGCTAGTGCCGTGGCATCGGGCCAGGCTCAGCGGGTTGACGGTGTGGGAGTTCAACCACCTATACACCTTCAAGTCGGACGGACAGCACTCGGGCTGGTATTACTGCTCAATCCGGCCGAACTCGGGGGGTGCCTTCGTCACGGGGCTTCCAGACTCAGTCAAGAGCTGGAAGTAGAACTGGTTCTGGGCGGAGGGGTGCCCAGTCAGTCCGGACGACAGGGAGGGGGAGGTCGCGATCCCTGTGAACTATCACGACCTTGGTAAGCATCCTTCCGACCTCGATGTTATATTATTTCGAACTGAACCAACTCATTTTTCCTTTGCAGACTTCAAGGAGGCCAGCCCGTTAGAAGGCTGGACTGAGCATGCTGCCATCGCGAGGTTGATCCCAGATCGTGACTGGCGCTCCCTCCTAACCGAGGATAATTTATTCAACTCCCGGCTCTCGGGAGCTCGGCCCCCAACGATCTTCTTCTACCTCAGGTAATCGCTCCAACTTCCTCATACCATTGCTTGCCCGACCTCGCCTACATTTTATGCTAACTGACCGTCTTCGAACTCGCAGCTCACTCATCCTCCCAACCAACCATGCGAGGCCATCAGACTTCCCAGCCCGCAGCGAAGAGAGCCCGTATTGAGGCCTCGCCGACCTCGAGGCCAACTGAAACCCGACCTGTGGGCTCAGCCAGTGCCTCTGTCCTTCATCCCAAGCACGGGGTCGGGAATGGGCTTATGAAAGCCGCGAGGCCGACTGAGTCCGGGGGTGCCGCCCAGAGTGCGGAGGAGGGGGGCCTGCCCTACCTCGGTACTTTGGAGACCCAGGAGGAGGCCTACTCCAGGAACAAGGGGGTGCTGCCGAAGCCACTCCGCGATTTTTATCTGTCCAACTCACCGGTCTGGACCATGAGCCCTTCGGTCATGCCGATCTCGGCGGATAACGCCACCGTGGCGATAGGGAGGTCCTGGACCCTGACCAGAGCAATACATCGAGGATGGGATGCGAGGACAATACCCTCTCGGGCGGCGGTCCCATCAGAGCCTAGCCACGATCCACCGCTCAGCCGGGAGCAATCGAGAGCCACCATCAGAGAGGCGCAAGGGGGCCTCAAGGAGAGTGACTTCGACCCAGTGGAGGCCAAGGCGGTCGCGGTTGAAGCCCTCTCCCGAGGATGAAGGAGGCCCGGTGGGCCAAGGAAGGGCCAAGGAGCTCGAGGACGCCCGGAAGGCCCACACCGCCTAAGTCGAGTCGCTCCGAGCCGAGCTAGAGGCCGCAAAGAGCTCCCAGATCCCCAACCCTTCTTTGTCGAAGGGCGAGATCATCGAGGAGTATAAGAGGTCGGAGGAGTACACGTCCGAGCTCAACTTCGTCTTCGTCAATGCGGCCGAGGACGTCATGGCTGGCATAACAGAGAAGCGGCCTGACTGGGACATCGGGTTTCTGGCTGATGAGGTCAAGCGGCTTATGGCGGAGTACGGGCTGCCGGAGCAAGGACCCGAGGACGGCCAATGATCCGACCTCATTAGTTTTCCTGCTATTGCATTGTTTTTTTGTAATGACATTTCCGAGCTCGTCCATGTCGGGCTCGGCTAGATTTATGTTTGATGAATGCAATTTAAGTTCAGCTCGTCTCTTCTTTTTCCTTATATTGTGCGATTATTAAACAGCTCGCGATGTATGTGTGCATGCTTCGTTTATTTTACCCGTACCTGAAGTCCCGTACCTGAAGTCCGGACACTTCATTAGGTCATCCCCACGCTGGGGTCATAGGAGAACTAAAACTTAATAATTTAACAAGTATTTCCTCCCACCCCCGTGGATTCGTGTCTAGACCGTACCTCGTGGAGTCGGCCTTAAATCGGCGGACGGATCACGCAGGGTGGGCCTAAGAGACCGATCTTTTGACTCACTCTTTCTGAAGTTCAAGTATTAAGCTCGGTCAGGAAAACATGGTTTAAGGTCGGCTGATAAAAAGGAGTTAGGTCCGCGATTCTTTGTTGGTGGTTTGGCAGCGGGTGCTCTTTGGTGTCGATCTGTCCCAGGCCGGACCACTTCGGTCGGCCATTTCAGGGGGTGGGTTCGCCGTGACGAACCTAGGTCTTTTTTTTTTGTTTGGATGCCACCTTGGTCGATCTGTCCCTAGGCCGGACCGCTTAGGTCGGCCATTTCAGGGGGTGGGTCCGCCGTAGAGGACCTAGGTCGTTTTTTTTTTATTTTGTTTGGATGCCACCTTGGTGGATCTGTCCCCAGTCCGGACCGCTTAGGTCGGCCATTTCAGGGGGTGGGTCCTCCGTGGCGGACCTAGGTCTTTTTTTTTTATTTTGTTTGAATGCCATCTTGGTGGATCTGTCCCCAGTCCGAACCGCTTAGGTCGGCCATTTCAGGGGGTGGGTCCGCCGTGGCGGACCTAAATGTGATTAAATCTTGAACAAAGAATTAAAGCAGCAGTTCAAAACTTCCATTCATTCTTGAAGTAGAGATATTGCAACTGATTTTCAACATTTACAACTTCGTAGCTCCTGGAAATATTTCTTCAGGCGCTCAACGTTCCAGGGGTGGCGGAGCTCAACTCCTTCGGCGGTTCAAAGCGATGGAAGCCGTTGCCAGAGGGCTCTTAGGACTACGAAGGGTCCCTCCCACTTCTCGGCTAGGGCTCCTGCTGCCTGATCTCGGGTCGCAAGGAAGACCTTTCTAAGTACCAGTTCTCCGACCTGGAAGCTTCGTCTCTTGACTTTCTGGTTGAAGTACCGAGCACTGCAGTGCTTGTATAGCTCCGTCCGCAGGTCGACTTCAATTCGCTCCTCTTCCAGCAGGTCAACCTCGAGCATAAGTTCCTGGTCATTTGTGTGCTCAGAGAAGTACCGAGTTCGGAAGGAGGGCAACTCGACCTCGGCCGGTATCACAGCGTCGACCCCATGTGCCAATGCGAAGGGGTTTCTGCAGTGCAGTTACGGATGTCGTCCGGTAGGACCATAGGACGGCCGGGAGCTCATCTGCCCATCCTCCCTTCAGTTCTTCCAATCGGGTCTTGAGTGTGTGCTTGATGATCTTGTTGACTGCTTCCACCTGGCCGTTGGACTGGGGGTGGTTCGACGTGGAGTAGTGCTTCTTGATTCCCAGGTCCTCGCAGAAAGACTTCAACCTACGGTTGTCGAATTGTCGGCCATTGTCGGTTACAATGGACTCGGGTATTCCGAATCGGCATATGATTGCCCTCCAGATGAAGTCGGTCGTTTTCTGTTCCGTGATCCGAGCCAGGGCCTCAGCTTCCGCCCACTTGGTGAAGTAGTCCACGGCTACTATAGCATATTTCACTCCTCCACGACAAGTTGGCATAGGTCCTATGAGGTCAATTCCCCATTTGCAGAAGGGCCATGGGCTGAGCACATGAGTTTGTTCATTGGAGGGCCCGCCCGACACGGGAGTGGCGGCACTTGTCACGGCGCTGGCGTGGCGATGGAATCTTTCTTGAGGGTTGGCCAGGAGTAGCCTTGCCTCAGGACCTTGTGTGCCAGGGCTTGACCACCAGGGTGGTTTCCACATGTTCCGGAGTGGACCTCGTCGAGTAAAAAGCCCGTTTCTCTCTCAGTCAAGCACCGTAACAGAGGGCCTGGGAAGCTGCGTTTGTAGAGCATGTTGTTGATGATTGTGTAGCGAGCGGCCTTGATGCGCAATTGCCTGGCCAGTTTGGGGTCCTCCGAGGCCCTACCATCCTTTAAAAAGGAGAAATTTTGGTCCATCCACGAAGGGGGGCCCAGGTCTACGGCCGCCACATGGGAGGGCTTGGCTATGGCCGACCTCGTCAGCCAGGTTGTTCTGAGTCCGAGGGATTTGTCGAAGGACGACTTCCTCGAAATTCATTATTTCAGCGATGGAAAGGTCGGCGTAGCTAGTCATCCGCTCGTCCTTAGCAAGGTAGGTGCCGTTGAGTTGGTTGACGACGAGCTGGGAGTCTCTCCGGACTTGGAGGTGGGAGACACCCATGGCTCGGGTGTACCTGAGGCTTGTGATCAGGGCCTCGTATTCAGTCTCATTATTGGAGGCTGGAAACGAGAACCGCAGGGACTGGCAGAAAGATTCCAAGGAGGGGCTCAGGAGCACGAGCCCGGCTCCAGAGTGTACGTCCGTCGATGAGCCGTCTACATAGAGCGTCCAGGCCTTGACCTTGGTACTGGGACTCGACAACGGGGGGCTGAACTCGGCAATGAAATCCGCCAGGGCCTGACCCTTTATTGCGAGTCTAGGTCGGTACGAGATGTCGAATTGTCCGAGCTCCACTGCCCCTTTGACCAACCGACCTGACGAGTACGGCTTCTGGAGCACCTGCCGCAAGGGGTAGTTAGTCACCACTTCGATGGGGTGCTCAAGGAAATAAGGTCGAAGCTTTCTGAAACTGGTGACTAGCGCGAGGGCTAACTTTTCCATCGGCGTGTAACGCTTCTGAGGGTCGACGAAGGACTTGGCTCGTGTAATAGACCGGGTATTGGATGTCCCCCTCGACACTAGTAAGGACTGAACTCGCGGCATGTTCGGAGACGGCGAGGTAAATGGAGAGGACATCTTCTGCCTTGGGCTTCGACTGGAGAGGAGGTTGAGCTAGGTGTCTCTTGAGCTCCTCGAAAGCTCCTTGGCACTCGGGGGTCCATCCAAAGTCCTTCCCTTTCTTCAGGGCCTCGAGAAAGGGGCGGCACCTGTCCGTGGCCTTGGACACGAATCGGTTCAGGGCCGCTATCCGGCCGGTGAGACTCTGGACCTCTTTAACCCTGGTGGGAGGTCTCAGGTTCAACACGGCCCAAATCTTCTCAGGATTTGCCTCAATGCCTCTCGAGCTCACCACATAGCCGAGGAATTTTCCGGACTCAACCCCAAAGGCGCACTTTGCCGGGTTCAGCTTCATTTGATACTCTCTCAGGACCTGGAACATGTTGCCCAGGTGCTGGATCTGGTCAGCGGCCCTCACGCTTTTTACCCACATGTCGTCGACATATACTTCCATGGTAATCCCGATCTGGGAGGCAAACATCTTGTTGACCAGGCGCTGGTAGGTTGCCCAAGCGTTCTTCAACCCGAAGGGCTTGACCTGGTAACAGCAAAGGCCTCGGTCTGTTATGAAGGCCGTGTGCTCTTGATCTGGGGATACATACGGATCTGGTTATATCCCGAGTACGCGTCCATCATACTGAGGAGCTCGTGCCCAGCCGTTGTGTCTACCATCTGATCTATTCGAGGTAGGGGGAACGAGTCCTTGGGGCTGGCCTTGTTGAGATCAGTAAAATCAATGCAGACTCTCCAGCTACCATTGTTCTTCTTGACGAGGACTGGGTTCGCAACCCAGGTGGGGTATTTGGCTTCCCTGATGAATCCAATCTGAAGTAGCTTATCCACTTCCTTCGCCAGGGCCTCATAGCGCTCCTGATTCATCGGACGTCGTCGCTGCTGCCGAGGTCTCACCGCGGGGTAGATGTTTAGCCGGTGGCAAGCTACTGATGCAGGTATGCCGACCATATGTGAGGGTTCCCAAGCAAAGACGTCGGAACTGCCGCGGAGGAATTCGACCAGGGCGGAGCGCATAAGCTCAGCCAATCCCTTCTCGATCTTCAGGACCCTTCCTGGGTGCTCGGCATCGACCTTGATGGTGTTCAGCTCTTCCATCGGTTGTGCACTTCGATCCTCAGGTCGGCTTTGAGGGTCGTCGAGCTCGGCCATGGCGACGGTCAGCCCCCCGGGTCGTTCGTGGACAGCGGGCCGGGTGACGTCGCACCGACGGGCTGCGGCCTGATCCCCCCGGACTGTCGCTACCCCTGCTGGAGTGGGGAACTTCATGGCATAGTGGTAAATGGAGGTCGAGGCCCTGAGCTTGTACAGGAGGGGCCAACCTAGAAGGGCATTGTAATTGCCTGGGAGGTCTACCACAACGAAGGTGGCCATGACGGCCCATACGCATCAATTTTCCCCTAGCTCCACCAACATCTGTATCTGCCCGACTGGATCCGTAGCATGACCAGTCACTCCAACCACAAGGCCAAGGGGGCACGGGCTCAGGTGCCGCTCATCGAGGCCCATGTGGAGTAAGGTCCGGAGGTATAGCAAGTTGACTCCGCTCCCATTGTCGATAAGTGTCCGATGTACGTGCGTACCGTTGAGGACCATGCTGATGACAAGGGCGTCTTGGTGAGGGTAGCGGACTTGAGCTGCGTCGGCCTCCGTAAAGGTGATCCCTTCCTGAGGTTCAAACGAGTGGAGCTGGTCTTGGTCCTCTGCGCGGAGTACTGATAGTCAGTGCAGGCCTCTCTCGCCAACCTCTTGCTCTGGTTCCGCGACCCGACAAAGTGTTGGTTTCCCATGACCAACGTGTGGACCTCGTTCCGTGGCCCCGTGGGGGGTTGAGCCCGGTGGGAACCCCCCGGCTGAGGTCGGCCGTGGTGGGGTGGTGGGGCCACGAACTCGCGAAGCTGTCCTCGCCGGATCAGGCCCTGGACTTCATTCTTCAAGTCCCGACAGCTGTCGGTGTCATTTCCAGCTGACCTGTGGTAACGGCAGTATCTCTCCTGGTTCTGGCTCGAAGAGGGGGTCCTCATCGGAGTCGTGGGTGGCAAGACCCCCCGATCCTTTACGTGCATCAGTACGCCCTCGAGGCTGGTGTTGAGAACATGGAAGGTCTGGAACCTCTGGGGGGTGGTCGAGCCGCCTCTCGCCCGCGCTGTGGCAGGTGCTGAGCGCGTGGCGCTTGGGTCGAGTTGGTGTCTTTCTCCTTGCCTTTCTCGGGTCGGGGGTCCTGGGGCTTCGCCTCGGGGTCACCGGATGCCTCCTCAGCTCCGATGTGGCTCTCAGCTCGGCTGAGGAACTCATGGTATGTCTCTGGACTGTTCTCATGAATCGACCACTAGAATCTGGACCTGTACCTGAGGCCGGCCAAGGCTCCCACCATGGCAGTTTCATTTGACACACTGCTGATTTCTATGTATCGGGTGTTGAACCGCTCCACGTAGCTCTTCAGGGACTCGTCCCTCCCTTGCTTGACGTCTACTAGCCTTTGCTTTGGGGTCGACCTCAGCCGGGACCCCATAAAAGCTGCTTGGAACCTGGCCGCGAGGTCCCCCCACGTCTTTATAGAATGTAGCGGGAGTTTCTTAAACCACTTCATGGCCTTATCCCCTAGTGTCAGCGGGAAGGCCTTGAATATGAGTTCGTCACTCACCCCCTGTAACTCCATGAAGGCGGCGTACCGATCGACGTGGCCCATCGGATCACTGACTCCGTCGCAGTTCCCCTGTTGAGGTAGCTTCAATTTGGCAGGCATGGGCTCGGCTTGGATCTTCAGGCTCAGCGGGGAGGCCTTTCCCACCCGGGTCGAGGGGCTAGGGGCTACCTCCCTCGCTTCTAGCTCGGTCACCCTCTTCCGCAAGAGCTCGAGCTCGGACTGCGCGGGTGGGTCGTTCGGACTTTCGCCCTGCCCCTCGGGTCGCCGCCTACGGTCGTGATGGGGGACGAGCTGATCGAAGACGCTGTGAGTTCTTCCGGACGACCTAGGCTCCGAAGAGTCGGGGTCTCAGCGCTTGGCGATGTTGGGGCGGGGCGGCCCGGCGCGGCGGCGTTGAATGTGGCGAGATGAGCGTCATTTCTAGGTGATATGGACGTTGGACTGGCGGCGCTTGTGAAGTCGCTGGGCGTTAGCGGCTGGCGAGGTCATCCAGTCGCTTTAGGATCTGCGCCGGGGTCACATCCAGGGTGGAGTGCTGCCCCGCGCCTGAGGGCGGTTCTCTTGGGACGTACTCCGTCCTGGGGTCGAAAGTGCTCCCGCCCGTAGAGACATAGGATGCGCCATGCGGCTCATGTTCAGGGGGAATATTCGTGGTAGAGGCTGGGATGTCTTCTTTGAAATGAAAGGGGAGGCCCTTTCCTCTAGCGCCAATTGTTGATGTCGAAATCGATGGGACCAATTATTTATCAAGCGAGGTGAGTGTTAGGACCTGGTTGGTAATAGTTGAAGAAGTAAAGAAGTAAGAAGAACGTAAGTGTATTTATGTCAGAGCTAGTCCTTGATTCTGAAGGATTTTTCGTGTGTACAAATGATCACTAAGTGCTCTATTTATAGTGCAAGAAAGAGGTATGCGACAAGTCATCATGAGGCAACGATCTGGCCAGCGCCAGGCGTGATGATTGCACTGCGGCGCTGCAAGCCGTCTTGCATTTAAGGCGTTGACCTCGGAATTTGGGTGCGGCCGTCTCCGCATTAATGGCGAAAAGATACTCTGTCGGTTGCAGGTGGTGTCGAGTGTCGAGTGTCGGGTGACACATGGGTTGTCCTTGTTGTCGACTCTTTGTAGCGGCGGCGGGTGGTCACACACCATGATCCGAGTGACCTCGGACCCTCTGTCGAAGCGGCGGCGGGAATCTTCCACTGAAATGGCCGACCTGGGGCGTGGACCGAGCTAGATAGGAAGTCAGAGCTAAGCGGGACCCAATACCTATTCTCCAGTGGGGTGAATTCCAGGGCCAATCCGAACTGGGACACAAGACACGTGGTCGGCCGACCTAGTGCCCATACACGCCAGCGAGCCCAAATTGTATAGAGGACCTGGGCTGAGTGAATGCCACGTCACCAGGGTGCCAACATATTTATATGACGCAACTTATACTGATGGCTTAAAATTTCAATATCTCTGGGAGTTCGCATTTTTTCCTTCTTTGTGAAGGTACTTAGTTTTAAATTTCCTTTGCGTCACTTGAATGAATATATATTTGATAATTGAAAGTTTGGAATTGATAATAAAATATCATGAGTTTTTCCTTTTTTTTTTTTGGAATGTAAGAGATCATGAGTTTTGGAAAATTAAAAGTCAGACTATCATAAAAGCATATCATAAGTACAATTTTGAGGGTATTAAGATCCCAAAATGTTTATTTTTTCGAAACAAGATCCCAAATTGTTATAGTAAAGTAGAGATAGTAGCTGATTTTACTATACAATTTTGTTATATTCATATTAAATTTCTTCAAATTAAGTTTACTTTTTCTCTTTACTCTTTTTAATTTAATAATTCATATGTTAATTTGATAATCACTTAGACAATAAATATTTAAAGATGAAGACTGCTTTTTTTTTTTTTTTTACACTTAAACACTATCTCTGTCCAACAAAGATAATCCCATATAATATTATTGTTCGTCCCAAAAAATAGTCCATGAGCATGTCTTTAATTTTTAATTTTCATAAATGTCTCTCATTAATATTCTTTGATATTATTGCACATCAATTACCTATGCATAAAAATTAATAATAAATTAGGATGTATAGGAAAAAAATTTAATATTTCAACTAAATAAACTACCATTTTCTTAATCTGTTTGAAAATAACTGTATCATTATTTTTGTGGGATGGAGGGAGTAAAATTTAGGAGGAGAAATGCATGTCATTGTTGGCAGCTGCTTTTTCTGCAATTTTGACAACAACGGGGGTGTTCGACCACAAGGGGTCGAACACCCACAAAAAATATTTTCTTTTCCCTCTTTTTTGTTTCTGCCGGTGCAGAATGGCCCTTTGGTTGTTCGGTCAATTCTAGCAGTAAAAAAAAAGGGCGTGTTTAGAAGAGTTGAAATTGTCATTTTATTTTAAAATTTAAAAAACGGGTTGTATTCAGCAAAGAAGGAGAGTACATTTAGCCTCACCCTAAAATTTATGGGTGGGACTATTCACACTCCAAAGTTTACTAAGCACACCCCAATAAATTTAGGACAAAAATACCTGCAACTGAAATGATGGAAATACTCTTCTTACAATTTCAAAAAAAAAAAAAAGCCACCACCCCACCCTATACATTTCCTCTCTACTTTTCTAAACACACCACAAACACTACTCAACACCTAACCTCAACTCTCGCAAATATTTTCTGTCTAAATCTACCTCTATAATCACAATGGATGATGAAAATGCATTCCTTAATCGAAATACTTTCCTAGAAAATCGCATTTTTGTCAATGTGGTCATTTTTTTAGCAAACTCCATTTGGTCAACATTGGTTGAACACCCTGAAGTCCATGCGGCCTATCTCGGCCAAATTGGTTGGCCGAACGACTCACGGCTATTCTGTCCAACTCTACCCAAATTGCCCAATTTTCGACGCCAAGGCGAAAAAAAGGCCAATCATGTGCTATAACAACTATCAACTCTAGTTTTGAGAATTTGCTTAAAAATGGCACAAAGAGGAGCAAAACAAAAACCATTTCCTCGCGAAGTTCGTTCAAGAAGTTGACCGAAATTGATGAGGATGTTCGCTCAATTTTTTGACTGATTTTGAAAGAGCTTGTATGCGTGAATGCATATGCATATAATTCACTGGTCTAGGGTGGGGGTGGGCTGGGTGGACTTTATTTCTTATTATTTTTTGAAGGAAATGGTAAAATTGGTAAGTGGGTGGGGAGTGTTTAGCAATCAAAGATTTTTAAATTGTGATTGGGGTGCGTTTAGTAAACTTTGGGGGTGTGAATGGTCCTACACAAAATTTATTTCCTTCTCATCTTTTACAATCAGTAATCAATCAAAGTTAAAATTAGTTGTCCCTTTTTTCGGTCCCCCTTGTTGTTCAGCCAATAACATTTATGACATGTGTTTTAAAATTTACATGTTAGTATTTTATTTGTTGGGCAGGAAAAGGGGACAACTGATTTTATCTCCAGTAATCAAGGCATATACATGCTTGCTAGTTGCTTCTTCTAGTTCCTGTTCCCTGTTTCATCTTTAGCGGTAACATGATTCTCCCCGTAATTGGATTATCTTACAACTGTATCCAAATTCACCTGTTAACAAGACACGATGGAGAACACAATATGGGAGCAAAAAATCAATGTGCTAACTGACATCTTAACCAATCCCTCAACCAAACCACCCCGATATTCCCAATTCTTTGTCCCCACACAACTCCCATGCTACCTCAATTGGGATTACCCACTGCTCCTCTGCCGCTACTCGCTGCCACTCCACTTAAAGTGGGTTTTGTCCCAATTAGTTAAAAGGGCGTCGAGATTTGGGTTCTTTCATACTTCTTGGAGATCTAAGTATCCATTTTAGCAGCCGCTGCCGCTGGCCAAGGGAGTGGAGGAAGCACGGTGGGGTAAAGAAGAAAGGAAACAGTATGGGTGGAAAAGATTGAGAAGGAAATGCCTTGGGATTAATGTTCACCCTCTGATCCCAATACTACTTCCTAATTTCTTTTTGTTTTGGGATCCCATTACTCTTGACGATAATTGAATTATCGAGATTTGTGTAAACTATTTGATTTCTGTGGATAAATGTAGATGACACTTGAAAATTGAAATCATCTATATTAGTTGTGTAACACCGCTTGATCGTCGGCATCGTACTAGAAAGGCGTTACACAACGTGGCGTCACCGAGCTAACACGTTTACAAGCGTTTCGAAAACCCCAAAGCGATAATTTGCATATATATATCTAGCGTGATAGCTCCAAAAGTTATATTACAAAGAGATTGCAAAGAGTGCTTTTGTATACACATGACCCCAAAATCTTTTTCCTTCCCGGTTTCTGCGTCGGCGAGCTCGCAGCGTGAAGGATCAGCGCCACCTCCCGCCTCCTACTCACGGCATCATCTAAAACATAAGAAAGAATACACGTGAGTCATAAAGACTCGATGGGAAGAGACACAATGCACATGAACATCACATATCGCCAGGGCCCATTGCGAACCATGTGTTAGCATTGGCGCCATTTTAAACATTTGGCCGGCCTCGTAACATCATCGGGCGTAGGTCCCCGTGAAGGCCATACTATCGGTTATTGGGGCGTAGGTCCCCCATTCGACCGACGTATCATTCGTTGGGCGTGGGTCCCCATATTTGGCCGAAAACATAACATTAACGCAACACATGATAGGCAATCCAATCCAATCACGCATGACATATGAGTACACATGGACGAGACATTCATAGCATAGCATTTGGCAACAACATAAGCATATCATGAACTAAGGTTAGGAAGCACCTAACCCTAGGAAATCCCCCTAACAAGCTAACCATGTCCTACTTCACCAAAACTAGGAAAGTAGCCAAAAACTTGCATACATAGCTATCTAAGGATCATTCATGTTTCCACTTACCTCCTACATAGATATTCTATCTCAAACCTACCTCAAAGGACAAGAAACCAAGCTAGGAGATTGGTTGGATGATTCCTCTTCTCCCTTCCCTCTTCTCTTCCTTCCTTCCTCTTGCTTCCAAGATAGTAACTAGGATTGGAGCAATGATCCACAAGCCAAATACCAAGCCAAAGTCTTAAAATCACTCTTGAACTTCTTCTCTAGGGTTTTGGGGAGTTGGGGGTCGAAAATGATGGAAAAACCCCAAGCCAACGTGTTAAAACCCAATCCAGCAGTTTACCCGACTTAAAATTACAGTAGTAACTCTATCTTTTCTGGTAGTAACTCCCAAATTCTGACCGTAACCCATGAAACTACGGTCGTAACATACGATCTGACGTACTCAAAGAACATCTGACCAGTAATAAAGTCTCTGTAAATCCATGCATCTCACCCTCCAATAATTACGTGTAATACATAACCACCTACGGCCGTATCTCCAAATCATCTGACCGTAATTACCTCTCTGTAAATTTTGGCACATTTCCTCATTCCACAAATTACGGTAGTAACTATCGTGCGTCAGTAAACTTCGATCTGCGAGAATTTTGTAGCGGCCCGGGTTAGCGCTCGGGAGGCCGTTCGACACTTAATACCATACATAGCATCACCACGAAGTCACCAGGGTCCAAACACATATTCACCACCTCACGATCATACATAACATCATAAATCACATGCATAAGCGGACCGGGATATTACAATCTACCCCCTTAAATAAATTTAGTCCACTGAAATTGTTACTGTAAAGAGTTACGGATAATGATTCCTCATATCATCTTCGTTCCCATGTTTCTTCTTCCACGGTTGCGCTCCTCCATAGGACACAAACCAACGGTATCTGTTTGCCTATAGCTGTTTCTCGCTCCGAGCAATAATTTGCACTAGTTTCTCCTCAAATGACAAATCCGGTTGAATGTCAAGTGGAGGATCCGGTAACACATGAGATGGATCTGGTAGATACTTCCTCAGAGTCGAGACATGGAATACATTATGGATACGGTCCATATGCATGGGTAACTGCAACCGATATGCCACCTCCCCGATTCTCTCAAGAATCTCATACGGGCTAATATATCGGGGTGTCAATTTCCCTCGTTTACCAAATCAAAGAAGTCGTTTGATAGGGGAAATTGAATAAAGACCTTTTCACCGACTTGAATTCAAGTGGGCCAGGCAGTATCGACATAACTTTTTAGCGATCCTATGAAGCTTTCATTCGGCCTTTAATCTTCTCGACGCGAAATCATATCTTGGATCATTTAGACGCATATCCTTCATCTCGCCGATCTCGTCCCAATGTAACGGTGACCTACACTTTCGTCCATACTGACGCTTAAATGCGGGGGCATCCCAATGGAAGTATGGTGGATTGTTGTGCATAAATTCAATCAGCAGTAACGATCCCAAACTGCGAAAATTCAAGGCACAAGAACGCGACATATCTTCTAACGTTTGGATCGTCCTCTCAGATTGTCCATCCGTTTGGGGATGAAAGCCGTCTTGAATTGAAGTTTCGTCCCTAACACCAACCGCAACTCCTTCGGAAATGAGATAAGTACCTCGGGTCACGATCCGAAGTAATTGTAGCCGCACGCCATGTAAGAACAATCTCTTGTACATAGAGTCGAGCTATGCTCCATCTTAAACGTCATATTGATAGGTAAGAAATGGCGGACTTTGTGAGTCGATCGCGATAACCCATATAGCATCACACCCTTTACTGCGTCAGTGGAAACCCACTCACGAAGTCCATCGTGATGTCATTCCATTTCCATTAAAGGAATTGGAAGTGGTTGGAAGTTCTGTTGGTCTCTCGATGTTAGGCTTTCACTTGTTGGCAAATCAAACACTTTGCCACAAATGTTCCGATGTCTCGTTTCATTAGGGCCACCAATAAAGCATTGAATCTCCCTATACATCTTGGTGGAAGTAGGGATAAAGTGTATCTGGCGTCATATGTGCCTCGTCACAAATCTCTCGTCGGAGACTATCGGTCATCGGGACATAATCTGGTCTTTGTATTTGGGAATCCATTGTACTTGATAATCGGTCTTGGCTTCTCAATAAGTCGTTTCTTCCTTTGATTGCCCAATCGCCGGTTTCTGCCCATCCTTAATCGGATCCAACAACGTCGTCGAAAAGTCATAACAGCCAATCGGGCTTCTTCTTGTTCGGGATCTCTAAATCTAACTTCTCCACCTCTCGTTGCGACTCTAAATTGATACGTTTAGCTCTTTCGACTTAAAGCATCGGCTACCACATTGGCTTTCCAGGGATGGTATTGAATCGAACAATCATTATCCTTCACCAACTCACAACCAACGGCGTTGGCGCATGTTGAGATCTTTACGGGTGAAAGTACTTCAAACTCTTATGATCCGTATAAATCTCACATTTCACCCCATAAAGATAGTGTCTCCAAATTTTCAGCATAAATCACGATGTGACTAGCTCCAAATGCGTCGTAGGATAATTACGCTCATAACTCTTGATTGGCGGGAAGCATACGCAATCACTTTCTCATTACGCATCACTACACAACCGAGTCCTTGATAAGAAGCATCAGCATGGCGTAAACACACTACGCCATCCGGGATTGCTAACTGCTGGCGGTGCCGTTGTGAGGCGAGTCTTCAACTGCTGAAAACTATGTTCACACTCGTCGAGTCACCAGGAAAAGGTCCATTCTTTCGGTCGGTGTGTAGAGGCACGCATAACAGCGAAATCCTTCACAAAGCAGCGGTAGTATCTGCTAAACCCACAAAACTACGTGCTTGATTGGGAGTAGTCGGTTGTAACCCTGAACTCGCATCAATCTTACTGAGGGTCTCTGAAATGCCTTCTTTTCTCCACGACATGACCAAGAAACACCATGTTCACCCAAAGTCACACTTGAAAACTTCGCCACAACTTCTCTTCCGAAGTGTTTGTAAAACAATCAGAAGATCTTTGCTCGTGCTCCTCTCGAGTCTTGGAGTAGATCAAAATATCGTCAATAGAAGACAATCACAAACTTATCTAGATGCGGCGGGCAGATTCATGAGATCCATGAAAGCGCCGGGCATTCGTCACTCAAAGGGCATAACGAGAAACTCAAAGTGCCCATATCAGTACTAAGCGCCCGACTTTGAAATGTCATCTTCCTTAACCTTCACGATGATACCGGACCGTAAGTCAATCTTTGAGTAGCTTGCCGAATCAGTTGATCCAATAACTCATCAATGCAGGTAATGGGTACTTATTCTTGATCGTCACCTTATTCAACTCATTAATCCGTACAAAAAGCGCGCATCAGGGCGTCCTTTTTCTTAACAAAACAAGGCCAGGAGCACCCCAGTGAATGTACTGTCGAATGAATCGCTTTACGCATCAAATCATCCAATTCGTTAGGAGTTCTTTCAACTCGGCCGAGCCATACGATCTGAGTCTTAGAGATCGGAAGTGTTCGTTTCCAACTTCAATAGAACTCTACCTCTCGGGTTGGTGGTAACCCTTCAAGATCGTCGGGGAAAACATCAAGAAACTCGCATACCACCAGGAACCGATGATAGTGTCTTAACTTCCTTTGTATCCATCTTGCACATCCTCCTGCGTATGCACTACACTCATGCTCAATGAGTTTACGAGCCTTCATCGAGGAGATAACAACCCTAGTCGACCGTTCCAGCCTAGGGAATGAAACAACCTCACCACCTGGAAACTTAAGAACCGCTTAGAACAATCCAAAACTATGCCATGTTCGTTAGCCAATCCATTCTGAAAATAACATCAAAATCTTTAACTTCCAAGGCAATGAGATTAGCTAACGTCTCACACTCCCTAACTTGCACCATAGACGGATAATACCACCTGACACCTGATTCAACCCAGTGGGTCCAATAACATCCATAGGAGGCGTAAAGTGTCGGACTCATTACTAACGCGGGCATCGACATGGATATAAATGAATCGTAGCTCAGAACCAAACAATGCATATCACGGGAGTAGTAGAAATATAAGCGGTACTTGCAATCACATGGCTCTCTCGGAACATCGGATTGAGCTATAAATGCAAATCACACCGCGATAGCGCGCTGCAGGCCAGATGCTTGATTCTTAGCCTGCGGGCAATTCCGAACAATGTGCCCTTCCTTCCCACACGTAACATCGGTCAGTACCAAAATAACATCTCCGTATGAACCTTCCCACATGTCGAGCCTTTGCGTTGGGGCGGAGAACCCGGTCCCTTCTTGTAGAAAGATTGAGATGAAGAAGTAGTATCCGCCAGGCCTCTTGTAGTTGGTTTGTAATTGAACCCTCGGCGAAAGTTGGAACCTCGTCCACGGTTTCCGGCCGAAGAACCTTGGCAGTTGTAGCCAGGCAGGTCGATTGAGCGCTGAATTGGTTGGCCTCGACCTAAGCGAGCTTGCACAATTCTAGCTTCGCCTTCTCGGCTACATAAGCTCGTTCAATGTCTCCGCGCAACTTCGTGGTGAAACACTGCGTAGCGCACATCACGAGCCAACTCCGGTTTGATCCATAACAAAGCGAGCTATCTTTTGACTGGCGTATCAACCATATAAGTAGCAAAGCGACGACTCCTCAAACTTCTTCCCATAAGCCCGGCCGTCATATTCCCTGCATGGCCCGAATAAACTCATTGATTTCTCATTCTTAAACCGTAGCCTCAGAAATACTTGCGCAGCAGCGCGCACAAAAAGTCGGCCCAAGTCACTACCCATATCGCACCATCCGCCCGTCTCTTCCCTCTTGATCAAGTCCCACAAAACCGGACGAACCCCTAAGCATAAAGTAGCGCAGTTCACACCTTTCGAGTCGGGAATATGTGCATACTCAAACATCCTCTCAATGAAATGCAGCGAGTTCTCGGCATCAATTGGGTCCCTAGCATCCTCGAAAGGCGGAGGGTTCAACGGTCGGAACGATCGTAGCCATCTCCCTATCTCGATCTTCGCGCCTTATCCCCTCCGGAGTAGCCACCGTATTGCTACCACAACAACTTGTAGTTATTCCAGATGCATCATCTGTTTGCATCATCTGCGATTCTTTGCTCAACCAATCGCGTAAGCCTCTCTATAGTATTTGCACGATCATCGCCATCTATCATCCAGAAGACAAAGAAAAACCACCGCATCGATCATCCAACCACAACATATAACTCCGCATAACATCATATCGGGCGAGCGCATAAAAACAGCACCGTCACATGCAAACTCATATAACATATACAATACCTTGGAGAGGGCATAGAAATCCTTCAGCGTCACGGAAATTAGGAAGTAATTGCTGCGATACCCGCTAACGTAACACCGCCCGATGCGTCCGGCTGACATCGTACTAGAAGAGGCGTTACTGGCGTGGCGATCAGAGCTAACACGTTTACAAGCGTTTCTGGCTTAAAGCGATAATTTGCATATATATATCTGCGTGATAGCTCAAAGTTATATTACAAAAGAGATTGCAAAGAGTGCTTTTGTATACACATGACCCAAAATCTTTTTTCCTTCCGTTTCTACCGTCGGCGAGCTCAGCGTGAAGGATCAGTATACCTCGACTGCCTCCTACTCGGCATCATCTAAAACATAATAAAAGAATACCACGTGAGTCATAAAGACTTCGGTGGAAGAGACACAATGCACATGAACATCACATATCACTTAGGGCCCATTGCGAACCATGTGTTAGCATTGGGCGCCATTTTAAACATTTAGTTGGCCGGCCTCGTAACATCATCGGGCGTAGGTCCCCGATGAAACCATACTATCGGTTATTGGGCGTGGGTCCCCATTCGACCAGCGTATCATTACGTTGAAGCGTAGGTCCCCATATTTGGCGAAAGCATAACATTAACGCCTTGACACATGATAGGCAATCAATCCAATCACGCATGACATATGAGTACACATGGGCGAGACATTCATAGCATAGCATTTGGCAACAACATAAGCATATCATGAACTAAGGTTGGAAGCACCTAACCACTAGGAAATCCCCTAACAAGTAACCATGTCCTACTTCACCAAAACTAGGAAAGTAGCCAAAAACTTGCATACATAGCTATCTAAGGATCATTCATGTTTCCACTTACCTCCTACATAGATATTCTATCTCAAACCTACCTCAAAGGACAAGAAACCAAGCTAGGAGATTGGTTGGATGATTCCTCTTCTCCCTTCCCTCTTCTCTTCCTTCCTTCCTCTTGCTTCCAAGATAGTAACTAGGATTGGAGACAATGATCACTGAAGCAAATACCAACCAAAGTCTTAAATCACTCTTGAACTTCTTCTCTGGGGTTTTTGGGGAGTTGGGGTCGAAAATGATGGAAAAACCCCAAGCAGCGTGTTAAAACCCAATCAGCGGTTCTGCCGACTTAAAATTACGGCCGTAACTCTATCTTTTCTGTGTAACTCCCAAATTCTGGCCGTAACCCATGAAACTACAGTAGTAACCTTACGATCTGAGTACTCAAGAACATCGACCGTAATAAAGTCTCAGCAAATCCATGCATCTCACCCTCCAATAATTACGGCCGTAATACATAACCACTCTCGGCCGTAACCCATATAATCTGGCCCGTATCTCCAAATCATATGGCGTGGTGCCTCTCTGTAAATTTTGGCACATTTCGCATTCCACAATTGCTGGCGTAACTATCGACGTACTGTTGCGTAACTTAGGATAATTACGGCGTAACCCGTCAACTTACGGTAGTAAACTTCGATCTGCGAGGAAATTTTGTAACTTGGCCAGTTAGCGCTCGGGGGAGCCGTTTGCGACACGCTAATACCATACATAGCATCACCACGAAGTCACCAAGGGTCAAGCACATATTCACCACCTCACGATCATACATAACATCATAAATCACATGCATAAACGGACGGGATATTACAAGTTGTGGCATAAATATAGGTTTGTGTGCCAAATTCTACAAATAAATGTATCATTTCCGATGCCTAAGAATGAGTTGCGAAAATTGGGATTGGATTTTCTTCAATGCTGATAAAACATCTCGAATATGAATCCTTTCCTCTTGTGAATTTTCGCAGCACTTGAAAGCTAATTTCATGCCAAATGATATTAACCGCGGTTTTCTCTCAGTCTCTCTTCCTCTGGCTTCAATAAACCAGGATCAATAATTTGAATTATTGAATTAGGCCATGATTCTTGCACCCAATCTTTCAACCTATATTCTCCTTCAAACATTGCATCAATTGGCCTCTTTCTTGTGAAAGCTTCCATCAACATGATCCCATAGCTATAGATATCGCACTTTGTGGACACTAATCCTTTTGATCTATACTCTACATTCAAGTACAAGAAAAGGATCGATTAGTCACGTGAAACTTTCTATGAAAAATGAACAAAAAATGAATTTGAGGGAAAATTATATATCAGTGCGATATATCCTATTGTTGCAAGTGTCTTTGTTTGTGCAATGGTTTCTTCAGTTCTTAATAACTTGGCTATGCCAAAATCAGTGACATGTCCAACCATATCGTCATCTAACAGGACATTGCTCGGCTTGAGATCACAGTGAACTACGGGTGTTGAGTAACCATGATGTGGATATTGTGGTGCATAAGCCACATCGATCATTATGTCTAATCTTTGCGAGTTTCCAAGGAAACGATTGCTAGAATGAAGCCATATGTCCAGGTTTCCATTAGGCATGTAATCAAGAATTAAAGCTTTGAAGTCAAGGTTAGAGCAGCTGCTTTTTACTTCACTAGATTACGATGGCGAAGACTGTGTAGTATCTCACATTCTGTTTCGAAATTTCTTAAGGCCTCTTATTCTTGTAGGTTAAATACCTTAACAGCTACTATAGAAGCACCAAATAGTGTTTCTTTGTACACAGAGCTTGGACTTCCTCAACCAAGAAAGTTGTTTTCGCTAAATCAGTCGGTTGCTTGTTGAATTTCGTGGTAAGAAACTCGCCCGTGTGAGATTTCTGGTAAGGAAATTGTTTGACTGGGAACACTATCCCTCTTTTGGCGTCTTAGCAAGAAGATAGTCATCGAGGCTAGTATTACGTAGGCTGTAAGTGAAGTGAAAAATATTAACAGCACCCGTTTTCTCCTCGTCTTTGTTCCTTGGCTTGATAGAGTAGACCTACATGTAGGAACTTGCAAAATGGGGCCACCGCAAAGTGCTTCATTTGACTTGTAGGATTCATTGGTGAAGTTTAAGAATGGACCTCGACTAGGAATCTCACCGCTCAATCTATTGAAAGATACATTGAAGTATGTAAGATGTGAAAGCGCTTCTAACGACATAGGGATTGAACCCTAGAGATCGTTATGAGATAAGTCCAATGATTCCAAGGCTACCATATTGGCAAGTGATACCGGAATATGTCCCCCAATCTATTAAGCGACAAAGAAAGTTCAGTTACATCTCGCATGCCATCAATATTGCTCGGGATTACACCTGGTATTTGATTCATTGATATATTCATTAGTGTTGCGACGTTTAGATTCCCTATCTTTGAAGGTAGCGAGCCACTCAAGAAGTTGGAGGACAAATCCAAATGCAATAGATCAGTGAGGCTCCACAGGCTTAAAGGTATAGTAGAATTCAATCTATTTCTACTTAAGTAAATATATCTTAGAGAAGATATATTTCCCAAGCATGCTTGGTATTGCACAGAGATATTTTTAAAGCTCAAACTTAGATATCCCAACTTCTCCAAGTTGCATAGGTTGTCTGGAACTGGTCTTATAATATCGTTATCGTAAAAATTCAATGCTTGGAGATTTCTTAATCTCCCCAATGTCCTCTTATTCCACCATAAGCTACATAAATATGTTCAAGAGAAGTGGAGAGGTTTCCTATAGAAACTGGGAGGACTCCATTTAAATCACCTATCCACAATTTCCTCAGTTGTTTGCAATTCGTCAAAGAATCTAAAAAACTCAACTCTTGGAGGGGTGATTCACTACTAAGTGTATTTACGACCACGTTTAGATATTGCAGGTGTCTTAGATTACCAAATGAGTTTGGAATTGAACCAATGAAATGATTATATCCAAGTCCAAGCCTAATGAGTTTTGAGGCATTCGAAATAGATGGAGGGATTAGGCCACTGAGATTGTTTATGCCAAGGTACAATTCTTCAAGATTTGGTAACTCAAGGCCAAGATTTTCTGGGAGATTTCCAGAAAAGTAATTTCCCAGAAGCGAAATGCCTCTAATTGTCGAAATGTTGAAGATTACGGATGGGATTTCACCTCTGAAGCTATTTTGATCCAGTGCTAATCTGCCTAGAGTCAAAAGATTGCCTATTTCCCATGGCACTTCACCAATGAAATGGTTTTCACTGAGGTAAAAGTTTGCTAGGGAAGAACAATTGCCAATTTCCTTGGTAATTATCCTAGTAAATTCATTTTTTCCAATATCAAAATATCGAAGAACTGGAAGATGCAAGCACATTTCCTTTGTCAAGCTTCAAGAGAGATGATTTTGGTAAATGTTAATCAAGTATAGATTAGTTATGTTCAAGAGAGATGATGGTAAGGTACCAGTAAGACCAGAATTCTCCATGCTAAGCAGTTCCAATTGACGAAGATTACCAATCTCCTGAATTATTTCACCTACAAAATTTACAACAGCCATGGTTCATTTGATGAAGTTGAAGTTATGCCAGTATCTACACAATTATGAAAGTGTGTTTTTGGTACTTAAACAATACCAAGACTTGGCACTCTGGCCAATTAAAACTGACCAATTAAGTGTAGGAACCCATATATGTATTAGCTAAGAGTATCGAGTCCTTGGTACTTAAAACACTGGAAATTTTCTTTGTATCTAATGGTATGAGCTAATACCTTCTAAATTGTTGTTCCCAAGATATAGATTGGTGAGAATACTTAAATTCTTGACCTCTTCTAGTATTCTCCCAGTGAACTTGTTAAAAGGTAGTGATAAAATCGAAGTCCAAAGCATTCATGTATGGCTGATGGGATTTGGCTGTTTAATTGATTAACAGAAAGAGCTAGTGCTTCAAGTTTTGGAAGATGAGAGCGTATGTTGATGGGAAGTTGTCCAGATAGTGAGTTACTTGTTAAAACAAGATGTTGCAATGATTAGATGTTAAATATGTTGAGAGGTATGGGACCTATGAGCCTATTATATCCCAAACTTAGCAATTTCAGGTTCTATAGATAACCAATCTCTGGAGGAATATTTCCTTGTAAGAAATTGAATCCTAGTACAAGGCTCTCGAGTCTCGTGATGTTGGAAAGCAATAGTGGGATAGTACCTTTGAAACGTACATGGCGGGAATATATCAAATGTATGTTTAACATGGTATTAGAACAAATTTAAATTTTGAGACGAGAAACCTGTTGTAAGCAAGAGATAGATATTGAAGGCGGGGCAAGTGAGAAAACCAGGATGGAATCCCCATGTTGAAGTTGTTGGAATTTGCATTAAAGTACTTCAATCTACGCAGGCAAGATAACTCAGGAAGCAAGATTCCGGTGAATCTATTTTGCTTCTGTTGAGATATGTCAAAAAGGAGAGATTTCCCAAATGTGAAGGAAGATTGCCCTTCAAACCCATGTTGGAAATCTCCAAGGCCATGACCCTTTGGTGGTGAGAGTTGCATCTAACTCCAATCCAATTGCAAACAAAAACAGAGGTAGAAGATGATGTTGATGATGATGATGACCAGTTTCTTGCCGAGGGACTGAGAGGGTCGAGACTGATGTGGGATTTGAAGGCACGAAGTGCGGCCTCATCGCTGGTTATGTTCAAAATTGTTATGGCTAGACATGGACATGCTATAAAATATTGGCATATTGTAAAAATGGATAGGAAGAAGCCACTTCTACTCATTCTTATGTGTTGTAAGTTCAAAAATATTACTAGAAGCAGAAGTATAAGAGGTGTGTTCTTGTTTTGTGTATGTCATCACCATTTTATAGAGATTGCATTTTTAAATTTTTATTTATTTATTTATTTTTTGTCTTTTCTTTTTGTAAGTGTTTATTGAATACTAATATGATGATTTTACGTGGAAAGATCCATCCTCAGGTTGATGAATATTTTTTTCAAGATCAAGATGCTTATAGACAAACAACTTTCTTGATGTGAGATATAAAAAATACCTTCTTGTGATCAACGAAGTTACTATTCTTTAAATTTGTTAGGAGCAATCAAGAAATGTTTGTTTGTTTGTGTTTTTTTTTTTTTGTTTTTACCAAAAGAAATGTTTTGTATTGGCTTGATGATTTTCCCTCAATCACGTGTTTTTACGTTTACTTTCCATTATATGAGAAGTGGGGATGGGCGTGCATTTTAGGCGAGCAAACCGACCCCAACTCGGGTTAGTTTTTGGGTTGGAATTGTCCAACCCAAAAACCGATTGAGTCAAGAGAGAGAGAGAGAGAGAGGAAAAGATTTTTTTTGGACAATTTAGTCGATGGCAATCGAGAACTAACTTGAAGTGGTTGGCTTGGGTTTGCTTTCTGGCAAACCAACTTCCATCAGGTTGGTTTTAGGTTCGATCAAAACCTAACGCGACTGACCTAATGCCTACCACTCGCGAAAAGATATGACTTTTGCGTCTTTTAATAAGTTTTCTTACTTTTATAATCACGCATCCTCTTGAAAATTTTCTTATTAAAAAGAAAAAAAAGGCTTTGTTGTAGTGTGATTTTTTTGAAAGAATACACAACACACGCATACACGGTACAGAAACCCAGCACGCCAGTACTCAAAACTATGGCAATTTTGAGTAGTGCGGAACCAGATATATACCACTCACACACCCTCTGAATAAGCGATGTTGGACACGAGTCAGAGACTGGACAAGCTTTGTTGAAGTGTGATAAAATAAAGAAGTTAGCTTGTAAATTACTTTAAAAAAAAGAGAGAAAAAAAATTGCCGGCTTTGTCGAAGTGTGTTAAAATAAAGAAGTTAGTTTGAAAGTTGACTACAACATTGGTTAATTGCAAAAATTCATAGACTTGAGAGGATTCAATTAATGCAGTTTACAGAGTGCTCTATTCTCCAAGATAACCCAGACACTTTGAAAGTTGTTGGTCATGTATTGTCATACTCATAAGAATAATACTAGTAAATTTTTGTCCTATACGGAGAAAAAGTGGAAAAATTCTTCAAGTTCACATTACACGTAGAATTAAAAGATAATATTAGATTAAATTACTCTAATATTGGATCACTAGGATTTTTATATACTTCTTTATTAATGTATAACATGATTGTTCAAGTGCTCCCGCTAGTGTAGGATTGTTCAAGCTCTCATGTTAAAACCATTATAGGCCTAATTCAATTTTTGTGTGTGTGTTTTTTCTTTTTTTTTTTTTGGCAATCATTTTTTTTTAAACTCAAGTTTGTGGAGAATATTGGAGGGAATAAGGTCCCCATTTCATTTTGTGTCTTTCTTCAACCATGTACACATTTTCACCATTACATCAACCTATTAAATTTACATTGTCAAACTTTAGTTCAATCAGGAGAAAGGAAAAAAAGAAGAGAAAAAATCGATTTTCATGGTAAACAATTTCAGGCTAAACTGGATCAGGATTTCTCCTCAAAATATGGAAGAACCCTTTGCTTGATTTTAGTGAAAACTGCTAACACATCTATCATGTTCATTCTGTCCCTGCTAGACTCTACTAAGCAATTCAAAGCCAACTCCATGATTGATGCTATGCATTGCATCTTCTCACTCAAATACTCTTCTTCTAGCCTTAGTAAATTTGGGTCAATTATATGATCTAATGCATCAGCTAATGAATCCTTCACATAATTCTTGAGACCAAAATCTTCCACAAACATTCGTCACTTGGACGTTTCCTCGTAAAAGTTTCCATCAACATAATCCCATGACTATAAACATCGCACCTTGTCGATACTAGCCCTTCTCTTCCATATTCTACACAAATAATATATATGCAGAAAATAACAAAATAAAAAGTCTTGTTTTGAACTTTAAATAGGAGAATAAGAATTAAGAACAATAGTTTTTAGAAGTTGAAGTTCACCTGTTGCAATGTAACCTATTGTAGCAAGAGTCATGGTATGGACTGTTGTATCATCTCCGAGAAATATTGTCGTCCCAAAATCAAAAACATGGCCCACGAAATCTTGGTTGAGTATAACATTGCTCAGTTTCAAATCGCAATGAGCCAAAGGGATCGAGTAGCAAGTGTGGAGATATACCAATGAACATGCTACATCGATCATTACATTTACCCATTGAAGAATGCTTAGGTTAGTGTTGTTCAAATGTAGCCACTTATCGAGGCTACCGTTAGGCATGTACTCAAGCACAAAGGCTTTGGATTCAAGATTAGAACAAATTCCAATCACTTTTGTGAGATTTCGATGACAAAGACTGCGTAGAACTTCACATTCATGATCAAAGTTTTTAAACCTACCTTCCGATTGCAAGTCAAAAACTTTTACTGCCACAGTTATACTATTCGATAAACTGGCTATGTAAACTGAACCCAAACTTCCTGAACTTAGCAAGTTAGTGCTATCGAATCCATTTGTCGCAATTTGAAGTTGTTGTATGTAATTCTTTTTGGAGCAATATCAGATGATGAATCAGCTGCTTGAACTAACAAGAATATCCTCTTTCGTCGTCTTCTTATTAAGATAAATGCAAAAACTCAAACAAGTATTGTTGATAAAGTCACTGTTAGTTATGGTGTGTACAAGGCCCAATAGTTGGACCGGGTTGAGTTATCTTGTAGCTCAAGAAACCACAAGCCCAATAGAATTATTGTAAATCTATAAATAGCTCAATGTAGCCCCATAATACACAAGTTATTATTACTATATTGTCTCTAAGCTCTCTCCACAATTAGCTAGCACTAAATTGAGAGAGATCATCCCACTACGAAGTCGTTCGTAATTCAAGAGGAGTCTTGACGTGTGGATCACCATTGGAGGCCGGACGATTGGACGGCTGTGGAGACAAAAGAGCAAACGAGAGATTGGCCGTGGAATCTGCTTCTGTTTCGGTAATCTCTAATCACAGATCTCATCGAAGAAACGAGTAGATCCGGTTTTCAATTGCCCTATTATATTCCGCTGTGCATGTCTATTGGGCATTTCCTAACAGTGGTATCAGAGCCAACTCGTTTTCTTGTTGAGATTTGTTAAGTTTTGTTAACAATAATTGTTATTATATCAATTTGATTTGGGTAATTAATATATATTATTTATGAAATAATTTTTATTTTAGAAGAAAAGAATATGCGTTGGATTAGACCGAGTTTATGGATCTGATTCATGAATTTGGAAATCTGATAAAATATGGATTTGATTTAATGTTCTATAAAACAATTTAGTTTGATTTATTTGTGACGATGTAATTGCGTTAAAATTTAGTTTTGGATCAGATCTACAAATTAATCACGCAAGGAAGAAACGAAAAAAAGAGGCATTTTATTTCATGGAAGCGAAACCGCCGCCAATCGCGGCGGCAAGAGTCACTTCTTTGTGGCTTGATCTGCCACCTTGGTGGCAGCGAGTGCGATAGCGGCGGCGCGATGCTTCGATCGTGGAGTTGCGGCAAGGTCGCCATTGCACAATAAAGCGGTGACTTCGCCCGCAAGTCTCTGGCGACGCGTTACCACTTGCGCCCATGGTGGCGGCGATCGTCGCCACGCCGCTCTTGGCGTTCCGATGGAACCCTAGAGCTAGGGTTCCACGAGTTTGTAGCCGAGGAAGGCGAAGACGGCTGGTGTGCAATTTTGGAAATTGCACACCGAGCCCCCATCTTATTTAAAGACTTTGACTTTTCCCTAAAGTTTTAGAAACTTATGAGTTGGTCCCCAATTCCTATTTATTGCGAAAATCAAGTCCTAGGGATGAAATAAAAATTTCTAAAATTCATGATAAATTAGATTTATCAATTTTCTTGCAATTATTCAACTTGGAGCATTTATTTTCAATTGAAAATTATTGTTTGAAATAAAAGTTGAATTTTTGAAAATTATATTTTTAGTTTGTTTCTCCCTAGTGTTTTTGTAAAATTTAATTAAAGTATGACTTTAAAATACATGAAAAATAAAGTGTTATTTTGTCTAACCCGCCTCAAATAATATTTAATTAATTAGATTAATTATTTATTATTGCATGTAATTAATTAGATTAATTATTTATTACTACATGTAATTAATTAGATTAATTACTTATTGTTACATGAAATTAATTAGATTAATTCATAAAATTTTGTTTCTTGATTGTCTAAATTATTTAAACAATATGCGTCGTCACAATAAATTTAGAAACCGAACTGTTTATCCATATTGGATGATTTTGGACCATACCAAAGTAATTCACAAAATAAAGAGTTATTTTGTGAGTCCCCTCTTATTAATAAAATTAATTGATTAATTTGATTAATCATAAAAATTTTATTAATATGTAATTAATTAGTTAATGTGATTAACTAATTAAATTTTGATATGATTTGGAAAATAAAGAGTTATTTTCTAAATTCCCTCCTCGTGATAAAATTAAATAATTAATTAGATTAATTATAATTGATGAGTTATTAATTAGTTAATATGACTAACTAATTGATATTCGTTTAGTTCGTTCCTTTATTGGTTTAAAATGTTTAGCCAAATAATATTATTACCCAAATCTAGAAATTGATATAATTTGTTAAGATTAGATATCGTGGATGATTATGGACCAGACCAATGTGATTGGATGAATGCATGGTTTTATTCTTTGTTTCGTGTTGGCCCTGCGTGCCTATTATTAATTTGGGCCTACGTGCAAATTAATTTTTAATTTAATTTCGGACCTGCGAGTCTATGTGATACGGCGTATGTGCCAACTGGTATCGGATACGAGTTGGAGAAGAAGATGGAGATCACCGGAGTTAACAAATGAAGGACGAAGAAATTGTCCCTTAGGAATTGACCAACTAGTTTTTCTCTTGGCTCGGGAAAACTAGATAGATATACGTTTATAATCATCCACTAGGTCTATTATGCTTGATAATTGCATGGTTGATGTTTATTATTATGCATTATATTATTGATGAGACTGATCCCCTTTAAAATAATATTAAATTCACGATTAAATGTTAATTCATGCCTTCCAATGTTACGGTGAAAAATTAGATTTCCACAATCGTAGTCAGCTTGTTGAGTAACTCAAGGCTGCTCGATCGTAGGAAATGTTCTTCACTGTGAGACATGTGATGCCTCTAACATTGGATCGAGTTTAACTAAAATTTATTTCTTGTTGAGTAACTCAAGGAAATAAACTTTAGAGGCACGTTGATTTAATACATGAGATGTACAAGATAAATCGTTATTTGATCTAGGAGTCACATGGAGATGTGATTGATAGGTGTATCTACCTGAATGACAATTAGGGCTTGTTGAGTAACTCAAGGTTCTAATTGAACAAACTGGGTCCTAGGCCACTGATAAAAGTTGAAAAATTGTTTTCTATCAATGTTGGGGATCATTGATTCAGTGGGAGTATTGTTAATTAAATAAAAGTCCATATTTGATTAACTTTATTGCATTTATTATTATTCCATTATCATTTCTGTTAGTTATAATATGAGTAATGTTTTGAGTTTGAGAAGCATAGTTGATGCCAACAAACTCACCGGAACTACTTGAGTACAGTACTCAAGTACGAAAAGTGAATTGAGTGTCAACACACTTATTGGAATTTCTTACACTGACGTTGTGAATGTAAGATTTATTTTCACATAATAGTTTACTATATGTCATAAACAGATTATCCGAAAAATCCTGCCAAGATAATCTTGCTAGGATGATGTGGATTTACAAAGATCATGTGATGGTCATAATGCAGTATGTATGATACTTGCAGTTATGAGTTGTAAATATCACATATGGGTATGGATATTTATATTGTTTCATTGTCTCAGGAAGTTGATTCATGTACTGAACAATATAAAATCCAAAAATGCTATTTGGGGGCTTAATGGTTAACAAATCAAACGTTGACTTAGTTAAATATGCACTGCCTAATAGCTTATCACAATTTGTTGTGAATTAAGATGTGAATAAGATTCACAATACCCACTAATCTGTTTAATATGCCCAATAACAGTCGAGGCATATAAAGATATATCCAAAGCCAATAACACTTTGTAGAGACAAAGAAGATTGATTTTTGGCATGGAACTGTAAGACGAGTACAATCATTTGAAGAAATGAATCTTGGAGAAGATTCTACTTCAAATCACAGGTTATCCAAACCCATATTTGAGTCTCTTAGGTATTAGATATTGGATGGAGATCCCATATTTAAATATAATTGAGACTTCAATAGGAGAGTTCACTGCAAAGTAAGATAATAGGACCTATAGTAGGACATGAAGTAAATGTTACTTTATTCAAGACCTATTATTTTCGTTATCCTTTTATTTTGTTTTACAATAAATATTTTGATCACGTTCTTGTGAAGAACATTATTTCTATTCATATTGGACATGAATGGTTGATCCATTAAGATTAAGAACAAAAGTTGTTTACAATCATTTAATGGAATCAACCATAGAAAAAAGATCAGTAATATTAGATTTCTAAAGGTCTATTATTAGAAAAGAAAATATAAAGGGTATAATGGTAATTATATCCTATTCCGACATCAAAACATGTTAACCTTAATTCATATTGATGTATTGGGTTGATATGTACAGAAGGTTGGAAAATAGCCTTTCCTACATTGTCAAGCTCAAGAAGACTACATACTAGATGTAGTATCTTATACTTGATGCATGAAAAGTTTTGAAATATTCAAAAGAGGAAAGCAAAAGAGGAAAGCTATTTGGGGAATATTCTCACACTACGATATGATCAAAGTGGAGATTATTCAAGAATATAATTAGAAGAATGAGATTCTTGTTTAGTGAATTTGGGGGTATATACCACCAACCAATGGTATATAATAAGAGAAATTGTTCATATTAATATGATGCAATTTAGTTATTGTTTTGGGATGTGCAGTGGAACTTGCAAGAAACACACTAAATAGTGTTCTAGCTAAGTCGGCAGATAAAACTCAAAAATGATTTTGAGTAATAATGCTTAGATGAAGTATGGGAGAAATCTCTTGATAGATATTCAAAAGGGAGAATTATTGAGTATCACTACTCTCACTTTTAAGATTAGAGTCATCTTATAGAAGTATGATCTAATCTTCGAGAAATTATTTTTCCTAAAAGGACAGTGGGAGTATGATAGACCTTGAAAGAGTTCAAGAAGTCACAACAGAGATCAACCGACTAGATGAACTAGTTGCTAAACTTCATTTGATGAGGTTCAAACTAGTAAAGAAGAAAAGTTCTTAATAACACATTAGCTCCGTATAAATCGTGTAAAGGCTCATCTATAGTAAGATGTGATCTTGTGGCTATTAATATGGTATTGGTAGTCAATAATGAGAAGCATGCAGTTTATAAATGGTAAAAGTCAAGTTGTTGACCTAAAATGTATAGATAGATACACTAGAATTCGAAGTGAGCTCCATGTACTAAAATCAAAATGTGGATTTTGGTTGCAGGATGGGTTAGACCTATAATTTGTAAATTACCTTACAAACAACCCGTCGATATGGATCATAATGCTCACAAGACAAGATTAACAGTGAATGTTGCAATCAAAGACAAATGTTGCACTTAAGAGCAAAATTCACGTCTATAATCATGTCTCTATTAATTTGAATTCTAATTACCATAAATGCTCATGTTTGAGAAATGGTTTTCAAAACTTGATCTTGATCATGTTGTATCCGATGCAACCTAAAAGTTTTGAATCCATAAGATCAAATCAAGCATGTCTGCATACCCAAGAGGAGCTGAAAACTTCATTTTGATGAGACAATCAAATAGTTTGATATTGTCATCAATGAGTATGAATAGTGTGTACAAGAAGTTAGTGGGAGTATAATCATATTTCTAATACAGTATGTGGATACGAGTTGTTAGAAAAAGCGATATCTCCAGAGAAGGTTCGATGCTTTCTCCATTACAGATTTAGAAATGGTTGCATGTAATTTTGGGATAAAGATCTATAGAGATAGATCTACAAAATGTTTAGCCTATCTAAATCCAAGTACATAGATGAAATCTCTAGAAGATTTTTCCTGAAAGAGTTCAAGATAGAACTTTGTCCTATAAGGATAAGACTGCACTCTAAAAGGCGTTGGAGAACGTGGTTGAGAGAGGTCGCATAGATAACATTCATGCGATGCTATGTACTAGATCAAATGTTTCACATGGTTTGGAGGGGAAAACTTCCGAGAAAACAATGTAGGAAACATTGAATCATGGTCAACAAACATTATTAGATGCTTGAGAAGCACTGATACATGTTTTAGTGGAGAATCTGAACGAAGAATTCAAAAATTCGCAAGTGTTGGTCCTTAGTCTTGAAAGACTATACATTGATCCCAATCCGAAAGATAGTTACTCATAAGAATAGCATCATCACTTGGAAATGTTCTAGATGAATACAACTCAATACACAGTTACTTTGGAAGTAGCAAGAGAAGCGGCTTAGATCATTAAGTTCTTAATTGAACTTGAATGCTTTCCTAACATTGTTGATCCAATAGAGATTGAGATAACAATGGAGTTATCGCACAAGCGAAGGAAACCTAAGTCTCGTCAACGATCTAAGTGTGTATTGAGGTGGCATATCTCTTTGGAAGAGATAATGCAACGAAATGATAAAAAGGATAAACAAATACAAAAGATCTTTTTGACATAGTGGATGTCGCAGTATACTCATGATGGTCATGATGGAGCTATATGTATTAGATACAATAGCATTTGGATCTGTTTGTGTAAAACTTGGTGTTGCAATCTATGTTGGACATTGATGTGCATAAACACCTAATTAATAAATGCACATGAATGGCAGATCTATTATTTTACATATTTGTGTTGTTTCATCATAACAACTAAAATAATAGAATCTGTAGAATAAATGTGGAAAAACTTATTAATCACAAGGGGTTGTGATAGTGAGATAAAAGTTTTTAGCACTTATTCTTAAATTATCCCTAGTCATAACAATGACAAAACTCAGATATTGTTATTGCGGATAGACTAGCACGTGTCGCATCTCTTTCTTAAGAAGAAAGTAACTGATCTCACAAGTTAGAATGTGGAGACACTCGGATGGACACATGGATGCTTCGTTAGTGGAACAATCATCTGGATGACCCGCCTAGAGATACTACGTGGATAGTTATCCTTGCGTCAGTAGTTGATCTCTAATGCGCGGTGTGGAATTGGTCCTTTGACTTGAGAATATCATAGAATCTTATGCACGGATCGCTTTACTTTGGCGGACATTGAAGGATACTCTAACCGGGGTTGACTGGAAATGTCGTACGGGTATAGTGAGAAATGCATGGAGGTTGTGAGTATTCAATAAAGGATTCATCACTCCTGGATAACGGGAGATTAGAACATGCATTTCGCCCAATCAAGTTGATGTAAAATCCTTGGCCAAGGTGGGATTGTGAGATTGAAAAGAGTTTCAATTACAATCATTATTTTAATTAACATTGAGTTGAGAACGAACAAGATGGTTGGTTGAACGAGATTGACGCGAATCCATATCTCTGAACCAATTGGGTTATATTGATGAAGGGATTATAATTCCATGATAACGCACATATAAAGGTTTCGTCATTACCACATGACTTATCCCGTCACATGGATTGCCATGACACATTGCTAGATGTCAATCATGGACGGCGACATGGGTCGATCGATCTAGGTGAATCGATGATAAACTGAAATAGGGATTTTACTTTATCCTATCCTGATAAGATCAGATAGTGATGCCATGATGTTTGCCTTTGTGAGTGGAAACCTAATGGGTCACACACAAAGTCAAGTACTCGTGTCTTGAATTGGACCTTGTCCAAGTGGGAGAATGTTAGTTATGGTGTGTACAAGGCCCAATAGTTGGACCGGGTTGAGTTATCTTGTGACTCAAGAAACCACAAGCCCAATAGAATTACTGTAAACCTATAAATAGCTCAATGTAGCCCCATAATACACAAGTTATTATTACTATATTGTCTCTAAGCTCTCTCTACAATTAGCTAGCACTAAATTGAGAGAGATCATCCCACTACGAAGTTGTTCGTAATTCAAGAGGAGTCTTGACGTGTGGATCACCATTGGAGCCCGGACGATTGGACGGCTGTGGAGACGAAAGAACAAACCGAGAGATTGGCAGTGGAATCCACTTTCTATTTCGGTAATCTCTAATCACATATCTCATCTAAGAAACGAGTAGATCCGGTTTTCAATTGCCCTATTATATTCCGTTGTGCATGTCTATTGGGCAATTCCTAACAGTCACCACCGGAATAAGTATCCATAGAAGTTTTTTTCTCATTGATTTACGAGCAAAAGTATGACGAAGGCATGCCGGAATATCATCAATACCACCCCATAAAGCTTCATTCGACATGAAAGATCGATACGTGAGATTCCCAAAGGGTCCTCCGGTTGGAATTTCTCCCATTAATTTGTTGTTTGACGCATTGAAAAACTTCAGCTAATATAGTTTCTCAAGAGACTTGGGAATCAAACCCAAGAGATTGTTATAGGATAAATCAAACAATTCTAAGTCTATTAGGTTTCCAATTGAATCTGGTATAGTTCCTTGAAATTCATTGTCTCTGGAATTTCTCCAGGTGAACTGATTCAAAGAAAATCAATGGTGATTACAGCTTCCAGATTTTTTATTTCTTGAGGTCTGGCACCAATTAAGAAATTTGAAGATAGGTTGAGAGTCAAGAGATCTTTCAGTTTCCATATGCTTGAAGATAGACTAGAATTCAATCTGTTGCTATTCAAATAAATCTCTCTTAAAGAGACAACATTGCCTATACACTCTGAATTCGACTCAAGATTTTAGTTCGATTCATTTGTAGTATTCCAAAACTAGGTAGTTCGTTGAGAATGTTCGGAAAGGGGCCTCCAATGCTGTTATTTTCGGAAGACAACCTTTGAACCTTTCTTAAACCTCGAAATGTTGTTGGAAGAGGACCTATCAAGCTATTTAAAGATAGATCTAGCCAATCTAAATTTCTTAAATTTTTGATTTCGTCTTGCATTCTTCCTTTGCTGTTACAATCAGAAGCATAAATACTTTCTAAAGAAGAAGATAGGTTCCCTAAAGAAGCTGGAAGAAAGCCATCAAACAGATTAGTGTTTATCATCAAATATCGTAAATATTTGCAACTCGTCAATGACGTGACAAAACTCAATCCACCTATCAAATGCTTTCGAGCTAAGTTCAGAAACTCGAGGTTTTGGAGTTGACCGAGGGAGTTTGGGATCGGACCAGTGAATTTATTAAGACGAAGAGATAGAACAGTAAGTTTAGATGCATTTGAGATCAAGTGGGGTATCATTCTGCCTATATTATTTAGGTTGAGTTTAAGCTCATTAAGATTCGGTAACTGCAAGCCCAAATCCGATGAAAGATAGCCCGAAAGATCATTTTATGTAAATCCAATATCGCGCAATGTTGAGATGTTGAATAGTCCCAGAGGTGTCGACCTACTTAAACCATTGTATGACAAGTGGATATCTTCCAAGCTGTAAAGCCCACTTACCGCTTCTTGTATTACACCTGCCGAATCATACTACCCAGTTTGTATTCACATTTGTGTGCATTTTTATTTAATTTGAAATAGGAGAAAGATCGAATAGGTGGAGTTGAATGGTGAAGATTTGAGTAGTATAAATAGGTCCCACAAGATGTGTCGTGATACCTATGAGTGTGTTATTTTGAAGATATAGCTTCTTGAGCATCGTAAAATTTCCAATCTCTCCTGGTAGCCACCTATTCAATTTGTTGTTCCTTAACGATAGATACTCCAGAGATGATTTGTTTAAAAACTTGAATGTAAACAGACCTATAATCTAGTTGTCATCAATGCTCAAATTCTTCAAGTTATGTAAGCTACCTATCTCTTCTGGAATCAAACCTGCAAATTTCAAATAAACAAGAATTTAGTTCCTCATTTTTCGATAATTTGATGCACCGATAATGAAATCATCACTAAGTTTTTCATTTACCAATAATGTGATTATGATCCACGATTAACTACTGCAGGTTGCCAAGATTTCCCAACTCTTTGGGAATGCTGCCACTGAATGTGTTCCTACTGATGTCAAGAAAAACAAGAAATGACAGTTCCCAGTTGTGGAGGAATGCTACCTGTAAGACCCATGTTGGAGATATTCAATGCAATCACTCTACGGTTGCTGCGTGCATCATCGTAACTAACTCCTACCCAATTGCAAACAGAGGTGACACTTGACCAATTAGTTGTCAAGATGTTTTTTGGTATCGAAAATATGGGATTTCAATTCAATAAGTGCAGATTTATCGATATTGTTGATGTTATTTTGTGAGTTCATTGAGAAGATGAGCAGACAATGAACAAGAAAGAGTTGAATACCAAAGAAGGAGAAAGCTCCTCTGTCCATGGCTATACCTAGATGAAAGAAGCATATTGTGTCACTCATGCACTAAATAATTATAATATACTACTAATTTGGGAAATTGCAATGTTTGACTGCAACAAGAATGTGAAATTGTGAATGATTATTCAATGAATCATAGACTCATAGCGCCCTTTCGTCAAATGTTTCAACTATCAACATATATAGATAGGCTAGGACAATAAATGAACTCACATACAGCAAACTGAAAATAGAGTGCAATGAATAGTGGAAACAAATCAAAATAAACAAGTATACACACTGTCTCATAAAGATATGCTTCTTTTCCCTTTTCATTGGTCTTAAAATATACTTATTTTCTATTTATATCAGTTTAGTTTCATTATTTTTCTTATTATATCCTTATTTAATATATATTAATATTAATAAAATATATTATTATCATTTAACGTAAGGATATATTTTTAAAAATACGATTAAACTTTAATTTTTGCAATAATATTAATTATACTTTTGTTTGATCCGTATGAAAGTTACCCTGGACTTATCTTTATAAGACAGCGGAGTATTATAACGTGTGTTTGGGATAAATTACAATTACAATTATTATTATTATTATTATTATTATTATTATTATTATTATTATTATTATTATTATTATTATTATTATTATTATTATTATTATTATTATTATTATTATTATTATTAGTACTACTACTACTACTACTACTACTACTTTGAAAAGGACCAGTGAAATCCATGGAACTACATGGACCCCGAGAGTTGTTATGATAGGTAGCTGAAATTAATCTTTTTATTTTAATGGTTGCTTTGATAGAGATTTACTTCTATATGTCTGGCTTAAAGGTAAAGAAAATATTTTTAAAAAAATTAAAAATTTGTTAAATTAATACAACGAGTCACTCAAAATGATGATAGAGAAAATGATTTTAAAGCAAGTAAGCAAACAAGATCTATTGCTCTAACTATAGAATTACCATTTGTAAATAACAATCACTCTGACCAAACCTACTTTGAAGTGTATTGAACTTCTTAAGTAGTTACGAATTCAAACACTTTTCGTGCAGCTCATAAGCATTGAAAAAAAATTTAAATCTTTACTGTGGGTAAAGGATTGGAAGGTCAATACTGTTGGACATATATGGTGTTAATGGGGAATTGGAAGTTAGACTTTACTGAGTGGTTGGAATCCCACATAGGAAGTTTACAACAATGTAGACCAATTTATCAAATGGGGCCATTGTGGAAGTGTAACCAATTGTTATAGAGAGAATCCTTCGTGGCCTTCGCTCTTGCAGGGGGTGGAAATCACGAACCGATGTCCACACGGACTTGGGGTGTGACACCCCAAATCCAGAAACTTAGACCTAGACATGTCACCCTTTATTTCACTTTTAGATGCGGAAAATAAATAAATTAACTTACGAAATATTATTGTTTATTTTTTTTCTTTGCAAAGTCTTATAAAGATTTCAGTAGAGTTTACCCTGTAACTGGACTTAACACACCTGTTAAAGAACTGAGCATCCTCACACAAGTTTCAAGAAAGTAATTAAATTAAATTCTCCAAGACCCCTTAGAAAGATACGAATAAATTAGAAACATCAATCTCATATTTAGACTTAAATAACTTCCACCCTATCCATTAGTCTAAAATAACAAAAACCATTAAATCACGAGAAATAGTTAAAAGAATGAAACAAATGATTAATAAGTAGCTATCCTAAGCGATTATAAGTTCTTTCACTTCAAAATTTAAAACTAACAAAAGGGCACCGTCTAAATCTGCCTCCAAGCGCTTTCCTCGTTCATCTAGCTCTCATCACCTATAATGAATGGAAAAATAATCTTGCATGAGCTAAAGCCCAGTAAGTAAACCTCATGCACGTGATGTATGCTTATGCGGTGCAAGGTTTAAATTAAACTTCACGCATGTATCCCGTTTTAACTTTTCAAATATTCTTTAGGCATGTAAATAATTATCTTTCTTTCCATCGTGAGCTCACTTGATGTATCACCTAATCAATCAGATGCAGTGGGAGATTCTTATTTGGAACCAGACAAAATTCTATCGATAGTACCGCAAAGCGGATAAAATTACTTTCGACTTCCAACTTAACTTTCACTTTCAATTTCACATTAACTTTCCATTGGGTACGCCTGGCCCCCGCGCCCCACTTTCCACTCACACCTTTCATGACATAGATGTACACCCGTCTTCTTCAAAAATTTGGGGTACATACTTTTAAAAGAGAGTATTTCCCCTACTTTAACATCAAATACTTAACTTATCGAAAAATCATTTACTAGCACTACTCATGAATGCCATGACATGTCAATCATGCATGCTCCAATGTAAAATCGGATCTATTATACATACAAGTAGTAATGGAAGTATTTAAATCAAATAGTTGCACGTAGCACACTAAACATATTAATCACACCTCAAACAATCAACTTCAATCGAACTTCAAAGGGAGAGTTTACTTACTTGGAATCCTTACTAAGTTACTTTGAGAAGCAAGTGGAGATGCCTTTCACAACTCACGGGATCAAAGTGCCAAAGATCCTAATTGACATAATTTAGTTTAACCTCATTAACTTCTAGTGAATCACAACTTTTATACAAATTAACCCGTCGATCTCGACAAGAATGGGAATAACTCCCAAACGAATGCGTAGAATCATGCAACTCCAAATTTCTAGGATAACTAACTCATTGAATAATGTCTTTCATTAAAATCACATCTAAACTCCAATTATGGAAGCCAAAAGAAGTTTTCAACTCTAAGTACAGAAACTGTGGAAAATACCCTGCTATGGCAGATGAGTTTATCAAATTATTTAAAATAGTAAACGACATCATAAAATTCTAAAATTTTTAAAGAAAGTAGAAAACTCGTACATATTCATCATATTTAAAAATTGCCTCATATAAGTCACGTTTAGGGCATCAAAACGATTTTTAACCGGACAATACCCTGTTCTCAAGTAGAATCTGTCTAGTCTGACAAAAAGCATCATAAAATACTCCACGAGACTCCAAATGATGTCAAACCAATTCTAAATGATAGGTAACTCATGGGGGATCATTTTACAATTAGAATCACCTAGAAATTCCATCTATACTAAAAGTTACAACCGTTCAAAGTTGAGAGTAGAAGCTAAAAAAAAGTCACAGATGCAAAACACATTGGTTTTTTTTTCAAGCAATTCATCAAACACTATGAGGGCTTGGTGGATATCAAGTAATATTAATCTCATCCCATATCAAGACCTCATGCCCAACTCAAAGTATCAATAAATTTCTTTTCCCCAACCACCAAAGTCTCAATTAATCCATAGAACTTCAATTATCTATCCCCCACCAACATATATTAGGGTAGAAAAGATAAGAGTGGAGAGATTACCTTATTAGAACCAAATAGAGGTCACCTCAAGAGAGGAAGAAAAGAGAGAGAGAGCCAATGGTGAGAGGAAGAGAGGAAACGTGAGTTGTAGAATGAGCCTTGGTTGGTTTTAATTGGGTTTTAAATTGGTGAATCCAACTTGGGCTTGTTCTCCATATTATAGGTAGTCTTAACTGTAGGAAATGTTGCTGTTTTGGTAAGGCGATCGACTATCACCCAAATTGAATTATACCCCTTCTTTGTCTTAGGTAGCCCGAGTACAAAATCCATGCCACCTCGTTCCCATTTCCATTCTGGAATCGGGAGGGGTTTCAAGAGTTCCGGAGGGTCGTTGGTGTTTTGCTATGACTTGCTGGCAAGTGAGGCAACACTGAACAAAACTTGCCACATCACGACCCATACCAATCCACCAGAAATGTTTCCTCAGGTCTCGATACATCTTCGTACTCCTAGGGTAGATTGAATAAGGGGCATTATGAGCTTCCCTCATGATTTCTTTCTTTAATTCTTGATTATTGGGGACCATGAGTCTGCCATTATAACGCAGAGCGCCATCGATAGTGATGACAAAGTCTGAACGTTTTCCCTCAGCAACTTCAGTTCGAAACTTCAGTATCCGAGGATCTTCCAACTGCAAGGTTTTGATCCTCTCTAAAAGTGTCGGCTCTACAGTTATGCTGGAGATGTAGCTGGATGTACCTTTAGGAAGAATCTCTAACTCAAACCTTTGGATGTCAATCAATAATGGTTTCTGGACGACCTGAAAACTAGCGACTGATCCCTGACTCTTTCTACTAAGCGCATCAGCAACTACATTTGCCTTACCCGGGTGATAGTTTATGGTACAATCATAATCCTTCACCAGTTCCAGCCATCGACGCTGCCTCATATTTAGCTCATTTTGCATGAAGAAATATTTGAGGCTTTTATGGTCAGTGTAGATCTCACATTTAGCCCCATACAGATAGTGCCTCCAAATCTTCAGTGCAAAGACAACGACAGCTAACTCCAGATCATGAGTTGGATAGTTTTTCTCATACTCCTTCAATTGCCTTGAGGCGTAAGCAATCACTTTCCCGTTTTGCATCAAAACACAGCCCAGTCCTTTCTTTGAAGTGTCACTATAAATGACAAACTCCTCACTACCCTGTGGAATTGCTAAGATGGGAGTAGTTGTTAGTTGTTTCTTCAATTCTTTGAAACTCCTCTCACAATCTAAACCCCACTGAAACTTCGTATTTTTTCGGGTCAATAGGGTCATGGGTGACGTAATGGTTGAGAATTCCTCAACAAACCTTCGATAACAGCCAGCTAGCCCAAGGAAGCTGCGCACTTTTGCAACATTGGTTGGTGTTGGCCAATTTCGAACTGCCTCAATCTTGCTCGGATCGACTGCAATACCTTCTTTTGATATAATATGCCATAAGAATGGTATCCTTTCGAGCCAGAATTCACACTTCTTAACCTTGGCAAATAGTTTCTTCTCCCTAAGTGTTTGAAGTACCATCCTCAGATGCCTCTCGTGATCTTTCTCTGAATGCGAATAAACCAAAATGTCATCAATGAAAACTATGACAAATTGGTCTAAATACTCCTTAAAATTCGATTCATCAAGTCCATAAATGCAGCAGGAAAGGCGTTTGTCAACCCAAAAGGCATTACTAAGAACTCATAATGGCCATATCGAGTACGAAATGCGGTCTTTGGGATGTCCTCTTCTCTTACTCTCAGTTGGTGATAACCAGATCACAAATCAATTTTAGAGAAATATCCAGCACCCTGAAGCTGATCAAACAAGTCTTCAATCCTCGGCAATAGCTATTTGTTCTTTACTGTCACTTTGTTCAACTCTCTATAATCGATACAAAGCCTCATGGAGCCATCCTTCTTCTTCACAAATAATACAAGGGCACCCCACGGTGAAAAATTGGGTCGAATAAAACCCTTATCCAAGAGGTCCTGTAGTTGTTCCTTTAGCTCCTTAAGTTCAAGCAGAGCCATACAATACGGTGCTTTGGACACAAGAGCTGTCCCTGGCATCAAGTCAATGGAAAAATCAATCTCTCTTCTTGGTGGCATGCCCTGAAGGTCATCCGAAAAGACGCCTTGAAATTCTCGAACGACCAGGATTTGTCCAATAGTGAGTTCTACTCCAGGTTCTTGAATCACTGTAGCTAAGTAAGATACACAACCTTTATTCAGCATTTGGCGCGCTTTCATCGCAGAGATTATCGGGAGTGCAGGCTTTATACCGACTCCAACAAAACAAAAACGAGGTTCATTTGGAGGCTCAAACGCTACCATCTTCTCGCTACAGTCAATAGTGGCATGGTATCGCGATAACCAATCCATCCCCAAAATGACGTCATACTCATGAATCTCCAATACTATGAGGTCTGCTGACCACTCCCTTCCATTCACTTTGACGGGGCAATTTCACAGAACATAACTGGAATTCAATATTTCCCCTGATGGCATTGACACACAGAATGGGATATCTAGTTGTGGAGTTGGATGACTCAATTTCCCAGCAAGGATAGGGCTAACAAATGAGTGGGTAGTCCCAGAGTCGAATAAAATAGTTGCAAGTGTGTCACAAATATACACAGTGCCTACATGATAGAACGTACAAGATATGCATGTAATCACATCTTATGAATTATCAAGGTATTAAATTTTAAATCACAATTACCTGACACCACCATCGGTGACTCCTCAGCATCCCTCTTGGACATAGTGTACACTCGAGCTGGAGTAGCGTTCTTCGGTTCCTTGCAATCCTTGGCCTGGTGGCCTGTCTTTCCACAGTTAAAGCATCGGGCCTTACAATTATTAGCAAAGTGACCCGGCTTCCCACATTTGTAGCATACATCCTTGCCTTGCAGGCATTCACCAAGGTGTTCCTTGCCACATTTTGGGCAGACCTTCATTTGCTACTTATTCTGTTGAGAGTTTTGCTGCTTCCCTTGATCATTTCTTCTCTTGTGCCCTTGACTGCTCCAACTCTTAGAGTTCCCACCAGTGTACTTCTGAGCATTAGGTTGGAACTTTGCCTCTTCTCTACTTACTGACTATACCCTTTCTACAAGAAGGAATCTGTTGACTGTCTCCCGATAAGTCGAGAGCTCAAAAGGAATAACTGCTTGTTTGATATAAGGTTTAAGCCCTTCTTTGAAGCGTCTTGACCTCATATCTTCTGTTGCAATCAAGTCGGGAGCAAACTTAGCCAATCAAGCGAATTCAGCCTCATACTCGGCAACAGATCGACTCCCTTGTTCTAGCTTCACAGACTCTCTTTCCTTCTGTTGGCGAACGCTCTTGGGGAAATACTTATCATTAAAAGCCTCCTTAAACCTATTCAATGTGAAAGGATTAGTGTCATTCTCATATTGGCGCTTAACCATCAGCCACCAATCGTATGCATCACCCTTGAGCATGTAAGCGGCAAGGTCGACCTTCTCCTCGTTAGTACACCTCAATACAGTAAAGGCTTTCTGAAGTTCAGTCAACCATTTCTCAGCTTCCAGAAGCTCAGTAGTGCCGGCAAATGACGGGGGAGACAACTTCTTAAACTCTAAAATTCTTCCCTGTCTCGATGCCTCCTGTCTCCTAAGCTGGCCAGCTTGCCCGAAGATAGCCAATGCTTGCATAAAGGCCTCCATAGTCATCGAAGTGCCTTGAGGGATGATGTTGTTATCTGTCCCCTCATTACGGCCTGCGATGTTTCTTCTACATCATAGGGACGGCTAATGTCTTGGGCTTGGGAGCGAGTGCGGGCTATTACTGAATAAACAAAACAACTGTCATAAGAAAATACCGATAGCTAACCAACCATTACCCACAACTACTAGACATTACTTAGTATTCATTTATTCGATAATTTAAACAAAACTTGACCTTACCAGATGATCGAGGAAGATTCACTTGTGGCTTAGCTCAGTACTCGTATATCTTTCGAGTATATATATGTGTTATAGATTTTTCTCCTTTTTTAAGTCTACAGAATCATTTTTAGAACGCTTAGCTTGGATACCATAACTATGATACCTCAAATCCAGAAACTTAGGCCTAAATGTGTCACCCTTTATTTCACTTTAAAATGCGGAAAATAAATAAATTAACTTACGAAATATTATTGTTTATTTTTTTTATTTTCAAAGTCTTATAAAGATTTTGATAGAGTTTACCTCTGACTGGACTTAACCCACCTGTTAAAGAATTGAGCATCCTCACACAAGTTTCAAGAAGGTAATTAAATTAAATTCTCCAAGACCCCTTAGAAAGATACGAATAAATTAGAAACATCAATCCCATATTTAGACTTAAATAACCTCCACCCTATCCATTAGTCTAAAATAACAAAAACCATTAAATCAGGAGAAATAGTTAAAAGAATGAAACAAATGATTAATAAGTAACTATCCTAAGCGACTATAAGTTCTTTCACTTCAAATTTTAAAACTAACAAAAAGCGCACCGTCTGAATCTGCCTCCAAGCGCTTTCCTCGTTCATCTAACTCTCATCACCTATAATGAATGGAAAAATAATCTTGCATGAGCTAAAGCCCAGTAAGTAAACCCCATGCACGTGATGTATGCTTATGCGGTACAAAGTTTAAATTAAACTTTACAACATATATCCCGTTTTAACTTTTCAAATATTCTTTAGGCATTTAAATAATTATCTTTCTTTCCATTGTGAGATCACTTGATGTATCACCTAGTCAATCAGATACAGTGGGCGATTCTTATTTGGAACCAGATAAAATTCTACCGGTAGTACCACAAAGCGGATAAAATTACTTTCGACTATGAGGGACTTATATGAGTTTTATACCTTTTGTAAAAATTTCATGATTTTATTCCACCTTTTCCTATTTTAAATAATATTTTGAAAGTCCCCTGCCCAAACTGTGAAAAATTTTCAGCTTATGTGTTTGGAGTTGAAGAGGTGTCGTGGTCCCTATAACCTGAGTCTGTGTGTAATTTTAATTGGTAATGTAGTTACATGAGTTCTTTAGACCACAAAATTAGGTCCATGTGATTGAGTGCACCAAACTTGAAGTTTCTCCCACTCTTGGGGAAGTTGACGGTTTGAAAGGGGAGGGTTGATAGTGTTTTGATTGTAGAATCCTATTTTAAGCGTTTCTCTATATTTTTGTGACAAACTAGGATCTTTGGCACATTGACACGGTGACAACCAAGGCTCTTCCACTCGTAAACTCATAAAGGAAAGAAAGCTAAGGACCTCAGGCAAGTAAACTTTACTTAGTTACATGTAAAATGAATGGGTTAATGTAAGTTGATGTGCTTCTATGGCCTATTTGCAATGACGTATGATCTTAGCACTATTCGATTTATGTGGTATAAGCACTATGCATGCTAAGCGATGATCAAACATGCATAGACATTATGCTATTGCATCCATGAGCACGTTGGTCAATGATTTGGAAGAATAACGTTTTGGTCGAAAGGTGCAAATTTCTAAAAGAAAGCTACCTCAAGTTTTGGGAAGAATGGGCGTACCTTTAAGCCATGAAAGGGGTGAGTGGGAAATGGGGCGCGGGGGACCGGCGTATCCGACCGAAAGTAAAGCGAAAGTGAAAGTACGTGAAAGTGGAAGTGAAAGTAATGAAAGTTGTACCGCTTTCTGGTACCTACCGGTAGGAAATTTCTGGTTCCAACTAAGAATGGTCCACTGCGTCTGATTGGTTAGAGAATACACCAAGTGAGCTCGCGAAAAAAAAATTGTTCCTTTTTGAAAAGGGGAAATGGGAAGGGGTCAATATAGGTGGGATTGCATGAGTCTAGGTTACGTATATAGCTCATTCGCATGTGTCACTTGCATAAAAGTTTACTTGCTGAGCTTAAGCTCACTCCTTCAATTTTCCCATGTTTCAGGTGATGAGAATTGATGCATTGAGGAGATCGCTTGGAGGCCAGCTCACCCAATACCCGTGTCGTACTTTTGATCTCCTTGGAATAAGAGATTGGTTTAAATTACTTAGTTTCTATTCTTTCATTGCTTAATTCGTTTAGATGTTGATTTAGTCTTTTGGGGGTATTTACGTATGATTTTAAAGAAGTTATGTTATTTATTCGATAATATTGGAGGTCGGTTATTTACTTAAAATACTATTTGGCCTACATGAATGGATGATGGTTGTTTGGTTTGATGTGGATATACGTATTTGATTGCTGTGCTAGCGTAGGGTTCCTTTACAGGTTGGTTAAGCCCAATTTATAAGGGATACTCTGCTGAAATTTCTATAGCCTTTTATTTTAAAAAAAAAAAGAGTTATCTTGAAAATTTATTTACCTTTATGCTTTTTAATTTAAAATGAAGGTTGACATAGAAAAAAAAAACTCTACTTACTTTATTTCGGCATTTCATGTGAAAGAAATGGTGACGCGTCCAAGTTCGAGAATTCTTGACTTGGGGTGTTACATGGGGATTGTGGGCGAGTGCAACCTGTGTACACGAATGTTGCAATGAAATTGGCCACACGACGCAAAACATAGCTTTGCTATGATTTTATCCATTTCACGTTGAATTTTTTTAACATCCAACAATTAAGGGCTCGTTGAAACTGCTGCCTTTAGTGTGATGTATAACCACAGAGTTAAGAATGAAAACGGCTATTTCCTTCAATGCCGACCTGTAACTGCTGTAGATTAAATTGTCGGTTGTAACTGTTGTGTTCACGCCTATAAATCTAACAAATCCTCTGCATTTCATACAGAGCAAACGACATACAAAAAACACACAGCCTCTTTTCTTCGTTCAGTCCTCCTTCGTCATTTTCCAATTTTTGGCTTGGTGATATTGTTCGAGCACTGCATTTGGTTCCCCTGCAACGCTGCAGATTCAGTTGTTGTATACTGGGAGGTGATCGCTCGGAAGAAGTGGTGAGGACAAAATAGCTTTAAGAACATTGCGCACAAACGCAAGCCTCGGCTATCTCGATCCATTGGTTTTTCTAGTACTCTTCATTCTAACATCGTTGTTCAAATTTGCATATTCAGGTATATTGTTGATCGATATTATTTGCGTGTTGGATGTCATGTGATATATTTGGCAATTGCCAAGTTTGTTACAAATACATTATGATGTTGATGGGGCTAGCAAAATCAAATGTTTGAAAATTGGTTTCATTTGATGGATGAAAACATTGAGCTAAGAAAAAGTAAATGCTGATTTTGACCTATTACTAAACTATTATTTCAAAAAGTGGATGATAAAAGTTATTCCACGTATGTGATTTTGAACCACATGATTTTTGAAATCTACATATTAGGCTTTGTTTTTTGTAGAGTAAACTAGTAATCGCACCCGTGCGTTGTATGGAAAAAAAAAAATCAATGCACAAACACATTTTTTTCATTAATATGAACCAATTTCATATTGAATCATTACCATTATATAAAGGAAAAAAAGTTTCACTAATACTTTATTGCAAAAAATTTGCAAAATTTGGAAAACTACTTTATATACAACATTTGAAGTTATATTCATTAGATTCCCATATTTATCACATATCAACTTTCTTAATCCTTTCCAATTCGTAACCCTTGAAATCGCGACATATAATTGCCCATGATTAAATACCGACTTCTTCAAGAAAATGCAACATGAGACAATGATTGTCCTTGACTCTTGTTAATTACCATACCATATGAAATCATCAATAGGAATTGCCCCCTTTGAAATCTGAAAGGCAATCTTGCATCTGAAGGAGTCAATGTCAATCTTGGAATTTACACTCTTCGACCCGAATTGTTTCCTATCAAAATTTGTGCTCACCCAATTTGTTATTATCAATATTATCCCATTTCACAATCCAGTCATATGATTAATATTTTTCAATAATATAATCGAAACACCTGCTTTCAAACTCAACTTTTGATTAGGTCCACCGAAACACTTTATGCCATTCAGGAATTCCGTGAATGCAGTTCTTAAAAAATCCAACACTTTTATTTCTTTTACATATTGAGTTTGAGCTCAAATAAGTTTTCCTTACAAATTGTTCATAGACGTCATGTATTCATTAATCACATCAATGCTTTTAATTTGTTAATAATAACAAAGTTTAGATGAAATTAATAGCATTAAAGGAAAATAATGTAATATCATTATTTTTTATTGTAAAAACATCACAAATTTTAAAATATTTTTTTACATACAATAGGCGTAGTTAAATTTGTTAGGTTCTTATTCTTATCACATACCTATATTTTCAACATGTCGGGATTTGTGAATCATGATATTACGAAATACAACTAATGACATTGAATTTAAACTTCAAATAATAACTCAACGTTTGTAAATAACAACTATGTCAATTTACAACCAAATAAAATCAAAATTATAGTTTATTTAATATATAATTAACAAACATATAAATAAAAATAGTACTTTGTCACAAACTGGGAAAATATATTAAGTTACCACCCAACATTAAAATTAATGCAGTATTTAATAAAACGTTATCATGATAAAAATCGTTAGTCAAAGATTTTCCAATTGTTGAATATTAAGTTCATAAATTTATTTAAAAATTAAATATTTGAAAAAAACACCATAATTGCAATTTTTCCCAAAAATTTATTTTAAAAAATGGCTAATGTTACTTTATCTAAGCAATTTTTTAGACTGTGACAAAATTGAGCTATATGTATAATTGGCTGAAATTACAACAAAAAAATTATTTTAGTGAATGTAAAATTAAATTAAATCATTATAAATTAAGAATATACGGTGACCTACTTAAATAAGAATAACAATTAAGATCAAATATTTTATATCAAAAACAAAAAAACAAAATTTAGGTATTGCATTTTAAGTCAAATATTTTATTCTTTTAAAATTGATAAGCCTCTTATCTACAATTTAATAAAAAGTTAATCCAATTAATCTCTTAATATTTTTTTTTTTAAAAAAAATTTAAAACATTGTTAGTAAATAAGACTATAACTTTATAAGGGCTTATAGGGTATAAATATTAATTTAATTTTAGTAAAAACAAAATATAATTTAGAAATAAAATAAAATATTTAAATAATTTCAGTTACATTGTTGACGGTACCCGCTCGTAAAGGTGGAAATGAATAGTTACATCGTTTAAAAATAATTAAAATATACATTAATTATTTATCTTTGAATTTATTAAATAATTTTGGTTAAACATGCAACAGGTAATCAATTATAGTTCAGTTAATTAATTAGTTATGGACTTTTATAGCAATATAAATTATAGTTTTATTATTAAAACTTTAATCTAAATCGAGAAAATTGAAAAGGAAAGAATAAAAAAATAAAAAAATAAAAAAGAATTATATAAATCGAAGTAAAAAAATTACAAATTATATAATTAAATTGAATAAAAAATAATAAAAAAGAATTCCATTGCACATTGTGCAATGCAAATTGCATTGCACAATGTGCAATGGACACGGCATTGCACATTATGCAATGCCGTGTGATTGCATTGCACAATGTGCAATGCAATTACATTGCACATTGTGCAATACTTTAGTAAGAATATAAAAAATAAAAAATAAAAACTCACCCTATTAAATGTAATTTAGACAGGAAAAGTAGCCCATGATTCAATTTTAGTATAATTAAGATTTTATTTATTCGAATTACGTATAGATTATGTGATTAAAAATAAGATATAATATATTAAAACATATAAAATAATTGTATGTGATTGAAAAGGAGAAAGAAGAATTTTTTTAAAAATATTATTGTGAATCAAACAAGGCCTACATTTTTGCAGCATGAGTCGACTCTTCTCATACCTTTCACTTTTAGTTTTAAGATTTATGAATAATTCTGAAAAGTGAAAATAAAATATTACTTTCTCAAAATATATAGAGTTGTGATCAATATTTAATTTTACATTTTAACTCATGGCCAAAAGTAACCCACAACTACTCAAGAATGTGTGCTATGCTTCCAATAATGGAATTTTGACATTTGTATTCATGTGTTTAGTTAAAACCGATTCATTTTAATTTATCCTTATGTAGTTTATCAGTTATATATTTTGAAAGTTTGATAGATTTAGGTGTCCATAGCCGGTTAAAGCGAATAATTTTTTTTCATATAGATTTAGGAGTCCATAGCCAATTAAGGTTATGTTTGGTAGAATTAGCTTATAAGTTAGGTTATAACTGATAAGTTAGCTTATAGTTGATAAGCTAATTAAGAGCTAATAGCTTATGGCTTATAACTGAAGCTGATAAATTAGCTGGCATAAATAAAAATATTTGACAAAATAACTAATAAGCTGACTTATAAATAGAAAATTATATAAAATGATATTTTTAAAATATATTTCTAGAAAATTGTAGGGATAAAAAATAAAATAAAAAGTGAAAAGCTCATGAACTTATTTGAAAATCTAGTAAAATAAGCTTTTTAAATAAGCTTGGGCTTTTCAAATAAGTTCCTCCAACCAAATGAAGCTTATTTAATTAGTAAGAACTTATAAGCTCCTGAATAAATTATAAGGTAGCTTATTTGACTTATCAAATATGCCGTAAATTGAATATGTATTCTTTCGTTTGTTTATGTTTAGGTTTGATTGCTTTGGAATAAAAATCAAGCAAAATTTTATTCTTGTCATTGTAAACCTTCATTTGTTTGTGGCTGAATTTGTAGTTGAGGCTATGTGACTAAGGAAAGTGATACAACTGACAGATTTGTACAAATAAGTATTTACCCAATAATAGATTGGAAATGAAATTATCTATCTATATATAATATATCTCATTCGCCGTGTTTAAACCTCACCACACCATTAGAATATCAACCAGAAGAAAAGAAAAAAAAAAAAAAAAAAAAGAGGCACTCAATGTGTTAAACAAAAATAATACAAAGAATATTGGTTATATAGAATCTATAAATAAACCAAGGTCATTTTCCTGCTTAAAATTATGTTTTCAGAACTAAATAATTTATTTTTTATTCTCATTTCCTACACTTCCTTATTTTTTAAAATCTCTCACTGAAATCTGGGCCAATCCCAAAATTTCTCAGCTATATCTCGATCAATTTTAAAATCTCTCACATAAATCTCTATTAATATTTGTAATATATAAATAACTTTAATATATAAATAAATACAATATAATATTCAATTCTACTTATGTCTTTTTTTTAATGAATTCTATTTATGTCTTTATTATTATTGTTAGTATGGGAAAATAGAAGTATTAAATTAATCAATAAATTATAATAAATATCAATAATAAGAATTATTGTGGTAGGGGCATGAATATTATTTCTAGTGGATAAAATATCTATTACAATAACAAAAATCGTTGCGTTAGACAAGATATTGCGATGACGGATATAGTTGAAGAAGATGTTGTCGCCATAAGGTTTCTAGTTTGTTGCAATGACACTTGTCGTCACAATATCAGCAACTACTGAGACGAAAAATATTTTTACAATAAATGGAAAACCCTATTGTAACGATAGAATTTCATGGCAGTAGAGCTACAAGCACAAGCCTATTTGACGATATGTTGCAACGGTATTGTAAGTGTGTTGCGGCTATAAAAATTATCAAAGTAATCTTATATTGGATATATCTTTCCGTGCAACGCACATGTAACATAGCGAGGAAATATATGGAAAACTTTTTGCAAATTATAGAGAATCTTTTGCATTTTTTCTCTTATACATATTCTAAATTAGATCTTGAGCAAATATTTTTTCGTGCAATGCACGGGGTGAAAGCAATAGTATACATTAATCGAAGTGGTATTGTGAGTCCATTAAAGAAAAAAAAAGTGTTTTTCCCCCCTTCTATGGAGTTGTGTGTTACTTTCTTCCGCCGCTAACATTCATGGACTTTATGTTAGACTTGGGCTTTTGCTTTCATTTTGATCATGAGGAGAATGGTTAGATTGTTTGAATAAGTCTCTGTCTTGTGATTAGATTGTTTGAATAAGTCGTCCTGTGTGTGGTAACTAGAATTACAACCAATAGAATGCATATTGTAACCCTGTGTAACCTTGCCAACGATTTTCCTACACTTAAAAACTACTTTTGGGACCCCACCATGAAAGTGGTGCAGTGGTAAAGCACTAGGGGTATCAACCGGGAGGTCGGTGGTTCGAATCCTCCCGGGGTTTAATAAGGCCGTTATGGGGTTTAATTTAATAAGCGCCACTAACTAGGTAGAGAGAGGCAAGTGCGAGATCTTTGCCGTGATGTGAGATCTTGCCTTGCAGGTTGAGTTTACGACGGGGACCGGCCTCGGTGTGTATAGCGTATCATTGGATTTAACCATGGCGGGTGAACCATGGGGAAGGCCACCGCTCCTGCACTAGTCGGATGATGTGAGATGCTTGCCAGCGGGTTGAGTTTATGGGCCGAGGACCCGCTGTGTATAGGATCAGATCATTGGATTTGCGGTGGGTGAACCATGGGGGAAGGCCACTGCTCCAGAGTTAGTAGCGCAAGCCTGGACATCTGGGTTATCAAAAAAAAAAAAAAAACTACTTTTGGGTATTCAATTTTGGCCAATTTCGAGTGGATTATTGGTTGTGCTTGCGATTTAAGCACTATCATACCTGCTTTGTGTATGTGACAAAAAGGTGACGAACTCAATCTTCAACCTCAACAGGATTGATTGACATTGCAAAATCATAATCAAATTCAGCTATATTGGTAATTTTGAGTAAAACTTTGATCTATTACCAAAGGTGCCCTTGTTCTCATTTATACACTAATTTTGTTGATTATATTTTTCAAATCTTATTTTTAGTTTACTTTTATATTTAATTTAATCTAACAATTACCAAACTTTCACGAATTCTTCTGAAAATCACAATTACAAATAAAGTTTCTGTGCTTTGCATTGTACATTAAGAATAGTTTTTGCCTATTCATGTTTATGAATTTACTATGGGATTGAGGATAATAATAATAGCTTACAAACAATACTGAACAAAAATGTCATGTATAATAATAATAATAATAATAATAATAATAATAATAAAATAAAAAAAAATAGTTTAACGAACTCGATAAGACCAGTTACCCGACTTGCTTCATGCTTCCAATAATGGAATTTTGAAATTTGTATTCGTTTGTTTAATTTAAATTTATCAGTTATTTCGCAAGTTCGATCCTTCGAATATTTATCCTTTCGTTTCTCTAGCATGTGATATGATTTAAATTTTGCCAAAATGTACCCTTTTTAAATCTATTTTTATCCATTATTTCTTTAGTCATACCAATCACATTCATATATCTCGTGTGACCTACATGTACTACACAAATATCTACCATTCAAGTCCACTTATTATCTCACACCTTTTACATTAAAATTCATAGAAAACCATAAAAAAATAATACTATCACCCTCATATTATTTTTTTCCACTTTTTTTAATTCATTTTTATCCATTATTTTTTTTCAAACCAATCACATCCCTATATCTTGTGAGACTTACATATACTATGCAAAATCTCGTCATTCAACTCTACCAATTATCTCTCCCTTTCTACATAAAAATTCATTAAAAACCCATAAAAAAATTCAATCGTATCACCCCTATGTCAAGGTTTGATTGCTTTGGAACAAGAATCAAACTAAGGGTGTATTTGATTGCAAAGTAAGAAAATGGTTAAAAGGAAAATATTTTCCGAATAAATAAATTCCAGGAAAAGTTTTTTAGGGAAAATGGTAATTGTAGGTATTTGATTGCATTAATTTGTAAGTTGGAAATAGTGTTGTTTTTCTTCTTTGTGTGTGTGTGTGTGTGTTTTTAATAAAATTTGGACATTTTCTTTATCTTTATGGTTAAAACAAATTGTCCATTAAAAAAAAAGGCAAAATTTTCCCGGAAAATAAAAACCACATCCCTGCAAGGAAAACGTTTTTCTTCAAAATAAGGAAAACAACGGATTTCGAGAAAAATGGCAAAATATTTTCTTGGAAAAAAAAATACAATCAAACAGACCAAAAGTCTTAAAAAGGTAAAAAAAATTGGTTTTTCGTGAAAAAAATTTGCCTAATCAAACACGTCCTCAATTTTATTCTTTCTGTCATTGTAAACCTTGATTTGTTGGTTGCTGAATTTGTAGCTGAGGCGATGTGCCAAAGGAAACTTACATAAATACACATGAATATATACAAATAAGTATTTAAGAACTTATTTATTGATTTATTTATTATTATTTTTTAAAAACACTACTTAAGCCAATTGAAATATCAACATGGTTACCTGTAACATCTTCCCACAATACCAAGTCAAAGCAAGAACGCTATATATTTATGTCTATATACTTATCCATTTGGAATATTGAAGTCGTACATCATGAAACAAAGCCAATTGTCCCTTTTCCAATTAAAGACCCACTAGCAACATATAAACTGTAATCAAACTCTATTTAATTAAATTAATTATACTATAAAAATACTATAAACTCCTTTATCCAGTGAGGCTCTCTCTCTTTGATATATACAAGTCAACAGAAGAGGTTTTAAGATTTTGAGGGCAAAATACTCAAACCCCATAGCAGATCAGATCCAATCCACAGATACAAATTCCTCGACCCTCGATCATCGCAAATACTAATGGAACCTTACCACTGAGGTTTCTGTTCTCTACGTATACCAATTCCGGCATTGTTGATTCTATCGATACAATACGCCGTTAGCTCTTCTGTTGTTTGATTGATTTTCTCATTGTATTCTATTGTATATTGTATTGGCGTGGATAGCTGTAGATTTGTTTGGTGCAGTTAGTTGGGTTTGTTAACACTGATGGATCGAGAATCGAGTGGTTCGAAAGAAATTAATCAAAACGCAAGGCCAAATAGTTTAGATGATTCAGAGACTCGAATCACGATTGGACCCAGTGAAGCTGCGGAGTTGAAGGACAAGTCAAATGGCGCAGTGGAAGAATCGACGAAAGTGAAGGAGGAAGATAATAGTGCTCCATCGTGTGTGATCGATATAAAGAGTGTTGATTGTGTTGAAAATCGGAGTTCTGAGGGTGAAAGGATCTGCAGAATTTGCCATTTGAATGCCAAGGAATCTGGAAAAGCTGTTACAGATTTGATGGAGATTGGCTGTGGATGTAAAGGAGAACTTGGGATTGCACATTCAGAATGCGCAGAGGCCTGGTTTAAAGTCAAAGGACATAGGTAAAAAATTCATATCCAAATCCAATTATTTGCGGTTGCCCTTTACCTGCTTGATAAAATAACCCAGTGAAAGAATTTTTATTACATTTTCCGAATCTGTGATAGGTATGTTTTCATGTAAGAATAACAATGTATAATTTGTTTGAGGATAAGTGATTTTAATTGTAGTTTTATCAAACATATATAGTATGATCGATTTATTGAGGATAAGTTCTAGATCTGAACATGTTATTCTAATGACACTGTATTTACTATTTAACTACATATTCAGGTTGAATCATGAGATTGATCTATTATCAGCCGTGGGTTCATTAACATACCCAGGCGTGGGAACCCCGATCAGGAGTGCTAAACCGTATTGTTTCATATTCCCCAAGTTCAAATCTTGTCTTTCAGTTCTTGTAGAAAGTGACTAAATTTCCCAATAATAGTGTAGCATTAGAAAGCCATATATGCAACTTCAAAAAAAGATAGCCATATATGCACTCAATCTATGATGGTTGGACTCGGGTACGGGTATGTATCCGAGTGTCAGATCGTCCATTTTCAAAAATTTAGGATACGGCGACATGGCTCAAAAGGGCTTAAATTTTAGAAAAAAAAGTATATGAATTCGTGTCATAAACTTAAAATTTGCTTTGGAAATGCATGTTTTTAAGAGTTTTATGTGCATTCATGGGGAATCCAAATAATATTTTCTTAATTTGAATGATACAAAGGATCTTCTTTTCACTTAAAGGATCCGAGAAGGATCTCATACCCTTGTCCCACACCCAAGTGTCCAACACGGGTACTTCTTCAAATGCGAAGAGTCTGAGCCACATGGCACTCAATTTAACTAAGCTTGGAAATCTAATTCATGCTACAATACACTGCAGACTTATGTGCGTCTACAGAAATTATCTATACTCCTATTATTTTCTGTGCTTGCTTTGAACTTGTGCAATATTTGATCTGCTGCTTTGTTTTATACTGTGTCAGAATGTGCGAGATTTGTGGTGAGGCTGCAACTAATGTAAAGGGTGTTAGCGACAACAGATTTATGGAAGAGTGGAATGAGATGGGAGCTACGGATGCTTCTGCTAACACATCGGCTGCCAATGGAAGGTGTTTGAATGGACAACCGTTGTGTAACTTCTTAATGGCATGCCTCGTGATAGCGTTTGTATTACCATGGTTTTTCCGTGTAAATATGTTTTAGTCAGGTATACGTATGCGATTCACCATCATTTATTACCATTCTTGTTCATTCTTGAGTTTAAAATCTTGAGTGTATGGCCGATTTTAACACAGTTGAGTTGCTAGGCCTTCATTTTCATCCTCTCCCCTGCTACTCGTGCGACTTATTTATGGTTTCCTGTAAACATTATTTGGGTAATTTAATGTGCCTTTTGTCACAATCATTTTTCTCTTGACATTTTCATGCCAAGAGATCAGGAGTGGATTTTCATGAAGTGGAGAATGTATTTTGTTGCGTGGCCTTGTGATTGTGTTTAACGTCGGTGGTGGCAACTGGCAACTGGCAACTGGCAACTAGCATGTATGTAAATGATCATTAGTCTTTCCACCAATGATATCATAAACGATCACATGTGACATGCCCTATCATAATGTTTTTTATTTTTTATTTTTTAAGAGAACTATCTTGATCCGAAAATCCAAATCGGAGGTAGAAATTTTATTAATACCAAATTAATACCTAGCCATCTAGCACCTACCTCATGCTAATCATGAAACAAATGAAGCTAATAAGATCACAAAATACAAAAGAACTTGATTAAATTAAGCATTGGTAATTTTAACAGTTGGCAAACCAATTCTGTCCAAATGGTCACGGCTTCTAGTAGATCTGCTCAAATCTTCAGGCATTAAAAACTCCAGAAGTGTTCCGGTCCTTGGTGATCAGAAGCTTACGGTCGCCGGCGATTTTCCTCGTCAGATTCGCTAAATTGAAAATTTTGTTGGATTCATCACGACGAGACGGAGCTCCAGCAATTTAGAAAAAAAAATTTGGACACCGTAGCGGCCCGTGGTGACGGTCAAAGATCAGTCAAAGTTTTTGGTTAATTTTTAGCCAAAATTTTGACTGATCTTTGACCGGTCACCACAGGCCGCCACGTGTCCAAAATTTTTTCCAAATTGTTGAGCTCCGCCTCGCCGTGATGAATCCAACAAAATTTTCTGATTTCAAAATGGAGTCCGGATTTATGAGAAAATCGCCGGCGGATCAGAGCTATGGTCCGCCCGGGCGGACTAGAAAATTATTGCACTTCTCCGTATGTCCTAGACTTGCTGAAGAATCTGCTACAGTGTTTCCTTCTCGCCAAGTATGTGTAAAACGAGGAACCATCTTATCTTTGTATTCAATGATTTATTCAACTAAAAAATGTAGTGCCCATGGAGCTGTAGTAGGGTGAGATCAAAGATGTATAGTTGTAGATGAATCGGATTCAATCCATACCTATTTCCAACCAGTCATCCAATAGTATTGAAAGCCTGAGAGAATAGCAGCAAGCTCTGCAATTGATTTTTGGCCATAGTATTCATAGAATGTGAAAATAGTCTCTCTAGAATTACGTGAAATCCCAACTTAGGTTTTCTACCACTTGACGATCGTAAAGGAGGCTGTTCTCAATTTTTTTCCCATGGCATCCCAACTTGCAACATGCTAGTAACCAAGGTAGTGGCTGTTTTAATGATGCCAAGGGTAGTTGGAAAATATTATATCATTATATGTGTTATGAATAATAATTGAAGTGTTATGAATAATTGAGAATAATTTGGTGGTTATGAATTATGAGGAATAATTTGGTGGAGGAATAATTTGGTGGAGGAATAATTTGGTAAAAGGTGTAATTATTATATGTGAATATTTATTATCAGTGAAATTATGTATAATTACGATTGTCTTAATTCAAGTTTTCTTATAAATGCAGAGGGGCTTATTAATGAAATTCATTCTGAGAATTCCTTGGAATTCATTCTCTCTAAATTCTCTCTATTATTTCTATCTTTTATAACACGCACGTTGCTCACAAGTCTCTAACCCTTTGAGTAATATGAAAGAAGTATCTTTCTACAGTTCATCTTATAGATGATCTTACATGTCAGCTGGATTATTACTGAATGAATTAATTCATCCTCATCAATCTAAATAACTCTCTCTTTGCAAATACATCATTGAAACTTCCCTTTTGTTCATATTCCTCTCCACAATTCCTCATTCTACACAACTGCTTGGAGATGTCAAATCCCAAAATTGGAAGAATGGAGTCAAAGAATTTTCGATCACGTAAATGGATTGCAAGTAAATCTCATCCATGGAATAATTAGAGAAAGGAAAAAGGTAAATCATATGATTTTATAATATAATAATATATTAAACTATAACATCATTTTATCGAGATATAAGGAGCATACATTATCAAAATCAAATTTTCTCGACTCCATTATACTACTCGATTTGAGAGCTTGATTTGACACCAATATTGACGAGGTAATAACTGCGTTTTGAAATATGTTATTATCAAATTTTCAAAATTTACAAATCGAAGACACTAACTTTTGAAAAGTTACAAAATAGTCTTTGAATATTTTGATATTGATAAATTGAAGTAGAAAGGAGATAATTTTCCAATCGTAAAACATTGATAAAATATTTTTGACAATTTTACCTTTAATTGGAATGGACAATTTACCCTTAGGGTAAATCCGACCCTAATTTTGACAGTGAAAATGGATAGAATATTCATGAAGAAATTCTAAATTCATTGATTATATAAAATGGCTTGAAGTCCATTTTGAGTTAATAGATCGAAATATTAATGTAACTCCCAGAGGGTTCAATTACATAATGTACTTATTCTAGAAGGATAAGTGTGCTCTTATAAGTAATGAGTATTTGTTCTGAAGAGAACAAATTTGCTCCCGTAAAGCAGTTCAATATTTAATTTCGCACTTTATTTACCGCAATTTAATTCTTCAATACCTCCTACTTGATTATGGGTTCAACCGAATCACTAAGCGGAAGGTTTTATATATTTGCACTTTATATGCTAGAAGTGATGGGTAATACCTTCTACTAGCGGAATCCTACTCTGAAGAAGTAGTTAAATATTATGCAATTTAATTCTTGCTATTTAAATTCCGTAGATTTATATTTGTGCAATAATTCCCATAAGGTAGGTTCGACCACCTATTGGAGAATTTAATTTCTACAATTTAAATTTATGCACTTTATAGTTTGAGTATATTTCCAATGTGGTGGGTAATACCAATTGGTGTGCATATTTCCAATGTGGTGGGTTATACTACACGATTGGTTATAGCGAATCCTACTCAGGAAGAAGTAGTTGATCAAATATTCTAATCATACTCTCGAAGTAGTAGGCTGATGAGAATAAAATTACTTCCCCATATATACCGAATATTAATGGAGAAATTGAGTAAGTGGTACTTGAAGTCACCATTGGGATAAATAGATGAAAATCAAATGCTCAATAGATCCCATGTTGATAAATCAAAAGATATATATATGGAGAAATTATATGAAGTAATCTCATCGATGATATGAGATTGTATTAATATGAGAATAAAATACTCTTGAAGAAGCATAATCACTAGATTTACGTATTTGAATAAAGCCAATATGATATTATTATTACTCAGGAAGAAGTACAAAAGCATCAGTGGAACATATTGAGAATATCAAAAGATGGCATTAAACATAAAAATATAGAAATGCAAAAGAAGAATATACATCTTGAATCCATAAATGAGGGATGCGTCTCGAGAGTATAAATACTCAGTAACTCACACCACCATCAACATTAGGATTCATAATGAAATATTTAAAGGATCCTAATTTCTTTTTCGCTGACACTGTTAGTGGTGATCGACGGACCGGCTTCACAGATTCTTGAACATGTGCATGAAATTTGATGAGTAGTTCATCATGACAGCATTGCAGAAATAAGTATTTCTCATTGAATGAGAGATAAACTTATTATTTACACTGATCTAGAAACGCTAGTAAGCCATCAAAGAAATTATTAATATTCAACAAACCTATTGGTTTGACATGAAAATTCTGTTCAGACGAGGCTATATTGAATATTTCCTCCAGTGTGTTGTAGCCGCTTTGGAAGGACAATGAAAGCATCACTATTATTCATCATATACATCATGCGGTTGTGGATGGATTAAGCTTGTAGCACCAACCCTGCTGGACCCATGGTAGAACTGGCTCCAATTAGAAGTATTAGATCCAACTAGATGGAAAGGTACACTCAACTCTTATTCCCCATGATTGTGCCATTATAAGTCTAGCTAAAAGTTTGTTGTTGGTTCCTCCGTATAGTATATTGATTTCTTGTCTCCCTAACTCTTTTTACGAGTTGGTTTGCCATATCCACATATTGGATATGGCCTACGATTAGATCCACCAAGAGTACATACGGTTTTAATATGGCGAGGTAAAGTTGACTTGTATGAGATGATTCTAAAATCTCCACATCCATCTCTACTCCTATCTCTCTTTTTGCACTATATTTTCAACATGAGAGATATATGAATCCCTCTATTTAAAGAAAAATTTTAAAACCAATAATTGAGTGCACTATTTACTTTTTGACAAATATGAAAGAAAAAAGTGAAATTTTCTTTAGTGATATGACATATATTGTCAGTGATTGAAAAATAATATATATCTTAAAATTGAAAAGCGATATTTACAAATAAAAGAAATATATTGATCTTTGTTATTACAGAGCTTTCTTACATAAATATGGGAAAATCATTATGCTAAATTTTTCTACTAAATTTACAAAGCAGGATCTTCTAAAGTAAGTTTTCAAGATATGCAGCGTTTGTTGATCTTTGAATTTGGCCCATAAGGCCATTAGCTCACCTTATGCACGTGTCCACTAGGATGTGTCTCAAGAGCACAGTGAATATCATCCAAAGGCTCCTTACTCAATCCATCCTTAATGAATGCTATTTTATCTTCTCGATTTACGGACAAGTGCACGATTACATCGAGTGTCACATGTCCATCGAGCACTTGTAGCATCCTCCTAATCTTTTTGCTCTCCGTTCTTTGAAAAACTACTTTTACCCCATACCAGGCATGTATTTAGAAGGAATTGAAACCTCACCAGATAATCGAACGCTTTGCTTCAATCAAGCATCGGATATCTTGTGGGATACCCTTATTCATTAGCATCCTTAATCTTTCCATTTACCTCGATAAATCATTTTTAGATTTTAATCGGTAGTGATGGATAGTATTTTTAGATTTGAGAGCATATGATCCATTATAATGTATAGACCCTTGTTAGGATGAATTTTGCAATAATTTTGATGATTTATTTATAGAATAATACGCATTATGAAATAAGACCCGATTTTAAATAAATAATATGAAGCGTAAGAGCTACATTTTCGAATTAAATAATAGCGGATGTGATGCGTCAGTAACTCGTGTTTGAATAGTGGTAGACAATAATGTCACCAAAAGATGATGGAATATATCGGTGAATTATTTCTATGATAAATCATATTGAGCACTATCTGATACTAGTGAAATCGATATAGAATTTCTTGAACTAGAAGTTCAATAATACTCGTTTACAAAAACCGACTGACCATCCGGTTTAAATAATTATTAAATCAATATTTCAAGTGAAGAATTAAAGAATTCTTCAATGATTGTTCTCGATAAATGATGAAATCATTACTAGCCAATATTGGGAATAAATCCCAAATATATACGGAATAAAGGATGAGAAGTATGGGCCCACTCATCCTACATGGACTACTAGATATTATGATATGGATCCACTAGATAGTCACATGTGTATATGATTCGTAATTTGAAATTCTGAAATATTTGCTCACTGTGATGAGCATGATTTTGATTTAATGATAAAAGCTAGTAAATGTATATCCCAATGATTTGAATAAATCCTTGAAGGATTTGAGTATATGCATACAAGTGGGATATTATATGGCAAATTATTTAAAGTCCTCAAATAAATTGCCGATATCGAGAATAGAATGCAAACTGGTCTAAATTCCCATATTAATTTGAATGATGAGAACATATATGATTAAAATCATACCAAGTATGAGTTTTGGTGTTTTAAATTTTCTCAACATGAGGGGGAGTATTAAATGTTGAAAATAATATGTGAAATGCATCATGTTATATCCTCGAAAAGTTCAAAGATGCATGAAAGGCTATGAACAATCACATATATCACCTACGATGCTTTGATAAGTTATGCACGCTAGAAGCGTTGATATTTCCCCAATCATATATATCAAAGCAAATTATAAAAGATGGTCTTCTTAATAAGAGGCATATACTTCTTGAAGAGTATATAGACATAACTATATTGTGTAATCCTACAAGAGGATTGATAATGAGATATCTCGATAAAGTTATGTCGATATGGGAAAGAAATGAAATTGAAATGTGTCGACACGATATGAAAATGTAAGCGCTACATATGATCAATGATAATGAAAATATTGAGATATATTGAAGATGATAAATGGTGAATGTGAAATCCTTAACTTATGAGATGATGAGGTGATGATGACTATTGCTCAAGTTTAAAGATAAGCATGGTGGTCATTATATGTTGCATGCTCATGAAAGTTAAATTACCCGATCGTGTGTGTAGTAGTACCGAAAGGAAATTAAATGATCGGATGAGCTAAACCCGTATTTATGAGTACCCTAAAGGGTGAGCTAAGCCCTGGAATGAAGTAACCTATTAAGTGAGTATTAAATGTTAAATGATATATTTTAAGTGTTAATTAGTTATGAAGGTTTACTTATATGTTTACATGTTTTTTCGATGAATTTATATGCTTTAAATTGTGTGTTTGGAGACATGTGTTCATGGTGAATGTTTGTAGTTGTGTACGAAAATTGATGCACTCTAAATAAGCGAAGAGTATAAAACCAATGTATATGATACTCATACAAATGTATGAAAGATTTTGAAATGCTTGCAAGATAATTTGTATAAAATACAGCGTTGCACTCTTTTTCCATTGATTGAGGTTTTTATCCCATTGGGTTTTCTAGCAAGGTTTTTAATGAGGCAACTTTAAAGGCGTATTCACATGAATAATGTACTCTTTTCCTTCATTAGGGTTTTTCCCACTTTGGGTTTTTTTCCTAATAAGGTTTTAACGAGGCATATTCATGGTATATTGAGAACGATAGGAGAAATTGATACAAGTGTATCTATTGGGTCAAGTTATAATGGAGCTAATGCTTTAGATCCAAAGCGATGATGATATTGAAATCATTTACAGTAAAGATATCGATTCTCAAGATATGAAATCGAAACGAGGCGGTATACTCTTTTTCCTTGATCAAGTTTTTTTTCCCAGGTTTTTGTGACAAGGTTTTTAACGAGGCAAGACGTGAATACTCATATGCGATAGATATCGGAGGAGCAATGTTTTTGATGAAGCGTATATAACCACTCCAAGCTATCCTGCAATCGGTTTGGAAGTTTTTCCCACTTGATTTTTTCTCAAAGCGAGTCGAAGACATTTGTATTAATAGTCATTCAAGGGGAGTGTTATGAATAATAATTGAAGTGTTATGAATAATTGAGAATAATTTGGTGGTTATGAATTATGAGGAATAATTTGGTGGAGGAATAATTTGGTGGAGGAATAATTTGGTAAAAGGTGTAATTATTATATGTGAATGACTATTATACCCTTGATGAAATTATGTAATTACGATTGTGCCATTCGAAGTTTTCCTATAAATAGGGCTTCGGTTATTAATGAAATTCATTCCTGAGAATTCCTTGGAATTCATTCTCTCTAAATTCTCTCTATTATTTCTATACTTTTATAACAATATGGGATTAATAAGCTAATGTTCTCTTATCTATTTGCAGGCATGGTAAAATGCTCACAAGTAGACAGGTTGCGACACGTGTCCCCCTAATGGCTATGAGGGACACGTATCTCAATCTACACACATGTGGGTATTTTACTATGTTTACAAGTGGGTAAGAGATCATTACCTTATATAAGTGAGGACACGTGTCCCAATTTGACTTTTTACAATACTCACAAGTGGATAGAAGAACATTACTAGTAATTAACATACATCCTAATCCTACATTTTAGATTGAATAGCTTAATTGTAAAAAACTTAGGGCTTCTTCATCCAAGAGGTTTGCTTTAATGGTAACACACCCCCTTACCAATTTATCCCGGATTCGAGACGCCACACTCCACCAATATGATTCCCAATTTGTAGCCAAAAAAAAAAAAAAAAACTTAGGGTTTGGTCTATACAACTTAAATATTTTTATTTTGTTGCTTTTTCATTTATCATTTTCAACTACTTATTACATTAGTTTGGCAACTTTTGATACTTTTTAGTATTTTTTCTTTACTTCTCAACTACAATATATAAAAAATAATTTTTCCAATAATTTCTATCAAACATATCCTTAAATTTAATTTCAATTGAGCAGTAGATTTTTTTTCTTAACGTAAAAGAAGTTAAATAAACACAAGCATGTATACTATCACACGCTTGTTAAAAACTAGCTGTTAGAAGTCATATGTAAAAAGGCCAGAGGGATTTTTTTTTTTTTTTGGTTTTGCATAATATTTTTGAAGTAATAATATATTCTTTAAAAATGTAAAAGTAGTTGATGATTGAAAAAAAATAAAACATAGTTCTTTGAAAACCATTACGAATTACGAATAGAATGCGGAAAAGCTGAGTGTGTAAAAATCTTAACATTTGAAACAGGACTTGTTTTGCTCTTTTGCGTTTGGCATAAATTTTGTTTTCCTCAATTGATGACGATGAAGCTCGAATGTCATAAACTGTGAATGAAGTATATTAAAATTAAAAATATAAAAATAAAATTGATACCATTTAATAAGTGATGTAGTAGTTTCGTATTAGTAGTATTTTTACATTAGTGTCATATGGACATCACTAACTAATATTAATACGCCATGTTAACAGCCTATGAAAGGCATTATGCAGAGCACGTTCCATTTTGTTCCGGAGAATAACTACTTTTCTTATGTCTCATGTGAATTAAAAAAAAAAAAATGCATTAGAAACATATTATCATAGCATGTTCTATTGAGTTAAGAAACTCAAATTAAATCTTTAAAAATTAGGGATTTTGGCGCATTTGGTCCAAAAAAGTTGCTCTAGTGCGCATTTGGTCTGAATTAAAAAAAAAAAAAGATAGCGCATTTGGTTAAAAAAAAAAAAAAAGTGGCTCGGGTGCACGTTTGATCCAATTGGATGGAATCCGTCTATTAAATCGTTAGTCAAAGTCAACTTTTGAAAATTTGGGTGCACGTTTGGTCCATTTGACTTATAAATTGCACAAAGGGTTCTAGTCTTTAGGTATTATTACAATCAAGCACAAAAGTTTAAAAAATGTATACTTTAATTCCAAATTTAGTTAAACTATACAATTATACATTTTATTTTTTCTATAGGTGCTCATTTGGTCCATAATTAATTTTAGACCGATTAAATAGTTTTTATAAAAAATTTCAACAGAATAGCATTTGTTCATAGTAATATAATAACACAACTTTCGAAAATTTTCTTTAGCATTAGAGACATGGACGTTTTGATTTTAACCAACAGTTAATCATAAATATAATTATTGTATCTACATATAATTTTACTAAGAATCTATTATTGAAAAAATATATCAATACAAAAAATTAATCAAATCAAATAAAAAAATACAAAAAAACCGCCGCCACCCCACTCCCTCAACCACCACCGCACTGGTGGTGGTGGTTTCAAGACCACCAGTTGTAGCTGATGGTTTCGGACCACCTACAGACCTGGTGGTCGAAACCACCAAAGCTGGTGATGGTTTCAAAACCACCACTACCAGTGCGGTGGTGGTTGAGGGGGCGGCGTGGGGGGATTTTTTTATTTTTGATTTCTTTATTTTCTTTTTTGTATTTTTTTATTTGATTTAATTAATTTTTTGTATCCGGTATATTTTTTAACAGTAATACATTCCTAATAAAATTATATGTATGTACAATAATTATATTTATGATTAACTGCTGGTTTAAATCGAAATATTCGTGTCTCCAGCGCTAAAAATTTTTTTTCGAACGTTGTGTTTATCTATATATTAATAAAATGATATCAGTTTCCCGCTCAATCTGATAATTTTCAGAATTAAAAAATGCTATTTTATTTATATTTCCCACTCAAGCACAAATACTTAATTTTCAACCCATGTATAATCTCCCGTTATTATCACCCCTGATCTTTTGATGGAATCACTCCTTATCCTTCCAATCCGGGTTATTATCATGTGTGATCTTTTTAAATCTCTCATCCATATCTTTTTACCATAAAAAAAGGAAAATATGTTATAATAATTTTTATTTTACACATATTTTAAATTATAATTTAGCCATAAATCTCCCCGTGTAACGCACGGGAGAAAATACTAGTTATATTAATATGAACAAATACTACTGTGTTAAAGTTTTTTTATAAAAACTATTTAATCGGTGTAAAATTAATTCAACAAAATTAATTATGGACCAAATAAGCACCTATAGACAAAATAAAATATATAATTGTATAATTTACCTAAATTTGGGACTAAAGTATATATTTTTCAAACTTTGGGACTTGATTGTAATAATACCTAAAAGTTAGGACACTTTGTGCAATTTATCTCAAGTTAAATAGACCACGCGTGTATCCAAATTTTCAAACGTTGACTTTGACTGACGGTTTAATAGACGGATTCCATCTAAATAGACCAAACGCACACCCGAGCCACTTTCTTTTGGACCAAATATGTTACCTTTTTTTATAATTCGAACTAAATGTGCACTAAAGCAATTTTTTTTAGACCAAATGCTCCAAAATCCCTAAAAATTAATATAAAAATGAACAGAAAAACAGTTACTATAATTTAGAGAGGAATATAGGGTGTGTTTGATATGATTCTAGGAAAAGGAATTCCCGGAAAACGAATTCCCGGAAAACCGATTCCCACCCTTTTCTTGGATTGAGTTTTTCAGGAAAATCATTGTCTTTGTGCTTTAAGGACTTGGACCTGGAAAACGAATTCCCGGAAAACAAATGCAATCAAACACACAAGTTGAAAAATGATTTCCTTGATTTGACATTTTCCGGGAAAATGTTTACCAATCAAACACACCCTTATAGTTTGTTGTACCTTGCTATGAGATATGGGATTTAATTGGATGAAGCAGAAATATCGCATCAATTAAATAATTGAAAAAAAAAAGAGAAGCCGTGAGTAAAATTAATATTGACTAAAAGGGTTTTTAGCAAATTGATAATATTTCTTGAGTTCCAATGGTAATAGATTTTTAGAACAATATTTAAGGATAAATTTTCGAAATCAAAAGGTTTTTCAAAATGTGCATTTTTAAAGTTTTAATAATAAAATAATCTACATTCAAAAAAAGGAAAAAATATAATAATATGGTGTAGATATAAATCAAAATATATATTTTATATGCGATAAGAAAACACTTATAGCACCCCTACTCCGCCATAAACTCCATTTTGTTGTCGCCCTTGCACTAAAAAACTAAAAAAAGGTCAGAGCTACAATATTTCACCATGTCAACTAAATCTTGTAACCATCAACACTAAATCTTGCATCAAATACAAGGTATTAAATATTTATATTTTCTTTGAATTTCACAAAATACAATTTATTGAAAAATATTATTATTCTTGAACAAATACATTTTTATTTAAATGAAACATTAATTAATAATTAACTATAAGATGTTAATCTATATATTAATAAAACGAGCACATTTTCCCGTCACTTTTACCCTATTTTTCTGAATTAAAAATCAATTTTTAATTATGGCAACGCAGTTTTACCGCTTCTACATGTCTTTTCCAACTCGACTTCTTCTTCAGCGTGTATACATATATACACGTATCGCGTCCACCTATTTTTTTGAATTAAAAAAATCACACCATTAAAATAAGTCAATCCATGTGCAAGTTGGATCAACTCTAATCTAATATATGCACTGGTATTTATATTAGAAAAAATGACCAAGAACAACCTATATATATGCTCTCAGCAGCAACGCATAGAACCACTAGTTCTTTTAACACGCCCACCATTAATTTAACAATCGACAACAACAAAACAATATTCTACCATAAAATATTATATAAAAAACACTCAAATAATAATAATAATAATAATAATAATAATAATAATAATAATAATAATAATAATAATAATAATAATATCTGAGAAAAGAAAAAAGGAAAAAGACATGACAAAGATCTCGCTTGAAGCGGTAAAGAGCATAACAACAAAGTTGTGACTCACTCACTTCAGAATATTTCAAATTAGTTGTACAATTTTCAACATTTGAAAACATAAAAATGATATCAAATTAGTTTTTACACCCATGCGTTGCAAGGGAGTAAAACTGTGCAGGTTTATGTGAAATTTAAAACAAAAAAAAATGTGTAGGTTGAATTTTGTGGTAAAGAACAATGAAATGTTTTTTTTTAATTTGTTGATACGTGATTTACAATTGTGCTTATTTTATAGTACCATAAATATAAAATATAAATATTTTGGAACATAATTTTTATAAACTTATTTGCAGTTGAGATTACAGCTTACATAAATTAGTTGTCATTAAATATGCATATGATCACTTATATCTCTTAGTGCAATAAAAAAAAATAATTTAATGATAGAATTCATAGTATTATAAATGGTAAAATAATCAACTCTTGGTTTTTGCTGCATGATAAAAGCGTAAAACGACTGTGGTGGTACGATTAGGTATAGCATCCATATCACGCTTACACTTTTTAGCTGATGATCCAGTTAGCTTGCAACGAATTGCTTTATCTCTGCAAACTATATATTTATATATACCATTGAAGAAATGGAAAAAAAGTGCATATAACATAGCGTGTACAAAATAACATAATAAAAAATGATAAATTGAAATAATAAAAATAAACATGTAGCAGAAATTTGTCTTACTCAGTGTCTAGTAGAAACCAAAACAATAGAATGAGGAGTTTAAATTGCAATCTCTGCTACGGAAATTGTCCTTCTGAGTCACCCTACCAACATCTTAAATTTGAAGACATGATAAAGAATTGACAAAAATAGAGATATGTCAAAATTGATATAAAAAAATGTAAAGAGAGAAAATTTCACATAAAAAGAATAATGATATTCAATACAGGGAAAAATTATATAGAAATCAAAATAAACGCATCGAATACGTAATTTTGTTCCTCTGTTGGGGTATTTAAAATATCGATACATAGCCTACAACTATTAATGGAACTTGAAAGGGAGGATCTTGAATGTCAGTTTCGTTGATGACGTTCAAGAGATATGCATGAGTCGCTTATTTAGGAGTATTTTCTTTGATCGTAATTTTATTATCTGATATTTAAAAAATGTTATTTAATAGCATTACAAAAAACAATTGTTATTATTTAATGGCATTATAGTCAAATAAGATATCATTGATATAAGATAATAAAATTATAATATGATATTTAAAAAATATAATATGTTGGCACCCCGCTGACGTGGCCAGAGCCTAGCTCGCTGACGTGGTCTAGTCCCAATACACCGTAGCTATTATTGACACCGTGGGGGAATATAAGGCCTAGTTCGGATATGGTATAGCTCGGCCTCGATTGGCCGAGCTGGTCGAGGAGCCAGGCAAGGAGCCCTTCCTATTCCAGTGCCCAGGTCAACAGTAGGACTGGGTCGAAAGCATGGCTCGGGACCTCACCACCACCGCAATAACTGATAGTAAGGACAATCCATGTGTCCATTAACACACTTACGTCACTGCAGTCTGACAGCACCACAAGCACAAATGCAAAGGAGGCTACACAAGTCACGAGGCTATCACCATAAATGCAAATGGCTGCTTGCAGGTTGCAGAGGCAATCATCACACCTAACCCAGGGACGGAGGCAGGGGTATTCCCAGGTATGCTTGGGAATACCCCAAAATTTGTGATTTTTTTTTAAAATTTCCTTTTGTCTTTTTCTTTTGTTTTTTAAAAGTTTTTTGTTCAAAGTTTATGGCTATATAATTTCCAACTCCTCATGACTTTCTTTTCAAATTTTTTTGAACCAAACCATGAAAGTTTGTGGCTATAAGCGATATTTAAATTTTATGATTAATATATTGATTAGTCAAAAAAAAAATTTTGATTCATTCTGATTAATATTATAGCGAAAATTTATTATTAGACTGTTAATATAGATAGTATGTGCTATATAATCATATTCGAGATAAAAATATAGCTCAAAATAATGTAAGACAAAATTGGTCACATAAATAAAAGTTCAGGATCCTAACCGGTATTTAAATTTTATGCAACTATAAAATTTTTTAATTTAAATATAATTGCCCAAAACATTTCCACATTGTTGCCCCTCTCTCGTCATCTCTCTAACCCATGTCAAAATAATTTGTGCATACCCATGATAGGAGGTCTAGCTCCGCCACTGCCTAACCCCTAGGATTTGCACTATAAATAGGAGACTTAGTTGCCATTCGGGGCGTGACAAATCCTCTGTAATCAATCCCGAGGTCGAGCTCGGCCATAGACACAAATCTCCAATCTTACTGCCCTAATTACTATTAATTGGCCCCTACATTCATCAAGTTGATACTTAAGTAGTGAGTACTATTTTCGGCATCAATATAATACAATAAAAAAATATTAAAAATTATGATATTTTCACAATCTTAGTTATGGAAAAAAATACTAACTTAAAATCCCCTTTTTTATTTAGGGTATTTCATATATAAATAAATACATAGTTTACGATCATGCATCATACGAAAATGTTATTCTAATGTTATTGTGTTATATTTGAAAGCTAATAATAAAAATATGAGGTAGTTACAAATATGAAAAAAAAATACATTTTTGAAAAAATTGGCAGTAATTTGGAAGGTATTTCAATGAATAAAAAGTATAAACTAAAATTATAATCTATATATATTATAAAATATAGATAATGGATAAAATAACAATTGAAACCGATTAGATAATGGATGAAGTAAGTTGAACTAATGTGTCAGTTAAAAACTAAACAAAATTGTGATAGTTCAAGTGGTATATATGACATGCATAGATTTTATGTTATCAACTAAGGTAAGAAGTCTAGAGTTCAAATCATTCAGTTATATTTATTTTAAATAAATACCCCAACTAAAATTCTGAGAAGAAAAAATTCTAAAATTCAGTAGAATAACTGGTACAACAAAACTATAACTTTCAACTAATTCTCAATTGAAAGTTGAAACTTCCAAAATTTGGTTAGAATGTGGACACATGGCAAATTATAATTGGTACAATAAAGCTATAACTTCCAACCAATTGTTAATTGAAGCTTAACTAATTCTCAATTGAAACTTCCAATTAAAACCTAAAAATATATAATATATAGGTATAGATTATCTATTACTGGTGTATGACTGTTGCGGCATTCAATAGATAAATAAAGAATAAAGCCCTTTTTTAGGCCAACTACTCTCTTATACTCTTGTTGATCGGGATACTCAGCTCTTACCCTAGAGACCCGGGTTCGAGTCCTGGTAACGGAATTTTGTTCCTTTTTCCTTTTTAATTAATCATTTTAGCAGGGATAAAATGGTTTCCTTAAAAAATATACATAATCCTAGCCATATAGCTGAGAGCCTTGGAACAACAAAAATTCATTTACATGATACCATTACAAATCATTTCAAGCACGAACACTGCTTCCCTATTCCTAACATAGTCGAAACAACAAAAGCAATTTGAACAAACAAAATGCATCAACAAGGCTTGACGAGCAACTCAACGAGCTCCGTCCTTGTAAGTTTTGAGTAACACTTGAGTCCTTTAGATTTTAGCCCTTGCTTTAATTCATCTACTTTCATTCCCTCAAAATTCTTCAATGCCTCACTCTCCTCATCAACTTTGTTCCTTGATGGAATTGGAGACCACCTCGAGAAACTTGAGGGTGGCCTCGATTTTGCGTCTATTCGCGATGAAAATTCTTCTTTCTTCTCTTCCTTTACCAAGTCCACGGCTCATTCCTTTTCTTGCTCCCATTTTTCCCTGTTAAGAAACAAAAAAATTAAGTTTCAATTTTCAAAGAAATAAAGTCTATTCATGGGCAAAAATCTCAAATGAATAATTACTAATAGGCATTATTGATAGGCCTTTTTAGGTGACATTTTGACGTGTCATTTTTTTAATTGGGTGATGAAGGAGATTCATTGTTGGGAAATTGAGGTAACATATCAAAGTAGTAATGACTCCAAGGCACGTAATGTCCGCTATCTTTTAAGAGATATTTCTCCCCATTTCAATAATGTCACTTCGGGTTAGAGAAGATCTCTTTCAGGATACAATAAAGTTCTTCGTTTGATTCAAATACAGTGGCACGTTTGATCAAACCGAAGAGAAACTCGGATATAAAACTGATGAAGCCAAATGTATGTTAGAATGCGTGATGTTGTTTTAATTCGGATGATTATGCAAATGACCGAAACAATGCATTTGTAGAGAGTTCGTGTCTAATGAAGCCAAATGAGTTGTGTCCCTTCATTTGAGTTGTGTCCTTTCGTTTGAGTTGCGTCTCTTCAACGAATAGATGTGTTTTTCCGAAGAGACATGTTTCTTCAAATAGGTGTGCCTATTAATTGAAGAGACACAACTTTTGCATAAAATCCTTAACCCAAACAAACACAAATTCAGTTCATGGGCGCTGCCCCCTCGACCCCCATCGCAAAGCGGCAAATATTAATTGAGGTAACATATCATTTGCAAAAAACCGATTTGAAAATAAATTTGAGAAAATATGTAACATTCACATGTGCTCATCGCTTAATGCATATGTTAATCTTCCAATGAAAATGTGTTAGGTCGACTGCTGTGTCACTTAAAAATGTCAATGTCCGCATAGAATTGCCCATCTCAAACAGCTCACCTAGGTTACACGGAAACGGACACGGGACACGAAACGGGACACGAAACGAAACGGGGAAATGTGATTTTTGAAAAATCTAGGACACGAAATGTTATGGAAACGTTATGTGGTAATTATTTGCTTTTCAATATAATTTCAAAATTCAACCTGCAAGAACTATTTAATATGAAGTAGCTAATCAAGATATCAAAATCAAACAAATTTAATTAAAATTTGAAATTTTAATGACAATTTTTGGATCCAAATTTCACTTTTCATTTTAGGTTAATTAATAATTAGAGCTAGTTGCCAAGAAGAATTCTATTTAGTTTAGTTTTTTAGCTTAATTACTTAATTAACATTTTTTGTGAACTATAATTAATTTTTCTTTTTTATTTTTTTGAAAAAATCTAAATTTTTGTCGCAAAGTTTCCTAAAAGTTTCTTAAAAGTTTCTATAGAGTATCCATAAAGTTTCCATAGAGTTTCGGAATTTATTAAAAAATATGAAACCTTTTTAGAGTTTCAAAGCGTTTCGGAGAGTTTTCGGCATGAGTTTCAGTTTCGAAAGCGTTTAAAACGCTTGTCTTGTAGGAGTTTCCGTGCATCATAGTAGCTCACCTTGTTTTGACAACTGAACTTGACGAAGACTCTCAAGAACTGACTCGATTGTGATGTCTTTATCTGACATTGGAAGTGATTCGGCTGACAACATATCTCTGGCTATCCTTGGATTTCCGGTTCGTCCTCTAGGGATGGAAGTCCACATCTGCTTAAGGATTGCTAAGATGTAAATGTCTTTACATTTAACCATCACCTATTCAGTAACCACTAATTGCAAAAATGCCACAGGGCAGTTTTAGGTGATGTTTTTGAGAAAAACCTTTGCCTATTCTAATTCCCTAATGTCATTATGTAGTAGTGTCTTGCTTTTTTTGTAATTTTACGTGACGTACAGTTTGCCTCAATTTTATAATTAAGTCAATTTGAGTTTATTTTTGAAATATGAAAATTAAATCTTGTAAAAGAGTAAAAATCCCATAATAGATAGACTGGAAAAGTAAAAATGATTTTGAGTCCATGACACTTTTTAATGGCTTATAGATCTCATTCTATATTTGTTTTTGGTTTTAGTCATTGACTTGTATTTGATAATTTGCAGGGATGAAAGTTTACACCGCCAACCCGTGGAATCAAACTAAACCTGCAAATTTGAAATCGTTGGCTTGGATCCATGTGGAATCGTCAACGATTTGGTTTTGATTCAAACCGAATGCTCTAAAATGGTTTGGTTTAGATTTTAATCATTACAAACCCTTTTGAAACTGCCAACCCGCCCAGCTAAAAAAAATGAAAAACTATTTTCGTAATCCATTCTCTTGTATCCAATTGTCAAATAGATATAGTTAAATCCAAAACCCAACAAAATTAAATTAAATATCATCCCAATTTCCGCTAAACCGGCCAATTATGATTCCTCCGTTGATTACTCTCATCTTAAATTCTAATCACAAAATTTACGTCATTCATTCATCCATTATTTCACCAATTTATGTGCAAAGAGTTGAACAATGGTATTTATCTAAAAGTTACAACATAGAACAATTTAATTTTGTTTAATTTTGAAGCAACTCCATTTTCTCCTGCTGTAAGATGAAAGTTTCAACTTGTGTGTGTGTGTTTTTTTTTGTAAATCGATTTACATTGATCTTAATTACTAGAAAATTCAACGAAAATTATTTTATTTTTATAATTACAAGCAAATTTGGCCAATTTAAATGTTTTCTCGCAAATGTCACTAATATATTATTTTGACTTGTATTCAACTATTTTCTATGTTTTAACTAAAAAATTTAGACGAACATTTATTTTTTAAATGTGCTAGTTTAATTACGTTCACAAACCGCGACTTGAAATCGCACCAAAACACAATGATATGGTTTGGTTTGGTTTAGAAAATCAAATCATTTAGTTTGATTTGAAAAACTCTCGACAGCTTATGTAACGCCAATCTAAACCTACCTAAATTAGAGTTCAAGGAACAAGATTAGACGCTACAATTACATTTCACAAAACAACATTGGTGATTCACATTTTCAAAGCATTTCATCATTTACAAAACACAATCAAAACATTGCGGGTTCATTTCAAAAAGCATAAGTACTGGGATCTTCAAAGATCTTTCTTCTTCCCCACCCACAATCTCTCACGCGTCAATCCGAAAGGTTTCCCCTTCCGTCACCCGAGTCGTCTTTGCCGCCATGACGTACCTATAGTAAGATCATAAAAGAAAACCTTATGAGTCCCAAAGACTCAGTGGGCATATAGTTAAATGCAATGCATGTCACATTCATGTATTGGGCCCAGTTTAACTTCTCAAGTGGATACACCGCAACATAACGTAACATATATGGCCTATTGTCTCAATCCTCATCACGGGCTTCGCCTGTGAGACCTCCAATAGTCTCAATCCTCTTGCGGGCCTTTTCAGTGAGACTAGACATAACTTTACATAGATGTATCCCTTGGTAAGCAAGGATACATTCACACTTTATGACCATGTTTGCCAACAAAACAAGTACAAGAAGCTAACCTTTCCGATACCTCTTCATTGAATGCTACGAGGTGATATCCATATATAAACATACATTAAACATCAACATCATATATCACCTCAAGCATCATATAAACCCCAGGCTCTAGGACATGAGTAAGAAGGGTGACACTTAAATCATGCTATACATAGCTACTCAAGTCATAACTATACATCTCAAGAGGTATATCACATCTAGAACTCTCTACCTACATAGAGAACTTTCTACCTCTACTTACATTGGTATAATATTAATACATCTAATACCCACCTTACTACAGTGGAAAAGAACCAAGGAGGTGATCACTTCTTCACTTCAATCTTCACCAATCACAACTCAAAAGACCACAAGCTAGCCCTTGCTTATTCCCAAGTTGAAGACCTTAGATATGATAAAAATGGCTTTTTGGGGTTTAGGGTCGAGCTCATGAAGAAAATACTCCAAAAATGGCGCCTGTGACCTAAATCTGCATTCGCTGACTTACTCGTTCTGGGCGTAACACTCTCTATCTTACTGCCGTAACATCCACAATTGCAGTAGTAACGTAACTTTATAATGAACCCAGTCTCAATTTCACATTACAGTTCCGTTTCTATTCTACGTAGTATCATATCTCTTACGGTCGTAACTCCAAGAAATACGTCGTACTCGAACCACATCAAAGCAGTACTTCACTCTGTAAATATGGCGCATTTTCCACTTTGGAACTTACCAGAATACACTTATTACGGCTGATCTCCTTAGATACGGTATCAGTAACACTCTATCTGGTCGTAATTTACTCTCTTGCATCTTGAAGCACCTTGCATTGTCACGGACTTACGTCAGGTATATGAGTTCTACGGCCGTGTAAAGATCCCATTCTGCCGTGTAAATCCAGACCTTCAGAATTTCCCATTTTCCGCATTTTTGCACCCGACGTACCTTAACGACCCGAAACCATACATACCCTCATATACACTTGGAAACACATCCAGAACACACAGCAACATATGACAACACGGAACATGCAAGCCACACCCACATATGGCGTCATCAACATCACATATTTAAATGCGAGGAAACGAAGCGGGCGTCTGTCGTCCCCTTAAATAAATTTTCGTCCTCGAAATTTACGTAAGTTCGGGGTAGCTTTGCTTCATAGTTTCTTCTCGTTCCCACGTTTCCTCTTCCATAGTTGCGCTCTGCCCGGTACGAGCGAGAGGAATGTGCTCGCGTAATTGTTTGATACTTTGGCCAACAGATTGACGGGTCTTTCCTGCGTAAGACAAGTCGGTTGCAAATCCAATGGAGGGTGAGATATGATTCGGATCGCATATTTCCGTAACATGGAGACATGAAATACATTGTGGATCCGAATCCATGCGTCGATAGCGCAGCGGATAAGCAACCTCCCCAACTCGAGCAAGGATTTCGTCTTGTCAATATAACGTGGTGTAAGTTTGCGCGTTTGCCAAACCGAACGACCTTTTTGTTATTGGTGAGATACGAGCGAACACCTTCTCACCAATAGCAAATTCCGTGGTCGGCGTCGATTATCCGCATAACTCTTACGTGATCCCGAGTAACCTTCATGCGTTGCTTAATCTTTTCAAAGGTCGGCAAGCATCTCTTGTATCATCTCCGTTACTTAACACTTTCATCTCCCCAACGTCATCCCAATGTAGAGGAGACCTACACTTTACGTCCGTACAACTCTTCATATGGTGGCATGCCAATCGAGGAATGGTAACTATTGTTGTATGCAAACTTCGACGGGGAAGGAAGATGACGATCCCAACTTTGGGGAAACTCCAAAACACAAACACGTAGCATATCTTCAAGTGTTTGGATCGTCCGCTCCGTTTGCCCATCATGCTTATGCGGATGAAAGCAAAGATCTAAAGCGAAGTTTTGTCCCCAAAGCTATTGTAACTCCTTCCAAAAATGAGATAAATGCAGAGGGTCACGATCGGATGTGATTGTGGCCAAGTCTGCTGTAGCCGAACAATTTTCACGCACATATCGCCCAATTGTTCCATACGATGCGTCATCTTCACTGGCGGAAATCTGGCTGAGTTAGTAAGCGATCGTCAATAACTCAACATCTTGTCGCTCCTTTACTTGTCTGCGGTAAACCACTTACAAAATCCATTGTTACTTCATCCACTTCCATTCCGGTATCGGGAGTGGATTTATGCCGATTCGCCAACCTTTGATGTTCGACTTTCACTTGTTGGCACACTAAACACCTGCGCCACATACTCGCTATATCTCGCTTCATGCCAGGCCACCAGTAAAGTGCCTTTACTGCTTTATACATCTTAGTCGAACCCGGATGAATAGTATAGGGTGTCACATGAGCTTCTTGACAGATTTCGTGCCGTAACTCTTTTCCCACTGGAACATAATAGCGGTCTGTATACTTGAGAAGCCCTTGTTGGATTTGAAAATCTAGATTTGGCTTCTCATTCAATCTCTTCTTCACCTTACAAGCCCAAGCATCGGTTTCTTGCTCTTCTTTGATACGCTCAATCAAAGTCGATTGAATGGACATAACTGCCAATCGGGCCTCGTCCGGCGCTAAAATCTCCAAATTGAAAGTTTCCATTTCCTCTTGCAACTCCTTTGACCTTTGCTTTGGCGCCTTTCGACTCAATGCATCTGCAACCACATTTGCCTTTCCCGGATGGTAATGAATAGAACAATCATAGTCTTTCACAAGCTCTAACCAACGACGCGTTGGACGCATGTTAAGGTCTTTCTCGTGAGAAGAAATATACTTCAGCTCTTGTGATGCTGTATAAATCTCGTGCATCGTGCGCCATAAAGATAATGACGCCAGATCTTCAAGGCAAACACTATTGCCAATTCCAAATCATGCGTGGGATACTTTTGTTCATAGCTCTTCGATTGGCGTGAAGCATAGGCGATCACTCTCTCATTCTGCATCGACACACCCAAGCCCTTGATGAGATCGTCCTTTATAGATGGTGAAGACCCACGAGCTAAGGAATGGCCAAGATAGCGCTGCGTGGTGAGGCGAGTCTTCAATTCTTGGAAGCTCTTCTCACACTCCTCCGTCCACCTGAGAAGGGACATTCTTCCGTGTCAAATCGTCAATGGAGAAGCAAGTTTGGCGAAGTCCTCAACAAGCCGACGATAGTACGGCCAATCCTACAAAACTCCGCACGTCGGTGGGTGTTTGTTGTCGTAGCCACCCCAATATCGCTTCTATCTTACTAGGATCAACAACAATACCTTCTTTCATGATCACATGTCCCAAAGAACATCACATGTTGCACTCCAAAACTCACACTTGAGAATTTGGCATATAACTTCGTCTCGGAAGGGTTTACCAAGGCAAGACGAGTGATTCTCATGTTCTTCCCGGGTCTTGGGAATAAATCAAAATATCATCAATGAATACAATCACGAATCGATCAAGATACGGCTTGAACACGATTCATCAAATCCATAAAGGCAGCCAGCATTTGTAAAGTCCAAAGGGCATAACCAGGTTAAAAATGACCATATCGGTACTAAAGGCCGACTTTGGAATATCCTCCTCTCTAATCCATAGCCCCGATGATATCTAGAACGTAAATCAATCTTGAATAGATTGCCACCACCCTGGTTGATCCAAGCTCATCAATACGCAGGTAGTGGATACTTGTTCTTCACCGTCACCTTATTCAACTCTCGATAGTCAATACACAACCGCATCGAGCCATCCTTCTTCTTAACAAATAAAAGCGGAGCACCCAAGGGTGAAGTGCTTGGTTTTATAAACCCTTTTGATCAAATCATCCAAGCGGACTCGAAGCTCTTTCCCGGTTTTGAAGCGCCATACGATAAGGAGTCTTGGAGATAGGTAAGGTACCAGTACAAGCTCAATCACAAACTCAATCTCCGAGATGGAGAGCAATCCAGGAGATCTTCGGGAAACACATCTAGAAATTCCCGAACAATCGGAACTAGAGGGCGGCATCATCGGTTCTTCGGATCTTCATGTGATACAATGTGACTACATCGCTTGACATCCTTGACTAATTAACTTCTTGCTTTCATTCTTTGAAATAATGACCGCCGTGAGCTCTCAAGCTGTGGAAATACAATGGTTCACTCGTGGGAATTTCAACGCTCGCTTAGGGCGACCAATATCACCCCAAACCAGTTAACAATCCATACCGGAATTACATCAAAATCTCGAAGATCAGCGATCAAATCAATAACGGTTTCATGACCTCTGAACATGGATAATGTAACAGTAAGGAAAATATTCGCGGGGCACATTGATTTTGTCCCGAGGGGGCACAATGACATCAATAGAAGACCACAAGGCCTCCGAGGCATACAATTCCGTTGAGCATCACGAAGTGGGCGGATATAAAAGAATGCGTAGCAGGAATCAAACAAAGCATAAGCGGGTAAAGTCGAAACATAAACGATCTGGCAATAACATCGCCTTCTCGACCCCTCCGAGATGTCCTAAAGCAAAGACACGTCCGGCCGGTCGGGATGGAGGAAGTTGTGAAGCCACTTGGTCTCGAACCTCTGGACATTCGGCTCATCGCCATGGTCCTCTTTACCACATCGATAACATCGGTTAGTACACCGGCTAACACTTGCCTCCAATCGTCTTCCCACAAAGTTTGGCACGCGTCGAGGCGTCGGAAAAGTCGAGCCTTTCTTTGCGAGTGGGCGACATGAAGGGGCATTATTGGCGATCTCTTATTGTTTCTCCCTCATCCACGATAATTACCTCGTCGACGATTACTAGCCGAGGAGCTTTGTGAGAATACGACGCCCTTGAGTCGATTGCATGGCACGACTTGAGTGACTACTCAACGGGCTTGCACTATCCTAGCCTCTGCCGTTCCGCCACATATGCGCTTCGACAATATCCCCATAACTTGCCGTAACAACACTTGCGGATTGCACATCTCTGAGCGAATTCAAAGCTTCAACCACGAAATAAATCGTGCAATCTTCCTTCTGGAACATCTACCATATGTATGGCAAACCGAGGCATACTCATCAAATTTCTTCTTGTACTCATTCAGCGACATGTTACCCTGCTGTAATCGAATAAACTCATCAAGCTTCTCATTCTTAGCGTGAGAAATACTTGAAATTTCGAAAGTACAAAAGTCCGTCAAGCGACAGCGAGTGGGCTCACCTTGTAACGGTGTCCCACCAAAAGCGTATCGATCCGCAACATAAGCGTGTACAGTTCACTTGCTCGGACTCGGGAATATGAGCATACTCAAACATACGCTCCATTGTTTGAATCCAATTTTCCCCCCATCAAGCTGGATCCTTGGCATCCTCAAAGATTGGAGGGTTCAAACGTCAAAGCGATCGTGGCTAACTCCTTATCCTCTCCTCTTTGCGCCACCAACCCCGATCCACTAATCGGCATTACTTGCATTTGCATTACTTCCGCTTCGCTATTACGATTCTGCGTCATCATCTGTTTGCATCATCGTTGTTCCTGGCCGAGTCAGCAGTTCAATAAGCAGCGACGATCATTATCCATCCATCTAAAGACACAATAACATCCATAACTCATAGACTCATCCTCATCACAAAAAGTGCTCATACACTTCACATGAAAACACATACAACCAAGAGACATATCAAAGCACATAAACAAGCCAACTCCACGGCTCGGGGTGGCGGAGAGATCCTCAAGTGGTTGAGGAAGAGGGAAAGCATCTTTGCTCTGATACCATCTCGTAACGCCCAATCTAAACTCCACGAAATTAGAGTTGCGGAACAAGACTCGACGCTACAATTACATTTCACACAAAACAACACGGGTGGTGATTCACATTTTTCAAAGCGTTCATCATTTACAAAACACAATCAAAACATTGCCGGGTTCATTTCAAAAGCATAAAGTCTGGGATCTTCAGACATCTTTCTTTTTCCCCACCACAATCTCTCTCATCAATCCCAGAGGTTTCCTTCCGCCACCCTGTGTTATGGCATACTGACCTATAGTAAGATCATAAAGAAAACCGATGAGTCCCAAAGACTCGGTGGGCATATAGTTAAATGCAATGCATGTCACATTCATGTATTGGGCCGGTTGCTCCAAGTGGATACACCGACGCCAACATAGCATGGAACGTATATGGCCTAATTGTCTCAATCCTCATGCGGGCTTCGCAGGGGCGACTCAATAGTCTCAATCCTCTTGCGGGCCTTTTCCAGTGAGACTAGACATAACTTTACATAGGTGTATCCCTTGGTAGCAACGATACATTCACTTTACGACCATGTTTGCCCGACAAAACAAGTACAAGAAGCTAACCTTTCCAGATACCTCTACTTAGGTAATGCTACATGTGTGATATCCATATATAAACATACATTAAACATCAACATCATATATCACCTCAAGCATCATATAAACCCTAGGCTCTAGGACATGAGTAAGAAGGGTGACACTTAAATCATGCTATACATAGCTACTCAAGTCATAACTATACATCTCAAGAGGTATATGTACATCTAGAACTCTCTACCTACATAGAGAACTTTCTACCTCTACTTACCATTGGTATAATATTAATACATCTAATACCCACCTTACTAGAGTGGAAAAGAACCAAGGAGGTGATCACTTCTTCACTTCAATCTTCACTACCACCCATGACTCAACAAGACCACAAGCTAGCCTTGCTTATTCCCAAGTTGAAGACCTTAGATATGATAAAAATGACTTTTGGGGTTTAGGGTCGAGCTCATGAAGAAAATACCCCAAAAATGGTTTCTGCGACCTAAATACCATTTCTCGCGACATTGCATTCTGGTGTAACGCAGTCTGAAATTTCACATTCTGGTTCTGTTTCTATTTACGGCCGTATCATATCTCTTACTGGCCGTAACCAAGAAATACTGTCAGATTTACTGGACCACATACGACCGTACTTCACTCTCTGTAAATATGGCGCATTTTCCACTTTGGAACTTACGGCCGTAAATACACCTTATTACGGCCGTAACTCCTTAGATACGGTTGTATCATTACTTCATACGGCCGTAATTTACTCTCTGCATCTTGAAGCACCTTGCACTGTGCAGACTTACGGCCGTAACATACGACCCTTACGGCCGTAATTTCCCATTTTCTGCATTTTTGCACCCGACGTACCCTTAACGATCCGAAACCATACATACCCTCATATACACTTGGAAACACATCCGAACACACACACAACAACATATGACAACACGGAACATGCAAGCCACACCCAAAATGACGTCATCAACATCACATATTCGTACGGAAAACGAACGGGGCGTCACACCGCTTTAAACAGTTTGGTTTGGAATTTTATGAAAAATCACCCAAACCAAACTGTTTACACTTGTAATAATTTGATCCAAGATTTTTCAAAAGATTTTAACATTTAAATTATGATTGTATTGTATTTTTATTTTTATTCCTTCGAGTCAAAACTTACGATGATGACACACATGATATCATCTAAACTTCTTCTCGTTATGCCCTTTCAACTTTTTTTTTTTGTCTATATATTTAATTACTTTTCCTCCCTCATATGCACCATAGCCTATGATATAGGGAACGTGGAGCATATCATGACGAGTCATAATTCTCCGCTTGTTAAAAATCATCACTGCTTAACAACCTGGCATTGGTCCACATGCTACTCAACGACCGTCGCCAGCCGAAAATCAAATCCCTTGCCAGTTGCCTTGAAAGAAAATGTTATACATCGGCAATCCCCAGCTCCATTTCGATGTTCACGATGGCAACATTTTAATATGTCGACCGTGCATAGTAACAGTATGTACGTGAGCAAGAAAACTAATCTCAAATATTTGACCTAAGAAAACTAATCTCAAATATTATTTTTTGAACTATTGAATTTGCTAAATGCAAACTTTTTATTTTTTATTTTTTTAAGTACAACCTATATCAAAGCAGCATACAAGCGCAAAGACACAAGTCCTACTGAAGCATAGTGCAACTAAAGCCGCCCTACTAGCGGGAATTAAAGCTGCTCAACCATGGTCGCAGCCTTGGTGCTAACTAATGGGACAAAGCCTCATTTGCACGAAATATGAACTAGGAACCTAGTCTTTTCATACAAGTATTAATTTCAAATATAGTTGCAGCCAAATGGGGGCAATCGCCTAGGCCGCGAGATGAAGTTGTGCAAAAGTAAAACCTCCCATCCTCACTGTCACACAAGAAGTAAGAATATTCATACATTGGTGAAAAACTACATCAAAATTTAATTGTCACACCTCATTTCTGTGAAACAATCTTCACATAGGCCTCGATTGCATAATCGCACCGTAAACATGCTTGTACCGTTGGAGAATAATGCCATGTATCGATGGAATTTGAAGCAACTAATGCCTTGATAAAGAAAGTACAAATGGACACAAATAGAATGCTGAGATTGTGAGAAATTGGAATCCTTAAATCTCAAGAAAAGTACATATTAGATTACAAAGGAATAAGGATAAAGCAATCTTAAAAATTAGAACTAACCATGAAAATTTTGGGAGACACAAATGAGTCCTCCTTTCTTTTATGTTTCTTCCTTAATTCAATCATATGTGGATATATAAACTAAATCTAATCTCAAATCAGAAATGGAACAATTCTCCTAAGCTAAACGAACCAAGAAATTTTCCCTCTGGGATTCAAAATTATTTACAACATTTGGACAAAAGAACCAAGAAAACGATGAGAAAGACGATTGAAGAAAGCCCAATTGCAACACCAAGAACAATCTTATTTGGACCGTGTGAAGTATGCTTTTCTTCAACATCACTGTAATCGTCTTCATCAGAGCTGTCGCTAGAATCCTCATCCTTCGCAGGTGGTGGAGACATGGGCAACCCATGTTTATCACAAGGCGCAATCCCAAGCTTTACCTTCTTCCCCAATGTTGAATGATTATAACAGAGATTCGAATTTTCACCCACCTTAAACACTTGCAATCTCTTTATAAATGATGCATTGAAGGGAAGAACTCCATGGAAACTGTTCTTCTCCAGATTTAAGTACTTCAATTTGTTCATATCCTGTATGAATTTAGGGATTGTCCCGTTGAGCTGATTCGACCCGAGATCCAGATGGGTCAGCCCGGGAACTGCTGCTAAAGACTCGGGTATAGATCCAGATAATGAATTTGACGCCAATGAGAGATTCTGCAGAGCATTCAAGTCCCCAAACGTAGTTGGAATTGTTCCATTTAGGGAATTTGATGATAGATTCAAATGGGCGAGATTTTCGAGGCGAGTTAACGAAATGGGGATCTTCCCTTTCAGATTGTTCGAAGATAAATCTATAACAGTGAGATTTGGATGCCAATGCGTTGGCAGATTTCCGCTGAGATTTGTTTGCGAAAGAGTAACAGAGTGTAAGAGTTTCATACCGTTGAGGATAATCGATGGGCCACTTGCAGATATACTCACCTGGGAAACGGTTAAATCGGATACATTTCGTAGCCTGCTCAACCAAATTCCGGTGAGTTTCTTCAAGCTGTTGATGCAAGTGAAGGAGTGGAGATTCGATGCGAGTTCAGATGGGAATCGAATCGGAGAAACAGGGCAGTTGATGAAATGGAGTGTGTTGAGAGTGGATAGTGATTTGAGCGCAGTGAGGGATAAAGCGACATCTTCTGAGCAGTTGGAGAGTGTGAGAGAGAGGAGGTGGCGGAAGGGCTTGGAGGAGTCACAGACGGTGGCGGCGGCTGCGGAGACGCGCGGCGAGGCGGCGCAGGGGTCTTTGGAGGTTGGGATATTTAGGGATTGGAGAGCTCTGAGTTGCTTTGGGTCAAGTGTAGATTTGGAAGTGGAAACAGGGGTGGTCGATGGTTTGGGAGCTGGGGCTGTGGGCGGTTTGGGAGCCGGGGTGGTTGGAGTTTTGGGAGCTGGGGCTGTAGGCGGTTTGTGAGCTGGGGTGATGGGAGGTTTGGGAGCTGGGGCGGGGGAGATTGTGGCGGCATTGGCGGTCGGAGGATGAGAGATGGAGGGGATGACGGCAGCGGAGGAGAGGAGGAAGAGGAGGAGGAGGAGATAGTGGTGCAGTGGTGGATGTAGAGACATAATTGTAGCAAGATGTTAAATCTGAAAAATGAAAATTGAGAACTAACGAATATGAATATCTAGTATTTTTCTGGTATGTCCAACCCTGGGGGTGGGGTAACTGTGACAGTTTGCTAAGAAAAAATATGGTAAAATATACTAGCCGTTGCCCGTTAGTGAAAATTATTTATTAAGGAAAAAAAAAAAAATCAACTCTAAGTCCAACTCTATAACATGTAACATGACTTATAAATAAAAATAGGAATTAGACCGACCGTAACTTTTATCTGTTTGATTAAGTTTTAGATGTTGTCATTTTTCTTATAGTCTCCTATGATCATTTTTATATAAAACATGAAAATTTTTATGTTTTGACATAGCGCTATTGACTATTCCATGTCCAATAATAATGATATATGGTATAGATAATTATTTGTACATAACACACTAACTATGTTAACAATGCAAATTAGGGCGTGTTGGTTTAAAATTTTCTAATGTTATTGTTTCAATATAATAATTTTTTCAATAAAATCATTTTTATTCGATCACACATTGAGCGCATCTAACAATAAATTTCTACTTTGTCAACAAATTTGTCTTTATATATACATATATATATATATATATATATATATATATATATATATATATATTGAGTCGTGGTAGAAGGGACCAGGGTTCGAATCTTACCCCCCTCCCCGATTATTCCCCCTGTCAAAAATAAATAAATAAATAAATTGATGGTAATAAATAGTTTTTTTAAATTTTAAATCAAGATGGTATAAATAGTTATTTTCAATGTATGGTGAAAATTGAGACTTAACTCTAATTGAGATTTTAAATTTTTTTTTTTTAAATAGAAAAAGTTAAAGTAGTCTCAGAGCATGTTTGTTCAACAGTTTTCCAAATATTATTTTCGTTGAACATTATTTAGACCCAAGCTTTTTACCGATATGATGATAATTTTGCCATAAGCATTGAATCTCTTTACCCTTTTGCGCAAGTTAAAAATGTTGTTTCTACTGAAATCTCCCAGGAACAATCACTTATTGAACAACCTAAAAAATCACCTTATTGAACAAACATTTATTGAACCACCTAAATTTTGTTTCTAGAAAAATCTCCTAATAGAGTATTCGTTTACATTTTCTTGGTGTCTAAAAATCACCTTCTATTATTTGGTAAAAGTTAAATATTAAAATCAAATAGATATTTTACGTCATTATTTATTATTATGTATGTAATTAGTAAATTCTATCAATATCCAATCTAAAAATTTAGTTTTTAACAAAATAAAGAAACACGATCATATTTAGTGTAACAATATGACTAATTACATTCACACTACATAATGTGTTGGGTACACCACATTTTAATTGCATGAAAAAGACTTCAATTTTGCTTATAACTACAATTATCCCCTTAAATTTACATTACGATTTTTTTATAATGAATTTTTTACAGTTCCCCTCAAATTTAAGTTATGTTTTTTATAATGAATTTTTAATAGTCAACTTACTTTCTATGTAAATATTAATTTATATTTAAATATTATGGTAGCATTCTTTGAAATTAACAAGGAATATTAATGTTTTCTATATATTACAGTTTCTATTATTTAAAATTATCATGGATAAACAACTAATTTGATGTCTATACAAATCATATTTACAAGTAGTGAAATAATAATTGAAGAAAAAAAAAAGTTAAGAATGTAATTGTATGAAAAAGTAAACATTAAGAACATTTAAGATAATTAGAATGTGGTGTACTTATTAAAATTTGTAGTGTGAATATATTTACCCTAACAATATATACAATGCACATAGACATAGAAGCATTATATTATATAGAGTGGATAGAGAGAGAGAAAAAAAAGTGGAAAAAGAGAGGACAAAATGAGAACGAAAAAAAAAAACGGGTGAGAGATGAGAGACAAAAAGACAAGATTTGAGATGTCTATTTTTCTCATAATATATATATGTGTGATACATATCGTTGTATTGGAGATGTTTTAAATGTATTTACGGGCTTATTATATTGCACCCAGGTGCATCGTGATTAAGGTGCTCCTCAAAAATTTTTGGGGTTCGTACGATCTCCGTTTTGAAAATTATGGCCAAAACTTTGATTGATTGCACGGTGTCGTCGAAAATTTTTTAAAATTGTTGGAGCTCCTCCTCGTCATGCTGATTCTAAGTCTGATTTTAAATTTCAAAATAGAGATTATACGAATCCAAAAAATACTCCAAAAATACTATAATTACGATACACCCGAATACACTTGAAGACTACGAAAAATGTAAGTAGATAATTGAGAAAGATTCATGGAGGCAGAGATGACCCATGTCAACTCGGTCAAGAGGTTTGAACCTTAAAGGGTCAAATGTAATTTCATTTAAAAACGTCTTGTAATGATTAAATAATAAATAAATAAAAGGCATTACATATTGTGAAATCTGGTGTCATGTGAAGTCCAATATTGCGGCTGGACACAGGTCTCTTTTCGGCTTTTTATATTCTACTTTGTCTACTTTCCTATTTATACTACCCTCTTTATACTAGTCGACCATGATCAAATGCTCCCGATAATATCGTAATTATAGTATTTTTGGAGTGATTTATGATAATATACGATTTTTATTTTAAAATTTGAGATCAAATTTAATCTAGATCTAATAGAACGAGGCAAAATCCCAATAATTTAAAAAATTTTCTGATAATACCATAATCGTCGTTGATAGCTGATCAAAATTTTTCGCCATAATTTAACCTAAATCATAACAAAAACTTTGATATGCCACAATCGGGGTCACGATATCGCCAGAAAATTTTCTAAATTACTGGAGCTCCACCTCATCATGCTGGATCGAGATTTGATCTCGAATTTCTAAATAGAGATCATATGTGATCGTAAATAACCCCGAAAACACTGTAATTATGATGCTCCTGAGCGCACTTGATCACACAGCTACTACAATTATATACTTTATTCCGTTAATTATTGGGAGTGTTTGTTGCTAATTGAAATCGTAACCTCGACTGCAGTAACACGCTTTCAAACTCCAAATAATAATAATAATAATAATAATAATAATAATAATCTTATCTTAATATTATAATAAGAGAAATACCACCTATTCAAAGTGTTTAGGTGGCAGTGCCATATTTGATATTAGTTTTTAGGGATTAATTATTTTTCTTATTTAATTTATGTTGTTTTTCTTATTTGATGCTGTTTTCCTTATTTTATTATATATATATATATATATATTTATATTTTTTTATATGTATTCCAATTTTTGAATTAATTTATAAAATTTTTTAATTCTTTTATATTTAGTGTAGTATGCATTAATGTAAATATCATAATAGATAAAGTTACAATTAAGAATACCTATTAAATTAAGTCTAAAAATGAAAATGATTATTTTCTATCTATATTTTAATTTTTGGATATTCAATTTTAGTTACTCCATATATTTTAATTTTTGAAGCAATTATATAGTTGAAGTATAAACTTGGCATAGTATGATGTTGGCAACGATAATCTGTTTTAGGAAAAATATAATTTCACATATTTAAAAAATTAAATAAAAATCCTATTTTTTTAAAGTTGCAACGTTAGGGAGAATGAAATCAACTAACTACATTTTTATTACATTTGAGCTAAATGTAGTATAAAATCAATTCAATTCGAGCTAAATATGGTACAAAATCAATTCAATATTCATAAAATTTATATATGTGTGCAGGCCGATCATAAAATCATTGTTAATTGTATTTGAAATACGCTTGAACAATTATTGATGACTCATAAAACCTATTATTTAGGTCGATTTTTTTTAAAATTATATCTTATTTAAATTTTCTTTCCAAATATTAGATTTTGATATAAAACCATCAATTACGACAATTGATATGACCTTATTTTTTATAAAATAATATTTGCACTAAAATTTGTAAACCATTGTTGAAATTTATAATATTGCATATATTTCGTTATTTTTATCATATATATTCATATATAATAATATTGTCTTCTTTTATAATATTATTGTATTTAAATATAACATCTTATTCGTCCCGTACAACGCAGGTAATAATAATAATAATAATAATAATAATAATAATAATAATAATTAATTAATAAATAAATAAATAAATAAAATAAAATAAGTTAACCATCCAGTTAAGTTTGGACACTTACTTTTTATCCATCAAAAAAAAAATATTAGGATTATCTAGACAAATTTCCTTATTTATATTTGAAACTAGTATTACCCCAGTGCGCGTTGCAGGATGAATAAGATGGTATATTTATATAAAATAATATTATAAAATAAGACAATAAATTATTATGAATATATATAATAAAAATAATGAAATACATGTAATATTATAGATTTCAATAATGGTTTACAGGTTTTAGTATGAAATATTATCTTATAAAAAAAGTCATATCAATTATCGTAATTGATGTTTTAGATAAGAATATAACACTTGGAAAGAAAATTTAAATAAGATAATTATTTGAACAAAACAAATAAGTGTAAATAACACGTTTTATGAGTCATGTATAACAGTTCAAACGTATTTCAAATACGATTAACAATGATCGTATAATCGGCCTACACATACATATATAAATTTTATGAATATTGAATTTATTTTATACTATATTCAACTCGAACTGAATAAAAATAAACAATTAGCTGATTTCATTCCCTTTAATGTGGCAACTATAAAAAAATAGGATTTTTATTTAATTTTTTAAATATGTGAAAATATTTTTTTCCTACAACAGATTATCGTTACCGACATCACATTATGTTAAGTTGATATTTCAACTATATAATTACTTGGAAAATTAAAATATATATGAAATAACTAAAATTCAATATCCAAAAATTAAAATAGAGATAGAAAATGATAATTCTCATTTTCAGACTTAATTTAACAGATATTGTAAGTTGTAACTTTATTTATTATCACATTTATATTAATGCATGCAATACTAAATATAAAAGAATTAAAAAATTTATAAATTAATTCAAAAATTAGAATATATATAAAAAAGATAATATATATATATATATATATATATATATATATATATAATAAGAAAAATAGCACCAAATAAGGAAACTAATATAAATTACATAATAAAAATAATTAATCTCTAAAAACTAATGCAACGGGATGATTAAGATGGTATATTTACATAAAACAATCTTATAAAATGAGACAGCACATTATTATGAATATATACAATAAAAATATCGAAACATATATAATATTATAAATTTTAACAACAATTTATAAATTTTAGTGCGAAATATTATTTTGTAAGAAAAAAATACCATATCAGTTATCGCAATTGATGATTTGTGTAAAACATAATATCTAGGAAGAAAATTTAGATAATACTCATTTGAACAAAAAAAACCTAAATAATATGTTTTATGATTTACACATAACTGTTCAAACCTATTTCAAATATGATTTACAATGGTCTTATGATTGACCTTCATATATTTATAAATTTTATGAATATTGAATTAATTTCGTACCACATTTAGCTTAAATTGAATTCTTAATATATTAAATTGGTTTTATACCACATTCAACTCAAATTGAATAAACAAATGCAATTAGATGATTTCATTTTCCTTAATATGGCAACTATAAAAAAAAGGATTATTTATTTATTTTTTAAATATTTGAATTTTTTTTTCTAAAAATGACTCCCATTGCCAACATAGCACCATGCCAAATTGATACTTCCAATCTATAATTAATTTGAAAATTAAAATGTATATAAAATAATTAAAATGTAATACCAAAAAATTAAAATGCATGCAACGCTAAATATAAAACAATTAGAAAAAATTATAAATTAGTTTGAAAATTAGAATGCATATAAAAATATAAAATAAGGAAAACAACATAAATTAAAAAATAAAATAATTAATCCATAAAAAGCTAATGCGAAGCATGGCACTGCCGCTTAGGCATTTTGCTTAGGTGGCACTATTATTATTATTATTATTATTATTATTATTATTATTATTATTATTATTATTATAAGATAAGATTAGAAAAATACCTTAGTAAAATACATATCAAAATAACGTATGCCCTTTGCATTGGGCCATCGCTCATGCTGCCAAAAGATCCAGGGCAATTGTCTTTGAATTGACCTAGGTGATCACCCAAGGCAAAACAAGGTATAGTTTTCACTCGCACGATCGTCCACGGGTTGAAAGGCGATCGCACAAGTCAAAAGTTTCATTTTTTTTTTTTTGGAAAAAAAAAGCTATAGAAAATGGTAAGTTTTAAAAAATTTAAACGGATTTTTAAAAGTCACACACACAAAAAATTCATAAAAAGTGACAAATATTTTAAAAAGTCACAAACAAATTTTAAAAAGCCACACCAAAAAATCTTCAAAAGGGACCGACCACATTGGTGAAGGGAAACATTTTGAGGATCGAGGTGATACATTTGAACTACAAATTGGTAGCAGCGAGCAACAATGTCTGTCCCATAATTAGTTGAAAAGGTGATTGGGCAAGTAAATATTTATGTTGTTTGAGCAATTCTATTTAAAAAATTCTAAAAGAAAAAAAGAAAAATTTTGAATTGACCTAGGTGATCACCCAAGGCAAAACAAGGTGTAGTTTTCACTTGCACGATTGTCCACGGGTTGCTAGGCGATCGCACAAGTCAAAAGTGTCATTTTAATTGTTTTTTTTTTTTTTAAAGAGCTTTAGAAAATGGTGAGTTTTGAAAAAGTTATAACGGATTTTTAAAAGTCACACATACAAAAAATTCATAAAATCAACGAAAAAAAGTAAAAGTGACAAATATTTTAAAAAGTCACAAACAAATTTTAAAAACCACACAAAAAATCTTCAAAAGGGACCGACTACATTGGTGAAGGGAAACATTTTGAGGAGGTGATACTTTTGAACTACAAATTGGTAGCAATGAGCAACAATGTCTATCCCATAATTAGTCGAAAAAGTGATTGGGCAAGTAAACATTTATGTGGTTTTAGCAACTCTATTTAAAAAATTCTAAAAGAAAAAAAAAAAAAAGGAATGGGTAGGATTTGGATGTCAAATGGGTCAGATAGAAAAAAAAAATTTAGTATAGAATTGTGAAAAAATTGAATTCTCTATTAATTAAAATGAAAAATTAAATTTTCCTACAAATTTGGAGTTAGGTAACATTCTTTTGGGTATTTTCTCCATCTGCTAATGACATGCCCCACCCCAAATTATTGTTAATAACTTGATACATGGTGTGTGTCGACGATGGTTACTGGTCTGACACTGGATCCGTCTCCAAGGCAAGCTAAAATATGACATGAACGTAACTAAATAACTTTTTTTTTTTTTACTAAAATGATTTTACAAAAATTTCAACAAGATCTCTTCAGTAAATTGGACGAACCTCAAATATTCAACAACATCATCTATAGGAATCATAGGAAAGGAATAATTACACTTGTTCAATAAATAAATCACCAACTCTTGTAATGGGAAATTAAAACAATTTCAACACATGTTACTCAGGCAAGTACCAAATGAAAACATGCACGTGTTATCTATTTAACATGGTGATTAGCTCAAAACTCCATAGGCAATCCAATGAATGCTCAATCTCGATCATTCCTATAAGAAAAAGTTAGAAAATATATAAGTATATAATTATGTGAGTGGATAAATAATATGCTTTTATGTCGAACATGTTTTAAAACTATGTCAAGCATTTTTTTTAAAATCATGAAGCACCTTTTTAATGTTATGATGAGCATAAAGTAATTATTTTGAAGAAACACATGGATGCCTCAATAAGCAATTTTTAGAAGGATTAAATGATTATTTTCAAAACCACCAAAGTACCTTGGTGATTTTTACCCGCTCTGAGCCGTTGTGATATGTTCCACGGTGCATGACCATGATTAGTGATTTTAGTCGTTTTGCATTGTTGCGATGTGCTCTACAATGTATTATTAGAATTATAGAGGTCTTTCGAACCCACTTTCATACACACATAGGCTTGGGGCCGTATATGGCGGTGTTTAGGATTTGAGGCTTGCTCTTCATGGATATGACTAGTTATTTAGCTGTCAGCTCAACTTTTGAGTAAGTTCGCATTGTGCATTGAGATTATTCTTCACAAGTGTGTTATTGCTCATTGGTACTTTTGGAGTGATTTTCAGTATCTATGTAGATTCAACTTCAAAATTCTATTTACAACTTTTAGAAACAGTTATATGATTCATACGTTTTTTTTACTGCAGTTTATAATATTTTTAGCAATGTTGTTATCTAGAATTTATATGGTTTCAGCATAATTACCAATATTTAAGAATGTGCACTTGAGTATTATTTAAATATTGATTTCAAACTCAAAAATATGTTTGTAACACTTATTTTGAATTATTTTCCTTTGAATTATATCTATATATTATCAAGTTCAACAAGTTTTCAGAAATAAATGATATAATTATATACTTCTATATTTTCTAACGTTTTCTTATAGGAATGATCGAGGTTGAGCATTCATTGGATTGCCTCTAGAGTTCTTAGCCAATCACTACGTTAAATAGATAACACGTGCATGTTTTCATTTGGTATTTGCCTGAATAAAATGTATTGAAACGGTTTTATTTTTCCCATTATAGTAGTTGGTGATTTATTTAATGAACAAGTGCAATTATTCCCTTTCCTATGATTCCTATTGATGATGATGTTGATATTCGACATTAGTCCAATTTACTGAAGAGATCCTGTCGAAATTTTATAAAATCATTTTAGTCCAAGAAAGTTATTTAGTTCATGCCAAGTTTCAACTTGCCTTGACAGTAGGTCCAGTGTCAAGCTGGTAACCATCGTCTGCACAAGTCACGTGTCAAGTTATTAGCGATAATTTGGGGTGGGCATGTCAGCTAGTGATACTAATAATCATTGATAATGCGACATTAAGATTATTTATAGTGATGGTAAAATATTAACACATAAAGAGAACATTAATCTATTGTGTCACTTCAAAATTTTTATAAAATCATTTTAGCTTAGAAAAGTTATTTAGTCCATGCCAAGTTTCAACTTGCCTTGGCGGTGGGTCCAGTGTCAGGCTGGTAACTATCATCGGCCCAAGCCATGTGTCAAGTTATTAGTGACAATTTGGGACCGGGCATCTCAGCTAGTGATGCTAATAATCAGTAATAATGTGACATTAACATTATTTATAGTGATCGTAAAATATTAGCACATAAAGGAAAACAACATTATTCTATTGTGTCACTATTGATATAAAGAGTTGCTGAAAGAATGTTTAGGGTATCTTCTATAGATATTTTATCCCATTAAATCTCAAACACTTTTTTTTCAACTTCCATTTTTAGCTGCTCTTCTAATTTGATAGTTATTTTAATTTTTATACAACAACTTCCCTTTACTTTCCACCACATATTTAGACCACTTTAATCACACTCGAAAATTTAATCACTCTACAATCAACATTTGACAAGAAATAGATGCACTTTTTTCTCCGTTCCTAGATTGCTAAGTTCTAGACCAGGAAGTGAGACATCATCATAAACAAAATGATAATAACGCTAGGTTTTGGGAAGCGCCAAAATAAAAATTTTTTCATGTAATTTATGTTATTTCATTTCTTTATATATATGCTGTAAAAATCAACCATTCTCTACATTTCGCTCCATTCAAATTAATATAACAATCTTTCAATTTTTACAATCTCAAAATGGAGGGAAAAAAACTAAAATAAAATCTTATTACATTATTCAATCACATTCAAGTCTGTATATCAATCATTTGCTACACATCCAAAATTGATTCAAGTTGTGGAAGAATTAAAAAATCCTTCATTAAAGACATTACCAAACATCAACCCTTACCAAGCTTAGCAATCAATGGCACTGCAGCCTTGAGAAGTGGAGGTGGTCGCATCTTTGCTCACAAATGGATCTATCTTCACCCAAACAAGTGAGAAAACCGAAGCCAAAAGTACGGACCACAAGATGACAATGGTTGGGGTCCGATTTTGTCGTCCCATAAGACCTTTAAGGAACGGATACAGATGAAATATGACCCAGAACGCAAAGAATACCTTACCGAACAAAGGTCCCCATGCCTCGTATCCCTTGTTTAGGGCATCGGAAAATCCAGCAACCACACCCACCAAATTCACAATGAGTATCGATGTTGGAGGGATCAAAACGGTTGTCCATTTAATGATATAGAGTTCTCCAAACTCTGTGTCTTCTGCCGCTTTAGCAGTAACAGTAAAGTTGGTGTCCACTCCTGCGAGCATTTTCAAGAAACCTTGGAATACAGCAAAGAGATGAGCTGAAACTCCTCCAATGACCCAAAATTGCTCGTTTCGCCACCAATCCTCAATGCTTACACCGCTCCATCTCAACTCGAGGACACTTGTACCAATGATCGAACAAAAGAGCCCAAGGAACAATACACTTGCAAGATTTGATAGCTAAATGAACAAATCAAAACATTATTTCTTATGAGCTACAAATGTAATTGCATATAATGGTTTACACAATCATGTGAAGTGAGATCACAACGACGCAGATGTCTCACTTCACAGGATTTTAATCTCTCATATGTGTGTAACATGGATGTCAGGTGTGAACCTTTGTTTAAATGTAGCATTACTCAATATAAATTAACACGAAAATTTGAAGAGGTGAAGAAGATACCGTTGGTATAATGAATTTCCCGGTTAGAAGGCATATGGCAGGTATCAAGCAATACGCGATTAGTGGAAGAGACGTAAAAGGATAAACGATGGTGTTGATATAGGCTAGCCTTTGAAGCCATTTGAGTCGGCCGCCACCAAATCCATACCACAGAGGGCAATGTCTACTCAAGAAAATCTCGACTGAACCTAGGGCCCACCGGAGTACCTGGTGTAGCCTATCGGACAAGTTGATAGGTGCTGATCCCTTGAATGCAGGCCTTAAGGGCATGCAATAAATCGATCTCCAACCACGACAATGCATCTTGAACCCAGTCAAGATATCCTCCGTAACTGATCCATATATCCACCCAATCTAATAAACAAAAACACCAAAGTTTAGTAATTCAAATTTGCCCATAATGTTTCAAGAGGAAGAAAAATTACAAGTAACTTTCTAACCTCTTTACCCCACGAAGTTTTTTCCTCATACCCACAATTGATGACTTGAATTGCTTCTCTAATAAGTGTCGATGGATTAGCAGAATCGGGCAATCCACCATTTTCCATTAGCGTGGACTCGATAAAAACCGCAGACAATCCAAAGGTCTTCTCAAAGCTCATTTGAGAGATGATCAGTGATCTTTCACTCTCATCATAACCTACACGCATAACCAATACACACGTGTCCTAATTTTCGAAAGATTTTGCATTTAATGAAAAATAATATAATTAACTAATCTTGGGCTTACTTTCGATCTCCCTAAGGTTAAAGATCGCAGCGTTAAGATCTTCCCTTTTCGCATCACGATAAACCTCAGCTGGATCTTTCTCTTTTGTGGGCTTCTTACGTCTACAACAACAGCAGCTGGCGCACCACGAGCAAGACGAAGACTTCGATAACGTCGGCAAAGATGGTGGGCCATAACCATAAAGAGCTTGTCTATTGAAGACACAGCCTGTCCCAACATAAACTGGTCCTTGAATTCCATCCAACCCTTTCATGTTTACCTGGAAAAGAAGAAACTTAGTTACTAACAATGATTGATGTAATCAACAAATTTTGAGTTTATATTAAACTTCAATGTAGTGTGTAGGCTTACATCAAAGAACACTATGTTACGATTGGCGTATCTATCGCTCTTATCAATTCCATCAAACCTTTGAGGGAATTGCACGTAACATACATCTCGACCCACTTGAGGATCCATCAAGAAACACATTGCCTCACGAATTGCTTTGCTGTTGTTCACATAGTGATCACAATCGAGGTTGAGAATATAAGGTGCATTCGTGAGAACCGCAGACACTCGCACCTACAAGAAGATTGTCATCCATCATAAACCAAGCTAATAACATTAAAGAAAACCAGCCTTTTTCTCCATATTAGTACTCATTTTGTATTGTCTCTGTCTCTGTGTAGGTGGCCATTGTTAATTAACTTTGAGTATCCACTATAGTAAGATGATCATCCATCATTTACCAATCTAATAACATTATAAACAAGGCTAAAATATCAAATTGGTATTTAAAAAAACACACTTGCGACAATTTGGTATTTTAAAAAATTCCGGCAACAAATTGGTATTTAAAAATCGAGATTCCGACAATTAGGTATTTTTTTCTCGCCGGCGGTAGAATCTCGAATAAAATAATAATATTTTCAAATTTTCGTACTTTTTTATTCATTTCCGGATCTTATATTT